>CAJGYO010000011.1:22530471-23130471 GCA_904845875.1 Miscanthus lutarioriparius | reverse complement strand
AGTCGGAATAATATTTTAATTTGTTTTTTCAGCGAAGTGAACGGGGCCATAATTTTAGACCGATTTTTTTGGTAGAAATTTTAGACGGGTTTTGATAAAACTGCAGATACAAAAAACCGATCTAACCCACAGATCAGATCTGCAGCAACCAAAAGCACCCGCCTTGTCTCTCGCCGCCGCCATGTCAACAATGGCGACTCTCCTGCGGGCTGTCCGTAAAGCGCCACTCGCGTCTCGCTCCGCTGCGATGGCATCCCACTCGGCGCGTGCGGCCAGCGTAGCCGCAGCCGCCAGCTCCCCTTCCAGCGCCGGCGATGTCTTCCCTTCCAACGCCGATTACGCGCACTTGCCAGGTAAACCAATCCCACCCTCTTCCTGGTGTATCGTCGATAGGGAGGGCTACGAATCCATCCATCTCATAAACTATTTGTGCTCGCGCGACAAGCCAAATTGCATGCTATTCGCTGTGCGTTCTCGACGCTACTACTAATTCCCATAAAACTGTCATAGATGACGCTAAGACTCCGACGGACAAGGACATGGAGTCGGATGAAGCTGTATGGGCCTTGCACGAGCGCTGGTGCAAGGCTTTCAAGAAGCAACGCGACCATGCCGAGATGGCTCGCCGGTTCAAGATATTCAAATATTATGCACAATATGTGCACGACTGGAACACTTACGTTCCTGAAGATCCAGCGGAAGCAGCCATTCACCTTGAGAAAAGAAGAGAGGCCACATTACTTCTTTCGAAAGGCGAAGACGTCTCACGCCTTGATGAGTGGCATGTGCCATTTCAATTGGGTCGACTCTCACGCCTTGGGGGAGAACCGTTTCTTCGTGAATGCGATTATGACTTGCTGAAGCAAATCGAAAAGAGGGAAGCATGCAGTGCTGCCAAAGATGTTAGTGGAAAACCCAGACCTTGAATGAGATGATCTGAACTCGCCAAATCTCTCGATTCAATGCAATAAGCTAGGCTTTATTTGCTGTTCCATGTACTTGTGCTTCCATTCCATGTGTGCTAAATTATACTACCATGTCAAGGCGTCACCGGTCTGCGACAACAGTCGGAGTCGCGCCACGCAACTGCCCATGCTGCACTCTTATCGCCAGCTGGGGAGACAGAGAAGGAGAACCGACGGCCGTTCGTTCCCCTGTGCCTACGCCTCGTGTAGTCTCGCTCTCGCCTGACTGACGACGATGCCGGATGGACCGGAGCCAGACCAGAGTCACCGGCCAGCCGTTCGAGCAGGAATCGTCGTGTGGACTCGAACGACGTAGTATAAAATTTCTAGAGAGGCCGCGCGCGCACCACAAAGTCCTGCGGCTTCCCCAAGCGCAACGAAAGCGCGCATTTATTCTGTAATCTCCCCACCTCACTGGCACTGCCTAGACAAGGACTCGGAAAAGCATCGGGCGATCGCCACTGCTCCCGAGCCCCAGGGCCATCGAACCCAGCGACGCACGGCAAGAACGCGCGCAGTTCCGTCTCATCGTCAGTCATGCATCGCCCGCGCAGCCATCTTTGCCGCTCCCGCGTGGTCGCTGCGGTTGTTTTCGCCGCCACCATCATCATCGGCCTAGGCGCGGCGGGCGTCGGCGAGGCGGCCACGGGCACGTTCATCTACGCCGGCTGCTCGCCGTCCAAGTACCAGCCGGGCACCCCCTTCGAGGGCAACCTGGGGTCGCTCCTCGCCTCCATCGCCAGCGCGGCGCCCAACGCCGGGTACAACAGCTTCACGGCGGGTGCCAACGGCACGGCCGCGTACGGGCTGTACCAGTGCCGCGGCGACCTGGGCGGCGGCGCCGACTGCGCGGCGTGCGTGCGGGACGCGCTGGCGCAGCTGAGCCAGGTGTGCGCGGCGGCGTACGCGGCGTCGCTGCAGCTGGAAGGGTGCTACGTGCGGTACGACAGCACCAACTTCCTGGGCACGCCCGACGCCGCCATGGTGTACCGCAAGTGCAGCACCAGCAGCAGCAGCGACGGCGGGTTCCTCAGCAACCGGGACGCCGTGCTCGGGGACCTGCAGCAGGTGCAGGGCGTGGGCGCCAGCGGCGGGTACAAGGTGAGCAGCTCCGGCGGCGTGCAGGGCGTGGCGCAGTGCCTGGGCGACCTCGCGGCGGCCGACTGCACGGCGTGCCTGGCGCAGGCGGTCGGCCAGCTCAAGGGCACCTGCGGCACCGCGCTGGCCGCCGACGTCTACCTGGCGCAGTGCTACGTCAGGTACTGGGCCAACGGCTACTACTTCCGCCCGACACAAGGTACGGCCGTACGCACAAACTATTTTCCAACGCAAATTGTTATCGGTTTTGCCCTTGCGTTTGAGCCTTCGACACGGCGAAAATACTGATGCTGCAGTGCTAGACTGCTAGTGCTGCCTAGTGCGCGTACTACGGATCGCAATTTGCGAGTTGCCCATCTCGAGTTGCAGCAGGAATTGATTCCAGTAGGCGATAGGTAAACTTTCCAAAGTTTGTAACAAAGAGATGAGGCAGAATATGTCCTCTTTCACTCTTTTTCTCCCTATGGGCATGCCGCATGCCAATGGATGGCGATCAGGACGAGAGGCAACTAGGCGAGTAATTCCACAGGAAAGCTCACTCCCAACGGCTTAATTTTCAGTTGTCTAGATCAATCGTGCTTGTTACTTGAAAATTTTTGGTACCAATTGGCAATAGCTCGAACGCGCTGTCTAGATTAGCACAGGACGCTGTCTAGAACAGCAAAGGAGAAAGAGACAAGATAGCAATCACTTGACTGCTGACAAGTGACCACCGCGCCGCGCGCGCCATAACGACCGGTGGCAACATTCTCTGTTCCATTCCACCTCATCAGTCAAATCAGTAGCGGCTCCAGCACAATCCGGTCCAATATATTATGGGGGTTTGGTATGCTAATCATCCTGGAGTTTCTAGTGGACCGCGTGCGATACAACTGGACCCAGTATAATCAGGTAGTAGATGCTTTGAAGTGACTGCAGTATCCAAAAAAAAAAAGGGACCAAAAGAGTGAATAGGATTCGCCCTGCATCCCTGCATCGTCACCTGCAGCGGCGGATCTACAGGGAGGACTCCAGCGCCCCCCCCCCCCACCCCAAGCTGGAAATATGGAGAGGGTGAGGAAGAAGAAGAGGTGGAGGAAATAAGAAAAATAAAGAGAGAGGAAGAAGAAGAGACCAGGCCTCTTTCAATTCTATTCTGTATCCGCCACTGGTCACCTACAGATGCAAAGCACTTTCAGCCGTAAGCTAGCCGTCGATTTCTCTCTCTTTAGCCGTATATACCGATCCAAAACATTGTCCTGATCCACCAATAGCCACTAAAGACTAAACAAAAAATGCCTATCGCCAAGCATACCTATCAGGTTTAGGACTGCGCGGCCGCGATAGACACGCACATTGTGGGATTGTTGGGGCTTGACGGCGGCGGCCAACCACCCCCAGTGCCGATGAATATATTCCCGATAAAACAAAAGGAGCACTCGGGCAAGCCGCAAGTGCGCAACTTTGCATATGCTATTCTAATCCTGCATCCGATGATGTGATGTCCTCTTGTGGTCACAGATTATTCGCAGGATGATGTCGGGAGGACTGTGGCCATAATCGTCGGCATCTTGGCAGGACTGGCGCTCTTCGTGGTGTTCATCTCGTTCCTCAGGAAAACATGTAAGCCCCCCTGACCTGCTAAGCGTCGTGCAATCATGCACACAGGATCCAGGCCTTGCCTTAACTAACCTCATGCAACTGGTGTCTGGATGCAGGCTAGCTTGGCCACTGGAACGGGCTTCCACTCTCAGACGTTGGCATAGGGATGGGCTCGGAAAAGAGATTGGTCTACTAGCATGGCCTGCAAAATGCTTCGTAAAGCACATGTAATGTAATCTCATTTTGTTAGCAATAGATATGGGCTATCCGAGGAGCACTACCTTGATTTGGGTCATCATTTTTTGGTCCACTGATTATGGCCTACTTGCGATCATCCTTCGCAACAGCATTCACATCTGATATTAGGGCGTGTTTGATTTATACCTCCTAAAATTTAGTCACCTAAGCTAGCTCCTAAAGTTTAATCACCCTTGTTTGGTTTAGTGAACTAAAAGAAGCATTTTAGTTTATTTTAGGCAGGATGTTTAGATCAAAGTGACTAAAAGAGGAGACAGTCTAACTAAAAAGTGGACTTTAGTCCTATTTAGCAACACTTAGGTGAC
The DNA here is from genome assembly GCA_904845875.1 of Miscanthus lutarioriparius. Classification (NCBI taxonomy): domain Eukaryota; kingdom Viridiplantae; phylum Streptophyta; class Magnoliopsida; order Poales; family Poaceae; genus Miscanthus; species Miscanthus lutarioriparius. The sequence continues at coordinate 23,126,264 of CAJGYO010000011.1, read as the reverse complement.
TAGTTGGCTAATACACTTTTTAGTCCCATTTAGTTATAGTGCTTGAGTAAAAGTGACTAAATAAGACTAGATTTAGAAGACGAGGAGTGAACCAAACACCCCCTTAATCATTTCGATAGTTGGATGAAGATCAGACTAGGCATTACTTTACATAAGTACATCATGATATATACAAGTGATCATGGGTTCACACGGTCCCCAGATGATACGAGCTCGCACACAGGCCCTGGGGGCAGCAGACCTCGGGGGCCTTTGCTATTGATCTCTATCATCAAGCGCTGTGTCCCTGAGCCATCGGGCTCCACCTCGCCGAGTTGTAGCTGCTGCATGCGCTGATGCTTGACTCCCTCATTTTCATCTCAGATATACCACTGTTGCAAATGTTTGCAAACGCTCTCATGTACTTCATGCCATACTGAGTAAGTGAACCACAATGGGATTCGAAAATCCGCACCTAGCAAAAGCCATCAAGATTAAATAAGTTCAACTGGACACTGACTGAATGCGAATGTGCAATAGCAAGGAACTTCATGTGCATGCCTTATGTCAGAGTCGAATAAGAAAAATCAGTATACTCACCATCCTCTTCAAACAATCCCAGTCATCGACTAATGGTTGACCCGTGGCTCTAACGGCCTCAAGCATTGAAGGCCCTTTTTCAAATCCGAAGACAAGCCTCCCAATGAAATCGATACTGCTGTCAAGATGTTTCCTATGTTGAACAGTTTCTTTGATCTCTATGAGAGTCCTCAGCTTCTCTACAGACTCCCCATTTAACTGCTCATACTGAAAGAAATAACTGAACATTAGGAAACAACATTAATAGGAGGCTGCTGGCTACCACAAATGATTGGCAAAACTTCAGCTTGGTATTAGAGGAGTGAGCTTGACATCAAGACGAATGTACCAGCCCTAACCCTCTCAAGCGTGGTGCTATCGCAACAGCCCTCTCACCAAGACCACATTTGTATTAAAAAGCTAGTTCTTCCTCCTATCTTCTCTAAGAAGTATGAAGCCCATCTACACGACTTAGTTAAGCTATACCAAACAAGCCACATAGTTTCAACTTTTAATGGTGATAGTTTGAATTTGGACGAAAAATCACAACAGCTTTTTGCCAGTGATGGAACAAGCAAAACCCCTTTCTTGAACTGTCTTGTCAATTATTATCTAAATTTCTCTACAACATAGGTAGAAAATGTGCCAGCTGCTAGCCCCTAGGCTTGTTTTTCAAATGAGCACTTTAAGGACTTAAATTTGCGTGTTCCAACAAAAGAAATAAAGTGGTCATAAAAACTAAAGCATACCCATGGTATCATCATCAACAACACACAATAATAATAAAAAAGAGCCTGATCTTTTGTGTGAAGAATTTCTGGAAGATAACCAGGTAAACAGAAATAAACAACTCTACCAGCTAACCCATGGAAATGGGCATAAGGATGGTTATAAAAAAAAAATAAATATATTATTGTAACAACACAATGTAATGATGCCACATATATCAAGCAATGTAGCAAGTAGCATACTTTTCAAGAACAAATAACTAGTCATTTACAGAGATTTCATCTGTGAAATGGTTTCTGCATGTTTTTACCTAGTGCAACAACGCATCATGTTTGAATTCACCAAAGTAGAGGACAAGAACAGAAAACAACAAACAGCCAATATTCCTATTTGGCATGATATATTCCATGAATATTACTCGGAATAGCATCCATTTTTTTTATAGAATCCGCAAATCTGTATCATTGCAGTTCTTTTAGAGGAACAGTTTAAATGATTATGGGGAGAATAAAAGAATAGCTAGGATTTACCCTCTTCCACATGAAGAGAAGATCAGCATCTCTTTGATTGACTGCACCCTTTGGGCCTGGCCAAAGCAGCATGTTTGCCATGTTGGCATTAGCAGGATCAAAACCTTGATAAAGGAAAAGCTTCTCATCCTTGAAGGTCTTATCACCATACTCCATAACATGAGAACCCTCTTTGTACTTATTCGAGTTTGAGGTTCTTGTTTTCACCTGCCCAACAAATTATTTGTTTTTTTTAAGTTCTCGTTTCTACCTTCCTAACAAAGCAGGTGACAAACTGCTATTAAACATGGAGGATGTGCTTGAGACTCACCAGTTCATACTGATCCTTGATGGTTTCCTTCTTTAGATTGTGGGTTTGACTGCCAATTAGAGTCAGATCAGTTCAAAAGAGCAGGCTTAGTAGGTATAACAGTCATAAGTACTTACTACCAAGCTTGTATATTCAGGCCATATTGACTGAAAGAAAAGTAAAGCATAAAAGCACTATGCATTTACTTGTTAACAGTCCTTTGATTGTTCGACAATCAATACTTCCACAACTTTTTCAATTATCTACTGTTTTTTACATGTATTTGCTATTACCACTTAGGACTCAAGACTGATCTGCCAATACCTTAAATACTAGTAAAGTGGATGACTATTGTACTAAATAACAACCGCACATACTGATAGGATTACGGATCCTACCGCGTAGATCACGGAGTCTGTAGGGGTGAGAGGGAGGTGGAGCAGGCTTGGGACCTTGCTGCCGGCGGCTGGGCGCCGTCGCGAGGTTGCAGGCGTGGAGAAGATGAACAGGCGGCGGCTAGGGCAAATCCCGGCTCCCAAAGGAAGCCGGAAACAATTAAGATTGTTTCTGCTTGATTATCCAAATGTCTTACAAACCATATATATAGCTCTAAAAAATAAGGGATATATCTAATAAATAGGCTAAATAATAGATAATATGGGCTGTTAGCCCTCTAATGCCGGCGCACAAGCTCAGCCACTAATGGGCCTCCTCCTGGTATATGTGACGCCGGTCATAACACATACCTTCTTATGTACTACCTGTGTTCCAAAATTTAAAATGCTGTAGTTTTGTCCTAAGTCAAATTCTCTAACTTTAACCAAGTTTATAGAAAATACACAGATATGTACAACATCAAATGAGATTCACGAAATCCACCATGAAATATGTCTTGATAGTGCATTTACTTGGTATTGTAGATGTTAATATATTTTTTTATAAAGTTGGAGGTTGGACAGAACTAGAACACTGGAGGGAGTAGCATTTCTTTAACGCGATATGAAGACATGTCACATGACATGTATGTACAAATTTAGAAAAGAATTCATGAATAGGCTCCAAATAACAATGTTGACGCAAAGTTTAGCTGCGTAGAATGAACCAAGTAAGATAAAACAAATGGACCAATCATGAAAAAAGGCAGTTTGATCATGGGCAATAACACAATAGTCCAAGCATAAAAATACCCAGTATAACTTGAATTGTATCACACTATATAACTAAAAAAGGCAAAACGACATATCAAATATGTAGGCTCCATAAGATATACCTTCCACGAGTGTAGAAAAGCTAGAATTTATTTTGATCTAACATAATAATGTTGCACAGCAGTGGATCTCAAATGAGTTTTATGGTCTTACCTGTCTTCCATCCAAGAAACACTGTACAGATCACCTAAACAGGTAATGTACTCAGGAGGGGGTGATGGTTCCATCCCAGGGCAGTATGTTCCCCAACTATTTTCAACTGGATTTGAGGCTGTTGTGACATAAATATTTAGATCTTCAGGCATTAATCCCTCGAAGATACTGCCACTTTCACATGCTTCAACATATATAACCTGACATTCAATGTAAAGTGTATCAAATCCAGAATGGACTTTTATAGACTGGAGAAGAAAATGAAGGATCTATACCATTTTTGAGTAGCTATTGGAAGCATGCTTCTTTTTCAAAACCTTGATGAAGTCACCAGCATACAGATATGGCAAGTTTGGCATACCTAAATTTTTGCTTAGTTAAGTACCATACAGAAAATCAACTGAACAACATCCCTTACACAGTAAGTTCAAAGTACGCACCAAGAACTCCAGGACCCCCATGATCTGAGTAATAGATGAAAATGTGGTCGTTAGGTTTGCTGTCTATCACCTTCTTACTCCCTCCAGTGATAGCACTTTTATTGCCCAAGAGGACAGCGAAGAAGTTTTCAGTAGTGACCTGATCACCTGTGTAATCCTGCAATGAATGTGAAGTTGATCAAGTCGGTGCCAAACATGAGCAATTGGAGCTGCCAATCCATATGTGATCACAAAGCACAATCATATTTTGATTTTGAGGGTAGGCTACTCATGCACTTGTGCAAAACTGAGATTGAAGTGAAGAAACATCAAGTATTTACCTTTGGAACACCATTATAGACATTTTCGCCTTTAGGATGGTTAATGATAACCCCAGGCCTCGGGTTCAGAATGTTATGGGCAATATCATCATACATGAACACCACAATGTTCTCCTCCTCCACTCCTCCCTTCCGCAGTATCTGGTACGCATGGCACACATCGGCCTGCCAAGCATCAAGTGTACCATTATGCCCTAAGTAAGCAGTCATAATGTTTGCATACAACAAATTTTGTAGCAAACACACAATAAACAAATATACTGGTTTATGCGTGGCAGAAGAAAGCACGACAGAACATTATTTTTTTATGTGGCACGTTCAATCATTAGAATCCAGGCGTAATATAAAAAATATATACCTCAAATAGCCCCCACATTCCTAACAGATATTCAGTCAAACAAAATTCCTGTCACCAATGAAGCATGTCTCGCACCTATAATTATCCACCTAGGTAGCAACCACCCAAAACAGCTGAGCCAAATCACGTATGGACCTTTCTAACGAAGCAAAGCAACTAGGGATCGGACAGCCCGGTCCTTCATACCTAAATCTCACGGGCAAACCGTGTCTATACAGTCAATTTTAAACTCACATAGCGAACGGAAGTGCAGATCAGCTTTGAATCCCCACAAATTCGAAGCATCGAAACTCGAAACGCTTCGAATCAATCGGAAAGTCGCAACAGTATCAAGCTAACAGGCATGAGCAGGAGGGGAAATCCATCCCATGCTCTCCAGTCTCTGCCCCCTAGGCCCTCACAGCACTTTAGAGATGAGGCCGCCGCGGGCTCACCTGGTGCCGGTAGTTCCCGTAGCCGGAGGAGCCGGCGACGAGCACGGCCCACCTCGTCCCCACTTCATCCTCCTCAACCGCCGGAGCAGCAGAAGCAGCAGCAGCGTCACCCCCCTTCTCCGTCGGCATCCGTATCAGCGGCTCCCACTCACCCTCCGCCCCATCCGCCGCCGACGCCGCGGCGGCGAGGGCCAGGAGCGAGAGGAGTCCACACAGCCACGCCGCAGCTGCCATCATCGATCGCGAGGGGCGGCGCGTCAGACAGAGAGAGCAGGCGGGTAGCAGGCGCGAGAGAGTGGTGAGCGGTGACGGCGAGTCTGGGTCCGGGGGGCGCCTTTTAAAAAGAACGACCCGAAGTGACGTGTCGTGCGGCAGCAACGCAGCATGGCCCGCGCGGCGCGATGCCGGCGCGGACGGGGCCTGCGCCGAGACGAGGCCGAGCAACGTCGCGGAGGGCTCCAGGCAGCAGAGGCGCCTGGAAGGCTGGAACACGAGCCCCTCGCGTGAGCGAGTGGGCACCGGATAAGATTCCGATGCTTCGGCTTAAGAAAATGCGCGCGTCGGTCGTCGTCAACTGACTAATTTCGACGAGATTTCTGAGCTGATAAAGCGAAAGTTGACAGTGACCCGCGTGATCTGATTAGGCCTCGTTTAGATTGAAAAAAATTTCAACTCGATAAATAATAGCACTTTCGTCTTATTTGGTAAATATTGTTTAATCGTGGACCAATTAAGCTCAAAAGATTCATCTCGTGATTTCCAACTAAACTGTGCAATTAGTTATTTTTTTATCTATATTTAATGCTCCATACAAATAACTAAAAATTGATGTGATGAAGAGAGTGAAAAAACTTAAAATTTTGAGGGTATCTAAACAAAGCCTTAGACTTTTTGTCTATCGCCACGAAAGGGAGAGGGGGGGAGACGCAAAGAAACCGACTGTTTCTGATCATAGTCTGGAATCGCTGCAGGAAATCATGGAACGTTTCCGTCTCTTCTCGAGCAAACCGGGGCGGGGCATGCTTTTGTGCTGCTTGTGCCAAAGGGTGTTAGACGTTGCCGGCAGGCAAGGTGGAGGAGGGATAACGCGATTGCTTCACGCGTACTGAAATGAGATCGAGCACGGTTGCCATTCAAGTAGCATGTGCCACTCAGAACTCAAAATTGACGTCGACGAGATTTCAATGTAGGATGTGCCACTCAGAAATCAAAATTGACGCCAATCAGGAATAGGAAAAACGTTTGATTGGCGTGCCTATCCAATTAAAATTTTATAGAAAACAGGATGAGGAAGAATAACGAATGAGGCGTTTGGATGGTAAGCAAGCATCCTAAGACATAGTAAAAGAAGAAATGAGGTTGGACTTTATATGCTTATTTTCTTCAAAAGTCCTATTGGATAGCTCATTTCATAGAAATTTTGAATGAATTCGTACCTTTGTTCCAAAAGCTCTAATGGGAAAAAAATTCTTATAGAAATTTGAACTTCTAAAAAAATTTAGTTTTTCTCCGTTTCAAAGGTTGTGTGATGTTACAACTCCTATTGACACCATTTGAGGCTCACTTGAGCAATTACATATGCAAAATTTGAGGTTCACTTGAGCAATTACATATGCAAAATATTGTTCATATATTTGATTAGATGTATAGGAACTTTTTATGAAATCCGCAACTTTAGAGGGCCTATCACAAAGTGTTCATTTTAGCTCAAAAGAGCTACCCGAGATCCCTTTCATATGTGGGGCTTGCTCATCTGCTTTTGAGGGGGAGAGAGTTAGGATTCGAGAGAGGAGATGGTGAGACTTTGATCTACCAGATCCAGCACTAGAGAAGTAAACATTATTGGGATTTGGAGCTTCCCCAGCCTTGTTGGCTCTCACCTTTCGTATCATTCATCTTCATAGTGGATTGCTTGCTCATGTCGTCCGTAGTTTTATCTCGCAAGGGGTTTTCACATAAATCTTGGTGTCTATTTGTTAATTGGTCCCTATCTTACTTGCTATTAGTGCCATTTTGTTAAAGTTCATGGTGTATGATTGAGTTGACATATGAGGCATACATGAGTTCTTTGATACGTTAATGATGGGGATTGATGTGTAAATGATCTGCTCTTTGCTTGTATATTTCTTATTGTGAAGTTTGGACAACACCATGTTTGAAGAGTTGATGTTATGGGGTTGTTTTCCTTTTTTTGTGAACATATGGGGTTGTTTTCTAGTATGCACATAAGTTAGTTTAGCCGGTTATTGGTGGTTACGACTTGCGATTATTCATCCGCGCGTTGCTCTTTTGACTCTAAGGCATTCATGTAGTTTCGTGTTTGATTTTTGTGAAAAAAAATTTCGCCATGCGCTTATGACTAGAACTTGTCATAGTTTGAATATGGCATAGCTCTTTAATAGTCAAACTTTGCTGCAGCTCATAAGTATGGCACCAGATTTTGTTGGCCACACTTTCAGTGGCCGCCATACTTCGCTGAACCTTAGCTATGGTAAGGTTAGACAACAACAAAACAGATCCATATTTGCATTCGCGATGGTCACCATTTTTTTCACTTTTAGGAGATCCATAATTGTGCAACGAAATTTTAGACAACTTTTAAGGTAGTCAACGCTCGATTCTTTTATCACTCCTACAGACCTTAGTTCTTGGAAATTCGATTTTGTACCTCGGACATCCAATTTCCGTACGGCCTACAGCCGATGATCTAGCTACGCCCGCACCAAGAACACCAGTAGTAATTGAAGCCCATGTCTTCCTCAACTCTATCGAAGGTCAAGTAAGGTTACGGTAAATATTTATTGGCATTCAACGTTGTTGAGGAATCACATAGTCTTTGCCTACCTCCACTTGTGGAAAGGTCGACATTTATGATTTGAGAACTAATTTGTAAAATGCAATTTACTAAGGGTGTGTCTGGTTTTATAGACGAAGAGGTTGTGATGGTCATATTCCTGTTTGAGTAAAGTCCACTGGTAGTCCTCAGACTTGTTCGCAGTGTCATCCAATTACCCATTTAGGTTCTCAAACTTATTCAGTTGTGTCATTCTGCTCCATAAACTCGTAAATTACGTACTTAGTGTAACACCCTAGGTGTTACAACCTAAATCATTTACTAAAACATGTCATGAGCATTATGTTTATGTGTTAATGCATGTGATAGAATGTGTAGATAAATTTCTTGTAACTTAAAATGATCAATAAAAATGCTAAATGAAAGTTGATTCAATAGCTCATGTATATCAAGTAGGGTTGAAAACCAATTTTTATTAAGCAAAAATACTATAGAACATGTGTGTGATACTTAAATAAAGTTTGAAGTACAAACTTTGTAGATGACAGTGAAATACTTGTTGTCGAAAAATGATATTACTAGCTAATATTTCTACTAGCCTAGAATTTGCAAATTGAAATCAAGTTCAGCTCAAAAACTTAGCAAATTTCCAAGTTTGTCAACAGCTAGACATTGCTATGTTTAGCAAATTATTTGGAGAGATTGGGTTAAGGGGTGGTGTAGTCTTATAGCTCAATTTGGTAGTCTCATATATTATTTTGAGCATGGTGAAGATGGTTTGGCTCCTGAAGCAACCGTTTAGTCATTTTGGACGCTTTAAAATTCGTGCACGACACTACCTCGGGATGGTCGGTGCCGTGCGGGTGGTCACCGCGCGGCCACCCCGCGCCGCGCACATGACCACGTCCTGCGCGGTCCCACTGTGCCACCATGCTGGGTTGGTCGAGCCGCCTGGGCTTGGCCGAGGCTGGCCATAGCGAGCCGCTGGCCCCGCGCCCTGCTACTCTGCCTCGCATTGCCGCCATTGGTGCCGCCACGGCCACGCTGCGTTGTCGTCACCTCACCGTCGCATCCACACCCCCCTGCGGCTCTGCATCGCTGTTCGCCCTGCCGGTGGCCCTGCCGCTGCTGCGCGCGCGCTTGGCGTATCCGCAGCATCGGCACATGGCCGTGCCTGCTGTCGCCTTGCCCATTAAGGCGCGGCAGTCGCTCATGCCATGTCGATCGTGGACGCGCGCACGCCTTGTCTATAGTGCCTGCGCGTGTGCGTCCTGATCGCGCCGCTCGCGTCCCACCAAGGCAAGGATGAGCTGAGCTCTGACCTACAGAAAGCTCTAGTTTGATTTTGGTGAATTAATGAAACCCTAAGTGCTAACCTAGTTTATCAAAGTGATTATGAGATATGTGGCACATTCCAAGTGGTGAAGCAAATGAAGATCATAACTTGATGATGGTGATGCCATGGTGATGATCAAATGCTTGGACTTAAAAAAGAGGAAAGAAAAACAAAAAGCTCAAGGCAAAGGTGAAATTGATATGAGCTTTTCGGTTTAGTGATCGAGACACTTAGAGAGTGTGATCACATTTAGAATTGATAGCCGTACTATTAAGAGGGGTGAAACTCGTATCGAAATGCCGTTATCAAAGTGCCACTAGATGTTCTAACTCATTGCATATGCATTTAGGATCTAGTGGAGTGCTAATACCCTTGAAAACATTTGTGAAAATATGCTAATACACATGCACAAAAGTGATACACATTGTGTTTAGCTCTTTGGGAGCAAGGGTTCGAAACTTCACTAGCGGACTGTACAGAAAAGACAGGGTTTCACAGAGTGCACCGAACGCTGGTCAAGCAGTGACCGGACGCTGGGTCCTGCGTCCGGTCAGTGGCGCGTAATGAAGGCCGCCCTCGGTCTCTTAACCGGACGTAGGCTAAACACTGTTCAGCGTCCGGTCGTGCTGCTGTGGCGGCGCACAGAGGAGACCATGAGTGACCAGACGCTAGGTGAGTCCGGTCGGGAGTGACTAGACGTGTCCGGTCGTGAATGGAACCATACTGGAAATGACCGGATGCTGGGGTCCTGCGTCCGGTCACTTTGAGCAGTGCGTCCGGTCACAACTTAAATGTACTGATGACCGTTGAGATTGAGCGATTAGTGTTTGGAGCAGGGGCCACGTGGCGTGCATCGTGCGACCGGATGCTGGGGTCCTACATCCGGTCGATCTGACCGGTGTGTCCGATCGCCCTGACTTTTTAGAGAACAGAGAGCCAACTGCTCTATTTGTGGGGGCTCTCTTTTTAAGCCCCATGACCGGCTCAAGCTCACTTCTTTAGCCATTTGCATTGACATAGCAACCTTGTGAGCTTAGCCAAAGTCCTTCCACTCATCTCCATCATTGATTCATTATCTTTGTGAGATTGAGATAGAATCCAAGGCATTGCTTGAGTTATTGTATCTAGAGGCACTTGATATTCGTGTTTAGCTACGGGATTCACTTGTTGCTCTTGGTGGTTGCCACCACCTAGATGGCTTGGTGCAGCGGAGGAGAATTGGTAGGAGTTGGTGATTGTTCATGAAAATCTTCGGTGATTGTGAGGGGATTTGTACCTTCCCCGGCGGAGCGCTGAAAGGTAACCCTAGTGGATTGCTCATGTCATTGAGTTACCTCACTTGTGGGTAGGTTCTTGCGGTGTCCAATTGTGTGGACGAGGTTCGTGCAACACCTCTTAGCCGCTGAACCAGCAAGTGTTGGTCGACACAACGGGGATGTACCGTGTTGGCAAGCACGTGAACCTCGGGAAAAAATTGGTTGTCTCTTGCTCTTTGGTATTCTCTCGGTGATTGATTTAGTGTTCATCTTGTGATTGGTTCACTCCTCTACACGGTGGTATAATCACCCTACTCACTCATTTATATTCTCGCAAACTAGTTGTAGCAATCTCTTTAGTGTAATTAGAATTGAGAGCTTGCTTTGTAGTTTGAGTTCATCTAGTGGAGCTCTTTAGTGTAGCAAGTGTGAGAGCTCTTAGTGAGTAGTGAATTAGCAAATTGTGTGTCTAGTGATCATAGTAACTAGAATTATTAGATAGGTGGCTTACAACCCTCGTAGAGCTAGAGCAAGCTTGTATTTCGCTATTTATTATACTAATTAAATTGCTCTAGTTGATTTGAATATTTTTAAATGGGCTATTCACTCCTTCTCTAGTCATATTAGGACCTTTCACCTACCCCCTCCCCTCTCTCTTTGTTGCTGCCTTGGTGGACTGAGCCACACCATTAAAACAAGAAGGGAGGAGTCGCCATCGCTCGATTCATCGTGTCGCTGGCTCCGTAACCCTGCAGTCTAGCTACCCGCCCCCACCCCACCTTGAATGGCGCCCGATCGAGCTTCAATTTTGGAGCTTTTCCCCGCCACTGTGCTGATAAGGCCATGTCCGCCCATCACCGAGGGCAGCTTCCATTTGACCACTTCGAGCCAAATTGGATGCACTGCTAGACTCGCCTCGAACCCCTCCTCGCCATGAGCACCTGAACTGTACCCCTACCATTGTCTTGACACTGCTGATGCGGTTGTGTCCGTCGTGGCTCATCGCCGAGCTCGCCTCACGTACGTGGCCAGCGTTGCTTAGGGTGTCTCCCGCCGAACCATCGCCTCGCCTAGGTCCTTGGTGAGTCGCTGATGCTCACCCGCTACCTCTACTGCTTCCTTAGCGCCGTGGCTCATCGGAACGTTGTCGTCGCCACCACAGGTTGCCCACCGACGCGGAGAAGTCGCCCTACTTCGTCTTCGGTCTTCTAACCGCTGCCCAACGTTGTGCGTCGGTCCATAGGTGAGCATCGACCTCCTAGCTAGGTCTGTGTAGGTCCCAATTGGCTGGCGTAGCGGCTCCGTGTCGGCCACCGCCGCACTGGTGAGCGCGAGGGCTTCGGGGACCTCCCCGATGCGAAGATAAGTCTCTTTGGGGGCCTTCGTGCATAATCGCTGACTAAAGGAATAGGACGTATAGTGGTCGCTTTAATAGCAGAAAGCATAGGGGTTTTCTGCTAAAATGCTAGCGCGCGGGCGGGCTTCTCCACCGTGGGCTAGCCTCGCGTGGGCCGCGTCGCGTGGGCCACATGAGAGGTTTCGTTTTTTTCTTTTCCTAAGGAATTAGAAATAGTTTTCTAATTTAATTTTGAGCTGATCTTTGGTAAATCATATAAAATCATGTAGGTGTCAAAAAAATGTGAAACAAATTTTGTTAGGTTCCTAAAATTGTGCTTTATCTATTAGTATATTTAGTTCATATATGTAAATGTTGATACCAGGAGCTATTAAATCATTTGAAAATGTTTAATATTGTTAGGTTAAATATTGTAGGAATTTTTGTGATAAATTAGTGATAGCTTTAGTCCTGAAATTTTTATGGTAGCTTCATTGTATTATTATGTGCTCACTGTAATTTTTGTAGCCTTAGAATAGACTAAGAATTAGGGTAGTTAAATGCTCTTTGTTTCAATATACATTAAATCATTAGTAGCAGTAAAGATATATCTTTCATTTGTAAAGTTAGGTGTTTGTTAGTTGAACCCAACACTTTGCTTGGTAAAGATGATGGTTAGCTCAGTACCTTAGTTATTAGAGCTAGCTTAATAGCTTAGTATGCATATTCTTAGTTTAGGAGTTGCTGTTGACTAAATGCTACGTGTTGCATCATCATCGCATGCATGTACAGAACGAATTGGCGGAGATCGTGACCACCGGCAATCAAGAGTTCGAGGAGATTATCGAGGAGTATGAGGAGAAGATTCTCGTGCAGGAGGTCCTGGAGCCACCACTGACTGACTCAGCTGACACCGTGCCTACCCAAGGCAAGCCCCGAGCATAACCCTTATTTTTTATAATCACTGTTTATATATGTTATGTGCCCATTTACGTTACAAGTATTTTATGGAAACCACCTGCATAAATATATATGTCCTATGAGTCCTACTAGTACAGGTTCGAGTAGCTGCTATGTTTAGATTTTCGGTAGCATGAGTAACTGTCCGTTACTCACAATAGGTGATTATTATAAATACTCTCATGATAAAAAGAGTGAAAGGAAAAATAGAGATAGGGCAGAGATATGGTATGGGTATTGGTGGGTGTAACAGGTTGTGTCCCGTGTGAAATGTCCTAATGGCTAGAGGGGGTTGAATAGCCTATTAAAAATTTCTACAACAACACTTAGCAAACCGGTTAGACAATTATGAGGCGAAACAAGTGTTACGCTAGCCTACTAAAAATATAAGCCACCTACCATAATTCTAGTTTATATAGTCTCTATCCACACAATGGTTATGTCACTACACTAAGTTAGTGTGCTCTCAAAGGCTAACTAAAGAGTCACACTAACTAAGCTAACAAGCTCTCACGACTAGCTACACTAAAGAGCTTGACAACTAGTTTGCGGTAATGTAAAGAGAGAGAGAGCAAGATAGTTATACCGCCGAGTTGAGGAGTGAACCAATCAATCACAAGAATGAATATCAATGAAGACCAATTACCTTGGAATCAAATGATAACATAATAATTTTTTATCGAGGTTCACTTGCTTACCGGCAAGCTAGTCCTCGTTGTGGCGATTCACTCACTTGGAGGTTCACGTGCTAATTGGCATCACACGCCAAACCCTCAATAGGGTGCCGCACAACCAATACAAGATGAGGATCACACAAGCCACGGGCAATTCACTAGAGTACATTTTGGCTCTCCGTCGGGGAAAGGTCAAGAACCCCTCACAATCACCACGATCGGAGCCAGAGACAATCACCAACCTCTGCTCGACGATCCTCGCTGCTCCAACCCGTCTAGGTGGTCGCAACCACCAAGAGTAACAAGCGAATCGCGCAGCGAAACACGAACACCAAGTGCCTCTAGATACAAACACTTAAGCAATGCACTTGGATTCTCTCCCAATCTCACAAAGATGTTGAATCTATGATGGAGATGAGTGGGAGGGCTTTGGCTAAGCTCACAAGGTTGCTATGTCAATGCAAATAGCCAAGAGAGTGAGCTAGAGCCGGCAATGGGGCTTAAATAGAAGCTCCCACAAAATAGAGCCGTTGTACCCTTTCACTGGGCACAACACGGGGTGACCGGATGCTCCGGTCAGATCGACCGGACGCAAGACCCCAGCGTCCGGTCGCTTGATGCTTGCCACATGTCATCGGCTTCAAACGTTGATCGCCCGATCTCAACGATCATCGGTACATTTAAGTAGTGGCCGAACATGCTGCTCAAAGTGGCCGAACGCACCAACACCAACATCCGGTCGTTTCTAGTAAGGTACCAGAAGCGAAAAAACACGACAGGACGCGTCCGGTCATGCTCGACCGGACTCACCCAGCGTCCGGTCACTCAACGTCTCCCCTATGCGCTGCATATGTCATCATACGTCATACTGACCGGACTCAGCCCTAAGCGTCCTGTCATTTCTTGCGCCAGCGTTCGGTCATGAGACCGAAACAGCACGCTCACTGCTGCCACTTGACCGGACACACTGGTCCTACCGAGACTAGCGTTCGGTCACTTACAGTGACCTCCGTTCACTTGGGTTTAGCCACCGGATAGTACGGCTATCGAACCTAAATGTGATCATAGTCGCTAAGTGTCTTGATCACAAAAACAAAATGGCTCCTACCACTTATACCTTTACCTTGAGCCTTTTATTTTTCTCTTTCTTCTTTTCAAGTCCAAGCACTTGATCATCACCATGGCATCATCGTCATCATGTTATGATCTTCATTTGCTTCGCCACTTGGAATATGCTACCTATCTCATGAACACTTTATAAACTAGGTTAGCACTTAGGGTTTCATCAATTCACCAAAATCAAACTAGAGCTTTCAATCTTCCCCTTTTTGGTAATTGATGACAACTCTTTCACAAAGATATGAATTGAAATTCAATTGAATCCATGTTGCTTGTCCAAGCATATTTACTATGTGTAAAAGGATATGGACAAGTTTCATGAACCCCAAATGGTAGCAATTGCTCCCCCTACATATGTGCTAAGAGTTTGGATTGTAGCTTGCACATATGCTTAGATAGGAAATATAGGAGACAATGTCTACCAAATGATGCTAAGATATAAAAGATGGACCTTTGAAGTGTGATACCAATCGAAGTACACCAATATACCATCCTTAGCACCATTGTTAGCTTGATACCACTTGAAAATAAAAACTCTAGATAACCTATACATGCTAGTTTTTTATTTCATTATTCAAACCTACAACTAGCATACACCACACAAGCATGGATATTGAAATTTAAAACTTGTGCCATGCAAGCAAACATATGAAATGCACATTCAAATGCACCATACAAGTTTATGAGCTTGCTCCCCCTACTTGTATGTTCAAAATTTAAATTGATCCATTTCCTTTGTCATATCTCCCCCCCTATGTCAAGTTCTCCCCCTTTGTTGTCTTTTCATTATCTTAGTTCATTAATATCTTTGTTTTTCTCCTCGTGTACTGATATCTTTATTTTTCTCCCCCTTTGTCATCAATGACCATAAAGGTTCAAAATGTAGATAGGTTGAGATTATCAATGTCAATCAATGGGGTGAGGATCATTTTCCCAATTTGGTCCAATCTAGATCATTTACCAAAGATATTTAAGTCGGTTTGATCCAAGAACAAGCTTCTTCACACCTCCAAATAAGGGTTATCTTGTACCATGTTGAGTTAAACACTTAGAGCTTATTTTCTACATCAAACACTAGGTTTACAAGCCCACAAACATGTCATATGCTACCACTAGACCAAAACAAGCATAGAAGCAATAGTGGTACCATACAATCATCAAATTTATTTGATTTTTATGAATGAGCCTATTTAATGTGAAAAATGACTAGATGCACTAAACATGTCCTTAGCAAGGATGTATGTCATACCAATCAACTTTTACCTTGGATTGCTCAAAGAAGAGGCATGTCATATAAGTGGGGGGTGCATCAACACATATTTGAGAAATCCAATATGTTCAACTCATTCCTTAGCTTGCAAAACCTTTTCTCATCCAATGGCTTGATGAATATATCGATAAGTTGATCTTCGGTGCCTACACTCTAAATGCAGATGTCCCCTTTTTGTTGATGATCTCTTATGAAATAGTGGCGGACATCAATGTGCTTTGTTCTTACATGTTGAACCGGATTGTTGGTTAACTTGATTGCACTCTCATTGTCACATAGCAATGTCACTTCCTTGAACTTGATTCTAAAGTCACTCAAAGTGGCCTTCATCCAAAGTATTTGTGCACAACAACCACCGGCGGATATGTATTCGGCTTCGGCGGTTGATAATGCAACACTATTTTGCTTCTTTGATGACCATAAACCAAGTGATCTTCCCAACAATTGACATATGCCCGAGGTGCTCTTTCTTTCAACCTTGCATCCAGCATAATCCGAGTCGGAGTAACCAACTAACTCAAACTTTGCTCCTTTGGAATACCACAAACCAACATTTTGTGTATGCTTCAAGTACCTCAATATTCTCTTTGTAGCCTTCAAATGACTTTCTCTTGGTGATGCTTGAAATCTTACACACATGCATACACTAAACATAACATCCGGCCTTGATGCGATCACATTGAGTAGGCTTCCAATCATAGACCGATATAATTTTTGATCTACCATATTGCCACTTGCATCAATATTTAATTTGTCATTTGTTTCCATTGGTGTGCTAATGGCTTTGCTATCACTCATGCCAAACTTCTTAATCATGTCCTTGATATACTTGCCTTGACTCATAAATGTATCATTCTTCAATTGCTTGATTTGAAGACCAAGAAAGTAACTCAACTCTTCAATCATGGACATCTCAAACTAATTAACCATCATCTTTTCAAACTCATCACAAAAGTCTTGATTGGTTGATCTAAATATGATGTCATCAACATAGATTTGCAACACAAATAAATCTTTTTCAATCTTCTTGATTAAAAGAGTGGTGTCAACCTTGCCCATCATGAATCCTTTAGAGAGTAGGAAGTCTCTCAATCTCTCATACCATGCTCTAGGTGCTTGCTTCAAGCCATACAATGCCTTCTTCAACTAGTACACATGGTCGGATTTGTTGTCATCTTTAAAACTGGGAGGTTGCTCAACATATACTTCTTCATTGATGTAACCATTGAGAAATGCACTCTTAACATCCATTTGATAGAGCTTAATGTTGTGGACACAAGCATAGGCTAGCAAGATTCTAATTGCTTCCAATCTAGCAACCGGAGCATATGTTTCTCCAAAGTCAAGACCTTCAACTTGTGTATAGCCTTGTGCTACCAATCTTACTTTGTTCCTTACTACTATCCCATCTTAATCTTACTTGTTTCTAAAGACCCATTTAGTTCCAATCACATTGTGTCCCTTTGGTCTCTCCACTAATTCACATACTTAATTTCTTTTAAAGTTATTCAATTCTTCATGCATAGCATTCACCTAATCAACATCCTTCAATGCTTCATCTATCTTCTTTGGTTCAATGGATGACACAAATGAGAAATGCTAATAAAATGAAGCCAATCTTGATCTAGTTTGCACACCTCTTAAAATATCACCAATGATAGTGTCTAATGGATGATCCCTTGCAATATTGGTTGGTTGGAGGATTGTAACTTGATTGCTTGCACTTGCTTGATCATTAGGTTGAGATGATGTACTAGCCACTTGATCTTGTTCATTATCATGAGAGCCACTTGTGCTAGCTTGATTTGTATAATTTTGCACATTTGAGTTAGAGAGCACTTGCACTTGATCATCTTCATCATTATTCACTTGCCTAGGCCTCAATTCACCAACATCCATGTTCTTCATGGCATTTGAAAGTTGAATGCCTCTAACATTTTTCAAGTTCTCATTCTCTTCTTGTGAACCCTTGGTTTCATCAAATTCAACATCATGAACTTCCTCAAGAGTATCACTATCCAAATTCCAAACTCTATATGCTTTGCTAGTGGTTGAGTATCAAGTAGGAATCCTTCATCACATTTTTTGTCAAACTTGTCCAATCTAGTGCCTTTCTTCAAGATATAACATTTGCAACCAAAGAACCAAAAATATGCAATGTTGGGCTTTCTACCATTCAAGAGCTCATATAGTGTCTTCTCTTTCAATGGGTGACAATAGAGGCGGTTGCTACAATATCAAGCCATGTTGATAGCTTCGGCCTAAAAAGATTGACTCACATTGTACTCACTAAGCATAGACCTTGCCATATCAATGAGTGTTCTATTGCTCCTCTCAACAAGGCCATTTGATTGTGGAGCATACTTGGCCGAGAATTGATGTCTAATTTCAAATTCATCACACAACTCATCAATTCTAGTATTCTTGAACTCACTACCATTGTCGCTTCTAACTCTCTTGATAGTTGTTTCAAACTCATTGTGAATGCCCTTGATAAATGATTTGAATGTTGCAAATACATCACTTTTGTCCACTATAAAGAATACTCAAGTGTATCTAGTATAATCATTCACTATCACAAAGCCATATTTGTTTTTATCAATGCTAGTGTATTGAGTTGGCCCAAACAAGTCCATGTGCAATAACTCAAATGCTTTATTAGTGCTCATCATGCTTTTCTTAGGATGGGTGTTTTCAACTTGTTTGCCAGCTTGACAAGAGCTACAAAGCTTATCCTTCTCAAACACAACATCTTTCAAGCCTCTAACCAAGTCATGCTTAACCAATCTATTCAATTGTTTCATTCCAACATGACCAAGCCTTCTATGCCATAACCAACCCATGCTAGTCTTAGTAAAGAAACATGTAGATAATTTAGCTTCACTAGCATTGAAATCAACCAAGTATAGATTCTCATATCTAAAGTCTTTGAAGATCAAGTTAGAGCTATCTACACTTATGATCTCTACATCATCTATCCCAAATATGCATTTAAATCCAAGATCACATAATTGAGCCACGGATAGCAAATTGAAGTTCAAGCTCTCTACTAGCAACACATTGAAAATGCTCATGTCATTGAATATTGCAATCTTACCAAGCCCCTTGACCTTGCCTTTGCCATTGTCACCAAATGTGATACTATCATAACCATCATTGCCATTGGTGTTGATTGAGTTGAACATTCTTGCATCACCGGTCATGTGTTGAGTGCACCCACTATTAAGAACCCAATGCCTTCCTCCGACTTTATAATTGACCTATAAAAGAAGATCAATTTTTTTTTGCGTACCCAAACTTGGTTGGGTCTTTGAAGGTTAGTGACCAAGCTCTTTGGCACCTAAATGGCATTCTTCTTTGAGCCCATCTATGGTTTACCAATGAACTTAGCCTTAACACCATCTCTATATGTATCTTGCTTTGCCTTGCCTTTGGATGATGTGGCTTTGAATGCCACACTCTTCTTCTTCTCATCCTTTTTCTCCTTCTTTTCTTTCTTCTCGTCATCATCTCTATATGTATCATCGGTCATTATATCTCCCAACACTTAGTTTGGTGTCATGGTGTCCAAACCACTCATCACTAGAATAGTGACCAATGTGCCAAATCTTGAAGGCAAGCATCTTAAAAACTTGTAGGAGAAGTCCTTGTCCTTCACCTCTTCTTCAAGTGCTTTGAGATCATTGACAAGGACTTTAAGCCTATGAAACATCTCCGGCATACTCTCATCCTCCTTCATCTTGAAGCTTGCAAACTTCTCTTTGAGAATGTATGCCTTTGCACCCTTCACGGTTTGAGTGCCCTCAAATGATTTCTCCAATTTCTTCCATGCCCCATGAGCTCTCTCAATGTTCTTAATTTGCTCAAAAGTTCTCTCATCCAAAGCATTATGGATGACACTAAGAGCAATGTCATTATTTTGGAGTAGCATTTCTTCGACGGCGGTGGGAGCCTCTTCATCTTCAATCTCAATCTTTGTCTCTACCACCTTCCTATTGATTGACTTGATATAAGTTGTCATTTTAGCTTTCCAATATGGATAATTTGAGCCATCAAATTGGGGTGGCTTCTTGGTGTTGTTGATTTGAGCCATTTTTACACCGAAGGTTGTTAAGCCTCAAATCACGATAACCTGGCTCTAATACCACTTGAAAGGTCCTAATGGCTAGAGGGGGGTGAATAGTCTATTAAAAATTTCTACAACAACACTTAGCAAACCGGTTAGACAATTATGAGGCGAAGCAAGTGTTGCGCTAGCCTACTAAAAATGCAAGCCACCTACCACAATTCTAGTTTATGTAGTCTCTATCCACACAATGGTTATGTCACTACACTAAGTTAGTGTGCTCTCAAAGGCTAACTAAAGAGTCACACTAACCAAACTAACAAGCTCTCACGACTAGCTACACTAAAGAGATTGACAACTAGTTTGCAGTAATATAAAGAGAGAGAACAAGATAGTTATACCGCTGAGTTGAGGAGTGAACCAATCAATCACAAGAATGAATACCAATGAAGACCAATCATTGGGCACAACACAGGGTGACCGGACGCTCTGGTCAGATCGACCGGACGTAGGACCCCAGCGTCCGGTCGCCCGATGCTTGCCACGTGTCATTGGCTTCAAACGCTGATCACCCGATCTCAACAGTCATCAGTACATTTAAGTAGTGACCGGACTCGCTGCTCAAAGTGACCGGACGCACCAACACCAGCGTCCAATCGTTTCCAGTAAGGTACTAGAAGCGAAAAAACACGACCGGACTCACCCAGCGTCCGGTCACTCAACGTCTTCCCTGTGCACTGCATATATCATCATACGTCATACTGACCGGACTCAGGCCCTGAGCGTCCGGTCATTTCTC
Organism: Miscanthus lutarioriparius; assembly: GCA_904845875.1. NCBI lineage: Eukaryota > Viridiplantae > Streptophyta > Magnoliopsida > Poales > Poaceae > Miscanthus > Miscanthus lutarioriparius. The sequence goes on along the minus strand of CAJGYO010000011.1, from coordinate 23,105,635 downwards.
ATGCCAGCGTCCGGTCATGAGACTGAAACAGCACGCTCACTGCTGCCACTTGATCGGACGCGCCGATCCTACCGAGACTAGCGTTCGGTCACTTACAGTGACCTCCGTTCACCTAGGTTTAGCCACCGGATACGTCCGTTACGCTCTGTGAAACCCTGTCTTTTCTGTACAGTACGTCGGTGGCACCGTCGGACTGTCCGCACTCTACGGGCGGACACTCCGCCGGTGAAGTTCCTTACCCTTGCTCAAATGTGCCAACCACCAAGTGTATCACCTTGTGCACATGTGTGTTAGCATATTTTCACAAATATTTTCAAGGGTGTTATCACTCCACTAGATTCTAAATGCATATGCAATGAGTTAGAGCATCTAGTGGCACTTTGATAACCGCATTTCAATATGAGTTTCACCCCTCTTGATAGTACGACTATCAAACCTAAATATGATCACACTCGCTAAGTGTCTTGATCACCAAAACAAAATGGCTCCTACCACTTATACCTTTGCCTTGAGCCTTTTGTTTTTTTCTTTCTTCTTTTCAAGTCCAAGCACTTGACATCACCATGGCATCACCTTCATCATGTTATGATATTCATTTGCTTCACCACTTGAAATGTGCTACCTATCTCATGAACACTTTATAAACTAGGTTAGCACTTAGGGTTTCATCAATCCACCAAAACCAAACTAGAGCTTTCACCGCGACCAACGGAGCTTAGCTTGGTTACACTGTTTTCCCTGTTCATGTTGATTAAGGACCGTCCATTGCTATGGATGGTAGTTAGGTCACAGACTTATTATCTTGAGCACATACTAGCTTATGGGAGCGGGAAGGCTCGTTACGCTCTTGTCGTGGGTTCCGACTCTTTCCAGACCGACTGATTGGAGGCAAGGAAAGGTGAAGGTCTAAGCACCATACTGAGACCAGGTCTTAAGTGTGGGGGCTTGGAGTCCAAGTTTGGATGGGGACTTGGACCCCTTGATAGGAGTGGAATGGGTTGGTCTTGTTTGTGTGTGGGGTATAAATAGGGCATGTGTTTCGAGGTACCCAGCTGGGATACATTGGTTCACGAATCGCCATTTCCATGAGACGGTACGACTTGGCTATGGTCTAGCACCGAAGTAAGAACTGGAAGATGAAAGATGGTGAAATTGTTCTGATTGCTCAATCCTTGCTTGAAAGTAGAACATGTGCTTACCTAGAATGGTTAGCTAATGAAGTAATCATGACTGCTAATAAAACTTGATCTTAAGGACGTACTCTTAGTAATGCTTTTCGCAAACAAAAAGAAAAACAACAAACCTATATTGCCTATCATACTCCTTGGAGTTGAGAAACTATTCTCACTAGTCGGGTAAGTCTTGCGAGTACATTATGTACTCAGGGTTTATTTTACCCCTGTTGTAGGTGCAGCTTGAGGAGTAGTTCTTGTGTGGAGGATTTTTCTGGTGGGCACAGACGGATCCTTGTATCGTTTTCGCTAGATGTTTATTTTCATTCCGCTGTTTAATTATCGCACTCTGAACTATGGTATTGTAATAAATAATTTCTAAGAACTCTTATTGTATGAAATGGATTGAGTATTGTAAGCCCGTACTCATTATTGGATTCTGGATGTAAAATATGGATTGTTTCGAGTTCTCCCTTGGGGTGGGCTCGACGGAACTATCCGATATAGCTAATTTTCGGGGTGCTTAGTGTCTAGAGGAAGACGAGCGCCTCCGAAAGCGTGTTATTTCGGGCTGTTCTGCCACACTTAGATCCTCAATCTATGTTCGAGTCTGAGAGCTAGTGAGATGTGAACGAAGACTGAGTATCTAAATAGGCGATTAGTGAGTAGCGAGTTTAGGGACCACGATGACATAGCCGAACAAGTTTGAGGAGCTAAACGTGCTGTGAGTTTAGGGACCGAGATGACACAGGCGAACAAGTTTGAGGCCCTAAACGGCTGATTTACGAGTTTATAGACCAGAATGATACAGTGGAACGAGTTTGAGGACCGTCAGTAGACTTCACTCTTCTCATTTTATGGACTAGAACAATCCTAGTTTGTTGTTTGCCTAGAGGGACAGTGCCACCCCTATATTTTGTTTGGTTGGAGGGACGGGGGACAAGGAGGAACATTATTATTTGTGATCCAAACATCCGTTGAGAGCGACCCACGTGTCTTCCTCCCTCGCCCACCTCCTCCTTCTTCCACATGGTCAATGAATCCGTAGCCTCGGCCACCTAGTCCGCTGCCCCATCGGTCGCCACCCGGCATGACCCACGCCAACCAGCTTATCGTTGCCTAGCCCGCTCGCAGAGGCCGAGCGAGGCCACCTACGCGTGGGGCGTGGCCTTGCTCGCGCATGGCTAAGGCCACTCGCGCCGTGGCTGAACTCGGTGTTGTGGAAAAGGAAGAGGAAGACATGTAGAAGGAAACGAGATGGCAGCAACCGGGTATGAGTGCGTGCCTAACTTTTCATTCTATAAGATACATGCTAACAATTTATATATCTTACTAATCACCAATTATGCGTGTTAATATCTTAACACACATGACATGCAAGTGAATATTAGACCATTCTTGGTACGTGTGTATCATTGTGAGACTTTATACGTACATACTTGATAATCAATTGATGTTAACTTAATTTTCGGACTCTCCATCCGTATTTGTTGAAATCCGTATATCCCAATTTCATTTTTCTATCCCGGCTTTCAAATTAAAATCCATTCATGTTTTTGCCAAGACGCTGGTTTACATCCGTTTTGATCCTCATATATTTTTTTAGATCTAATAGAGTGTTTGATTTTGAAAATAAGCTAATTCTAAGTGAGCTGATGCATGAGTCTATTTTAGTGAAATAACTTCTCGTGATATTACTAATTATTAGCTTGTTAGAAATATAATAATAATAATTAATTATTTTATTTTATTTCACAAATCACAAACCAATAATTAAAATTAGAAAACTAAAAGTGTAAGATGGACTACTTTGCTCCACGGACCAAACAACCAAGATTTTCACACGACCCTTTTGGCTCTCGGCGTCTGGCGACTTCCCGTCTTCTCTGTGCTCAGGAACCTTCCAGAATCGTGGAGACTGGAGAGTGGAGACCGGTCGGAACTAGAGAACTCGCGCCTTCTCTCTCTCCTCTTTATACTTGCCCCTCCTCGACGATTCGCCAAAAGGCCCCAAACGCGCACCGCCAGCCGATACGAATCCGACGATCTCGATCGATCCACCTCCCCAATCGCACGCCAATCAGCACCAGTCGCCGCCGCGATGGCGGAAGAGGCGAAGGCGAAGGGCAACGCGGCGTTCTCGGCCGGCCGCTTCAAGGAGGCTGTCCAGCACTTCAGCGACGCCATCGCGCTCGCGCCCGACAACCACGTCCTCTACTCCAACCGCTCGGCGGCGTACGCGTCGCTCGGGCGCTAGACGACGCCGAGCGGACCTTGGCGCTGAAGCCGGACTGGGTCAAGGGCTACTCCCGCCTCGGCGCCGCGCACCTGGGCCTCGGCGACGCGCCCAAGGCCGTCGAGGCGTACGAGAAAGGGCTCGCGCTCGAGCCGTCCAATGAGGCGCTCAAGTCCGGCCTCGCCCAGGCGCGCCAGGCCGCGTCGGCGCCGAGACGTCCCGTGGGCTCCGGGGCTGACGCCGTCGGCAAGTTGTTCCAGGGCCCTGAGCTATGGAGCAAGGTCGCCGCCGATCCCACCACGCGTGGCTACCTCGACCAGCCGGACTTCGTTCAGATGCTGCAGGAGGTGCAGCGGAACCCCAGCAGCCTGAACAGCTACCTTTCTGACCAACGAATGGTTCAGGTGCTCACCCTCATGCTGGGCATCAAGTCCCAGTTCCAGAACCAGAGCAATGCGGCGCCTGAGCCGGCCGCAGCCCAATCGAACCCGGCGCCACCAAAGCAGCAGCCAGAGGCGAAGGCAAGGGAACCGGAGCCGGAGCCCGAGCCTATGGAGGTGACGGAGGAGGAGAGGAAAGCGTCGGCGCAGAAGGAGAAGGAAGCTGGCAACGCCGCTTACAAAAGGAAGGATTTTGATACCGCGATCCAGCACTACACAAAGGCCATGGAGCTCGATGATGAGGACATCTCCTACATCACCAATCGTGCTGCTGTTTATCTTGAGATGGGAAAGGTAAGGCCTCCTAGGTCCTAGTTCTAAATCGAAGTTATTTACATGTGGATTGTAGTCTTCAGTTAAAGAAAAAAAAAGGTAAAATGTGGGATGTTTGAATTTTGTCTATAAATCAGCTACCGATCGAGACCTTTTTACCACATACTGCAAACAAACAGCTTTTAGATATGAAATTGGCTAAGTATTTCTCTCTCCTTAGAGTAGTTGAGGCAAATGATATTCCAGATCTACTTGAATTGGTCGAGAACTCGAGTTGCATTGTTAAAGGAAGTTTTGTGATAGGAGTTGGTGATCGTGATAGTGAGCAAAAATGCAAAATACATTAGTGTTCCACAGTCATGAAATTCTGATACAGGCCACTTGGGAGTTCCCTAGTTCTGAAATTCTGGTAGAGGCAACTTGGAGCTTGATGAGTAGGCTCAAGCCAGAACGACATTATTGTTGAAGTGATTCCTTGTATTTTTTTTACTACGAGTCGTGAATGAATTCACTCGTATTGTTGGCTTATGCTTAGGCAATGTAAAAGGCTTAACGGTAACAGCATTAAACCTGGTTGGGTAGCTCACAGAGAAGGAGCAGAAGAATAGAAAAAGGGTAGAAATTGTCTCTGCTAGATGGAGTAGAAGAATAGAAAAAGGGTAGAAATTGTCTCTGCTAGATGGCAACTACTAATCTGAGGACTGCAGAAATACTTGTAGCTAGAAGAAATCAACATATATACTTAGGCATGTCCTGCAATAATATCTTGGTAGCGGTTTTCTCATTCGTGTACTGCATTATCTGGTGTCGTACAAGTAGTATTCAGGTGTCCTTCAAAACTAATATTTTTTCTTTGAATTCCAGTATGATGAATGCATTAAGGACTGTGATAAGGCTGTTGAGAGAGGAAGGGGACTACATGCTGATTTCAAGATGATCTCGAGGGCACTCACTAGAAAAGGAACTGCTCTTGCCAAACTTGCTAAATCATCGCAAGACTATGATGCTGCCATCGAGACTTTCCAGAAGGCGTTAACTGAGCACCGCAGCCCAGATACCCTGAAAAAACTAAATGATGCAGAACGAGCAAAGAGGGAGCTGATGCAACAAGAGTACTATGACCCAAGAATTGCTGACGAGGAGCGAGAAAAAGGTATGCCACATGACTTCTGTCTGCTATCACTTATCACTTGATCATTATTCATGCAGTGAGTTCTGTTGCCTGCAGTTTGTTTCTGGTCAAGAATTGCATGTGGTGTTGGTGTTCAACCATTTGTTATTTCTGTGCAGGTAATGAGTTGTTTAAGCAGCAGAAATATCCAGAAGCAGTGAAGCATTACACTGAAGCTCTCAGGAGAAACCCCAAGGACCCAAGGGTAATTTGTTGGACATCATTTTTCACTTGCATAAATTGTAGGCTGCATAGTATCACTGTGCATCCTTTAATCTGCTGGGTAAAACTATTTGAGAATATGAATTGGTACAACATTGGGAAACTTGAAAACATTTGGATGAATCTACAACTGATTCTTTGACTTCTGCTAGTGACAATTTGAAAACTTTAGGTTTGCCTTTTTGCCTTCCACAAGTAACGTCATGTGATCGATGTGTGGACATTTTTCTAATTTCTTTCCTTCATGGATGATTTCAGGTATACAGCAATAGAGCTGCCTGTTACACCAAGCTGGGGGCCCTTCCTGAAGGTCTGAAAGATGCTGAGAAGTGCATTGAGCTAGATCCCACATTCTCCAAGGGATACACAAGGAAAGGTGCCATCCAATTTTTCATGAAAGAATATGACAAAGCGCTGGAAACTTATCAAGCTGGCCTAAAGCATGACCCGAAAAATCAGGAGTTGCTTGATGGTGTAAGGAGGTAATGCTGCCGGTGGAGGAGATCATACACGTCTTGTGATGTTGGTGTGTGCTAAACGGCAATTCTAATCGTTGCTCTGATCTTTTTCTTTTCAGGTGTGTTGAACAGATCAACAAGGCGAGCAGAGGCGAACTCAGCGAGGAGGAACTGAAAGAGAGACAGGTAAACTGGTTTTGTCTAAATCTTTTGTTCGTTAATGATGGATGGTGTACTTTGCCTGTCGTTCCATCCACTAGTAATGCAAGAAGCCAAGACTAACAGGTCACCCTTTGTTACGCAGAACAAAGCCATGCAGGACCCTGAAATCCAGAGCATCCTGACTGATCCGATCATGCGGCAGGTAATGATAAATGTCTGCATTTGATTTGAAATGCACTTAAGGTAGGTGAGCCTGATGACGATCTGATAATGCCGAGCTTGCCCTGCAGGTTTTGACCGATTTGCAGGAGAACCCTCGGGCTGCCCAGGCGCACCTCAAGAACCCCGGAGTGATGCAAAAGATCCAGAAGCTCGTCAGCGCTGGGATAGTTCAGATGAAGTAGAAGTAGACAGTGGCTGGAATGTCCGGGTTCAGAACTGGGACCTGTCCAAATGCTGTGAACCTGATCATTGTTTCGCATTTTGGAAAACTGAACCGGTTTGTGTGGTCATGGCTGTTAATTATCCATATGGTTTTTCCCACCCGACATGTTCCAATTCGTGTCCCTTTTTTTTTTCTTCGGGAATGCCTGTGAAGAGGAAGAGTGTCCAGTCCAGTCTCCTCGCACTCGAGCAGTTTCTAGAGTTACGTGATGGTACCGTCCATCTGAAAAGCCGCAGTGGTTCACCACCCGGGTTCATCGGATCAGCAGCAGCTGCTTCGCCAACACCCCACATCGGTTCGGCACTTCGGCTCCTTCGATGGTTCGATACGTCGGGCCTTGCCAGTGGAGTGGCAGGTCCCCATCGTGTAAGTTCAGATTGGCGATGATCTGATAATTGCTTATGCTTGGGTAAATAGGTAACAGGCTCCAATCGAGTTTCTGAAGCCCAAAATTGCTCCTTCTTGGCTTCTTTTGCAGTAATTCCCGAGTGATCATAGTGGCGTCGTGCTAGCTCAGTGTGTGTGTATATATATATATATGTCTATATATATATATATTTTTTTTTTTTTGAAACGAGATACCTCTGCTTATATTGAAAGCAATTAAATGTTCACAAAGAGGCTGGGGATACCAGCTCACAAAAGGACATCACAAGAGGACACAACAACCTATTACAAGTCTAGGCAAAATCAGATTTCTTCAATATCCGAAACATTGCTCGTCAGGGGAACAAAATCATGCCACCACTTCACCAACTGCTCCATCAGCTGATCCAGAGTTCCTTGCTCGTTTGAGTTGAGAAGGGGGCGCCATTTCTGTAGAAAGGTCTAGCATTGGAAATGCGAGCTCAGTACTCTCTACGTTACTTTTTACATGTAACAGAACAAGAGGGAGAACGATCTGCAACTTCTCAGCTTCTCAACAAGAGCAAGAAACCAAAAACATATAATTTCACTGTCCTCTCATCGCGAAACCTCGACAAGGCCATTACCAGGTCCAAAATCAATGGCAAATAATGCCCCCTCACGGGGTTCAATACACTACAAAGCTACATACACCTTGATGTCCTTCCTATCAACCTGCTCTGCTGTTGCTGTATGGATTTATCTACGGGAAATGAAAATTAAGCAGTAGCTTCCTCTGTTTTGGTGGAGAGCTGGTTCTGGATGTGCTGTGGGACGACATCAAACTTGGCGAGCTGCATCGTGTAGGACGCTCGCCCCTTGGTCATCCCCCGGAGGGTGCTGACGTATTGGAACATCTCAGCAAGTGGCACAAAAGCATCAACCACCTGTGAATTGTGATCAATAGCATTGCAAGCAAAATGTTTAAGGTCACGTTGCAAATACTAGACTATGATAAACTAGTCTAAAAAAGGGGAGGATGTACTATTTCATACCTTAAGTCCACCAGGCTTATCCCCGAAGCTGTTAACCTGTCCTCTTCGAGAGTTCAAATCACCAATAACATCGCCCAGATGCTCTTCAGGAGTTATCACTTCAACTCTCATTATAGGCTCGAGAAGCCTTGGACCAGCTTTCCTCATTCCCTCACGGAAGGCTCCTCTGGCTGCAATTTGGAATGCTAAGACACTTGAATCGACATCATGATATGAGCCATCAACCAGCACAGCCCGGAAGTCCACAACTGGGTAACCGGCGAGGACACCATTGGGTAAGCTTTCCTCCAATCCTTTCATAACTCCTGGTACATATTCTTTGGGCACTGCCCCTCCCTTGATTTCACTCTTGAACTCATACCCACTTCCAGCTTCCAAAGGTTCAAAACGCACAATAATGTCAGCAAACTGCCCAGATCCACCAGATTGCTTTTTGTGGACATATTGTATTTCTGCAACTTTGGAAATACTTTCACGGTAGTTGACTTGTGGAGCTCCAACGTTTGCTTCAACCTGCACAGATCGTTTGCATAAAAGAAGTAAAGGTAATGTGACAGGTACAAAACTGAGTTAACAACAGCTAACGACCAAATAATAATTTCTATACAGAATAGAATTAAAGAAACATAACGCATGCACTGCATAAATGCAGCTAGTCAGAATACTAACCTTGAACTCCCTCTTTAGTCTGTCTACAATGATATCAAGATGCAGTTCTCCCATTCCTTCAATAACAGTCTGGTTGGTTTCCTCGTCTCTAGAGAAGTGGAATGACGGGTCTTCTTGAGCAAGCTTGATTAACCCATTAGCCATTTTGTCAGCATCAGCTTTGGTCTTGGGTTCAATAGCAACCTTAATGACAGGATCAGGAAATTCCATACGTTCAAGCACTACAGGCTTGTCTGGGTCACAGAGTGTTTCACCAGTAATTGTGTCTTTCAGACCAGCAAGTGCTACTATGTCACCTGTCACAGCAACTGGTATATCTTCCTTACTGTTTGCGTGCATCTCAAGGAGTCTTCCAATTCTTTCTTTCTTATCTTTATTTGCATTGAGAACATATGAACCAGCTACCAGCTTCCCAGAGTATATGCGAACAAATGTTAGTGACCCCACAAATGGATCAGTCATGATCTTGAAAGCTAACCCAGAAAATGGTTCATCATCACTTGGTTGCCTTTCAAATATTATTTCAGGGTCTTCTGGGTCAGTACCCTTCATTGAAGGTAGATCAAGTGGAGATGGCAAGTAATCGACAACAGCATCAAGCAATGGTTGGACACCTTTGTTTTTGAATGCTGAACCACATAAAACTGGGACAAAGCTAGCAGAAATTGTTCCCTTTCTGATTAATTTCTTAACAGTTTCCTCATCTGGTTCAGTTCCTTCAAGATAATTCTCCATAACTTCATCATCCAATTCAATAATAGTTTCCAGCATCTGAACACGATAATCTTGAGCCAGCTCTTGGAGATCATCAGGTATGTCTTTGTATTCAAATTTTGCACCCAGCTCCTCCCCTGTCCATACAATAGCTTTCATTCTGACTAGATCAACAACTCCTTGGAAATTGTCCTCCGAACCAATCGGCAACTGAATCACCAATGGTTTGGCACCCAAGTTTGCAACTATCATGTCTCTAGTTCTAAAGAAGTTAGCTCCAAGGCGATCCATTTTGTTCACGAAACATATTCTTGGAACCCCATATTTATCTGCCTGGCGCCATACGGTTTCAGATTGTGGTTCTACCCCAGCAACACTGTCAAAGAGACATATAGCACCGTCCAACACCCTGAGAGCACGTTCAACCTCAAGAGTGAAGTCGACGTGACCAGGAGTATCAATAATGTTGATTCTGTGTTTGTTCCAGAAGGCAGTTGTTGCTGCAGATGTAATGGTTATTCCCCTCTCTTGTTCTTGTTCCATCCAGTCCATTGTAGCTGTTCCCTCATGAACCTCGCCAATCTTGTAGTTCCTTCCAGTGTAATACAGAATGCGCTCAGTAGTTGTTGTCTTTCCAGCATCTATATGGGCCATAATACCAATATTGCGGTAATCATGTAAAGGCACTTGGCGATCTGGATACAAAAAAAAAGCAAGTTAATATCTAACTCATTAAACCAACAAAACGATATATTATTTCCAACAAGAATGGTGGATTTAGCAATAAGAAAATGTAACTAAAAAAGCAAGTGACATGCAATTTTCAGAGCTTCATTTGGTTTAGCATTGATATGACACATGCCAATATTTTAAGTTGCATACAATGAAATCTATAGTACCAAGTGGCATAAAAAGCACGGGACATTGACACACTGCGCCCTCCACATTTCATAAAGGGCATACCCAGTGCAAAGAGCTCCCGCTCTGTGCGGGGTCTGGGGAAGGGTGTCAGTGGCAAGCCTTACCCTCGCCTGTGCAATGCGAGGAGACTGCGACTCGAACCCGGGACCTTCCGGTCACAGGCGGTAAGACTCTACCACTTGCACCAGGCCCTCCACATTTCATACTTGCTGAAAATTCGCATCAAACAAACTCATGAAGAGGCACAATCATTTACAAGACCTTGGAGGCTTGGAACCTGTTTTTCCTAAATATTTGCAGAGTCTCCATTACTGGGCCTCTTTAAAATATCTCCAAGAGACTCTCTTCATGGTTCTTTATCACAAAATTCAGGGGACAAAATCAGACTCCAAAGGATTCTCTAGACCACTCTCCATCTTTTCTGCTCCCCAAAACCACCCTTCTCGCTCTCCGCTAATGGAGGGGCTACATCACACTCTAAATTCATTACATGGTAGTTCTCTTATGAATTTTTTCACACAAGGAAAATTATGATAAGCTATTGGAGTCCGTCCATTGGAGACACGAGAGACATATAAAGAGAATATTCATGGGATGGCTCTTTAAATAGATATATAGATATTGAAGTTTAGAAAGACTTTTGGAGTGGTTCTAAGCCCTGTACTTTCAGTTAGTTCTAACTTGAATTTGTGATAACCAAATTAAATTAGAATAACATCGACAGAAACAAAGTCCATCAGCAAGCTATGAAGTTCATCATTGCTTTAATTCGATTCTGAGCACCATAATTCCACCATTTTTCAAAGAAACAACTTAAAATGATTTGTCCGGTAAAGCACAGACAATTAACAAGCATTATAGGCACTGCAGAGACAAGCACGTCAACAAGCAAACTGGTCCCTTTGGGAAAGCACGATGCAGCACAATCACTAACGATCAACCACAATTTCGCTCCCGTATACTGCAAAACACCGCAGCTCTACGGAGGTACGCTCTTGGCCATTTCGACAAACACACGGAACACTCACGCGCCAGCGCACTACAGAAACGCCGGCGCACAATAAGAGAATGGAAACTTCACAAAAGGATTACAACGCTCGCTCACCGCTGCCAGCCATGGCGACGACCGAGAGGCGCGGCCTGCGCGGGCGCGGGCGGAGTCCGGCCGCGGGGCCTGCCACCGCGGCGCGCCCGGCGGCGAAGCGCGGCGCGTGGAAGGGGCGGTGGCCGAGGAGGAGGCGCGAGGCGGACGAGGCGGAGACGACGGCGGCGGAGGCCGGCCGGCGCGCGGACCGCGCCGCGGCGGCGGGGGCTCGCACGGGCGCCTCGGCGGCCATGGAGACTGTGCCTCTGTGGTTCTTCTTGGTGGCCTTTGCCGCGAGCTCTCTCGTCTCTCCCCTCGCCTGCTCGCCTGCGCCGCGAGACTGTCGCGAGCAGGGGGGCTGTGGGTTTTATGCGCGCGGCGAGCGGCGGCCAACGATGCCGGTGATGCCTGAGGATAATGTGAGCCGCGCGGCTGCGAGGAAGACGCTTCCCCGTCTCACGTTATGGATTGGCGCTTTTTTCAGGGCGTGTTTCCGACCCTGTACCTGGACGGCCTGGGCAGCCCAACTGGCCTAGGCCTGGGTAGGTCCTAAGTGGTGTAACTGCTCTTGTTTACGCCTGTGTATCTAGTGAGCTCGGCTCAGGCGAGGTTGTGTTTGTTATCGAAGAGATAGCCGGGCTGAGAGGCTAACCGCCACCAACTGCCACATCGAAATAGTGTTTGTCATTTGGCTGTGGTCGGCCAGGCCCATAACAACAAACAGAAATGAACATGAATGAAAGGAGAATGAGGTTGCTCTTCCATAATCGTTACAACAACAAATCAAAGTTTCAGCATGCAATAGTTGGCCTCAGACATGCTAGTTTAACCATTCATGACATTACTCTACATGGGATAATCAAAGTCAGTAAAGAAGAACAGCAGCATCCGCTAGTCAAGTTTTGAAGCCAACAAACAAAAAAGTTCACAGAAACAGATAAGAGGCAGCAAAATGATATGTAGCCAGCTAATGCATCGATCCATTGTGTCATCATTGGCCAAAATACAACATTTAACAGTTTAGCAAGCCGAGAAGGGTAACAAGTTAACAGAAAGCATGTAGCCAGCTAATGCAGTCATCCTACTGTGTCATCATCGACCTAATTAAAACAACAGCTGTGGCACATGAACAGCTTGAGTGACAGACCAACTACAACCATAAACAAGATCAAGATGACAGCATTTTTGCAACAGCCTTGCAGCCCAGGTGAATGAGGATAGATTTCAGAACCTTCAGCTGTCACCAGTTCATGGGATGCTGATGCATCCCCATGAGGGGCATGAATTGGTAACAGTAAGGGTTCTTGAGGTACCCTTGCATTAAAATCTCTAAGAGCATCATCATAGTTGTTGTACTTCTGATAGATAGCCCCTTCTTCCCTAAGCACTTGCTTAGCACACTCATACCATGTAAAATAAATCCCAGGTTTCTTCCATTCAAATACCACATAGCAGGGAGGCATTATCTGAAACCAACCAAATGTAGAACATGTAAGTGGCCTGAATGACATGCCTCAGTCGACCATTCAGTTTCAATGATGGTGAACATCATCGGCTACTTGATAAAAAAATTAGCCTCAGCTTAGTAGTTTGGTGGTTTTTTTTCTTGTTTAGTCATTGGTGGCTACCAAGAATTGTAAGAATCAAATAAAGAGGCAAATAAACAACAATTGCACTCATTACCATACAGACCTTTTGATCAGTTGCACTCACTGCCATCAGCCATCACAAGAGGATGTTGTTGATGTGGAGTACAACTGAGCATAAGTGTAGAATGGAAGGATGGGCAAATAAAGAAGAAAGCACAACAACAAAACCATCAAAACAAGAATAAGGTAGTCACCTCAAGTTTATTTTATGCATCATAGGCCTTTAAATCCCACAGTTACCACCAGAGGCATAAACAACACAAATAGGCAACTAATTATCAAATAAAAAGTAGCCAACAGAGGCTACAAATAAGTTTCTTACAATACCAAGTTCAGCCCAACAACCAAGGGCTCAAATGTTCCCAAGTCCTTGCCTATTGTTAGCCACCCTCCTAGACAAACTACACCATCAAGGTCAGGTGTCAAAATAACAAGCAGACTGCACAAAAGGTCCTGTTGTCAAAAGAAGAGAGTGGATGAGGGGGTGGAGGAACTATACATCTCTACAGTCAACCCCCTCCTGGCCTTCTAGCCCTTCATGTGTAGTGGAACTACACATAGTAGTTTTTGGTCAGGAAGGTCCTAAGCCAAAGGGCCCTGTGGGCATCACTCATGTTCACAAAGCCCCTGCCTTGGGCCTTGTTGTCTAGAAGGAAGGTGGAGGCAACAATAAGTGCCTCCTCACTGAAGCCAGACATCTCCATCACAGCAAGATACAGATTGGCATCAACATGGGCAGGTCTAGTCTCCATAAGAGCATTTGCCACATTGTTCATAGCATCTAACAAGTTAGTCAACATGAGCATCTCCTCCTCAGAGAAGTTCCCTTTCTTCCTCTTTGGGCTAGCAGCTGAGGAGGTAGGAGCAGTTCAGTGGCCGTGCTATCCCCTCCCTGTTCACTAGGAATTGTGGTGTGGGTCAAAGGAGGACCATCAGCCTTGGCACCAACACTGTCAGCCTGGTTCTGCCCTAAGGCTTCACCAGACCCAAGTGCAAACTTGCCTGTGGCCATGGCATTAGCAAAGATAGCCTCCATCTCAGTGTAGAACCTAATAGGGTAGTTAAGAAACTCTGCATCTTTAGGATGGTCCTGCAGAGTTGGGCAAATGTAGTTTAAGAAAGGCAAATGTAGGTAGTCAAGGCAAAGACAAGATCAAACTGCTACCTTGCAGTGGCCAAGGTAGTGCTCTTGCTCAAGCATGATAGCATGAGCCTGGTCATCCCAAACAGCACCACTAAGGTCCTTCAACTTGCTCACCCTAGCCCATTTCTGCCTCCACTTCCTCAAGTGGTTGTACACTTGAGTTGGGCTAACAACCTCCCCACAGAACAGCTTGAGGGCTTTGGCCACAAAATTCACATCTTTGTCCTTGAAAACCTTGTCAGGCCTGCTACCATCACTAACAAGGGCAGCCATCCTCCTAAGCATAAAGCCAGAGGTGGTGTTGGTCCACCTCATTACCCTCACAGCCCCATTCCTAGCACCAGCACCAGCACCAGCTGCAACAGGGGCAGCAGCACTAGCACCAGCACCAGCTACAACAGGGGCAGAACCACCATTGATGAGCTGCTCCATCACTGAAGTACCAGCAACAAACCCACCCTCAAATGCACCTAAATCCATCCTAGGACTGGCATGTAATGAAATCAACAACAGAATTAGTCAAGAATAGACTGACAACAATATTAACAGTTGTATGAATAAACAACAGACTGACAGATCATGAAGAACAAAATGATTCAAGAACAGAATGAATGAAGCATAAAATTAGTCTCAGCTTTGTCCACCAAATTATTACATCACCGTGACACACACATGAGTTCTATAGCAGGGTACAGAAACTAAATTCAAGAACATATTACATCAACTAGTGTTTGTTCCCCTCCCTTTCCACATAGCATTGCAAATGGCATCCCTTATTTCAGCCATGTCAACAGAGTCTTGGTCCAGATGGGCTGGGGGCAGGTTGGTTGGATCAGCAGGAGTAGTGAAACATTCCTCATCAGGCACTACTTCATCAATGCCAAAACCTAGGATCTAGTTATGTAAAATGGCACAGGCAACTACAAGCTTCACTTGTGCCTATACTTGTGGAAGGGTTTGTTGTCCAAGATCCTAAACCTACCCTTTAGTCACCTATAGCCCTCTCCACAGTCACTCTAAGTGATGAGTGGCTAAGGTTGTAGAGCTCCCTTGCATTGGTGGGCCTGTTCCTTGGGCCATACTCAGACAAATGGTACCTAACCCCCCTGTAGGGAGGTAGGAAACCTTTTTTGCATGCATACCCAGCATCTACCAAGAACATTTTACCTACACAAGACATCTACTGTGAGAGTGTGTGTTAATAGGCCATGGAATATGTAATTAGTGTTGATGTGCAATTACCTTCTGGTAAACTCAAGCCATCTTCCCTGCTCTGATCTCCGCCAAAATAGTTTGCATCATGGGCAGAGCCCTCCCACCAGCCAGGACATAAGTGAATTTCAGATCACAATTCACAGCTACCATCACATTTTGGGTGGGATCCTTTTTCCTACCCATAAAAGCTTGTTGCATGCGCCTAGGAACCCTTGCTAGGAAATGAGTCCCATCTATAAAGCCAATGACATCCTAAAAAGCATGGGTCAGTCATTACAACAGGTCTAATGTAACTAATGAACCCAAGGTATACAATTACCTTAAAATATGGATTCCATGTATGGCTTTCAAGAATCTTTGGGTGAGTGGAAGTGCTAGTTGGCTTTATCATTTCATTCCTAAGCTCACCCACAACATACAACACCTGATGGAAGTGCTTGTGGACAGTTTGGATGGACCTCCTAAAGGACTGATGGACAACCCTAAATCTTTGGTTGTACCCAACAACATGTAAAAACATGGCAACCTGCTCTTCTATTGACACCCCCTCCCTATCAGTGACAAGACTCCTCTCTCTAAAAGTTCTCACTAACTTAAAAAAAGCAACTCTCTTCATCCTAATCATAGAAATACACTTTGAATCAGTGGAATTGTATATCATTCTCAGTGTTCTCTCTGTCTCATCTTTGTTCATTTTCATCCCTAATCAGGGCTAGTGCTATAGGATTAGGCAGTGGGGTTTCAGGTTCAGGGGTTTTCCTTTTCAGCCTAGTGGATACAAAGGTAACCATAACAACAGTCAAGGCAGCTGCCTTCCTACACAGCATGTCACGGCTCAAAGACAGATCCATCTACAAGCATGTATAAATGTAACATGATTTCAGCTTAATGTACCCTGCTAAGCATCAACATGAATGTGAAATGAATGCATGCCAACAAAAGCACGGCTGCATCTTGTATGTGATGCCTCCCAGTACTAAATTTGGACAACATCATCGACCAATGATGGAACAAAAACTTAGAGCAATAGTAATCGAAAATGAGATCAACATCCCTAACACATCAAGAACAACAAGGGTACAAGTAACACTAACAACGCATCAAACAGCTTATGAACAAAGAAGGTACAATACTAATCAAACAGATCAACAATCCTAAACATCATGATCCCAACAGATCAAGAACAGCAAGGTACAAGTAACCCTAATAGGAGCATGAAGCAGTTATAACAAGTATGAAACCCTAACAGATCATGAACAGCAACGAACAAGAAACCCTAAGAACTTCAAGAGGCACCACAAAAAAGAAGATTGGGGGTCGATTTCACCTTGGCTCGGGGTCCAAACAACGGAGAGGAGGCAGATCTAGAAGTAGAGGATGCAGATCGGGAAGAAGATGAAGCAGATGCGGACGGAGAAGAAGAGGAACATCGCTGCCACGGAGTCCCAGCAGCAGCCGGAGCGGGGATGCGGCGAAGAACCTCAGCGCCGGTGACCTAACCCACAACCAGCCAAAGGTCGCCGCCGCCGCCACGCACCACAACTCACCGCCGGTCTCTCATGACGGAGGTGGAAGAGCAAGCACCGAGTGGAAGAAGGAGAGAGTGGAGAGTGGGAACCCGTATATAAAGGCCGGCGAAATCGCCGCCATTTCGCTTCGCGCGCGGCGGCCAGAGCGGGAGCGGAGAGCGGGGACGCGCGCGAAGACGTTTCCCCTTCCCGCCAGAGCCCGCGCGAGCCACCCCGCCGCCGCCCAAAATCGCCCGCATGCGTCGCAGACGAGCTCGGCTCCAAAGAAACGAGGGTTTCGGTCGTTTCCAGAGAGCCATGCGGAGAGGTCGATTTTTGCTCTGGGAAGCCAGGCTCGCTTGCGGGCCATCGACCACAAACATGGCAACTTGCAGCCCACGGGCGCAGCCAGGCCTCCGGGCCAGGGTCGCAAACGCACCCTCAGTTTTTCGCTTGTCTAATCAGTGGATTTTTTTCTCTCTCTCTTTTATTTTGCATTTTTTTAATCACAGGCATTTCAACCGGCTTTATTGAAAGCTTATTAAAAGACCATGATCCAGTGCTGGGATATCAGCTTACAATGAATTTCAGACGACTGTTAAAGGCTTACAAGTTCATCTAGCAAAAGACCTCAAGCTTCAACTCTACACAGATCATTTACCTAAAAAATACTCTACATAGATCTCTAGCCAACTCAAAAGCACACTAGTTCTAACGCTCGAAACAACGCAGAAGCAGCTAAAGAGTCAATGAAGCACCAGCCATGATCATAGGTTATAGCTTTGGCTTCAGGAGAGGGCGTCGTGACTTCACCAATATCAACGTTTTGAAGATGACCGCACTAGGAGAAGCTAGAACCTTCTTGTTGAACACGACGTCGTTCCTGGTCTTCTAAATTGTCCACAGCGCACCTGCACAAATGATAAGAATTACCTTCTGTTTCTACCCTTGACAACCTTCCACGATGTCAGAGAAGAGTGATGTGCAGTTGGTAGGCGAGGAAGGTCAGTCCAGACAGTTGCGCAGGAAAGACCAAAGGAAGATAGAAAGGGGGCACTGGAACATGATGTGGTCAGAGGTTTCTACTTTGCCACAAACAGAACACTCCTCAGGCTCTGACCATTTCTTTTGTTTCAGTTGCATCATATATTGTATTCTATCATGAGTTGCCATCCAAAAGAAGACTTTGACTTTCAGTGGTATATTGCATTTCCAAATCAGTAACATTGTAGTATTAATAACACCTCCAGTAGTCTGTTACCTCACTTAAAAGTTCTACCAGTTGACCCCATTTCTCTCTTAACTCACTAAACATAGGTCTTCTGAAGGATAGGTTCCACTACCCATCAACAAAATCCTTAGCAACTTCAATTTCAGGGAGAGAGGCAATTTGAAACAGTTTATGGAAAGTAATCTTCAGAGGACATTCACCAACCCAGCAGTCCAACCGAAATCTTGTTTGATTGCCAAATCTCACATTTATAACTCTACCTTTTTTATACCATTTCCTCACATCTAGCAGGGCCCTCCAAAATTACGAGCCACCTCTTTGTTGAATTTGGAAGATACTTTTCTGACCCAAGTACTTCTTTCTCAAAAGAGCACAACACAAACTTTCATCACCTCTCTAGTACCACTCTCCCAAGATATGGACCTACTCACCCAAGAAAGCTCCTGCTATAATTTTTGCTATGCATAAGAGGAGGTACTAAATTTTGTTAAACGAAAAAAGGTTTTAATAAATCATGTTACCAAATCTAAGGATGATCTAAAAAGCTCGAGTATTGTTGAAAGCACAATATGCAAAGTACTTGTACGTGTGAAGCTAGAATCAGAGCAAATGTTTTGTGACTAGAGTAGACCTAGAGCATAACCACAAACTAGCCTCATCAATTTGGTTGGTTAGGTGACAGGAGTACACATACTGCATATTAGTGTTCTTACTGAATAGGAATCTGTCGTCTATAAATGACACTAACACACTACTACATTTTATTGATACTACTACAAGATGACTAAATTTTATTCTTTGGGTCTGTTTAGAGCTTCCCATCTAATCATGTGGTACTTTCTCTTCTTACTAATACCTTGCCAGAAAAATCTTGATCTAATTGTGTTTAATGCTTGAAAGTTACCCTCATATAACTGATACACACCCATAGTGTACATTGGCATACTAGATAAAGCAGCTATGTATAAGGATTGATTTACCTCCAGATGATAAGTACTCACACTGCCAAGTGCTTAATCTCTTCTCAGTTTTATCACTAACATACCTCAAGTGAGCTTTTGAAATCTTACCATCACTGACAGGCATGCCTAGATATTTCATTGGGAAGGCTCCCAGTTTGCAACTAAGAGAAGCTATCCTGTTGTTCTGCCTCTGTCAATCCCATAGTAAACACTTCACTCTTATCAAAGTTGATTTTCATGCCTGACATAGCCTCATTGAAAGCTCTAGTTTGGTTTTGGTGAATTGATGAAACCCTAAGTGCTAACCTAGTTTATCAAGTGATCATGAGATAGGTAGCACACTGCAAGTGGTGAAGCAAATGAAGATCATAGCATGATAAAGATGATGGCATGGTGATGATCAAGTGCTTCGATTTGGAAAGAAGAAAGAGAAAAACAAAAAGCTCAAGGCAAAGGTATAATTTGTAAGAGCTATTTTGTTTTAGTGATCAAGACACTTAGAGAGTGTGATCACATTTAGGATTGATAGCCGTACTATTAAGAGGGTGAAACTCGTATCGAAATCACGGTTATCAAAGTGCCACTAGATGCTCTAACTCATTGCATATGCATTTAGGATCTAGTGGAGTGCTAACACCCTTGATAATATTTGTGTAAATATGCTACCACATGTGCACAAGGTGTTTGCGGGGGTTGAGATGGGTTTGGGTCCCTCTCTCCTCCCGCCTCACAAGCTTCGGCGGATTAGCGCTTTGGGAAAATGAAATGTCTATTTTCTATTACACCGGATGCAAAATTCTTGGTGGTTGGCACACTCGAGCAAGGGTGAAGAAGTAAGAGTTGAAATGGAGTTGATCGAAATGATCTTTGGCGTTGGTCCGATGACCGGACGCTGAATCCGTAAGCACGGACGCCGATCGTCAAGGTCCGGTCGCAATACCGACTTCAATGATACAATGGCTAGGGTTGAGCACCGGACGCTAAGCTGCGTCTGTCTGTCAAGGTGGACGGACGCCGTCCGTCCGAAAAATCTTGCCTCGGGGAGCTTCTTGAAACGACGATCGACGAAATTGGCGCTCGGTCGTTTTTATCGAAAGCGTCCGGTCGGCACCTTCACACCGTTGAAATCGACAAACAAGATTTGAAGCGGGGGGACACGTGGCGTGAATCACGTGACCGGACGCCGAGGGCCAGCGTCCGGTCGATCGGATCGAGCGTCCGGTCACCCAGCGTTATGCCCAAGTGAAGGGGTACACGGCTCTATTTCATTGGGGCTCTATTTATAGCCCCATGGCCGGCGGCTCAAGGAGCTCTCTTGCACATTTTCATTGACATAGCAACCTTGTGAGCCTAGCCAAAGCCCTCCACTCATCTACATCATTGATTCATCATCATAGTGAGATTGGGAGTGAATCCAAGTGCATTGCTTGAGTGATTGCATCTAGAGGCACTTGGTGATTGTGTTTCATCATTGCGGATTTCGCTTGTTACTCTTGGTGGTTGCCGCCACCTAGGCGGCTTGGAGCAACAAGGATCGTTGAGTGGAGGAGGTGATTGTCTCCGACTCCGATCGTGGTGATTGTGAGGGTTCTTGACCTTTCCCGGCGGAGCGCCAAAAGGTACTCTAGTAAATTGCTTGTGGCTTGTGTGATCCTCATCTTGTGTTGGTTAATGCGGCACCCTATTGAGGGTTTGGCGAGTGATGCCAATCAACAGCATGAACCTCCAAGTGAGTGAATCGCCACAACGAGGACTAGCTTGCCGGCAAGCAAGTGAACCTCGATAAAAATCATTGTGTTCATCATTTGATTCCGAGGTGATTGGTCTACATTGGTATTCATCTTCGTGATTGATTGGTTCATTCATCTACACGGCGGTATAACCCTTTTGATCACTCTCTTTACTTTACCGCAAACTAGTTGACAAGCTCTTTAGTGTAGCTAGTTGTGAGAGCTTGCATGCTTGGTTGGTGTGGCTCTTTAGTTAGCCTTTGAGAGCACACTAACATAGGGTAGTGTCATTGCTCTTGTGTGAATTGACACTATCTAAACTAGAATTGTGGTAGGTGGCTTGCATTTTTAAGTAGGCTAGCGCAACACTCGCTTCGCCTCATAATTGTCTAACCATTTGGTTTAGTGTTGTTGTAGAATTTTATTAGGCTATTCACCCCCCCTCTAGCCATTAGGACCTTTCACTCATAGCAAGAAAGGATTAATCTGACATTTCTCAGGTTGACAGTATTGAACTTTAGCAGGAGCACAGTATCATCAACATACTGTAAATGGGTAAGACCTCCATCAACTAGATTTGGGACTAGTCCCTGAGTAATATCAGTATTTTTAGCTTGACACAGCATGGCAGATAGGACACCAGCCACCAAATTAAACAACAATGGAGGCAATGGATCTCCCTGTCTGAGCCCCTTAAAGCTTCTAAAACATTCTCCTATGTCACCATTCATGTCTATACAAACTCTTCTTCCTCTGACATCTTTGTTAATCCACTGTTTTCAAATATCATCAAAACATTTTTTTGTAATACTTCCTCAAGAAAATTCTAGTTTACTCTGTTATAGGCCTTCTCAAAATCCAATTTTAAAATGACTCCAGAGCTTTTAGAAACTCTCAATTCATGTAGAACTTTTTGAAGAATCACATACACCTTCTAAGATATTCCTGCCAGGAATAAATGCAATCTAAAAGGGACTAATGACTTTTCCTGCCACAATAGTCAACCTCATTGTTAGTGTTTTTGTGATAATCTTGTATATGACATTAAGTAGGCATATGGGTCTAAACTGCTTGATGTTCAAGGCTGGTTTGACTTTGGGCAGTAAGATCACCACTCCATAGTTAAGTCTCCATAGCTCCAGACTTCCTTTATGAAGCTTATCTAACATCTCTTTGATATCATCTCTGATTAGAGGCCAAAAAGCTTTAAAGAACTCAACAGAGAATCCATCAGGGCCAGGAGCTATGTTATTTTTCATATCCTTTATGGTTAAGTCTAACCCCTCTAGGGAAAATGGTCTAGTAAGAAACTCATTGTCTTCTAGACTAATCTTCTTATCATCAGACCATAAATTAGGGTCTAAGTGCATATCTGCCACCTCTGCTGAACCAAAGAGCTATTTATAGTAGCTAGTGATATGTTCTCTTAGCTCATGAGGATCCACCACAGGTTGATCATCTACCTCAAGCATTGTAATATACATTTTCTTCTTTTTGCCAGTTGCACACTTACGAAAATAACTTGTGTTTGAGTCACCAGCAATAAGCCATTTCTCTCCACCTCTTCTTTGCCATTGTGTTTCCTCATCTGTGAGAATTTGTTGAACAGTCCTTTCTAAAGAATATCTCTCATCCCATTCCTCTTGGGATAGATCTCTAAAGTCACTCCATTCATCTACGACAGAAATTCTCTTCAGGGATTTCTAGGACAGAAATAAAGTCTTAATTATATCATCTTTATCAACTTCGTTAGGATACTTGCAAGTTATGTTTGGGGGAGGCGGGTATTGAACAAACCTTCTAGAATGCACATATTAGAAACATCATGCAAGGCATCTGTGGCCTCCCTAGCCGTTTTTTTAAAATTGATCCTCACCGCCCTATCAACTTTTCACTATAGCATGGTTACAAAAGCCAACGGTGATTTCAACTTATCACTTCCGGTTGCAAACCAACGGTTATAAACTCAATTATCTCCGTCGAGGGTAAAAACCAACGACGTTGTGGCCTTGCATCCCATCTGTGATGAAGGTTCCAGAGTAGTGCTAGTTGTTGACAGTAGATATCTTGTTGCTTTTGTGTTTACTTGTAGGCAAGGACTAGACTCGTATGAAACCTTATATTTCACTTACAATATGTTCAAAAGATTTTATGCCAAAGCACTTAGTCACTGATGGGATCCTAGGCATTTACATATTGCAAACCCTTACCTTATAGATCAAACCACAATTATTATATATATTGAACACCATCACATTAATTATTTGCTCTCCATTAACGATAGACCATAAGAAAGATTATAGATGACCCTCCATGGTCCCTGTTTGAGGCTGTGGCAATGGTGGGCACACAGGGTTGTATGCAGGGCACATAACCTTACAATCAGCTATTGAAAAGTAGCAACGAATTGGCGTTTTGTTCATACAGTAATAGCAGTCAACCTCCCCATATATATATATATATATATATATATATATATATATATATATATATATATATATATATATATATAGAATTTGACCGTAAATTTTGTCTCAGGTACCGATGTGTTCCTCAGCACAAAAGCTTCTAATGTTTTGTCGGTAGGACTATTTTGGTAGGTTTTTGTATCTCCAACCTTAGAGAGTGCTGGACTACCTATTGGACAAAAAAATATAAGTAAAGACGGAGATAATATACACACATATAAAAGTTGACCAAAGATAAGATGGTGATGTAAACTTACAACGGAAAGGAAAGCACCCAAAAATAACGAAGGACAAAAGTTTGCCAAAATAGCTCTTCATGTTGTTTCTCAATGTTTTTCTCAATCGAGCTAATTTTATGTTGCAGGGTTATAGTTGTACTTTCGAAGAAAATAATGTGCTCTAAACCGCCATGGTTTCCAAGACCTCTAATATATTTAAAGGCAAGTTCTCCATGTGAGACATTTTGATTCATTTTGAATATATAATAGATGTTGTATAGTTGTATTTCACACTTTCAGTGAATTTAGCAATTATGAATGTATCCCATGTTCTCTAATAACAACAATCGCAAGTAATAAGTAGCCTGAAATAGATTGCATAATTCTATATTTTAGTTTAAGGATTTGCGAAATTCTTAATACGATCCAAGTTTTCTATTAAGGATGTTTGGCGGTAACTAACCTTTGCCAAATTTATGCACAGGAATTCAAGATCCGTTACTCTACTACTTTTAGATATTGGCACATACAACAAGGTAGCAATCAATTGTTCTAGAGAAGACTTTAGGATGACTTCTCATATCATCTACTCACTAGTAGAAATATGAACATACACGACGAACCACTTTCGTCACGGTAGAAGCGCTACCTGTCGTAAAGAACTTTTTAATGACAAAATTCATGATGAAATTCCGTTTTTAAAAAAACGTAGCATCACATTGGTTGCGCTGTGACGAACCCGAGCTTTTGGCCATAGAACTTCTAGGAGAGACTTCAATACCCACCTCTTTTATTTTGCATTTGCAATGGTAATAGCAAGAAAACTGAAGCCTGTGTATTATGGGATTTTTTTACTGACTTTGGTTTATGTTCCACCGCAGCACGCTGAAACAGTGTAATTTGGTGGACAAAAAGAATAACAAAATCGAATCATCGCAGCTTCGCAACAGAGAAATGGAGTAGATAGGATGAAAATGGTGCCGGCGAAACGGCCACGTCTCCACACTTCCGAGTTCCGACCACGAGTGGCCGTGCATGGCCGCCCCTAGGCGGCCTGGCCCCGGTATAGTCATCCAAAATTTGGACGTTCGCGTGCTCAGCTCGGCGGCCACCACACAAAAGCATCCCATAACGCCGCCAACTTGAAGGCCTGCACTCTGCCCCACTCGCGTCCGCATGAAATCCGCGAATTTTACCAAGTTTTGCACGCATTTTTCTTGGCAGAACGGCTGCCAATTCTTACTGCCAGCAACCAGATACTCTGCTTTCTTGTTTTGTTCTTGTGCTCGCACGCGCTGTCTCTGACTTGTGATTTGCGAGTTCAGTTCTCTCCCGTACATGATTTTTTTTATGGTCTGGTACGGGGCCACGCACTCGGCACGTCTTCCTGAAGTTGCATGGCGGAAACATAGGACAAAAGCCATGTTTCTGTCACGAGAGCCAGTAGCCGGATGCCGCTGTCGTTGGTGACGTGTTCACGAATATGCAGGTCCCTAGTGGTATATGTTAATACTCAATCCGTTCTAAATTATAAGATGTTTTAGCTTTTCTAGATATATTTCTTTTCCTACTAGATATAGTGTATATCTAAGTGCATAGCAAAACAATAAAAGCCAAAACGTCTTATAATTTGAAACGGAGGGAGTAGCCATTTTCGCTTTAAGCGAAAGAGGATGATTAGTCTACAGTATATGGACCACGGTAAGCACAAGTCAATGTCCTCTGCTATTTGGATATAAATTCAGCTCATACCCATTTCGATACATGGGTGTTCCCTATGCACGTTAATTAGTAAATTAAATAACAAGGATTGAAAAATATTTGAAGAAATATTTGAAATAAGATTGAAACATTGGAAGCGATGTCCCTTTCACAAGGTGGTAGGCTAGTGCTAATAATTTGGTCCGTGGTGGAGCCATAAGGTTTTTTTTAGCCCGAGCGATCTTCATTATGTAGTAAAAAGTTACCTACTCCGTAATAAATTATAGTGTTTTTTTTAAGATAAAGAAAATTTTCTTTTCAAGTTCACCGACAAGCCCCGGCCGGCTGCCCAGGGTGGCCGTACGTGCTCTGTCAGTGAATTTGGTCTTGTTTGGATTACTAATGTTTATGATCTTTTTTAAGGGACCAAAGAGGTTTTAATTCTGTTTGGTTGAGTGCACAACTTATGCAGAGACTAGAATAAAAGCTATTTTTTTTAAAAAAAAAGAGGTACTCTTATAAGTTATAATGATGATTTTAGTATTAGTTTGTGCCATTTGGACAAGTTCGTACCTTCGGTTTCTTTGTGCAGTCTTTCCTAGAGGATTTATTAAGCTCTGTTTGGGCTCCGGCTCCGGTTCTGGCTCATCTTGTGGAGCAGTTTCTCTTGAAGCCGTTTTAAAAATATTATAAAAATGGTCCCAATGGCAACTTTGTAATAGTTTTGTATCAAGTTCATGAGGAGAATTTTTTTTTTTTGACTGCACTTCCTTATACAAAACGGCTCCGCCTTCTTGGAACTCTTTGCAAGGAGCAGCAATAAGTCGGAGTTTTTTTTTTTTAGCGGAAGCAATAAGTCGGAGCTGGAGGCCTAAGCTAACAAGCCCACGAGAGATTTTGGGCTCGGAACATAATCATCGCAGCTGCTTGGTCCGCGCTGGGCCGTACATTCGCTCAAAGAGGAGCCATACACTGAGACTGAGAGTCTGAGACATACTAGCAAGATGGACTCGTCCCTATCAAGTTGAGCCCAAGTAAATTCACAGCCCGTCTCTATCTGCTGAGGTGCCCAGCTTGGGTTTAAACTAGGAGCTGCCGCGCCCCCGGCTTCAGCTTGGTTGGTAGTTGGCACGCCCATTGGCAATGGCACCTGACCTGTGTCTGTGTGATGTGGATTGTGATGCGAGAGCGTCAGGGGTTACGTCAGGCCTGACATAATCTGCAAACCGCCCACCGGATTAGGAAACCTAAACCGCTGTTGCTGAGATTTCATACTGCAGGCGCCTCCCCAAGTGGGTAATTAGTTGTAAACTAATGCGACGCAAGATTTCGTCGTCTCCTGCATGCTGCTGCCACAGATGACTAAACGCTAGCTCCTAGCGTACGCCAAGTGTGCTTTTGCTAATAAAATAGGGCCTGGCCGGGCCCATTCAGTTTTTGCTTGTACGACGAGTACGTCCCATGTAGTACAGATAGGGCACACCGTACGTCGACGACGACTGCATCGTCGCACCCAAGGACCAAGGTACATCTCAGCACGCGCTCGATGCTGGAAGGAAAGACTGGCCCTATTACGATGATATATGCTGCCATGGCTGTTCATCATCCTACAACATCAGGATTAGTATATGTCAAATGCAGTAGCTGCGCATACATCTTGCAGCACTTGAAGGGTATAAAGGGATGAGTAACTAAGATGAGTCACTGGTTTTGCGCCTTAAATTTAGCGAAGCTATTAGAAGACTGAAGGTGAAACTCATAATAACCAAGCACTGAAATGAAATCGAAATAATATTTTATATTAACGAATTGAAGAATAACATATATAGTACGTATAACAGAAATGCAACTACATACGATGTACACATACGCCGGCCATACCGGCCTGGACATCTACTACAATACCAAATGGCAAAATGCCCCAAAGAGGAAGCTCTAGTAGCTAGCTAGCTAAACACACAAATATCAGGCAAAAAAAAAAAGCATCTATCACCATGGCTAATTCACTTCTGCTGGGACGAGGACAGTATGTCCTGCATATACTTGTCCGTGCGGTCGAGCTCCTGCAGCATGGCGGCCACCTTCCGGTCGGCCTCCGTCACCGTCTCGCTGAGGTGCTCGCTCAGCAGCCTCGCGTACCCCATCTCCTCCTTCACCTTCATCCACTCCTTGCGCACCTTGGTCAGGTTCTTCTCCAGATTGCGCTGCTCCTTGTCCTGGCTCCGGCACCCGTGTGATCTGCCGCCGCGGCTGCTCGACGCTCCCTGCCCGGCGTCGTAGAAGCCGTACGGGGATGACGCCGACGGCTGCGAGAAGTCCAGCATCCCGTTGCGAGTCCACCGCTGCATGGTGTGCCGCTGCGGAAGACGACCTTATTAAGATTCGGTTATTGTCCTTGTGATATCTGCATTTGGTAATATCAGATGTTAATAAGAAGTTAAGAACTGCTGTTTTCTTCTGCAAGGCATCAGGACTTTCGACAGTGCATGTTTACAACCATGTAGTATAAAGGAAAGGAACTCATGTACGAACCTCGGCTGGTGCTGGTTTGTTGTGAGAGAAAAATACCAACAAGCGAACATGCTAGTTTCAATGATTGTGGTATGAAAATAAAGTATGCTAGCTACAAGATCAAAGAAGAAAACAAAACTACAGACAGCTCAAATACAAATATGCCGTTTATATATGCTGGTTTTTGACACAGCAAACACTTGTGATATGAAAAAAAGTCTACAAGGAAACCAAAACTTGAACACCTCAAAATAGGTGTGCTTCTTATGCTACTTTAAGTGCTTACCTTGTATTCTCTGATACCAAGGTATGCGACTCTGACGCCAGCTCTCTTCTCTCTTTGCTCTGAAAGGTTTGCGTGTTATGAAATGGGTATGTGGTGGAGGACACATCTAGGGGTTCAGCTATTTATAATCACAAACACTTGGTGAAACCTCCTACCTAATCCATCTGGGCTGTCCAGCATTCGCCAATGAGGAGAGAAACTTTTCCCGGTCAAGGATGGACTAATTAGTGCCACTGGGTTAAAAGAGGAGTGACCAAGTTAGCTGTATCCAGCTCACGTGATGGAACCCTCAGTACTAAATTAATCCGAGGCGCGTGGCTAACACGGGAAGGCTTGAATAGTCTGATGCGTAGCAGGAATCTTAGGTGCTAAATTACTCGCGAGGCATGTGGCGAGTACGATGACGCGATCTAAAAAAAGCAGACGATGTAGGTTTGAGCAAGGAAGGCCGGCTGAGGGAATCAGATAGCCTGAACTGAAGTCCTTCTTAGTTAATTGGTGCTGTTGTGACCGGCCGTATTGTACTAACTGAATTAAGCAGACTCTCAGAGACAACAAGGTAAAATTGGACCACAAACGAAGTAGAGTTACTGATCACTATGTATGGACAATAAGGGTATTGTATCTCACTGAACAAAGAGTCCAGTATTTACTCCTTTTTTGTTCAGCCAGTGGGGCGCTGTGTCAGAATTCTGTAGAATTCTCTTTAGTCCATGTTTGCTGGTTGGGTGGGATTGGTTTCCTTAGATGTTTTCCTTTTAACTTAGAATGCTGATTCTTTTTAACTAGTGTATCAACCCATACTCTTATGTGGACTAAAACCTATCCTTTGGAACACAGGATCGCAAAAGTATAGATACAAGAAAAACATAGGATTATGATAGGAGTGGACCAGGTCCAGTAGCACCTTATATCCCATATAATTTTATAGCCCATAAATGATGGCCCAATAAGAATACGATGACTAGGCACAAACCTTGCTGGTTTGATTGCCATAGGAGATTTCTTCCAGCTAGCCATGCATTCCGCAAAAGTGTGAAGTGTTTTCGAAAGAAAACTAGAATTACAGATCCTCCACCAAAGCACCTAACTGGTGCTGAGATATTGGAACAGTTAAATAATCTAACTCTTGATAGCAAAGGTAACAATAAATATAAAGGGTTTGGGAAGTCGCACAATTGGACAGATATTAGTTGTTTGTGGCGATTGCCATACTGGAAAAAGTTGCTTCTCCGACATAACATTGATCTCATGCACAATGAGAAAAATGTTGCAGAGGCACTATTAGGCACAACTCTAGATATCTCAGATAAAACTAAGGACAATATTAAAGCATGTCTTGACATGGCTATGCTTTGTGATCGCCCAACTTTTGATTTGATTAAGAAGCCCAATGGCACATGGACAAAACCGAGGGGAAAATATTGTGTTAGTAAGGATGATAGATTGGTTATCTTCGAGTGGTTCAAACAACTGAAGTTCCCAGATCGCTTTGCTGCCAATTTAAGTAAATCTGTAAAGTTGGATAAGCAGAAATTTATTGGTATAAAAAGCCATGACTTACACATAATCATCGAGCGCCTACTGCCAGTTGCACTTAGGGGTTTCATCCCTGAGAAGGAATGGAAGGATATATCAGAACTGTGTTTTTTTATCGACAAATATGTGCCAAGGAAATTGATCGAGAGAGAATGCGTGAACTTGAGAAGGAGATTCCAGTTCTTCTATGCAAGCTAGAGAAAATGTTCCCACCAGGGTTCTTTAATGTAATGCAACATCTAATTGTGCATCTTCCATATGAGGCAAGGGTTGGCGGACCTGTGGCATTTCGCTGGATGTACCAACATGAGAGGTAATTATTAATTTTTCTAAATAAGTTAGTTCAGCTCGATTCAAATTTTTTTGTTATTATATCACTAAACATTGTAGTAATATTTTGCTAGGTACATGCATGACCTGGGCCTGAAAGTGCAGAACAAAGCTAGAGTTGAGGGTTATATTGTAGAGGCTGAGATTGTGAAAGAGATAACTGACTTTTTCTAGATATTTTGTTGACCATGTTCGTACTAGATGGAAAAAGGTTGATAGATACAACAGTAGGGGAACACACGTGAAGAATGATGGCTGCACTTTAGATGTTTTCCAATATCAAGGCACCCTTCATGGTAGGGGCGTGCCTCGTGACCTCTCATAACAAGAATTGAATGCAACGAGGCTGTATATTTTGACCAATTGATCGTTATCAAGAGTAAGTGATGCAAATAACAATTTTTAACTGTTCTAGCAGAGGTTCTATAACTTGTATATATTTGTAGGGCATTTATGGAATAGAAGCGTGCTAATAACCCTAGGTTGTCAGTGGAGGTCCTTGACAAAATGATGATAGATGAATTTGTGGATTTGTTTAAGAAAACTGTAAGGACATATTACCTTAGCCGTATTTCATGAACACATGTATATATATATATATATATATATATATATATATTCTAACAGACTTATTTATTTTTATAGTGTAGAAAGGATACCGATGCAGATGAAGACTTGTGGAATTTAGCCAATGGATGCAAAAGTACTATCATATAGCTCGTATGATGTTAATGGCTATAGGTTCAGGTCAGAGCGATATGAAAACTCCCGTGCAAAGCTGACCACAGTGAACACAGGGGTTTGTTTGACATCATTCACCTCAGATGATCAACAACTTGACTATTATGGTGTAGTCGAGGACATTATCAAACTTTCTTTTAATGCTGGTAGAAAAATTGAAATGGTTCTCTTTTAGTGCCGCTGGTTTGATCCAATTTCTGGTCTTAGATCTAAACCAAAATTAGGTTTGGTGGACGTCAAGCCATCTTCAAGGCTGGTGAATTTTAAACCCTTTGCCATGGCTCACCAAGCCACACTAGTATACTACTTGCAGTACCCATCTTTAAGGCGTGATTTGTGTGATTGGTCTGTTGTTTACAAGATCCAACCAAGGACCTTAACCAACCTTGACACAGTAGATGCACATGAGCCACCTATTACGGATGTATTTTTCCAAGAGGATGAGCTGCAGGGAAGCTTCTCCATTGATGTTGATGGCTTGTTTGATGATGTAACTGTGTCTTCAGAGGCCTTGGATGATGTCCTTGATCCCCAAGATATTGAAACTATAGAAAAGCAAAACAGCACTGAGGATCCATTGGATGACATTTCTTATCATGGGAGTAGTAGTGACGAAGAGCAACAAATAGTTGAAGAAAATAGCGACTTGGAAGACATTGACGAGGATGAGAAAACCACGGATGATTCCTTAGAATTTGATTATGATGATTATTGAATCCTTATTTTTAATATGTACATTAGTATCTTATTATTTAGCTTTCATATTGAACTAGAAATATGTCTTCCCAATCTGAAATATGGTGCATCCTTGTTTGACTGATGATTTACTTCACTTATTTTACTTGTGTATCCCCTAATTTTATTGGTGCCTACTCGTTCTGTTTAATAAACATTTTATGCAACATACTCATTGCCATGTATGAAGCAGGATGAGTGGCTGCTTGAAGCACAGACCTGTGTCATCATCAAGGTCAGTGCGTTCCACATCAGCTGCTGCAACAAAAAATAATGGATTGGCTTCAGCAAGTCAGCAAGCTATTGAGAAAAAAAATACTCGATCAAGGACTGATAGCGGTGAAAGACTTCCAGAAAGAGAAAGACCCATGATCAAGGCTGTTGGAGAGTAAGTAACATTGTAGCTGCTTTAATTTGTATAATTATGTGTCCATATTATATCTATCGCTTGTGTATTAACATAGACTATTGTCTCAGTATTTTGTGTTCAAGTGTTCATTGCTCAGATTAATTTTTAGCAAGTACAGTTTGTCCATGATAGAGAACAATGTCATGTCATTAGTGCACTAGCTTGCTTGTAGATAGTTGGATGCACCAGCATATTTATTTAAAGAGCTTGCAAAGACTAAATAAAGAATGTTGTATTTTTAACTTTCCACATTTATGTAAGGTAGGAGTTTTCAGTACTGATCGGTTCCATGATGTTTTGCTTACTTTAACATTTCACTTATGTATTTTATATCTTTTATCCCTATATGATGATGTCGTTTGATTTAATATAAAATTATCAGGCACCGGGAAGTGCATCCTTATCAAAGTTCTCGCAAACCCCCAACAGTAATTGGCGCTCTAGTTCGCGAGATGTATCCAGATTTTGTTGATACAATAAATGGGATGAAGTCAGTGCTAACATGGAAAGATTTCAAGAAGACTACCATAGCTGGGGTATCAACTGATAAGAGAGTATTGGAAGAGTTCTGGGTATGTGCTACATGTGCATAATAACTACAGCTTACTAACTAGCTTTGCTATTGTTTAAAAGTTATCTCAACTACAACTTACTATAAATAATATGGCAGTGGCGTTTCAAGTGTCTTCCAGAAGATAGAGCTGAGGCAGATGCTGTCTTGGAGTTAAGATTTAAAAACATGGTGCCTAAGATGTTGAGTGAAGAGAAGCGGGCTATCACAAAGAAACTATATAAGGATGGTAATGTGCCCCCAGAAGATGTAGATGAATATGGAAATCGTTGGCCAACAAAAGAAGCACTTATATCTGTTAAACCAAGAGACTTTACAACCAATGAAGGTTGGGCTTTGCTATGTGAGCACTGGAGTACATCAAAATTTAGAAAGTCATCCTTAAAGGCAAAGCAAAATCGCCTAGTTGGAGATAATAACGTATACCATCGCAGTGGCTCAAGAAGCTTACCAGCAACACGCCAATGGCCGGTAAGAACCCAAACCAAAAGGTTGTGACTTCATAAACTACTGATGTACAATGTTCAATACATGTCAAAGCATACTTACACTTTAATTGCAGGCACTAAAAACTGGCGTTGACCCTGGAATTGGTGGCGCTTGGCTGCATAATCATGAATTGAATCTAGGGGCAAATGATGGCAGGTTGTGCAACCAGAATGTAGCTGATAAATGGGTAAGTGTTGGATTATTTAGTTGATAGCTCTTGTAGTTGTCTTGTTACTGATCTTCAGCTTTTCTATGTTTTTTTGGAAAAGGCACAATATGAGGAAGGAATGGAAAAAAAAGTATGGCATGAATTGGAAAATTGAGCATCCTGAATTAGATGCAAGTGTCATTTATGAGTGTGCAGGTAGAATGCCACATGGTAAGCTAGGAATTGGTGATGGAGCAATTAGTATTGCTGAGAAGGAAGCAATCAAGACAAGGAAAAGAAGTGCACAACCATATGTTTCTTCTAAAGAGAAGTGACTTGAAAGGGAAAATCTGCTGTTGCGAAAAGAATATAGCAACCTTGAACATGTTGTGCGGGTAATTATTGTTAGAATAAATATATGCGTACAAATAAATACCTATGGCTAACCATGAAGTTTTAACAGGCACTTGTTGCTAAACAAGGAATGGACTTTGATGCATTAGCTCAGTAAACTGCAACTAACTTGGTAAGTTTACCAGCTACCTCACAGAGCACAAATTATTACAATGAACTCAAGCATCACTCTAGTTGATTCAGATTTGAATTTTATTTTTCCCACCTCAATTCATTGCAAAACTAACCTTCAAAGTATAAACTAATATATGCATGACATGCAGCCTACTTCTGAATCTGAGGTTGCATTCGCTAGAGAGCATGAGAAAATTGTTCCTAATGCATCTGATCATGTAAGTATTAAGTGTGTTCCAAATGTATCCGTGCCATACCTGAAATTATTGCAAAATCTATCTTATATATATTCAAGCTGGTTCATATGCTTATAAAAATAATTTTATAACTTCTGTAGGATAACATTGGTGGAGCAGACTATAGTGGTGAGGAAAATGAAGATGACATCTATGATTATGATGATGAAGGATACCATTCCCAAGATGATGGCCAAAATTACGAGAACAATGGTGAAGACTTTTTCGATGATGATGCTTCCTGGTGATGAGAAGAGATTATATGCAACATATGCAGTGTGGCACTTTTAAGTAGTTTTTCTTATGCCTTGTGAACAGCAGAGCAGTATCTTAGTCAAGTATTTTAATTTGAACATTAATTTATGTAATGTTGAAGAATGTTATTAGAAACTTTCAGAATGTCTAGACCGTACCTTTCAATATTAAAGAGCTGGTTATGAAATGTCATGAATTGTGAATGTTCAACATTTGTAATTGATCTTCCTGGTTACATATATTAATTATTTACGGCTATAAAAATATCCCAAGCAATATCGGATGATGGATTATAATAAAACAGCTTCATATCTATATTGTCGATGGTTTAATAGTTTTAACCGGTGGGAAACCAAAACCTTCACATATATATTCTACCAAGAGTATTTAATTCCAGACGATTAATAAACACCGTTGCTAATATGTTTCCCCGATGGGTTAAAAACTATCATGCAACAAATCCCTGACCGGATATGTTTCCCGATGGGTTTAAAAAAACTATCAAGCAACAAATCCCCGACTGGATATGTTTCCCGGTGGGTTTAAAAAAACTGTCAAGCAACAAATCCCCGACCGGGAAACCCTCGGCAATTCATGTCGGACCAAAGGCCGAATGACGTGTTTACCAACTAATTGCCGAGCATCAACCGTCGGAAACATACAGTCAGCCATACAATAGCTGACTACCGATCCGTAAAAGTGAGAATGCCCGACCATGGATGCCCGACGGGAGCTTCCCGACGGTATACGCTCAGCAATTGTACAAATTAAAGGCCGACGGTTTAATAACCGTCGGCCATTCTTGCGCCTCTAGTAGTGAGGTGTGGCGGGTTCCTTGCCTGGCAAGCATCGTTGTTCACCGGGTGTCACTGAGTGTGGGTCTCTAGTGGCTTAGGTGGATTCAAGAACACAAGAAAAGACACGGCGATGTATCCTAGTTCAGGCTATCGGAGCCTTACGTCTAGCAGTGGTTGTTCTTTGTATTCGAGAGCACCCAAATGGGAGGGGGTTACAATGAAAGAGAGAAAGATTTGGCATGGGTCGCTCAGGTGCTATCCTAGTCTCGTCGGTGGTGAGGTTGGTTCCCCCGACGAGGGAGAAGAACGCCTCTCTCTCTCACGGGATTACCGTGGGGAGGAATGCTCGGTCCTTCCTCTCTGCCGAATGAGTTCCTCTGTTTTGTGTTGCCTCTAACCTTTCTAGTCTCGTCCTTCCCCTCTCTATAGGATCCGACCTCCCCCTTATAGACCGAGGAAGGTCGGGTATAAGGCGGTTCAAGGGTTTTGAGTCTATGGTCTACATGCGTCGGAGTGCAGGAGAGTGTTGCTGCAGTGTGGATGGATTCTGGCGTTGTCGTCGAGTCGGGGGAGCTTCGAGCGCTGCCTGGCTCTTCTGGCCCTGACGCTCTGACCGTCAGGAGTTGTCTTCTTGTGTCACGCCACTTGCGTGACTTTATCGGAGTAGTGGGCGACAGCGCCGCGCACCCGTCAGTCGGGGCGATACTGAGGAGCCCCGAGCCTTGGGTGCTCGGCGGGCCGAGTGGTGATGCTTGGGGCATTGGATTCCTATCCGGGCACTCGCTTGGGCTGAGGGCGAGCTCGGGGACCAGGCTCGGGTTGCCGTCGGTCGGGAGCCCAGGGTCTTAGCCAAGCCCGGAAGCCCTGAGCAGAGGCTAAGGGCGTGCTCGGGCTCAGCCTGATCCTTGGGCGAAGGGTACGCTCTCAATGGGTATAGCCCCCGAGCGATCCTGGCGGGATCGGTTGAGGGGTCTCTCGGTCGGGGGTCTATCTCCCAAGGACTTGACATACCCCTATGTTTGACTCTCGTCACTAGGCCATGCTTCCAGGAAGTAAGAACTGACCTTCTATTTCTACTGACCGCCTGAAGCGCCTCAACAGTAAGGGACCATTTGGAAGAGCTCCAGCTTCAGCTTCTCAGTAGAGAATCACTCCCAACCAGCCAAACGCTCAAAATGCCAACTGTAGATGGGATCAAGAGAGAATCACTTCTCCATACACTAGGAGCTGGGAGCTAAAAAAATTGCTTCACCTTGCTTCCTGTTATATTATGTCAGGATCCGTAGAGGATCAATTCTTAAGCTTCCCACCCTGCTCTCTCATTGGAATCCAATGAAATCACTCCAATCAGAGAATCAAGGAGCGAAGCTGAAGAATCAAGCAGTGGAGCTCTCCCAGCCTAACATGAAGGTCCCAAATCCTCGATCGAAAAGAAAGAACTAGGGTCCCAGCCTCTAGTTTGGTTTTGGTGAATTGATGAAACCCTAAGTGCTAACCTAGTTTATCAAGATGATTATGAGATAGGTAGCATACTCCAAGGGGCATTGGATTCCTGATCCTGGTGATAGCATGGTGATGATCAAATGCTTGAACTTGGAAAAGAAGCGAGCTCAAGGGGTACCGTTTTAGTGATCAAGACACTTAGTGAGTGGGATGCCATTTAGGATAGATAGCCAGGGTCTTAACTCCAAATGCGGAAGCCACTAGATGCTCTAGGCTATGCATTTAGGATCTAGTGGAATGCTCACCCTTGAAAATATTTGTGAAAATATGCTAACACATCCTGTTTGCGGTGGCGATGGGTTTGGGTCCCTCTCGCCCGCCGAGCTCAATGGGTAAATGTCTATTTTCTATTGCCCCTTGGTGCGATCAAGGGTGAGGTTAGGTTGATCGGTTGAGGGTCTCTCCTGTGTCGCGAATCCGTAAATGGACGCCGACCGTCATGGCTGCTCCCAAGGACTTGACATACCCCTATGTTTGACTCTCACTAGGCCATGCTTCCGTGAAGTAAGAACTGACCTTCTATTTCTCTCCGACACGTGGTGAGAGCGCCTCAAGTCGATGACCGAGGACCATTTGGAAAGGGTATAACGGCTCTATTTGATGGGGGCTCCATTTATAGCCCCATGGCCGCTCAAGGGACAACTTTGCACATTTTCATTGACATAGAGCTTGTGAATCCCACTCATCCATCATTGATTCATCATCATAGTGAGATTGGGAAATGCCAATTGAGATGGCATCAAGAGACTTGGTGATTGTCTCCATACACTAGGTGGTTGCCGCCACCTAGACGGCTAAAAAATTGCTTCACCTTGCTTGTCTCCGTTATATTATTGTCGGGTTCTTGATCCGTGAGATCAATTCTTGCTTGTGGCTTCCCTCATCTTGTGTTGGTTGTCTCACCCTATTGAGGGTTTGGTGAATCCAATTAGCGCGTGAACACTCCAATCGTGAATCCACAACGAGGAGGAGCTTGCTTCAAGCAAGTAAGTGAACCTCGGTAAAAATTGTTATTCATCTTCGCGATTGATTGCTTCTCCCATCCTAACATGAAGGTCCCAAATCTCTAGACAAGCCCTTTAAGAAGAGCTTGCAGGCCTTTAGTTAGCCTTTGAGAGCACAACATGTCATTGCCAATTGACACTATCTAAACTAGAATTGTG
Source organism: Miscanthus lutarioriparius (assembly GCA_904845875.1). Lineage (NCBI taxonomy): Eukaryota > Viridiplantae > Streptophyta > Magnoliopsida > Poales > Poaceae > Miscanthus > Miscanthus lutarioriparius. The sequence goes on along the minus strand of CAJGYO010000011.1, from coordinate 23,068,201 downwards.
GTAGGTGGCTTGCATTTTGAGTAGGCTAGCGCAACACTAGCTTCTTAATTGTCTAACCATTTGGTTAAGTGTTGTTGTAGAAATTTTTATTAGGCTATTCACCCCCCCTCTAGCCATTAGGACCTTTCAGCCACGCAACATCGCCACCACCACCGGGGCACCGTGTCACGGCCCATGTGCGGAGGGGGCACGCACGCTGGTCGCCTTTGTCGCGACTCTCGATTTTTCCTGTTCCTGGTCGATGAACTATGAACGGCCAGCTAGACAGCCACTGTTCAGTCCAGGTCCTTATGGCCTCACCCCCCTCGATCTTGCTCATGCAGTCCTAGTATGAGTAGGATAACATATGATTTTCTTTCTCTAATCAATTTTTATTCAATTGGATTGGATTGAAAATTGTGCAATGTTCTTAACGGTTCCGGTTCAACCATCATATCTATCATAAATTTTACCTTCATTTTAGTCAATTCTACTTGTGATGCTAATGGGTAGTTTTCACCAATGGGTAGATATAGAATAGATAATTTTCGTTGTTAGGTAGAGTCCCTAGTCACGAGCAAAACCTGGATCTGCCACTCATGATAGGGATCCATATGCAAAACAAAAGATTTGAAAACATAGGATTTTTATTGGAGATGTTGTTTGGATGAGCCCAGGGAAACACATAGGAATCTTCCTAGATTCAACACAGAGAGAAACAAAGAGCTTGGAGTGGATTATTTCTTCTTGCACTTTTCCTCTAAAATTGATTTTTTTCTCGAACGTGCTGTGTAGCACGTATTTCATTAAGAGGAAGTAGACAACACCAAACCAAATAACAAATGGCTCAACACTAGGTAACAAAAGGTTTCCTAGGCAAGGAGACGGAAGAAAAATTGATTGCAAAGGGAGGTTTCCTATGTCATGCTTTTGCCCTATTCATACAAACCAAAGGGGTGAACAGTAACTGTTCCTATAGGAATACAATATCTATGACTTTGCTATGTTTGTTATGCAATCCAAAGGAGGCCAAACAAGACATAAGTGTTAAAAGATGGGATTTAGTATATACGACTAATCAAAATTACTCATAGTTTCTCTTCTTATTATGTTCATTTTGAGTGAAAATAGGGCAAAAAAAAAACTCTACAACTGAAGGAGAGTGCACCACTCAACCCATATACAACTTTAGTACATTGAGTGAACAGCTATCATCTTCACACAACTACTTTAGCTTCACACCACTACTTACTCAGATGAACTAAATTGAGCAAATTTTATCGAAATAACCCAACTAGCAGCTCAACTCACAGAAAGCTAACAACTAAAGCGACTCAGAGCATCTCAACACGAGGGGAAAGTATATGCCACTTAGATATATTGTCGAGCAACACCATAGAGAAAAAACAAACTTGACATGTTGCCAAGCACCACCAACATAGACCACAACTAACAAAGTCGACATGTTGCCGAGCACCACCAACAAGACAGCTTGGAGCACCGCCATGGCTTGCCGAAACAACGGAGTTGGAAAAAGCCTAGCGACGCCTTCAGGAAAACAATGCCAAAAGCGCTGATGACGCTAGTCCATAATGGTAAAGAGTGAAGGCCGATTGTGATCACCTAACAAATACGATTGTGATCACCTGCTAAATATAACAAAATAATCTATTTTTGTGTTGTTTTCTCTTATCCTTTTTTTTCAACTCTAAAATAATCTTCATCTTCTTGATCTAATAGTGATAGGATGCGGTGCCCTAAACTTACCGGTCAACATAGGGTAACCTGATGAAACACATGTTCTGAGGGGGTTCTCTTTGACGAGAGCTTCAATGACTTCCCCTTAGAAATTAGTCATTCATGTTCATGGAAACGCGATAATCACCACTTGCTAATTTTTTTTGAGAAATTAGTCATTCGCCGCCGGGAAGGGCGACGATCATCTCCTTAGTATGCGCACTGTAGTGGGCGCACATGAGGTACCCAATGTTTGGCGTGGCATGTTTGGCTTCAACCTTATTAACCGAGATGATGCTAACTTGCTAAGTACACAAGCGTTCAGGGAAACCTCCAGTAATCACCTAACGCGTTCGAGAACGGAGCTTATATATAATACTCGTTCGAAGTAAACTTTCACAGGTCACGGCGAGTGGTTGACCAGTGGATGAGCAGTTGGCGTGTGAGGCGTCCAGGTTCGGCGTGCCATGTTGCAACATGGGAATAGCTTAATCGCCGGGCGCGTGGCTGCCACGCCGAAAGCCAGTTTTCTTCTCGGTTCAGTACGAATCTTGCGTGCAAGTCGAGACTAAACTAACCGGGGGCGCGTGGCCACGGGACTTGTGCAAATCCGATCCGCGCAAACGACGGCTGCGATCACCGCCAATGCCGGCTCGGGCGGTTCAGCTTCAGCCAGTGAGAAGATGCGGTGGCGGGTCAGTCGGGGGTGTCAGAGCCGTGTGGGAACTGTAGCTGAGCAGCAAAGCTTTGCCTTTCATGACTCGTACAGCGAGGACGAGATAGCTACGTACTGCACTGGACTTCCCGGTCCCAGGCCTGGCCTAGCACTACGTGTTTCTGAAACTGATTGTTCGGTTTTGCTGCTGAATCACGGAGCTGATTGTTCTGTTTAATCATGACTAGAACAAAAATATCAGTCACTCTAAAAAAACATCAATTGTTACAGATATTCTTGTCCGCTCAAGGCAAAATAGTAACACAATAACACCTACTAAATCCGTTTCAAATTATAGTTCATTTGACTTTTTTGATCCTAAGTTTGGCCACTCGTTTTATTCAAAATTTTATACTAAATATTACTTCTTTTGTTGTGGCTTGCTTTATTAACAAAAGTTCTTCAAAAATGACTTAAATTTGACTATGTTTGTATAAATTTTTTTAAATAAGATGAACGGTCAAACTTGGGGTAAAAAAAGTCAAACAAATTATAATTTAGATCGGAGAGAGTACTAGATTGCCGCAACAATTGGGCTACTTGAATTTTTTAGTCACGTCATATCTACTTAGAGTTTTTTTTTTGGTTTGAAATAAGAAAGAACATTCTGCTCGATCGGAAGAAAAAAAGTTGAAGATATCCAAGATGATGCTCCAATAAGCAAAAGCTGACCAAAAATCAAGGGAGCTGAACCTCTACCAATCACTCTCACCGGTCATCACGGCGAGTACTTAACCAATGAAGCAGTTGGCGTAAAGCGTCCAGGTTTGGCGTGCCATGGTGCAACATGCACTAGATTTATCTGCGGGCGCGTGGCCTCCACGCCGGTAGCCAGTATATATTCTTGCTAAGGCCAAAACGAATCTTCTCTCTCTCTCTCTCTCTCTCTCTCTCTCTCTCTCTCTCTCTCTCTCTCTCTCTCTCTCTCTCTCTCTCTCTCTATATATATATATATATATATATACACGGGGCTATTCTAAGGCTAGCCACATAATAATTTATTCTATAACCACTTTGATTTACGATAATGTTTATACCAATTTATGATAATGACAATACACATTTACGATATATGGGTTACTATAATTCAAGATGATACTTACGTAACTCAAAGTGGCCACAGAATAACTTATTCTGCGGCCAGCTACAAAACAGTACGTGTATATATATATATATATATATATATATATATATATATATATATATATATATATATATATATATATATATATATATATATATATATATATATATATATATATTTACTGAACAACATTTAAAATTGCGTGTAGTTCGAGTAAATCTTCTACAACTAAAAAGAGCAAAGTGTGGATATTTTTTGTACGACATTTGTTTTGGTTCGTCCGTCTGCCCACGCCTGCGATCCCACGACATCTCCTTGATTGAATATTGCCTCTCATGTGATAGAGTAATCATGGTAAAATAGGAAGTAGAAAATTATTGTGCTATCCATATACACATTGCATGTTTGCATGCACCAGCATACATGGCAACGAGCAAAAGGAAAGAGAATTAACACGGAAGGAAAGAGAATTAAGACAAAAGAAACATCTTTATATTTCTGAGAATCTTGCCAAATCTGTATATATTTAATTACTTCACCTCTTTGCATTTGTAAAATGGACAACATTTTTCTTCTTTCATTTGGTTTCACGCTCACGTGTTCCATCGCCCTCGCTTGTTGTTTCTTGCGTGAACCATAGTTGATGTCATCTGTCTTTCATGGCTCAGCCTTTCAATCCCAAGAGAAGGTCCCTATCTCTCTCTGACTGGAGATCCGGCCTGCTAGAGGATCTCCTCGAGTCCATCGGGCAGCGTCTCACGTCAGGCCACGACGCGACATCCTTCTGATCCGCTTGCTCCCCATGGCGCGCCGCCGCCCGTTCACGACCTTCGGGCCGCTCCTGCTGCTCCCGTTCGACCCCGACTCGGACCGCGTCGGCTTCTACTACGTCCCGGAGAAGAAGGTCTTGTTCAAGACGCTGCCCGACGTGCACGGCAAGGTGGCGTGCGACTCCTCGTGTGGGTGGCTGGCGCTCATGGACGAGGCTACGTCTGTGACGCTGCTGAATCCATTCGACGGTGCAGTGCCCCCCGCGTTGAGCTCCGCCAAAGAAGAAGCGTAACACGCCGCGCGGCGCCCTCACACTCATCGAAACTCGAATATTTACGTGGGTGACGAATTTTTTTCGCGCGCGTTTTTTATGCGCGCGAAAAATTACGATTATTTTGTCGGTTTCAAAATATTCCGACAGAAAAATACGAAAACCCACAGAATAATTGTATGATTTTTCTGTGCGTGACAATACACACACGAAAAAATAAGCACTCACAGAAAAATACAATTTATTCTGCGGTTCTTTAAAAACGCATAGAAAAATATATGCACGTACAGAAAAAATAAATAAATAAACAAAGAAAGTCCCGTCTTCCTCCGCACCCGTCCCACACCCGAACCCCGGCGCCCCCTCCCCCTGCCTTCTTCTTCCTCTGCACCCTCCCCTGACCTTGAGAGCCTCACGCGAGGACGCGACCATGACGCCTCCTTCCACGGAATCGATCCCAGCGGCGGCGCCCCTCAGCCCCCGACACCACGATGCCCTCCTGCGGCTCGCCCTCCACACGCTAACGCCTCGGTCAAGCGATCCGCCATGCCATGCCGCCACTAGCTGGAGGTGGTGGGAGCCCTTCTGCTTTGGTGCCTGGTTCCTCCTCTCCTCAGTACTTCGTTGTAGTATTCATGTTGAACATGTAGATGACCAGATATCATATCTGTATATATGATATATGAGCTGATAGATCAGACTAATTCTATTATTGACATAAGTGTTGACTCCATTCGTGATGAACTACTGATTTGTGTATTATTTGAATGAAACTTTGTTGGTCATGCACAGAAATTACTGTATAAAAAATATATATTTTAATATATTGTTGCTACTGTTTTAAATGATTTTTTTGTGTGTTTAACTCTTTTTTCCTATGAGGCTGGCTACAAAGAAATATTATTTTTAATCTGGGCGAAATGAATTTATCTGTTAGTTCACCTAGGCCCACAGAAAAAAGCATGTGTTTTTCTGTGCGTTTATTTATTTTTTCTGTGTGGACTAACACACAGAAAAATTAGTTTTAATTTGGGCGAACATAATTTTTCTGTGCATGTGAGACCCACAGAAAAATTATTTCTGACGATGAACCCACGGAAAAATTTGATTTTTCTATCATTCTATTTCTGTGTGTTATTTTCTGATGATACACCGTCAAAAAAATATTTTTCCGTGGGTATTCGAATTTTTCCGTGGGTTTTTACACACACAGAAATATTCGAGTTTCCAGTAGTGTCATCGGAACGCGTGTCTAGGGTCCACGGCCGGTGGGTCCTCCATCCCACCAACGGCTACGGGGACGCGGATGCCATAGGCAGAGCCATCAAGCTAGAAGACATGAGGGACATGTTCTTCCATGAAATCGTGCTCTCGGCGCCGCCTGACGCCGCCAGCCGCGAGTGCGTGGCCATGGCCATGTTTGGGTGCTCCATGGAGGTCGCGTTCTGCCGGGTTAGAGTCGACAGCGCATGGACGCTGCTCGACACCAAACTGGAGTTCTCCGTGGGGTCCATCGTCCACTGCCAAGACAAGTTCTTGATGATCGACTGCACTGGAGAAATCTCCGTCTGCAGCAGCAACGCCGGCGGCGCTACTCCAATCGTGACGCTGCTGCCATCGCTGTCGCCACCTGCAGGGCTCTGCCACCGCAGCTACCTGGAATCAAACGGTGAGCTGCACATTATGGGTGCCATGGTGAGCACGTTCCACGACTGAAGATCCGTACCTGGAATCCAAGTACAAGGAGAACAAAATCTACATGTCTGAGCTATTGTATGGGGATCCATATGACTTGGTCCATCGACTGGAGATCGTTGATATCGCTACCGGTGCATCCAAAGTGAAGCCCGTCTAGGAAAAGATGCAGGGTTCCGAGGCTCTAGGTTGGATTTAACCCAATCTCTGGAAGCTCTAGAGTTTGTGAGCCTGCGACGCCGCGCACTCCGTGACTATGTTAAATTCATAAACTTTGCTTTTTGATTAAATGTCACTTTAACGTTGATATTTAATTTAACAGTATTGTTATCTTATCGTGCGATCCGTGTGTTTTTAGTATAAATTGTTAGTTATCCCGTAGCAACGTACGGACACGCTACCTGGTCTAAAACAAAACTAGGGGAATGTGGCGTGTGGCGACCACGGGAACGGTGCGACTCCGAACGACGCTCGACGCCGGTCGCCGCCTCGTCGGCAGACGGCACTGGTATCAGGGTATGGAAACTATACCCTGCATGGGCATGGCCATTGGCAGTTGGCCACAAAAACAAGATAGCCACTGTACTCGCACGGACTTTAACAGTCCATGACAAAGCCAGAAAGCCTTGTGGCAAGAATGTCCGAAACTGATTGTTTGATCTTGATTCTGAAATGATGCACCAGCTAGAATCGTGAAGCTAATTGTCCCGGTTTTATTGGATTCTGACTTCCGGCTATAGTTTTTGAATACCACGTTTGATTGTTCGTTTATGCTTCTGTTGGATTCTGAGTTTCTGACTTCTGGCTATAGTTTTCGAGAAGCAAGAACATCCTTTTTTTACTACTACTATAGCCTGAGAAGCTAGAAGTCTGGGTGTGCTTTTACTAGAAGCAGGTTTTTCCGGCCGCATAGCACCGTGTTCATGAGCATGTATGCAACTCCGTTTTACTACAAAGAATTCAGATTTTTAAAGGCTTGTTTGGATCTATTAGTGCTAGTAGTTACAAGCTAAAATTAGCAGGTAGGGATTCAAATAGAAGTCTGCTGACTATTAAGCAAGTGAAGGTGCTAACTGTTTGCTCATTAGGGCTTATTTGGATCCACTACTGATAGTTAGAGCATTTCCAAGAGTCTTTCTAAAGCTCACTCTCTAAATCATCATTTAGAGAAACATTTACATAAAAAATCTCTTTCTATATCTTTACACCCTCCATCAGTTTTTTTTTTTTGACCAGAAACTGTGGAGCAACAGATATTAAAAAACAAGAGAGAGTACAAGCTAGGAAACTTACAAAGGAATTAGCCAAGAGCTAACTAAAAGGAGGAAACTCTAACAGAAAAGAAGACCAAAACTATAAAGAGTTGAGCCAATTCATTACAGACAGGTGAAAGGCAGGATTGATTTTGTGCAAATGAAGCTTAACTTCATTCGCGAAGGACTGTTTCCATGTAGCCAAGGAGGACAGTTTTTCTATATATTGTGTGCACTCTAGAGAGTCATTGTCGTTTTCTACCTTTAGCTAGCGAGAAATTCATAATAGAATTAGGTGACTATATTTAGATAACCAAATAAAGAAGCTGTTGGAGGATTTTTTTTTCATCAAAATCTCTATTCCTAGCAATTATGAATGATATAAGGAGTCTCTTGGAGTTGCTCTTAGCTAGCTAATAACTACTAACTATTAGCTAGCTAATTATTAGCAGAGATTGTTTCAATATCCACTTACTAATATTTTGCTAATATAGTGTTAGCACCTGCTAGTGGAACTAATAGTTAACGGCCCTCTAGCTAATATAGTTGGTCTATTAGCATATCTATTCGAATCCACTAGTACTAATCTTAATTGCTAACTATTACCACTAATGGATCCAAAAAGGTCCTTAGTAGATGGAGGATGCTAATAGTTCATAAACCTCTGATCAACTATCCAACCACCTATTAGCAGGGGATCCAAACAGATCTCGCTAATAACTAGCTACTAATAGTTAGTAGTTATTAAAGCAACTTCAAGGGCCTCTCTATATCCTTTCTTATTGTCGGGAATAAAGATTTTGTTGAATTTTTTTTACTCTAACAACTTTTCAATTGGATCCCTAAATATTGTTATCCTCTATTCCAGATTTCTTGTTAGCCAAAGATGGAGACCGAATTAGCTCTCTATAGTGCGCACAAGTATATAGAAAAATTATTGGAGGGTGGAAAGATATAGAGAGGGATTTTTGTACGAATAGCTCTCTAAATGATGATTTTGAGAGTAAATTTAAGAAAGACTTTTGGAGATACTCTTAGCTAGCTAGCTATTAGCACTAGGTGGATCCAAATATGACCTAAGGAAAAAAAATCAGATGTCAAGTAACATACAAAAAAGGTTCATCCTTTATGGCTTTTTAGCTAACTTTCATTATCTTGGAGAAACCAAGTGCGAAAAGGACAATGACAATAAGCACTTTGAGTAAAGATTATGCGGGTACTCCAAGGTCCAACTTTACCCGGATTGTCCACTACAAGTTCATCATTCAGGCAAAGAAATATCTCTTACTACGACATTCTTGTTTGTTTTATTATCCCAGATCGGCCTACTTATTGTTCAGCATCCAACCGTCGTCGTCAGGATGTATATAGGTGCTCAAGCATGATAACTGAGGTGCAGTGCGTGACAATTCATCATACTGGATCCATCTTTAGCCAGGATGTTGGAAGAAAATGCCATTCATCACTTCCAAAAGAGAATTGCTTGTATGATTGCCTATGACTAGCAGCAGCGGCTAAAAGTCTCTGCTGATCAACCGGAACCGGAAGAAAAGGCACAAGTTTCAGATAGCCCCTGCTGTAGCGTATCGACTTTAACTTTATCTGACCAAATAAAAATATCTATTTGTTGTTGTTCTTGTACTGTTTGTGATATTCAGTTTCATGGGTATGTTGAGAAGATCAGTTCTTTTGTAAAGTGCAGATTAAACGAAAACGTGTATAGCTTGACTTTCACAAACCACGGCATTGCGCATATGTACCATGTGAGCCTTCAAGATCATGAGGAATTAACTTAAACACAAACAATAGGCAAGTGTGTAGACGAGCAGCAGTAGAATACACTCTGTTTTCGATTTTCTCGTCAGATACCATTAGCACGAGATAACATTACAATCAAGCAGTACATCCACTACCCACACACCGACACACCCCTTAATTATTCCTCCTCATTTCGCTATCCAGGCGACCACTAGTTTGCTACTCAAGACATGCAGGTTTTCACATTCCGATGTCAAGCGCTAGGCCCCTGGCTCATTATTCCTTTGCCACCACAGCCCAAGCCCGAGGGCTATCACGCCGATGAGACTTGTATGTGGAACACCGTCCCGAACAGCCGGAGCACGCCGAACGTGACGAGCATGGCGAACCAGCCGCCCAGGAGCACCCTCAGGCCGGACCTCAGCATGTTGGCGCCGCCCAGATACGCGCCCGCCACGCCGAACCCGGCCAGGCCGACGCTGGTCGCGGCGCACACCGCGGCCACCCTGGCGGCCCACGACGGTATGAACACCCCCGCCAGCAGCGGCAGCAGCGCGCCGAACGCGAACGCCAGCGCCGACGCGACCGCGGCCTGCGTCGGGCTCGGCAGGCTGTCCCTGGCGCCTTCCTCCTCCTCCTCGCCGTCGCGCTTGATCTGCAACACCTCGATGTCGTACTGCGCGTACACGGAGACGAATTCGCCGATGGCCATGCTGCAGGCGCCGGCCACGAGCCCCGCCATGCCGGACACCAGCATGGCCTTGCGCGTCGCGTTCACGGCGCCCACGCCGATCATGAGGGAGGCAACGGAGACGAGCCCGTCGTTCGCGCCGAGGACGGCCGCGCGGAGCCACTGCGCGCGGGCCATGTAGTCGACGCCAGCGTCCCCGTCGACGACGTCGCGCGGATCGGCCCCGGCCGCGTTCGTCGCCGCACCCGCCTCCACGTCGAGGATGACAGCCCCCGGTGGCAGCACGTCATTCTCCACCTTCTTACCATTCGGAAAGGCGGAGGCTGCGGCTGCGGCCGCCGCCGCCGCCGCAGCGCGTGGACCTGGGAGCTGAGGTGAAGGTCCATGGAAATGGATCTCCAAGGAAGGAAGCAAACCGATCGATCGAGGACTGGAGGAGGCCAAGGGGGAGTGTGCAGGTGAGATCGGTCGATGGATGGGGATGGGTGCGTGGCTGCCACACGCCCCGGGGCGGGGTATTTATAGCGGAATCAGCTAGGGTTCTCAGAGACGGACGGCTGCGATCGCGTCGCCTGTGGCGAGCACGCGCCCCATGCTGAGATGTAGAGTCTAGAGTGTACGCGAGGCGCATCGCGGATTCCACGCACGCCTCAAAACTGTGTTTTTAGTTGATGCCTTGCACATATCCCACACTTAAAAAAAAAGCTACAACGTGGCACGCGCCCCGCAATCTCGTTATATTTCTTTGATTATTAATTCACTTAAGGCTCGATTAGCACGGCGCCTGCTTCGGTTCCTGGCGGCTCTTGTGCTGAATCTATACCAAACGGTGGGTATCAAAATAGCTCATTCCAAAATGTTTAGAGAAGCAGAAGCTGTTTTTTTTTTTACTCAGGAGCCAAAGTTGTGAAAACATGGTTTTTTCTGACTCCTCATAAATCTAATATAAATTATAACAAAACTGTCACGGAAGTTGTTTTTGCTAAATGTCTTCCAAAACGGCTTCAGTCTCACTAGAGCAGTTGATTCACAAGAGTAACCGGAGCCCTTTGGGAGAGGCCGGAGGATCGCTAAACTGATCCTTAATTCATTTACATAATCTTTTTAAATATGGAGTATGAATGCCTTAATTCATTTACATAATCTTTTTAAATATGGAGTATGAATGCATGACCCTTACATGCATTGAGATATGTACCTATATGTAAATAAAAATCCAATAAAATCATCCATGAGATATGGTATTTACATAATCTTTTTAAAATATGGAGTATGAATGCATGACCGGTACATGCATCGAGATATGTACCTATATGTAAATAAAAATCCAATAAAATCATCCATGAGATATGGTTATTTTTTTGGCCAGACCTAATAATTAGCGTTGTCTAGTCAGAACGCATTACTGCCCATTATTAGGGTATAGTAGCACTGATCCCGTGGGGATAGCATTAGCATTGATTTAAATTTTAATAGTGCTGGTGGTAGAAGTCCACGTCGAGCACAGCACGGCAGTTTCGTTCATTCGGCCATTCGACCATGGCAATGGTTGAAAAACTGTACTAGTGATTTATTTAAAAAATGGCGGCCAAAGTGCCGAGTGGGAGACATAAAAATATTCGATGGAGACGAGAGCTGTTTCGTCCCTTCGTATTAAAACTGCGGAAATGTGCGTGGTGCGGCCACTCGCGTCAAAAAAGATCAGATGGGCGCGTGGCCACCACGGGTAGTGCGTCCCTTGCGGTGTAAAGGTAAACCACGGGAAAAGCGACCGGCATCGGCATCAGGCCCAAGTGCGCGACGAATTATACGTCGATCGGACGCATTAGTCGTGGTTCAATACTTCAACCATTTGACGTAGTGCAGCCTTATTACCATAGATTTCATAGAGTAAAATGTACGTAAATTCAAGGTGCTGATATACGGCTGATGAACTTGCATTGCGCGGTATATATGTAATATGTAACTAATTAAAAAGCGTCACTAACAACAACAGTTTGGGTAAAAATAATCCGTTGAACGTATAAGCATTCGACACGTACGCTTAGAACGAAGGTCCATTTAATTTGGCCTCTGTACCTGATGAGGAATTTTGGAACGACTTCTGCGGTAGTTTGTTGCGTGCCCGTTCGGTCCACCAAAAAATACGTATGGAAAAATACTATGCGTGCAGCCATTTGAGCGCGAGCCACAATTTAGGCGTCAGTTTTAGAGACATCTAGGCCCTTGTTTAGATTGCCTCAAAGTTCCAAGTTTTTTTACTTTTTCTTCATCACATCAATTTTTGGACGTATGCATGAAACATTAAATATAGGTAAAAAAAATAACTAATTGCACAGTTTGGTTGTAAATTCACGAGACGAATCTTTTAAGTCTAGCTAGTCCATGATCGGACAAAGTTTGTCAAATACAAACGAAACGTGCTACAGATGTCCAGATTGTAAAAATTTGCAATCTAAACGAGGCCCAAGTGAGGCTGTGACCTGTGAAGGATGGCCCAAGCCTTGGAAGATCGGAGGATTTTAGTCCATAGTGCGTGGTGCTTCAGTTACAAGGCAGCTAGTGTTAGTTGCTAGCAAGTGAGGTGACATGAGGAGCATCCATATATAATGCTAGGACCTAATCCCCGATTTTTCGAGGAGAATTTTTCTCATTAAAAGATGGCACATGTGTCCTTAGTTCCTTACGTTGCAGTCTATGGAGAGTGGATGGATAAGGAGGAGGAGCTTTGATTGCTTGGATTCACGGGGTCGGGGAGCCGACATGGATAAGTTCCCAGCACGGGGCGAGAATGGGAGTAAAATGCCTCCCGACAGTGTTCACAGGGGGGACAGTGGGATTTTCTCCGCTTCAGGACGAGGATGTAAAGCCATCCCCGACAAAAATTTCCTCGTTGGCATCTCTGGTTCTAAGTGACGTACTCTCGTACGATGAACCTGCACATCTAATTACTTGGTTAAACATATAAACGGTTGACATCTGGCTAGTCCCTCACGAGGAGGTTCTGGAGGATGTCAACGATATATTGTTGCATACTCAATCGGTCTGCTAATAGATGTGCAAGAGCATTTAAAAAGATAGAGTTTTTTTTTATTCTGGCATCACTTAATCAACCCTTCCTTATTACAAGTTCAGTGTCCTACTAATGGCAACAAACTCTCAAAGAGAAAACCAATAAGAAAATAATAAAAAAAACACTTATGGACCGAACTAAACGCTAGACCATTAGAAGATAGTCACCCAAGCTTAAGGAAGATAAAGCAAATTTTTATTGATACCATCTCTAACGCCCGTTGCTGTTTTGTGTATGAACCAAAATTTATGCGGTAGTTTTATTGATGTCCATTGCCCAGTAACAGTAAAGCAACGGGCGGCCCTTTCAGGACTGGGTTTTTCATTTCAGACTAGCAGATGCCGGTGCGTTGCTATGGAAGCTTCAATTTTTTCATTGCAACAAGAGTACGAAAAATGGAGATCAAGTTATGTAAGATGACAACTTTTGTGGCCGAGCTGGCATGCCGACTCGACCGTGTGCCCCTGCGTTGCCTTCCCCGTGGGCGACACGAGCGGTGGCCAAACCCTAGGCGCCGCCCGCCCTATCTTCCTGCTCTCCTGCCGCGCCGCCGCTGGAGCAGGCCGCCGGCAGGGCCGCGCGGCTTGCTGGGATGGCGACGCGGGGCTCTCTCTCTTGTGCTCGGCGGTGGCGACGGCATGCGCTGCAGCAGGCCGGCTGGCGCCCTTGCGCGAACGGATGCGGCGGCGCCGGGCAGTGCTCGTGCTGGCTCCGGGCGGCAGCGGTGAGGCTCTTCTTCCTCCTCCACTTTCTCCTTCTTCCTCGTCCATGGCAGCGGCGGCGGCGCACCTTGAGCCACTTTCAGAGCCCGGGCGGGCGGATCTGGTGCCTAAGAGGCCGGATCCGGCGATGGCGGCAACCATGGTGGAGGCGGCGGAGCCAGCTAGGGGTATAGGGTCCAGTGCCTTAGCGGCCAGATCCGACGCCCACGGTGGGTGGAGCATGCGCTCGATGGTGGCTACCTCAGGTCAGCTACGTCGACGTCGGGTGCTTCGGCTAGCGATGGCAGCCGACGACGGCTTTGGTGTGCGGCAGTGTGACGCCCACGTAGGGTAAGGCCGGTTCTGTTCGTTGCCCGGGACAGAGGGGTGGCAACCGACGTAGCTGTGCGGCTGCTGTGAGCAGCCGGTGTGTCGATGCCCCTCTCGAGGGGCTTCAATGGGATGGCTGGGTGGTGACGACGACGGTGGAGGTCTGGAGGCAGGATATGATTTTGGCATCTTGACCTGACGTACGTGCTGAGGGGCACCTTGGGTGAAAGCCTTGGCGACGGTGACGCCTGCGGGCGCCGCTTTCCTTGTTGGGGGCGTCATGTACCCCTCCAGCAGTGCCTTCCATGGGTGAAAACCCAGTCCATTCCTTGGACGAGCGATGGCGGCGCTATCGGCGTCGTTCCCTTCCTGAAGGCGTTGCTTTTGGAAGTTTCGTCTTGGCCGCGATGTCGCCTTCGGTGATTGTTATGTGTTTCTTGGTGCCCAGTCGACGTGAGACGGCGGGAACTGCATCGTGAAGTCGGAGCTACCGCATCAGGGAGGTGTGGCTCGGCAACGATGACACGGGGGGCGAACCCCTTCTTCGACGACTGTGATTCATCTTGGGAGGCCCGGCAATTGCCATGGGCGGGGCATGGGATCAAGACACGAAGTCGGAGCTGCTCTTCGCGACGTGTTTGAGCTTGGCAACGATGACCTATTGCGACCTCTTGCTTCGGGCCTGACTGCCTGGCTTCGTAGGGTGGGTCGTCTGGTGTTGTACTCTGTCTCGTCGCGTGGGTGGGCTAGCCTTTTGTGGTGCTTGGCATCACATTGGGCTACCCTTTCATGTACATAAAACTTCATTCGTCTTAATTGAAAGGCAGAGCTCATGCCATTGTTTAAAAAAAACAACTTTTGTGGCCTGCAGGCCATAGTAATACAATTATAGAGTATGTAGCATAGGTAAATGTCCGTGCGTTACAACAGGAAAACATAATACCACGATACTATATATATGAGCGTGTGTTATACTATCACTACTACATAAATGAGATCTAGTTCCGGTTGGAAACTAGCTCTACTCCCGGTTTCTCAACCGGGACTAGCAATCCGGGATTAAAGGTGTTGTTCTTTAGTCTCGGTTTGCCACAACCGGGACTAAAGATTCTCCCAGCTTTAAAAAAAATAATGCCTCCCACCGCTGCGCCCCGTGAGAATCGAACCCAAGACCTCATGCACTGCCTCGCACGTAGCTTACCACCCCACCTACACAACACATCTAACAATGGATGGGATGCTTTCCTTTTGAACTAACCCATTGGGGGACCCCGGTTGGTGTTACCAACTGGAACTAAAGAGTCATTTAGTCCGAGTTGGTGTTACCAACCGGGACTAAAGGGTCTACCTTTAGTCTCGGTTGGTATTACCATACCAACCGGGACTAAAGGTTGGAGGACTTTTAGTCCCGGTTGGTGGCTCCAACCGGGAGTAAAGGTCCACCTTTAGTCCCGGTTGGTGTTTCCAACCGGGACTAAAGGTCCCCTGCCACTGTGCCGAGCGCAGTAGCCGTTGGACAGGGACCTTTAGTCCCGGTTGGAGACACCAACCGGGACTAAAGGCCTCTCTAGTCCCGGGGGCAAAAAAATGCCGAGGCTAAAATTAAATTGGGACATCGTTCTAAAGTCTGTTCTCTAGTAATGTATTATTTAAAAAATACTGCAATCCTGATGTTTGGAACATCAATATTACAACAGTCTTCATGAAAGGTAGATAATTACAATGTAAAATTAAAATATAACTCAAGTGTCGATCCCTGCCGATACGTGTTGCCTTTCGTCCAAACTCCTTCGTGCGACGTGCGTCCCGGCAAATCCCGTCTTTCATCAAACTCCTTTGTGTGTCCCGGCAAATCCCGTCGGTCCTCCAACCCACGTGGGCCCTCCTTCTGCGCCACACGACTGCACAACAGGCTGCAGAGCCACAATGGGCTTGCCGCCGCTCTTAGCTTTCCTGCCCACGTAAGCGCCATCCACCTACCCAAGGGCTTGTAGTGGAAATGCCGTGGCCGTGCCCGTTTTTTTTACAACAGGTTGTGGTCGTCTGTGAATAAACGATTCAATTAGAATATATGAAGACCATAGTTGTTTCAACCGACATAAAAAAGGATAAAGGTGTGAACATGGAAGACTACTCATTGTTTCTTTATAATCAAATGCATATACATAAAATATGATGTTTTTTTTATGATAGGATTCAGGGCGCCTCTTATTAATTGTATTCTTCTGTGAGCTTTGTTTCAGAAAAGCCCATATTACCGTTATATCTGACAAAACAAAAGACCCTAGCAGGGAGTACATATCAATGCTAGTGTCAGCGTTGCAGGGAGCAAATAGCTACTCCCTCCGTCCCGTTAAGATTGTCGCTCGGGAAGCGGGATTGTGAGGGGGGCACGGTTTTCCAACGACAAACTCAATGGGACGGAGGGAGTATGTTAGAGATTACCACAATCAATCATATCTGCACAGCCGTACCCATGACAAAGAAAGTGACATTTGTATCGATGAATAGATGTAACAGATTTAGCAGTTGTTTTATCCTAATTTGTACTCCACATGAGCAACACGTATTTCCCACGGTAAATTCAACAATTCATCACGCTTGATATTGGTAGGTGTGCAAGGTTCTCAATGGTAACATCAGCATGTGTGGGAATCTTACTTCGACTGCATGCCACCATTTATAGGCTGTGTTCGGCTGGTATGGATTATTTACTGTTTATGCTGGAAAACACTATTTATACTAAAATGTTGTGAGAGAAAAATACTACTCCGGTTGAAAAAAAAAACAAACAGGACAAGCTGGCTGACCAGCCAGCCGAACACTGCCATATCATCAGCCCAGGCACTGATCCAGAAACTTAGGAAATCTAGTATATACTTCTTCACTACTTATATATACAAACTATTTGTAGTTGCAAAACTTTCTAATCAGACTCGAAGTTTATGCAATAATCAATGCAAGCTGTCGAGAAGTGGAAAAGATAAAGATTTTTTAGTCACTTACTTTTTATGTTTTGCAATAATTATAGCAATATATGATACATATATAAGCTGGGTTTAAGACTATAATCTGCGTAGGATGTACCTCTCATTAGCGCAAGCTTAACGAAGATAAAGCAAATTTTTATTGATACCGTCTCTAACGGCCGTTGCTGTTTTGTGTATGAACCAAAATTTATGCGGTAGTTTTATAGATGTCCAGTAAAGCAACGGGCGGCCCTTTAAGGATTGGGTTCATTTCTCATCATGAGTCATGTTGGTGCTTCACTTCAGTCGGGTTGCAACTATCGCTAGTTGCCATTTGCTGAGGCGAAGACGCATCCAAAGCATTCTGTAAGAAAACATTTTGATTTTTCTAGATACATGAGATATATTTTACTATATATTTATATATATATATACTTATGTCTAAATACAATATATATCTGGAAAAAACTAAGATGTTTTATATAATTTGAAACGAAGAGAGTATTTGGCTTGGCTAATAAGAAGGTGCGGTAGTGTGACACGCCACCTGATGTTCCAAATGCAGGAAGCAAAGCTGCACGGCGGTTCGACTCGGGTGGACGAACGGTGGAATTATTATCAGTTTTGGTCAGTAACCGTGCGGTTCTCCAGTTGCAACTTCTGCCCATTGCCATACTGCTGCCGAGGAGAGGACGTGCGCATTCATCATCATGATGCACCTCTGTGACTTTTGTCTGCGTACCCGATCAGAGGCATGTTTTGTTAGTTTGGATAAAACATAAAAAGGCATCCTATCACATGACTCCATCTGCGGTTCGTCCGTGACTCTTGAGTCTTGAGGATTATTGATGAGCTTGGCGTTGCGGGGCCGGTTGGTTGCACCCCACACAGCTGCTCCCTCCTATTACGTTCACTCGCGCTAGCATCTCTAAGAGATTAGCCAAAAATAAACTAGGCAAATTCACTGATTTAGCCACTCTCTAAAATATATTTGACAAAAAAATACTAGAGTACTCAAACAGACTCAGTAAAACTAAGAGGTTAGATGGCTAGTGAGGTAGCATATCCAAAAGTAAGGTGGAATGGAGAGCTACTAAATTTAGAGAGTCATTTACAAAGTCTATTGGAGATGTTTTTTCTTTACTAATAGCCAAATTTATCTTTAAAAAATAATTTAGCTAATCTCTTGGAAATGCTCAGAGCAACTCCAATAGGCTACCAAAATTCTCTTGGAAAGTGATTGCTTCAAGAATGACTTTTTTTTTATGTTATAATGATACCATTATATTTGATTTTTGTGGGAGCAATGATGCTTCCTCCTCATTATCATGGATATATTGTTTTGTGTTTTCATGAAAACAACATAAAAATTTCTTCCGAATTTCTATTTTAAAAAAGAATTCCTGCTATATGATAAAAAGGCCACGATATTTCGAAGTGAAAATTGAATATAAAGCAATTCGTCCGTTCAGATTGGCCTAAATAGGCTAAAAAACGATATAATCTAGTTTCCGAATTTTATTTTTTGGGTGCAATTCTTCACTATCTATCTCTATTGGCCTAACAAATTCTCCCTCACACTATCTATTTCTGTTGGGCAACAGATGACTACCAGATCTTTTTTCCTACCCAACACGTTCGTCTTCTCCTTTGCTCGTTCGCTCGGTCTTCTTCACAGTAGCCCGACGGCAGCGGTGGCGCCTGCCATTTTCTTGAATCTTATATATTTCATTGTATTCTTGACTATGGAAACATTTATTGTGTGCATGGCTGCCCCTGCCCTTGGCGGCGCTGGGTTTTTTTGCCTCCTCGAAATGACGACGCTTTCAAGTAGCGAGAAGAAAAGGTCTGCTCTCGGAGTAACTCCCATGGACGATCAAGCAGCTCCTCATATGGATGACCGGCGCACGGTGAACCCGGCTGTGAAATAAAAATAGCTAATCTATAATGAGAGGGTTCAGGAAATGCGCATGGTGCCGTTTGAGTTGTCTTTTTTTTCCAAAGCTCTATTGCTTTTTTGATACTCATTCCGTTCCAAATTATAAGTCGCTTTGACATTTTTATTTCATCCATTTTGCTATTTATCTATACTTATAATTTGGAATGGATGGAGTAGTTTTTTTTTCCAGAGGCTGCAAATTTATAATAATAATTGATAATGGATGGCTGTGTGCAAAACTCTTATATTAAAAAACATGATTTTTCACATGAACTTGGATAGAGGAAAATTACATAAAAGTTATAGACTTCAGACTGATCTACATGTTTGTATACTTATGTGAACATGGCTTTGTACGAAAAAGTTATGAGCTACAAAGTTGTAAACTCTGACGAGCTCTGTAATTTTTGTATAAATCTTAATCTTCATTAAAGCACATGCGGAGAAGTTATTAATGTATTGCACTTGAAAGGGATATCTTTCCATTTAAAATGGTAAAATTAAATCTTTCCTTTTGAAATGGTGAAATCTTAATTTCTCCTTTTTCAGTTGGCAAGAACTGTATATATTTCTATAATTTTTTTATTTGAGCAATTTTTTTAAAAACAATTTAAAAATGAAAATGATAGGAAAACACGCTAACACAGAGCAGCCCACCTATAAAACACTACGTTGGGATTAGGCCTGTGCAAGGGATCGCGCTACAGTTTGAGGTCCACAAGCTTTGCCTATCGTCTCGCGGAGTCGAGGCTCAAAGGACACGAACACGAGTGGATAAGAAGTTCAGAGACGCTGGAAATGACCAGTGCCTCTCCCAGTCGGTCCCTCAAGATAACAGTAACAGCAACAATCGTACCTGTTGTCCAAAAAAAAAAAACAATCGTACCGGCGAGAGACTCTAATGCGTATTGCACAGCAGATAGTTAAAAACAACACCAATACAAAACACACGATATACATATACTTTATTTTAAATTATAAGATATTTTGCCTTTTCTAGATATGTAGCTTTTGCTATATACCTAGATACTAGCAATATATCTAGAAAAACCAAAACATCTTATAAGTCGGAACTGAGTTCTTTTTCCAACTGCAGCCTGCAGTTCGCTAATCCACAAATTCCCAGATCAAATAGCAAGAGCAAATAAAACTAGTCTTGTGAAGTGCGAGCAGTTCTTCAAAGGTTGATGTCTAAGGAACATTTGATTTCCAGCAGTTACATAATTTACACACACACGCACACACTGAGCCCTGCTTTCATCCGTCACAGGCTCCCTCGCTCCCACCTACGTGTATTGGTTTCACTTCCCATATACACAAAAGAGTATCAACAGCGGCATCACTCTTAAGAACGACGAGTGATTCTTCCGCTGAAATAAATGGAAAACGGTGCCTCCTCAACCAAAAGCAACAACTTCAGCAGTCATATATACATGAACACAGCAACTATAGCTCGCTTAGCTCATCGTGCATCCCGTTTTGCGGTTGGGGGTCTATCAGCGATCACGTTAAGAGAAACAAAGCAAAGAATGGCCCTATGGCTTTCCCGGTGGCTCTTGATGTTTTGCACTGCTCCGGGACAGCAGTCGCTCCCTTATCTCTTTGAAGGACTGGAGCTCCTCAAGCGCGTCAGATGTCCTACGGGACGTGACCGAGCTTGCTGAGGCTACTTCGCTGGACTCAGCCCTTGATGTTTGTGATGAATTGCTAGGATTTCGCAGCGGGCGGGCGTTTCTCAGCAGGTTGACTAGAGAACCGACTTGTGCGTCTTGAGATTTATGGGATGATGAAACAACCTGATCACCTGTTTCCTTCCCATCAGCGCTCCTGTATAATCCACGCAGATAAAATTAGATTCCTGAGACTATCTCCAACAACACAGACCCAAACTAGAGACCCATTCCATGATTTAGGTCACGTACAGTAAATGAGTCACGGACGCAGAAAATATCTTCTCCAACGGCCTACGCAAGTCCTCCCCTGCTCCCTCTCCTCTCTCTCCGCTCGATCTCTCCCTCTCTTCTCTCCCCCAGGTGGCAGCTCCAGATCAGCGCCGCCCCAAGCCGACCGCCACTCCCCCCGGCCGGCGCCGTCGCGCCGCCCATCCTCCTCCCTCTATGCGCGCCCCAGCCTCCTCAACATGGAGCGCGAGCGCGCCACCCGCCGCGCCGACGTTGACGCCTTCCTCGCCTCCCTCGGCGTCGACCCGGGCGAACTCGCGGGCCTCAAGCTCCCGGTCAACGTCGACGTCATGCGGGAGCGCGCCGAGTTCCTGGGTTCCCTCCTCGGACTGCTGGGAGCCGGATCTGGGCAGCTGCTGCTGCTCTCGCCACTGCCGCTCTCTCTCCAGCGGCGGCTCTCCTGCCAGCTGTCCCCGCTTTGCCACCGCAGTCAGCGCCACCATGGACCCGCCTCACCCCGCTCCCTGCCTTGCCCCGCCGGCCGCGCCCCGCCGTGGACCCGTCTGGAAGCACTGGCGGCTCCCCGCCGCGGGCTCGCCTCGCCGAGCCGGCCGCGCCTCGCCAAGGTCCAACCACTACGGACGTCAGACATTTGCGTCGTCTCCCTGGGAGACGCTTATTTGCGTTTCGTATCGGGTGGAATGCAAAATGGGTACTCTGTTTGGGTATTCTGTTGGACCGTGTTTCTTGCTACCCAAAACACTGTGTACGCCTCATTTTGAGTCTAGGTAACGTTATTGGAGACAGTCTAATAAATTCAAGAGTGGAAAACTGGAAATAATATCAATATGAGGTGGTCCGTGAACAACAAAGCAATTGCCAATTTTGTCAACAGATTATGTGTATTGCTGTTGTAGGGAGCTGTCAAAAAGCCAAAAGGGACTGCCTGATGCTATAAAATTCACTCAGTAACATCTTGCTAAGAATAAATATAAACCACAGGCTATTGAGCAACTAGTGTTGCCTGCACACCAAATATTACTCACTTGCAAAATTTGCCGCTACATTGTCACAGATCAAGATCACTAGCAATAATATAAGTGATTTTTTTTTTTTTAAAAAAATATATATATATATAACTTAATTAATTGTTAAAGTGAACTTAATAGCAACATACACGGAATGTGGCATATGGATGAAGTTAAATGTTTTCTCACAGTTAGCCGAAAAAGATAAAAATACAAAACAATAAGGCCACTTCACTAGAACACAATGAAGAACTTGCTCCCAGATGAAATCACCAAACACAATGCCTTCCACTCAAATATAGAATAACTTGTAAAGACAGTTATAGCTTTTTTCATCTTTGCCTATAATGTATGACTGCTTACATTTGTATTTCAGAGTTACTGCTGCATGCAGGCCCTAAGGGCTGTTCACTACAGACAGTTTACATGGATTACTACCCACAGTTCTGTAACGCTGGGTGATAAGCCTCCTTATCTATTCGTAAATTATAGGTTATTAGCCGAGAGAATCAGTTGCAAGTGATAATATTAGATTGGATATCAATTAAAGATATGATTAGACATGTTTTCACTTAAAGATAAGATTATATCTGGTTTCTTAGGGGGAGTGAAGCTCTATAAAAGGGCTGCTAGCATATCAACATTCATCAAGCAATAAGAAATCCAATCTGTCTAACGTCTCCCTTTTCCTACATGCCCTTGTGGTAAAACTGGTCACAACACTTGGGCTCAGGGCCATCTAGGATTGGTTCCTCACAGATACAGCAATTAAAGAAATGCTTCCAGCAGCAGACTCAAAGTCTCAAATTAATTGCCATCTGATTGTTCTAAACTAATTTCCCAACACATTATTTTGTACAATAAAATGAAAAAAAAATAACTTCACTTAATCAAATACTGTAG
This sequence comes from Miscanthus lutarioriparius, assembly GCA_904845875.1. Classification (NCBI taxonomy): domain Eukaryota; kingdom Viridiplantae; phylum Streptophyta; class Magnoliopsida; order Poales; family Poaceae; genus Miscanthus; species Miscanthus lutarioriparius. The sequence goes on along the minus strand of CAJGYO010000011.1, from coordinate 23,045,403 downwards.
GTAGTTTTCTCATGCCAAGGTTTTAAATCCTCATAGTAACATCAATCTCATCATGTGCAGAATTATGACAAGATCAATCATGTGTCTACATGAAAGAGCTGAAAGCTTACATATGCCAAGAATATAGCTCTAACATTCCTTAACAGCTAGGTACACAAACAATTGGCTGATTCAAATGTGCTCCACCTTTTAATTTCTACAGACAAAGAATAATCCATGAAATTCAGATTTCCAATGCACTCATGCACTACCACATGACAGTAGTCGGTCTATCTATATGAAGGGAAGTTATCGCTGTGCTATTGGGCATTCAAAAGGTATCAAATTTAACTCTGAGATCCGCATTCTCTAGTCAGAACCAGATAAAGCCAACAGGGTTGAATTTGTGAAACTCACACACCAAAAGTGACCTTAAAGGATATTACTTTAAACATACCGAGGATGGGAGACTGGAGTGTCAACATCATCAACGTCAAAATGGTAATCCACATCATCCAAATCATCTTGCCGTGGTGAATCACATGAGGAGAGTGCAGAGAATCTGCCAGATTCATCTTTATTGTCCTTGCCCTGTAAATCCACCAAACAGTGTCAATTGAGGGAAACAGATCAACTTAATCATTCTCAAATTGGTAAAGTGCCCTTTCAATTGATAATTAAGATTCAATAGACTGCAAAGAGTAAAATCACCAAGTCATTAAACATTTCTTCATAGTTCAACTTATATATTACTCCCTCCGTTCCAAATTATAAGTCGCTTTGACTTTTTTGGTACATCCTTTTTGCTATGCATTTAGATATAATAATACGTCTAGATACATAGCAAAATGGATGAACCAAAAAAATCAAAGCAACTTATAATTTGGAACGGAGGGAGTACAATATGCATTTTTACAAGTATCAAGGATCACTGGACCTGTACAAAATCAAAAGTAGTATTGTCGCAGCATGTACAAAAAAGAGCTAAATTGAGCATCTTATAGATTAATGGTTCAATACGAGACTAGGTGTCTTTGTATGTGCCAAGAAAACTTCCATCAAACATGGTAATGAGCGAAGTTTGGTACAAATAACTTAGCAAGAAACTTGGAGCCAAAGTTTTAGGTTCAAAGTTCAACTGGTTTGCAGTTTAAATGTAAATACATGAAACCATGATAATTGGGACTCTGAATAATAATTTATATTATTTTGTAAGTATCGGTTCCACCTTGCTCTAAAAATAAACCGGTGCGATGAGCCTGTCAAATATGATACTGTTAAACTAAATTGAACGAACAAAGATTAGTTATTCCATTACTAACTCAGAGCCAATACATATATACAGATCATTCTAGTTGATCAGGACATCAGGTATCCTACTGTCCAAGCTCTCCTGGTCAAAAAGATTCAATCTTGCACTCTGAAGAATTGAAGTTCACACACAAGTATGACAGCTGAACATATAAGTAGAGTCATGAATCACCTTATGTCTGGGTGATGAGGTCGCGTATGGATCAGCTAACCGAAGTTCCTCCATCCTCCCAATCAACCGGCCACTCTCAGATGGAGACTCTAGAGCACCTGCTGCCCCCATGTCTCCTCTTCTCGGCGAAGGCGGTGGCAGCATATTCTGGCGGTGTGCGGGGCTCCTCCTCTCGCTCACCTGTGGTATGGGCATTGGCGCAGACTCCCACCTCATCAGACGTGGTGGAAAGTGGGGAGGCGATGGCGTCGGTGACGCGTAAAACACTGGAGGCGGCGAGAACCTGGCCTGGTGTGCCGGCGTGTGCGGCCAAAACGCAGGCGAAGCCCAGCTGTGTGGGCGCTGCTGCTGATAGGACGGTGGGAAGCCGGGGCCCGTGGCTTCTGTAAGGGAGGCTGGGAAGGCGCGCATGGGCTCAGCGGCTGGGCTGCCGACGTAGTCTGGGATTATCACGGAGGGCGAAAGGGAGGTGATCTCGAGGTTGAAGGCGGCGAGGCTGGGGAGGTACTGGACGGAAACGACGAGGCGACCGAGCTGGGTTTCGACGGGAACAAAGCGTTGGGAACGCATGGCGGCCTCCTGGGTGCGCGAGAAGAGCTCGGCGAAGGTGTCAACGCGGTGGCCCATCTCGTAGTTGTAGGAGGGATTAGCGCAGAGGAGGCGGAAGATGCGGTACGCCGGGAGGACGCGGAGGGCGGCGTAGACGGACCTGAGCAGCGTGAAGCAGTGCTTGTACGCCCGGTTCACGGCAACCTCCTCGCCGCCCGCGGCGTCCGGCCAGGGCTCGCACGCCACAGTCCACCTCTCGACCACCTCCCCTCGGGCTCCCACACCACCGGAGGGGCACAGGAAGACGTCCACCACCAGCGGCTCCCCGGGGGCCAGCTCGTCCAGGCGGTCGGCCGCCTCGGGCGGCGGCGGCGGGTCGTGGAGCGGGAGATGGAACCACCTGTCCCTCCGCCTGAACGACGCCGCCGCGGCGGCGGCGGCGGCGAGCGGGCGCGGCGTGCGCACTGCGAGGACGGCGTGGAGCACCTTGAGGTGGAACTGCTCCACCATCAGCTCCGCGCCCGCGCGCACGCCCCCAGCGGAGTCGGACATCCCGGACATTGCCGGCGACGCCGAACCCAAACCGCCCCAGCACCTGCCGACCCCTCCTCGTCGTCGCTCAAGCTCTGGTCCAAGCTGCTGCCGCGCGGCATGGCTGGCGCTCGCGGCAGTAAGACTGCATAAATCCGATCCGCTGGCGATCGGAATCGGAGGCCTAGTTGGGTGCGTGGGATCGTAGCGATCGATAGATCTGTGCGCTGATGGGGAGGGGGAGGAGAGGTTGGAAGAGTTGGGGATTTGGGTGTGGAGATGCAGAGGGAGAGAGGGTGTTTATCTGCAGGGAGGATTAAGGATCGCTGGTTGGTGTCGTCATGATGGAAATATTATGGCGGTGAAGACGAACCCAAGTGATTTATCCGCTGGTAAACGTGACATTCAAAATTCTAAGCTGTCAATCATCCAAATTAAACTCTTTTTGATAGCAAATGGTTAGTGTTGAGGGTTTTTTTCTGGCTTATTAGTATGGTGGGGTCCTTCGATTCCTGTGGTATAGATGACCGTGTGAACTAATTTCTCCTTTCATTAGTTTAAATTTTTTTCTCTCCCTTTCGGCCATGTTCGCTTCTCTTATAATCCGTTTTTTCAGCTTGTTTTTTTTCAGTAAGAACAATGTTTTCCTTTCACAACAAATCAGTCGGAACAGTGTTTCGGCTTGTTTTTTCAGCGAAGCGAACGGAACATTCATGGACCACAGGGGGAATCCTAAAGAGAAACATAAGCTGTTTAATTCCTCAATCCACAAAAAAAAATGCAATTATGTGATGCGTACGAGTCAAACTAGTTTAACTTTGAGTAAATTTATAGTGAATAGTATTAACATTTATGTCTCCAACTAGGTTTATTATAAAAATGTATTTAATAATCAAGTTAGTGATACTTATTTTGAATTACAATTGTTAGTAATTTTTATATAACCCTAGTCAAACTTGAAATCGTTTGACTTCTCTTTTGTTGGAACAAATTGTCTGAGTTCTCGAATAGCAAGAATTGCATCTTTTGTGGATGGATGGAGTATATATAACAACATGGTTCTTCTTACATGTGAATAAATATTACTTTTGCTTCTATAAAATATTTGCTATATACTCCCACCATTTCAAATTATAAGTTGTTCTAACTTTTTTGATACATTGCTTTATATATATATATATATATCAAGACACGATGTATTTAGGTGCATAACAAAATCAATGCACGTAGAAAAGCTAAAACGACTTATAATTTGGAATGTAAGGAGTACAAAGTTTGGTATTTTTTGGCTTTGACCATTAATAACTTAAAATTGTATAGGTCAACCATATTAGCATAATCGTATATCATGAAAAAATAATTTTGTGATACACTCTTTCTACATAAAATAACTGATTTATAATATAGTTTAAAAAATATATTTTATATATAGGGAAGACAGGAGAGAGGGAGAGGAAGAAAGACGAGCAAAAACAAGTTTAATAGACAAACACAACAACACGAACATAGCTGGCATGAGCAAAGAGCCTGGTGGTGTCCTAGGTAACTAGGGTTTAGGTGTGCAATCATCACCATAAAGGGTGTAAGGGTCGAATGCCAACAGGAGTGAATTGGGCTTTAAAAATTAATTGCAATAATCTTAGCCTATGCAAAAACTAAACTCCCTTAGCACCTTAGCTCCTAAGTTCTTCTAAAAAACAAGCTAATGAGTTCTTAGAGCCAACAAACTAGTCATATACTTATTAGCAGAGGATTACACTAAGAGTAAGGTACGTAATTTTGCAAGAATGAAACCTATGTTAAGCACACCAACAATTTAATCCTAGTTGTCAATAAAAAACTTGCAATCAACAAGTGTAGAGCAAGTAAAGAGTAAGACAAAGACACAATTTGACTTTTTATGCGGTCTCGAGTTGTTTCCATAGACCACAACCCCTAATCCATGTTAGAGCACCCAAGAGTCACCAAGACTCGGTTAAGCTCCTCTCCACTAGTGAATACATATTTGCCACTTCAACATGGTGGGTTTCAAGACAATATACACCTTTTGGAGCTTCCTCATAATAGCTTCCCCCACCAAGTCCTCACCAAGGCATCTAGGTGATGGCAGTAACAAAGAGTAACAAGTTTTTAAGCCTCAACTCAAGAAAAACAAGGCAAGAACACGATATCACTCAAGGCTAACACTCATTTGTCACTTCTTAGCTTGGGTGGCTATCTGTAAGGTCGAGATGGCGGACTAGGGGGGGTGAATAGTCTTTTCTAAAATTAATCGCGTCGGCTAACCGATATAAATGCGGAATTAAAACAATCGGTCTAGCCAAGACTACATCCCTCTATATATGTTTACTAGCACCTTGCAAAGATACTAATAAAGCAACTAAGGTGCCGGGCTAGCTAGAGCTCTCCTAAACAATTCTAGGAGCAAGGTCACACAAACTTATGCCACTAGTACTTTAAGTAACAAGGGAGCTCCTACACATGCTAGTAAGCAAAAGCACAAAGCTAACTAAGCTCACTAGCAATGCTCAATAACAAGGCAACCAACGCATAATTAGAGAGCGCAAATACTTAGCTACACAAACTAAGCAATGTGACTAACAAGGTTACTAAAACTAAATTAGCCACGCAAGGGAGCTACTTCTATGCTACACAAGCAAAAAGGTAATTAGCTAGCTACACAAGCTATCTAATTACAAGAGCAACTACACAAGCTTAAGATATATATATAAGTAATTGCAAGCTTGTGTAGTGGGGATGCAAACCAACGGGAAGAACAAGGTTGACACGATGATTTTTCTCCCGAGGTTCACGTGTTTGCCAACACGCTAGTCCCCGTTGTGTCGACCGCTCACTTGGTGGTTCGGCGGCTAATTAGCATCACCCGCTAAGCCCGCACGTCGGGCACCGCAAGAACCTACCCCTTGAGTGAGGGTAGCTTAATGACACGCTTTACTAGAGTTGCTCTTCGCGGCTCCCGCGGGGCGAGCACAAGTACCCCTCACAAGCACTTCTCCGGAGCGCCGCACAAGCTTCTTGCGGGCTTCGACGGAGACCACCACCAAGCCGTCTAGGAGGTGGCAACCTCCAAGAGTAACAAGCACTACCGGCTTACAACACGACCACCTAGTGCCACTCGATGCAACCTCACGATGCAATCGCACTAGAATCGCTCACTCACACAATCGAATGATCACTATCAAGTATATGTGTGATGGAGGGCTTCCAAGCACTCACAAGCATGGACACTAAGTCCCCTTAGGTGCTCAGCACCAGCCATGGCCGAGGGCCACTTCTATTTATAGCCCCAAGGGCTAAACTAGCCGTTATCCCTTCACTGGGCAACGGTCGGGCCGACCGGACGCTCCGGTCGTGTTGACCGGACGCTGGACCTCAGTGTCCGGTCGCCCGCAGACGGCCATGTGTCCCGGTTCCAACGGTCACTTAACTTGACCGGACGCTGAACCCCCAGCGTCCGGTCGTTTCCAGTAAGGTACCGACCTCGACCGGACGCGTCCGGTCACACTTGATCGGACGCAGCCAGCGTCCGGTCACACTCCAGCTTCTGCGTCATCGTATGTCAGCCTGACCGGACGTAGCCTGCCAGCGTCCGGTGCATTCAGATCCAGCGTCCAGTCAGTTGACCGACGCCAGCATCTTCGCGACTAACTCGTTTTCACTTCTAACTTCATCACCCTTGCTCCAATGTGCTAACCACAAGAACTTGCATCCGGCGCAATAGAAAATAGGCATTCCATTTTCCCGAAAGCATCCGGACCCAAACCCATCTCACCCCTGCAAACACCACCTCCTTTGTAAATGTGCCAACACCACCAAGTGTACACCACCATGTGTATGTGTGTTAGCATTTTCACAATCATTTCCCAAAGGATGTTAGCCACTCAACTTGCCACGCCACTCGATCCTAGCGACAATGCAAAGTTAGATCACTCAAGTGGCACTAGATGACCGATATGTAAACAAGTTTGCCCCTCTTGATAGTACGGCCATCTATCCTAAATCCGGTCATAAACTTCTCTACACACCTATGACCGGTGAAATGAAATGCCCTAGGTTATACCTTTGCCTTGCGCATTCCATTCCATCTCTTTCAATGTCGATGCAACACATGCACCAACACGATCAATAATGATATGATCCACTTCATATCATCACATGATCATATTGGTTCATCGATCTTGACTCTACTTGCTCTTCACTGTTGCTATCGTCCATCGGCGCCAAGTCTTGCTCAAGCTTCACCGCTACGCGGTCCATCACTCCAAAGCCTTTGACTTGCCCTTCACGCTTGCAACCAGTCCATCAAGCCAAGTCTTGTCTTGATCTTCTCCACCTTGATCACATGACTCAATGTCATGTCTCATGTGCAATAAGCTCCTTCATCATCACATGTGTGAGCTTTGCAACATCTCCAAGCCATTTTCACCTCCATGGCATATGTTGCTCGTACACATGTACCTGTGGACTAATCACCTGTGTATCTCACATAAACACAATTAGTCCACCTAGGTTGTCACTCAATTACCAAAACCAACAAGGACCTTTCACTATCCAAATGTTTCATTATTCTCTCAACAAGTGTTAGTAGGAATGGTGAGCAAGAGTGTCTCTAAATTAGCTAGGGGTACCACTTATATACATGATGAAGAGGTTGTAGTCGTTGAAATAAACTACAAGACGTAGATATCACCAAATGATTTGTTGGCCTCCATTGGCCACACCAAATCATACAGTAGCATTGTGCTGGTTAATTCCTATAATGGCTAGTTGAGAATGGACTAGAATATTCCTCACCATATGATACATCGGTGAGTAACATAATCTCATTGGATCATATGGTGTACGATAGAGACTTAACCAACTTATATCACTCACTCAAGCTTGGCCCAGCGGATGATTCACACAAATAACGCCGGGTCATATGGCGCACTCTAGTAAACCTGCCAACAAGTCACTAAGTCAAGTTGTACCTCGTAGGATGATCCATTGTGAGTCACATAGTCTTACCGAATCATACGGCTCAATGGGTTGGTCAACGAAACACTAATAAGTCAAGTTGTGCCTCACTGGATGATCCACCGAGGTCATACAGTCCCCACCAAATCATATGGTGACCACTTGGTCACCGGCAAAGTCACTTTTGACTGGGAAACGGTACCACTGGACGATTCGCCAAGGATCAACCCTATCATCTGGTGCATACTGCGGCGCTGATTTTTTTTGTGTTTTCAAGTTCGATATCGATCATTCCAACTTCTTTGAGATTCTTGACTTGAAACCACTTTAATGGGGCCACTTACTATCATCATCTTGAGTGAGAATTAGCTTCATGTGCATCCACATTACCTTGGTTTGACTCCCTCAAGATGAACGCCTTGTACCCCCTCCCCTCATAGCATGACCAAAGGAAAAACAAAACCTTAATACACACTACAACAAATGTCTCCATGCACACATCCTACATTCTCACTATAGTGTCCTAAGTCTTCACAAATATCCTTTGCACCATACACCAAACATCAAACCAAGTATTCAGGGCCAAGTCATTTGTGGCCATTCAAATTATGACTAACTCAAATATGATTACCACTACAAAAACACGCATTAGTCACAACACTTGTGCCCATCAATCATTGAAACCTCAAAATCAATCTTCGTTCTCGGATTTGGCACCAACGAGATAACTTAAGACCAAGATAGAATAGTTGGGTACTCACATTCTCATAGGATATTGTAAGAGGTTGGGGTGGCCGGATCCACCTCTGACCGGAGATGCGATAAAAGCGAGCGGATCTGAGCCGGTGGCAACTCAAGCCGAGGTGAGGCAGAACAGATCTAGGTGGCGGTGGGCGTGGAGCTTTATTTTATTCAACCCCATGCAGCAAGACAACAACCACAATAGAGGATAAAGCAATGAAGCCTTCGATGATGACAAACATAGCGGCTACTATCATAATGACAATAGTGACCAAGCCATTCGGAATATGGATTCCCTTGATTCATCTTCAATTTAATATAACACAAAATTATGATTTAAATAAATAAAGGGCAAGAATATGAGCAATAAAACCCTAGGAACTCAAAATTGAGTGTAACTCGACCGGTTAGGGTTCTGTGTGGTGGTACCTAACCACCGAATAAGTCCTCGACTTGATGTAGGTGCTTGTATTTTCATGAATTTATTTTTATAATTTAATGGTACTATTCTTTCAATGGTAGGCGATCTATCCGTTGATAGTGAGACGCTTGTGGTGACATCGTCAATCTCAATCTCAAGATTTTCAGTTTAGTCTCTTTGGAGATGCTTGTAGGGGAGGTGAATGTGCGTGCATGCATGTGAGTTGTTGGTATTTGTACTATGATTCACCAAAAAAACACTAGGGAGAACTATAAACAAATCCAAATTGCACTAAATCTAGTATCAATGACACACTATATTTCTATAAATTTTATTCTTGTTTCAATTTTTCATTTAAATTAAACTAGTTATGGAGTTTTCAGAAAACAAACCCGGTTTTATTATTATCGGAACACAAAACTACCTTTAAAACCAATTAGATGGCCAAGTTTATCATTTCCTGGTTTTAGCCTTGCATGACCAAAAGTAATCTCGACACTCAAGCAATAATTAGATGGCCAAAAAAAGATATTTTTTCTAATAAATATAGTTACCTAAGTGTTTCATCATAGGTAGCGCCGGTATTTTATCTTAAAAAAAAGTAACGTCGGTATCGCCAAAAAATATCATATTTGGGTTGGGAGTTTAAGTAGCCTAAACATATTATGTTCTCTGACAACGAAAGAAGGTAAGATGGGTCGACTTGCGATTAGAAAAATGATGCTGTTTCGTCAGAAGCGTGGGTGCCGTGCATTCTTTTTAGTAGTGCTCTATCATCATCTTACGTTGTCTTGGTTTTGTGCTTTTCCGCGACAACAAAGAGTTGCTGTAGATGAAACTGGGATGCTTTTATGCCTTTTGTGGGATGCTCCGTAGATTATGTCAGCACCTAATTTTCTACTTTAGCAAACTTTCGTCTTTTCTTTGAAACGAAGGATTGATCATCCTATTACTTTTAATCTATCATCTTCCTTTTCGCAGGGAGTTTCTCTCTCCTGCATGTGAGCTTTTTTCTTTGACAAAACAAAGTTTGTTGTTGTTGATTGCTGCTCAAATGATATATATCCATATAAACTACTAGCAGGGAAGCAAATGTGCCTGACTCACTGGTAGAGAAGACGCTTATCCATAACCACCAGTTAGCAGGTCTTTAAACACACGATCGACCACACTGAAACTCCCCGTCGGCGCCTGAAACCGTTGCCTTGTCCAAATGACGACTCCAAGTCCTCTCTGTCGACTGCCGTGTGTACCTGCAAGAAACAACAACGACCTAGTAGAGCGAAGAAAATGCAGCGCACTTGCGCATATAATACCAGACGACTATCAGATGTTTTCCTTTCGTTCCACCGCCCTTTATGACACTCAACTACCCAAGCCCATTAGTGCTGATCCTCTTCTTTGTCATCCAGCATTATACTAATTGTTTACCGAGTACTCTGAACATTACTTGCTGGGACAGCATTCCGGTGAAGTCATGTTCTATGCTTTTTACATCGTCCTTATCTGATCCCGGAAGATCACATTATCACAAGTGGTTCAGAACAGCTCACTGTTCACGTGGGTGTATCAATGATGAGCACACGGTGTGACATGTTAGAATTCTGGACAATCGTATAGTCGTATACTCGTATCCGCTCGCTGCTTCCCCGTTTCGTGACTCGGTCCTACTGCACAGGAAATAGGCCGTATTTTATATGTTACTAAAACCCAAAGTTGGAAGCTCTTAATAGCTCTGGCAAACAGACTGTAGAATGTGCTCTCCCTGGTATGAGTAAGCTGAATCTAAATTTTCTCTAAGGATCCGTCCTTCGTTTTGGAGGACTTATCAATGATGAGCACACGTTGGTTTTAGAATTCTGACAATCCATAGTCATACTACTCGTATCAACTCGTGTTTTCCTCTCACAAAAACTCGGCCTACTGCACAGGAAATAGGCCGTATTTTATATGTTACTAAACCAAAGTTGGAAGCTCTTAATAGCTCTGGCAAACAGATTGAGAATGTGCCTTAAAATCTACATAATAGATTAGGCTGTTTGGATTGAAATTTGATATTTTATAACTTTCTCAAGCTTACAAATAAGTCTATCTCGAGATGAAAATGGATTCTATAGATCACTATGCTATAACTCTACTCTCCAACTTATAGCACACTCTTCAACTCACTTCTCTACAATAAAAATGCAACATATAAGTATGTCCCTTACATGCCTAACAATAAATATACAAATATATTCCATATACAACTATATTAGCTTAATTAATCTATGTCTAAATTATAATTATTAGAATGAATTCAATTCTAAGGATCCAAACGGACCCTAAGATTTGATTTGATAAAAAAAATTATTGATTTTCATCTTCGCTGGTATTTGTGAAAAAATTATAATGAGATCTTTCTAAGGTATCTATCTGGAAATAAAGGGAGGATGGAGCACAACTCATCATCTGCTAGACCTAACCTGTGGAATCGTGGAAGGCAGTTAGAATAAAAAGAAGTCTATTATCCATTCTTAGACTATTATCGTAGTCGGATTTTTTTCTCAAATCAAACTCTAAAATCAGACATCTTACTCTTGAACTCTTAAAACGGTTCAAATTACCTCCATGCCATGGTTCAAGTGGTTTTAAAAGCGGAATTTGTCTTTTTTAGTTAAAAAAATCTAGAAAATACTTGACAAGGTTTTTCAACCACAAAAATGTTTTTGACCTTGTAAAAATTTCAAAAAAACTTAGAGATAGATTGGGATATGAAGAATCCAAGTAAAATATTTAGAGCTCATGAAAAATACATCTAGAAGCTTCAAAAAATAGATTTAGCTCTTGAAAAATGATAAAAATATACCAAAAAACTAGAAAATTTCCAAAATTTTCTAATCATTGTTTGAACATATTTAGAAACTTTGCACTATAAAAATATGAGATGCAACCAACATGAATGCAACATATATTAATGTTGAATGGATTCATGCTATGCATTTATGCTGGCTGTGTATTATGTTTTTTTTGTTGTGGCAAGTTTTAAGAACATGTTTAGACATCAACGGAAATGTTTTGGGATTTTTCTAGATTTTGAGATTTTTTATTTTCCTAGAGCTAAAAACATGAGTTCAAAATATTTTATTTGAATTCATCATATTCCAATCTATAGCTAGGATTTTTTTTTCAAAATTTCTTGAAGCTTGGAGACATTTTTTGTGGTTTAATAGCCTTGTCAAGTATTTATCAATTTTTGAACTAAAAGATGAGAAAACCACCTTCAAAAACCACTTTGAAACTAGGACAGTGAGGTAACTTGAACGGCTTGAAAAGTTCAGGGCTTAAGATTTCTGATTTTGAAGTTAAAAAAAAGAATTAGACTAGAGATAATGTTCAGCGAGCTAAAATGAACCTTTGCCGTTACAACTCTTCAGAAGGCCTATGCTTCAGCGGCTCGTTCGGGACGCCTTTGTTTGTGGCCCATTTAGTCGCGCACGACGGCCATCCAAGGCGGGCTTGCCTGCAACGGACTCGGAAAACTACGATTGCTTTGCTCTGTTCATTTTCATCTGCGCCCGTTTTGCGGGACACGTTCAAAGCATTATCCGTCCCATAGTCAGTCAGATCAAGGCATTGCAACGGACTCGGATTTTGGACAAGTGGAGATAAATAGTACTCTCCCAGGTCATTGGGTTCGCAAAAATCTTCCCAGGTCGTCACCGGCTTCTGCAGACGACTCCGCCGCGATGTTACTATTCAAGAAGAAGCAGGAGCAGGGGCGTCGCCGAGGGCCAGCAGTGTCGCCCGAGCGGCTCGTCACGGTGCGCGTCGAGGTCCCGGGCCACGTCGGCCGCGAGTACGTGCTCCCGGCGTCGCTGCTCGGCCACCAGCGCCTGGCGCCGCTGATGGCAGAGGCGGAGGCGGAGTACGGCGTGCAGCAAGGCGACGTGATCCGCGTCCCGTGCAGGCCCTGCCACTTCGTGGACGCCATGGTGTGGGCTGCGGTCGAGGAGGCCATGCAGGGTGGGACGGCCCACGGGGCCGCGGTCGTTCCCGTCGCCGACTCCGGCAAAGACAGCGGGAACCGCCATGATCTTGGCTGGTATCTAGCTCGGCCACATTGATCGTCATCTTCGCGGCATTGGTTATTCGTCAGCAAGGAACAGTGCCACCGTTGTTGTTTATCTGTTTTTTATTTTATCTTAGCCCGAGTCGATTTCTCGTTGACGGTTTGCAAATTGTAACTGTAAACAAGTGTAAATCTTGAAAATGCTACCAAATTTCCTCGCGGACTAGTCACAAAATGTTCAGGAATTTCTATTTCCAAGAAGGCAACGCCAATCTATTACACAAGAACAAAAAAAAAAGAAGAGGGAGCAACCTTTTTTTTGGTCAGCTGCGTTTTTCGAGTTCAGTCAGTCTAGAGAAGAACGGCCATATCGCCAACTACTGTGCGATCTCCGGGTGAACTGCTGTGGCGCGAAGCTCAGACCAAACATCTCCCTCAGCGCCTTCCCAGGTTCCAGGAGCCCGATCAGTCTGGCCACGAGGGACGCGCTCTCCCTCACATGCTCCAGGTTCTTGGTCTCCGTCCAAAGGCGCCCAGCGACCTGCAGCCGCCTCCTCTTGGAGGACAGCGAGACTCCCCACTTGGTGTACAAGCTCTCCCGTTCCTGGATCGTCAGACGCTTCTGCATCTGCCTGCAGAGCATCTCCCTCTCTCGCTGCAGCTTCTTTGCACTGCACAGCAGGTCATTGAGTCTGAGTGATGCAATACAGCAAAATTGTGAAAAAAAATATAAAGATGAGTTACCTTGAAACCAGAGAAGTGCTCACGCTGCCTGCTACCACGTTACGCCCCATGCTTCCGTTGGAGTATGTATTGTTGAGAAACGATAGCCTCCTAAGCTCCACTTCCATGTAAATGGCGTCGGCTGGGTCTCCTTTGAACAACAGGAAAAAGTAAGTCCTGTGGACCAAGGAAACGTTGCATCCATGCCACAGGTCAATGATCTCTTGCTGTTTCTTCTCGAATTCCAATGGCCAGCGCGAAGGTGATTGCAAGGCATCCATAGTGGGATCCAGACCCACGCTCCTTATGGTCCCTTCGGCCAATTCTCCATTATCACCCTGACAATGATAACATAAAAAAGGCGATTGTTCTAATGAGCTAATAAAAACTGTAGGACATAGTTGTGTGCTAAATTTTATCTCATTAGGATAATAATAAGATGAGCCATGCCAGCAGGAAAACCAGAACATATCCAGTTTCGCACCTGATCACCACGTTGCTTCTGATACTGTACCTGAGCCATTTCTTTTAGCTCCGCGACAAATTCACCTATGCCAGCAACAAATTCTGTATCACCAGCAACAGAGCTGTTTTCCTTCAGTCCATCCCTAGCGGTGATAATTTCAGATAGCATTGATCCTGCTCTGGATAAAGTTTCACTCTCTGCATCATAGTTTAGTGCAGGTACCCTTCTTTGACATGTTTCGGGTCTCCCTGGGTAGTCCATGAAACTTCTGCTTGGAGGGGTGCAATCTTCTTTCTCCAAGTCTTCCAACAAAGTAGAACCCATCAGAGACCTACAGCTCCTGCTTCTGCCAATTACTCTTGAGCTTGATGAGTTACGTGTAGAGGATCCCAGATCCATGCCAAGATTGGCAAACGGTTTTTTGACATTCTCCAAATGTTGTTCCAGGGTAATAGGAGATGCATCCTGCTGTCTAGAATTCACAGATCGATTTGGATGATTATCCCCTTGTATGCTGGAAGCTACATTTGAATCTTGCAGACTATTGCGTCCCGCAGCTGACGACTCTAAACATTCATTTTCTTCGGTTTCATTGGTCTCTATGCACCGTACTTCTTTGCAAAGATCCTCTGAATCTTCATTAGATATTTGAGAGCTATCATCTCTGCCATTAGTTGGGGGCATCCCACTGAATGGGGGACTACTGACTGAATAGTTAAGAGGGGTAGAAAACTGCACATCGTTTTCAGATTGCTGGGACCTATAATCTCTTTGTATTGTCTGGTGTCCTTGAAGCCTAAAATTTTGGCCACTGCTGACAACTTCTGATGTTGTCGATCGCTCATCCTCACATGGCTGAGGAACATCAAAAGTAAAGTTTCTTCCAGAAGAAACCTACATTTGTACAGAGAGAAATTTCTTTTGTTATGAAGGAACAGTCAAGCTGATCAACTAGAAAGCAGTGAAGTGCGTCTACCAGGGGGTGTTTCGAACTGTGGTTATCTCCAACAACCTTGAGTAAATCTTGCAGTCTAGATTGAGCGAGATCACGTTGTAACTTCAGTTCCTTAATTTCTCTCTCCATCTGCAAAGAACAAGTGAAATTTTACATCATGCCATGGAAGTAGTCATATTTTTGCAGTGAAGACAACTGGCATGATAAATGGCGAATGCAAGATGCGTAGTTAGTTCACTATGGTTACTATGTTTCTTCATGTACAAAGGTGGTGAGATGAATACACATGAAAAAGTCATAAGTAGCAGTTACCTTCCGGATTTGATTATCTTTTTCCTTCACTAATGCTTCGAAACCGGCATATGAAGTTGGGCATCGCAATTCACTCTCCAACCTTGCCAGTTCTTTTTGTAGTTGCTTAACTAGTGCTTTATCAGACATAACCACATTAACCTGGGCATTTGTCACCACTTCCTTTGCACAACTTGCAAACAATAAGGTATTCCTTGACTGTTCCATATGGCTTCGGGCTGGACTCATTGTACAAATAATAGCTGTTCTCGCATTGCCTCCTAGAGAAGGCTGTAATATGCGTGTGAGCTTTGAATCTCGGTATGGTATGTGTCCATTTCTTACCTTGCTGCACAAATGAAAATAGGTAAACAATTAAATGCTCTGATGCTCCAAAAAAACAAAGAATATTTTTATCGTATGAGGAGCATGCTAAACTGGAACTGAAACACTGAGTTAAGGTTGCACCTTAGTTTCCGAATCACAGTTCCTAGGGTAAGTAGACTTCTATTAATATGACAACCTTCCTTCAGCCTAGCCCCAGCTGATAATGCCTGAGACGCACGTTCACTTCCAGCCAAATCAACAAAGTTCTGCATGGTACAGTCAAACGTGCTTACACTTACTTACCCATTTTGTGCCATGAAAAAAATATGAGTAAATTATTTTTTCTCACCACGCTAGCAACAAGTGTTGTTGACTTGTCCTTACCCAAGAACTCACGAGCAGAACTTTCGATAGTCTGAAAGAATCATTTATCAAATCATAAGTGATGGAATTAGGCAGCTGCTATTTTACATGAATCTACCAAGCCCTTTTCTTTTCTACATGCAACCAAGCAGTAGGCAAACCAGTTTAAGTATTTGGTGTGATCTGGAGCTGTTTTCATTTAAGTATGTCTCTCCGGTCCTCCTTTGAGCTGGTACAAGAACACAAAGTACACTGAGATGATAATAATCACCAATTATGTATTAAACAAAGGAGTTCCAAACTACTAAAGTACACACCTTCACACACAGAAATAAGTTCTTTCAGGTGGTCCGAATCCCTCAAGATCACCTCTGTAAGATTTTCTACATATGTTCCCTTCTGTAGAAATAAACAGCATCAAAACCATAATCAGTGCATGGGGACAGTAGGATACCTTTTCGTCTTTCTCTTTCTTTTCTCTAAAAAATTAAAAATATAGCTATTTGTTGCTCTGACCTCTGCATCATCCCAAAGTCTAAGTGATGTGCTTTCTGCACTAAGAAGATCCCTTACAACTTCATTATATATTTCAATTGCTGAAAATTTCAATACAAATGCTCTCTCCTCATGCTGCAAGAAAGAAATGGCCACGTGTATCAGCTGGCAAGTAGAAATGGTGCCATTTTGAAGACTTGTTATGAATTTAATCTTAGGAATGATTATTTGGTTACCTTGGCAATGTAATCATAGATATCTGCTGCTGTATGTTCCGTTATTCCAGTCATGGTGTATGTTTTTCCACTACTTGTTTGACCATATGCAAAAACACTTGCTGTAACAAACAAATAAAGGGGGAAAGAAAACACATTTCAGTGACTTCATGGAATACTTTGATTCAAAAAAAATTGGAGTAAGATAGGAAGCAGGTGTTGACTTACAGTTAATGCCACTAACTACAGAGAGGGCAACTGCTTTGGCCCCTTCCTCATATACTTCTTTGGTATTACAGTCAGAACGAAATACCCTATCTGCAAATGAACAGAGTTGTGTCAAAGAAGTTGCACACAACAACATAGCTGGAAAGTAAGGGACTTTGTGGTGCATACTTGTGAAAAGAGCAAAGTAAAGCATCACTGACTATCTGTACTCTAGCCAGATAAAAATCTGCCAACTACAATGAAATTCTACGGTTAAATTTCAGGGGAGTTTCTTTATGATAAAATAGTCTCTTAGGGGACCATCTTGCTACACTGAAAGAGTCACTTCATGTTGTTCATACCATTACTCCAAAACCAACTTAGCCAAGGTGTTTTCACTGCTAGTAACAAACGACAGTAATAATTATAGTGATAAACAACTGATGATCTGGGAAAATGGAGGTAAGACAAATATTCCGAATTCTGAACAATATCAAAAGGATAGACTATGAAACTTGAACATTTCCCACTCAAAATACAACTGAACATGAGTATTCAAATTGAATTTAGCGGTTGGACAGCCAATTTCTGAACAGAACATGCAGAGATAATGAAATGCTGCATCCAGAAGACCAACTGAATAAATAAAAGAAGCCTGATTTGCAAAGGACTAACCAAATGAATACGCAGTCGGAGCAGTGGGCCGGTCCGGGAAGGTGCTCCGGGAGATGATGGTAGTGTCGTTGATGCACTCCCACTCCGCCGGGTCCCCCCTTGCAATCTCCTTGTCGCTGAGCGGCCTCAGCCTCACCGAGACCAGTATCTTCTCCAGCCTTCCCGCAACGCCTCCACCGCCGCCATTGGCCACCTCGGCCCCATCCACCTTGTCCCACTGCACCGGCGCGTCGCCTCCAATCGCCCCCATCTCTCGCTCCTTGTCTTCTCCTGTCTCCTCTCTCCCTCCCCCTCCTCTCCGCAGTTCCTTGCCTCCCCTACACCATCTGCCAATATCACACAGTATTATAAGCAGCAGAAAAAGCGCACCACCATCGAAAACAAACAAAACCAACGAACGGGACTAGGAGAGGAATCGAAGCGCCCCGCCCGGCCTACTCGAGTGATCTGGACGTGGAGCGGAGCTAGCTAGCTAGCCACGCTGTCGAGCAAGTGAATGGTTGCTCTAGTAGGTGGCGGAGGAGGCAAGCAGGCGGGCGGGCGGGCGTTCGTCGCGGGTCCCGGCCCAGGCGCTGCTACAGCGCTGATTAGGATGGTGGTTAGAGTGTCGTCTACTCCTACATCGGGATCACACTGATTAGGCCGGGGAAGACGAGGAGGAGCCCGAATCTACCAGCGTAGCCACTCATGGCAATGTTGACCTTCCTGCTTCCCGAGGACGCCGAGAGAGAGAGCCATATTTTACGATCCCACCCACCGACGACGGGCGACGGGAGCAGGATCACATGACAGGACAGTCTCCCTGCTGCTCGTAATTTTACCCCGCGCCTCACCACCAGCCATCACTGTGCCACCAAGCTTTCAGTCGCAATCCCCACGGCAAACCTGTAATGCTGAAGCGACAGCGACACGGAAGGAGCTGGGAACAAGAGCGGGAGCGGGATTTTACCAAGCCTAGATGTGGGCCCGCGGCACTGACGGCGTCCGCCACGGCACGGGGGCTCAGCTCGGCGGCGGCGGGCATGGTGGAGCAGCACCAGTCGGTCGGTTCGCGGCGGCCGGGCGTCGTTTGAGCAGCTAGCAGAATTGGGAAGAGGTTTGAGGCGGAGAAACCGAGAGGGGTTGGTCTAGCAAGCACCTGGCGGTTGGATGAACGAGGGCGACAAGCGTCCTCCACCACCACCACCTCCCCCACGATCTGCACTGCAGGTCGTGTCCTCTTGGGAGGATCGCACAGGACGGTGGCGGCCCTTTTCGCCCCCTCCCTGCCTCTCCTCCTTTTCCTCGCCTACTTTTCAATTTTACCCCGTACCGCACGGAGAGGGAGAGGGGACCGTTAAATTTGATTCCCCTGTCTTTTTCTACCGTCTTCGCCGCACGTTTTGCGTGCAGGCCCTCAGCGCTTGGCCGTATTGCGTGCAACTCGCGTCGCGTCTCCCAGGCTCTGCTTGCTTGGCATAGCTAAATTATTTTATTTCCGGGTTTTTATAGACTAAAATAAATAAATATCTAAATGACTTTACTTTAGGCTACGAACTCTAGCTAGAACTAACGCATACTCCCTCCGTCTGTGGTTTAAAGCTATAATTGTGTTTTTTTTTTCTGAACCGAGGGATTAAATAGAAGGTGTCTTGCCGAGGCAGATTTGCTGCTAGTGGATAGGATAGGATAATCGACATGGCTCAGTTAGTGGGATGAATGATGCACGATCTTGCATTTGAGAATTCTTTGGAGAAAAGGGTGAAGATTCACGCTGATACGACTGGCGATTACAATGCCTTGGTGGCAAAGCAAATACTGTTTGTTGGGTGCCGCTATGACGTTACTTCGGTTTCACTCTCGAGGTGTTGTGAAATATATAATCGATCGAGTGTCACTCATTTAGCCGTGCATCACTTACCTTACTTTCACTTTTTGAAATCGCAGTTGTATCTTATATCTTGCGAAATTAACGACCGCTCAGCTGTTCTCTTATGCCGTTGTGCGCATGCGAATTGTCTGGATCTCGATCTGGTATAAACTACTAGGCCCGTGGCGGCGAGGCGAGCCGAGCCATTTTTTTTTAAAAGCAGTAAAAATAAGGCCCTTTTTTGCGGGCTTCTCCAATGACCGCATCGCCGTTTGAGCCGCCGTTTCTGCCAAACGGGGTAAAATGAAACGGCTCCACCGATGAAGCCCTTAAAACGTGCTTCACGAGCTTTGGGGTGGGAAGGAGCCAAAAATAGTATATATAAAAACATGCTCTCACTCACGGAAGCCATTTTGCCAAACGGTTTACTAAAACGCTTCACTCCACCGGTGGAGCTGTTACGTGGAGTCAAAAAAAAATGGCTTCACTAGTGAAGTGAAGCCATGGCGGGCCTAAACGGCTCCACCAATGAAGCCCCTAAAACGTGCTCTCACAGAGCTTTAGGGTGGGAAGGAGCAAAAAATAGTGGCTTCTCTCGGCTTCACCTCATTCTACATGGCGTTCTCTGAGAGCATATTTAAAAAAAAACTATATGTGAAGCTGTTTTGCCAAACGATTTATCAAAACGGCTATAGCTCCACCCATAGAGCTATTCATAGAGCTGAAGCCCTAAAAAAAGGCTTCATGGATGAAGTGGAGCCATGCCAAACGGGTCATAAACTCTCAATGCATGCATGTGATGGCAAGTTGTTAATTTGTTACGATGTTATCGATATTGCCATATATAGGGCTCCTTCGTCATGGCTTTCGCTATCACTTTTAGCAGCTCATGCCATGGAGTCGTGCCAAACGAATTAAAAATAGCTTCTTGCAGGGAGCCCGTCGAAGTTAAAGTCGGAGCCGTTTTTATACTGATAAGCCAGAGCTATAAAAACGTGATTTCTCCCGGTTTCTCCTCGCAAACTTGACACAAACTGTCACAAAACTAACATTAAAGTCGTTTTTGCTAAATGTTTTCCTATAAACAGCTTTACCTCTACCAGAGAAGTTGTCGCCCAAAAGGAGAGCCGGAGCCAAAGCCCTGTCAAACTGGCCCATAGTCTTGTTCTAAGGCCTGTTTGATAGAGCTCCATCTGATTCTGATTCTTTATGGAAGCTGATTCTCTAAGAAAAGTGATTCTTGACTGAAAGTGATTCTCTTTGATTCTTTAGCATAAACTCTCAAAATTATGATGAAAAATCACTTCACATAATCAGGAGAAACTACTCTTTTTTTAGCTCTCAGTTTCTTAGTTCATTTCAGAGAATCACTTCACGGAATCAACGGAGAACAATTTCTCTATGAAAAAACTGTTTGGGAACGTTCCTGCTGGATTCAGCAGAGAAAGCCCTGAGAGCTCCATCAAATAGGTCTCTAGGCGTGAAAAAAAGTGGCTCGGCCTGGTTCCTTCACCAAATTGAGCATCGGTAGTTTCATCAGGGAGATGTCCAGCATCGTTTTGTTGAAAATGGGCATTGAGCTGCACGGTCAGGAAAGTATTTGAGTCAACAGCTTCGAATGTTTGATCATTCTGGAGTTTACTTAATTATATATACTCATAAGAATCGCTCGAGTTTCCTGTTGATTTGAACATGCATGACGAGACTAATAATTAGAGCACATATCCGAAGAAAAGATTTTAACTTCAATGGAGAGATGGGTAATAATTTTCAAGTTTAACCCTTTATCGCTGGAGGTGCAGTTACTGCACGGTCGTGCAAAGTTGCAGTACTCATGCACCGTCCAGAACTGCATGATCATGTACTCATTTCGCTCTTAGTTAGTCTGGCAACTAGCTGACTCCTTTATTCATAACAAAATCACCGCTGGTACCATCAGTCCATCTACCACCAGACACTAATACTACTATTCTGCAATGTGGCAGAACCATCCGAAATAACACGACTTCAAAGGTAATTGTCTTGTACCAGACACACAGCACCCCGAAAGCAAGCTACATTGGACGGATTCCGTCGAGCACACTCAAGGGAGAACTCGAATAATCCACGTTTTTCCTACAGATCCAAGAATAAGAACGAGTTTACAATACTTAGTCCATTTCATACATAAAATAGTTCTTAGAAATGCATTATTACAGTATCAAGTTCAGAGTACGGAATTTAAACAATGGAATTAAAATAAACGTCTATCGATAAAATATAAGGATCCGCCTATGTGCACCAGAAGAATCCTTCACACAACAGCTACTCCTCAAGCTGCACCTGCAATAGCGGTAAATAAACCTTGAGTACACAATGTACTCGCAAGACTTATCCGACTAGTGAGAATAATTTCTCGACTCCAAAGGATATGATAGGCTTATTGTTTTGCTGGGTTTTCTTTTTGCGGAAAGCAATACTAGTAGTGAATCCTTATGTATATTTCTTATTAGCAGTCATGCTTAGTTTATTATCCAACCATTCTAGTTAAGCACTTGTTCTACTTTCAAGCAAGAGTTGAGTAAACAAATCCATTTCACCACTTTTTATTTTATAGTTCTTACTACGGTGCTACATTGTAGACAAGTCGTACCAAATTACCCGGTGATTCGCGAATCAATGTGCCCAACTGGGTACCCCGAAACACATGCCCCGCTTGTACCCCAGGCACAAGCAAGACCAACCCATCACTCTCCTGTCAAGGGGTCCAGGTCCCCGTCCAAACTTGGACTCCAAGCCCCCACACCTTCGTCCCAGACTCAGTGTGGTGCTTAGACCTCCACCATCCCCGCCTCCAATCAGTCGATCCGAAAAGAGCCGAAACCCACGACATGAGAGTAACGAGCCTTCCCTGCTCCTATAAACAAGTATATGCTCAGGATAATAAGTATGTGACCTGACTAGAATTCAATGCAATGGTCGGTCCTTAACTGACATGAACAGGAAAAATAGTGTATATGCCCCGTTAGCCGCGGGACACAACCTCTTACACCCACCAATGCCCATACCATATCCCTGCCCGGTCTTCATTTTACATTCACCATTTTATCATGAGAGTGATAATAATAATCATCTATTATGAGTAACGGCAGGTTACTCACGCTACCGACAAACCTAAGCATAGCAGCTACTCGACCTAAGCTAGTAGGACTCATGGGTAGGTTATCTATGCATGTAGTTTCCATAAAATGCCTGTAACGTAAATGCACATCACACATATATATCTAGTGGTCATTCAAAATAAGGGTTATGCACCGGGGCTTCCCTTGGGCAGGCGTGGTGTCAGCAAAGTCAGCAGCTGGTGGCTCCTGGGCCCCCTCCTGTACGAGGATCTCCTCCTCGTACTCCTCGATTACCTCCTCGTACTCTAGCTCACCCACGGTCACGAACTCTACCAACTCGTTATCCACATGTATGAAATAATGATGCAACACTTAGTAATATGGCAACAACAACTCTTAAAATAAGAATACATCTACTAAGCCACTAAACTAGCTCTAATGACTAAGATACCGAGCTAATCATCATTTCCATCAATCAGCAGGGTTTCGCCTACAAAGTACTACTTAGCAACTAAAATATATTTTTACTCTTATTAACGATTTCCTATATATTACAACAAGGAGTACTTCGCTACCATTTTCTCAACATATTCTGTAACACCCTCGGTGTTACACTGTAAATCGTTTACTAAAACACTGCATGAGCATCGTGTTTATGTGTAAATGCATGTAAAATAAAGTGTAGATTAATTTTCATAACTTAAAATGACCAACGGAAATGCATAACGAAAGGTTGTTCGTGACTTATGACATTATCAAGTAAGGATGTTCGCGAATTTTTATTGAACGAAAACACTATGGAACGTATATATGGAACTTTAATAAAGTTAGAAGTACAAACTTTGTAGATGACGATGAAATACCTGCGGTCGAAAAATAAATTCACTAGCTAGCATACCTAATAGCTTGAAAATTGAAATTGACGCGAATCCGATCAAGACTTAGTCGATTTCCTAAGTCGAAAAAATGGTTTGACAAAGCTATGTTCGGCAAATTTTGTAGAGTACTTGGGTTAAGGAGTGGTGTGGTTTTAGGGCTTGTTTTAGTAGCCTAACATGCCCTCTTGAGTATAGAAATGGTGGTTTGGCGATTGAATCAACGATTTGGATTTTTGGGACGCTTTAAAAAGCGTGCATGGCACGTTTCTGGCCGGTGTCAGCGAATGGGCGCGGTCACCGTGCCTCGCCACTCGGCATCGTAGCGTCGGTCGTCCAACGCACGCAAACACGGGCACCGCCGGGCTTGACGGGTTGCTGCGGGCCGTTTGGCCTGGCCGCACGGTGTAGTTGCCGTCGCGGGCCCGATGCCTTGGCTGGTCCGCTGCCGACTGGATGCCTGCCTCGCGCTGTCACCGCCGCACCACAGCACGCTGTCATCATCCCCGCTCGAACGCAGTGGCATCACTTGGCTGTAGTCTTGGTTGCCGACATGCGCACGCTCCCTCTGCGTCGCGTCGTCACGTCGGGCACACTACGCGCGTAGGCTTGTGGCACCACCACATGCCTCTGCTCTGCCTGGCGTCCGTGTCCTGTCGAGGTGGCACAGCACGTTCCCTCTATGGCCGTGCCATTGCCCCTGTCGCCTTGCTCTACCCGCGCGTGCAGCCATTCCCCGTGGTGCCTTTGTCCTCTTCTATTTAGTGGCAAGCGCCATGCCGCGCTCCCCAACCGCCGCCTTGAATGGCGTCGTGTCGGTCCGACCGCGCTGCACCAAGGCAAACCGCAGCGCCTGGTCCAATTCAGAGTAAGTGCATTCACCAGAGCTTGAACGGGGAGCCTAGCTACGCGCCAAGTCCACTCACTGTCGCAGCCGTACGATGTGGAGCTCCAATTTGGAGTCTTCTCCACCATCGGCCACCTTAAGGCCAAACGGCGATGCCCTCCCAATTAGCCTCGCACCGTCCACCTCCATCCAATTCCGTGGCACCATGTCTTCGCCTTGATCCCCTCCACCCCCTGCGCACCTCAGCCTAGCCGCTACCGGCCCACCTTGGTCGCTGACGCAACAGTGTCACCGCAGTGCGCCGCCGCATCCCACCGTCACACGAGGCCATCTTAGTTTGGGGAATCCCTGGCCAAACCATCACCACAGCTGCAACCAGGGTATGCTAGTGGTGCTTTAGAGTTAGCTATCTCTCCCTGCGGTGGCTTAGGGTGGCCGACGTGGTCGCGCCGCCGTCGCGCGTGGCCGCGTGCCGTGGCCACTGTTTCCGCGAGCTCCGCCGCCCCTGTAACTTCGGCTAGGGTAGGCGCTTGGGATGAGGGTGCTGTTCGACTCGCTATCAGGGGCGGGGAGGGGCCTGGATGGCCGGCGTGGCGGTCCAATGCCGTCACCGCTGCGCCAGTGTGCGCGGGTATGGCCAGAGGACCTGCCCGTGGTAAAGAAGAAAAGGGGGAGGGGCTTATCTGTATAAGCGTAGACGGTAGCGATAGGGTTGTGGACCTCGGGGTGAATCATCGGTAGTTCGAGGGCATTTTCGCATAAGGGACTGGCGCGCGCGGGCCTCGACGTCGCGGGCCGTTGCCGCGCGGTTGGGCCGCGCCCTGCGTGGGCCACGCCGATGGGTCGCGTGTGCGCACACACTGCGCGGGAGTGGGCCGCGCCACTCGCTCGTGGGCCACGCGAGTTAAATCCATTTTTTGTTTTTACAGAAGATAGAAATAGCTTATTATTTTACATTCTAAGTTGAACTTTGGAAATTAATATCAATTCATGTAAGTATCCAAAAATTGTGAAATAAATTATGTTGAGTTCCTAAAAATGTTGTCTATCTGATAGTATGGTTAGTTTATATATGGCTGTGTTGATGCTAAGGTCTATTAAATCATTTGGAAGTGTTAATGTTATTTAGATTAATAATTGTAGGAATTTTGTGGCAAATTGGTAATAGCTCTAGCCCTGAAATTTTTACAGTAGGTTCATGAAGGGGACCGTGACGCCTAAGAGGGGGAGGGGGTGAATTAGGCAACTTAAAATTCTAACTCTAAACTATGACATCTTTTTCCAACCTTAGCAAAACCTGTGCAAAGGATAAACTATCTAAATTTGCAGCTACGGTTTTGCTAGTGTGTTGCTATCTCTACCGCAAAAGGAGTAATTCAATCAATGTAAACATGGAAGGTAAAGAGCAAGGTAGAGATGTGCAAACTCCCGTCGACGACTCCGGTATTTTTATCGAGGTATCGAGAAGCATGCAAGCTTCCCCCTAGTCCTTGTTGGAGCCCCTCGCAAGGAATCCCTCGCAAGGGCTAAGCTCCCGGTTGGATAACTCCGTGGATAGCCTCGGGCCTTCCCCACGTGCAAATGGGTCTCCGACGTGCCTCTCGACAAGCCTCTCCCGAATGCTCCCCGCCGTCTTCACTATCAAGCTTCCGGCCAAAATGTCGCGGGCCTTGTTCCCTCCGGTACACGGTGGCGGCCACACCACAAACACGGTTGGTGTGATCTCGCAAGACTACATGCCCCTCCGATGTACAACAAAGGTGCTCGCAAGCATCGAGTGGTAAGAGGTATGCAAACCTCACTAAACACTAGGCCTAATCCTAGAGCAAGCGCATAAGCGGTGGTCTAATCAACCTAAGCACTTCGCAAAGCACCTACTCTAGTCACCTGATGAATCACTAAGCACTATGTAAGTGGAGATCACTAAAATGGTATATCAACACCCTAGATATGTTTTCTCAACTCCACACTCACCAAATGGCCGGTTGAGGGTTGTATTTATAAGCCCCACTGAGAAAGTAGCCGTTGGGGACGAAATCCTGCTTTTCTGCTACTGACCGGACGCTGGAGTCGTCCTGATCAGACGCGTCCGGTTGTCCCGACCGTTGGAGCCACGAACAACTGATCGGACACTACCAGCGTCCGGTCACTTGCCACCGGACGTGTCCGGTCGCAAGTTTGCCACTCTGGAACCTCTCTGTACTCGATCAGACGCTGTTGTCCTGCGTCCGGTTGGTTTGCCGCCAGTGTCCGGTCCAGCGTTCGGTCGTTGCTGCTATTGCCGAGCCTCTGATCGGAGCGTCCGGTCGCTTTTCGTCAGCGTGCGGTCCAGCGTCCGGTCGCTACTGTGAGCTCGTTTCTTCGTGATCTTGCGTGCAGCTTGGTTCCTATCTTCATGCTTGGACTTTGCTTGATATCTTGGGTCTTCTCTTGTGCTCCTAAGGTCTTGCTTGAGGTGTTGATCATCGGATCATCACGTCACCTTTGTCCAAGTCACGTCTTGCATCCTATTGAACTACAAACCACTCACTTGCAAATTCATTAGTTCAATTTGGTCGTGTTGGTCATCAAGCACCAAAATCCAAAGTAAATGGGCCCAGGGTCTATTTTCCTTACAGTTCATTATATTATTATGTGCTCACTGTAATTTTTGTAGCTTTAGAATAGGTTGATAAATAGGGTAGCTAGTACTCCTTGTTTTATCATATATGTAGTAAATCGATATTAAGAATAGGGATGCCTTTAGTTGCTAAGATAATACATGTGATGTTTCATACCTGTTTAGTGGTAATAATAGGTAACTTAGCATCTTAGTTGATAGAACTAGTTTAGTAGCTTGATAGATGTATTCTTATTTCAAGAGTTGTTGTTGCGTATTATTAAGTGTTGCATCATCATTTCATGCATGTAGATAACGAGTTGGTAGAGTTCGTGCCTACGGGCGAGCAGGAGTATGAGGAGATCATCGAGAAGTACGAGGAGGAGATTCTCATATAGGAAGGAGCCCTGGAGCCATCAGTTGTTGACTTTGTTGACACCCCGCCCGCCCAAGGCAAGCCCCGGTGCATAACCCTATGATCACTAAATATATATGTGTTGTGCATTTATGTTACAGACATTTTATGGAAACTACATGCATAGATATACCTACCTATGAGTCCCACTAGCATAGGTCGAGTAGTTGCTATGCTCAGGGTTTCGGTAGCATGAGTAACATGCCGTTACTCACAATAGGTGATTATTATTATCACTTATGATAAAAATAGTGAAAGGAAAATGGAGATCGGGCAGGGATATGGTATGGGTATTGGTGGGTGTAAGAGGTTGTGTCCTGTGGCCAACGGGGCATAGTTTGGTTACACTGTTTCCCTGTCTGTGTTGGTTAAGGACCGGTCGTTGCATTAGGTTCTAGGCAAGTCACAGACTTATTATTCTGAACACATACTTGTGTATGGGCGTAGGGAAGACTTGTTGCTCTCTTTTCGTGGGTTTTAACTTTTTCTGGACCTACTGATTGGAGGCGGGGATGGTGGAGGTCTAAGCACCGCACTAAGACCGAGACTCAGGAGCAGGGGCTTGGAGTCCAAGTTTGGACGGGGACCTAGACCCCGTGATAAGAGAGTGGCGGGTTAGTCGTACTTATGCCTGGGGTACAAGCGAGGCGTGTGTTTCGGGGTACCTAGCTGGCCACATTGATTCATGAATCGCCGGCGATCCGGTATGGCTTGTCTACAGTCTAGCACCGTAGTAAGAACTAAAAGATGAAAGGTGGTGAAATAGAACTGTTTGCTCAACTCCTGCTTGAAAGTAGAACATGTGCTTAAATAGAATGGCTAGATAATGAAATAATCATGACTGCTAATATTAAACATACATAAGGATGCACTATTAGTATTGCTTTCTGCAAAAAAGGAACCCAACAAACCATAAAGCTTACCATATCCCTTGGAGTCGGGAAATTATTCGCACTAGTCGGATAAGTCTTGCGAGTACATTGTGTACTCAGGGTTTATTTACCCCTATTGCAGATGTAGCTTGAGGAGTAGTCATTGTGTGAATGATTCTTCTGGTGGGCACAGACGGATCCTTGTATATTATCGATAGATGTTTCTTTTTATTCCGCTGTTTAATTTCCGCTCTCTGAATTGGTCCTGTAATAATGTATTTCTAAGAACTCTGGATGTATGAAATGGACTAAGTAATGTAAACTTGTTCTCATTATTATATCCTGAGGAAAAAAATGTGGATTATTTGGGCTCTCCCTTGGGGTGTGCTCGACGGAATCCGTCTGATGTAGCTCGCTCTCACGGTGCTTAGTGTCTAGTGGAAGACAAGCGCCTCCGTAAGTGCGTTATTTCAGCGGTTCTGCCACATATTCTAAGGCTACAAAAATTACCGTGAGTACATAATAATACAATGAGCCAACTGTAAAAATTTCATGGTCAACATTATTACCAATTTGCGACAAAAATTCCTACAAATATTAATCTAAATAATGCTAAGCTTTCCTAAATGAATTAATGAACCTAACATTCTCATAGATAACTATAAACTAACTACACCAACAGATAGATCACATTTTTGTGAACCTAACAAATTTTGTTTCACTATTTTTGGATACATACAGGATTTACTATAATTTTCCAAAGATCAGCTCAAAACTAAATTAGAAAAACCTTTGCTAATTCGCTGGAAAAAAAGACCGATTCTCGTGCGGCCCATCTGCGTTGCGCGCGTACGCGTGACCCGCAGGCATGGCCCACGCGGGATGCGGCCCATCCGTGTGGAAACGGCCCGTGATGGGAGGCCCACTTGCGCTGGCATCTTCTCAAAAACACCCTTGAGCTACCGGTGATTCACCCCGAGGTCCACAACACTATTCCAATAGATTGCTCCTATACAAATAAGCCCTTCCCCATTCGTTTCTTTACAATGGGTCGGTCCCCCGACCACCCCCGCGTGCACCGACGCAGCGACGATGGCACTGGATAGCCACGCTGACCATCCGGGGCCCTCCCCGCCCCCCTAAGGGACCGATGCTCACCTAGAAGCAGATGCGAATCGATGGGCGGTGAAGAGATGAGCAGGGACACGTCCAGGAGCTCCCTCCACGGTGGCGAACACCCTGCGACTACGGCGGCCATGTTCCAGTGAGCCTAGGCATAACAGAGGTGATAGAACCAATGGGTGGGCATCAGCAACTCACCCCACAGCTACATGTGGTGGTGGCTTGACCGGGGATGGACCGGGCGTGTCTGGCCACGCACACGGCAAGCCCAACGACGGACTACGGTGGCGCGGCCGCGTCAGCGGCGTCGGGAAAGCAGTGGCGGTGCAAGTGGGTGCCCAGGGTGACTTGGAGGGGAATTCAGAGCTAATGATGAGGCTGTCTGGCTCAATTAGCACTTGGGGTCCGGTCTATCATCCGCCTCGGCCAGAGGCGGCCTTAACGGCTCGGCGGTGAGGGAAACGACCAATTGGAGTTCGATCGGGCTCAATTGAAGGTCGGAGAGGACTAGGCGGTAGTAGGACTCCAGTACTAGCACCTGGCGTGAGTAATTGCATTAAAAATGACCAGGCGTTGTGGATTTGGCTTTGGCATGACTCGGTCCTGCCTGCCCGTCCCTGGCGGTCCCAACAACATGCGCGAGAGATGCAGAGAAGGGACAGCACGATGCGTCGCATAGCCATTCAACAGAAAAGAACACGGCAAGAGGACGGCAACTCCACGTGCGGCGTAGGGCGAGGCCAGCAGCGGTTTGGCACGATGTGCCATGCGCGGGAGCTTCGCACCATCTCGATAGGGCACGGTTGACCGTAAGTGGGGACAGGCACGCGTGCAAAAGTCAGCGGCCTTGATCTCGTACTGACGTAGTGCCACCAGAGCAGAGAGAGAGGCAAGCACCGGTCGTGGCACCTATGTGCGTGGCGGTGTGCGTGCAGCGACGCAAACAGCGACAGTGGCTGGCAGAGTAGAGCCAAGCAACAGAGCGAACGTGGGTGGCCCTAGTGGCACCAGCAGCGGTGCCAGCGGCAGCGCGCAGCATGGCAGTGAGGAGGGATAGCTGCACGCTAGGGCTGTCGGCGATAGTGGCTAGCCAAGCGCGGCGAGACACGTGCGTGCGTGCAGCCGGCACGCCACCTAGGGCTCAAGTGCGCGGTGACCGCGCCTACGTGAGGAACCCGACCAAGAACTATCATGCACGCTTTTTAAAGCCTCCAATTCACTCAATCGGTTGACCAAACATTCAAACCAGCGTTGCTATACCTAAGAGGGCATATGAGGCTACTAAAACAAGGCATAATGCAACACCACTCCATAACCCAATTCCTCTACAAAAATTACCAAACATAGCTTTGTCAACCTATTTTCAGACTTAAGAAATTGACTAAGTCTTGTGTTGGATTTGTTTCAAATTCGATTTCTAAGCTATTTGAAATGTTACCGAACGTTACTGTATTGCTAAAACAAAAGTTGCACTATCTTCTATAAAATGTGTACTTCAAACTTTATTAAGGTGTCACATATATGTTTTATAGGCTTATAGCACTTTTGCTTACGAAAAATTGGTTCAAAACCCTAAGTAATACAACATAACTATCAAATAAACTTTTGTTTCGCATTTCTGTCGGTCGTTACAAGTTGCGGAATTAGATCTACACACCTTATTGCATGCATTAACATATAAACATGATGCTCATGACATGTTTTAGCAAATGATTTATAGTGTAACACCGAGGGTGTTACAAATCTACCCCCCATAAACAAAATCTCGTCCTGAGATTTCATGTGCTTAGTGTGGAAAAAGAGATAAGAAATAAATTCGGATTTAAACCATTACCTCGGTTAACTAGAAAGAAGGTGGGGATAATGCTTCAAGATATAATTTTCTTGCTCCCACGTTGCTTCGTCCTCCGAGTGATTTTGCCACTGAACTTTGTAAAACTTCACCACACTGTTTCTAGTCACTCTTTCTTTTTCGTCCAAGATCTTGACAGGATGCTCAATATAAGACAAGTCGGGCTGGAGGGGAAGTCCTTCCACTTCCACTGCTTCATCAGGGACCCACAAGCATTTCTTTAATTGGGAAACATGGAAGACATTATGTACTGCTGACAAAATATCCGAGTGCTAGATACGGTAGGCAGCAGAACTACACCAGGCCAAAACCTTGTACGGTCCAACATAGCGAGGGGCTGGCTTCCCACGGACACCAAATCGATGTACACCTCTCATGGGAGATACCTTGAGATACACATGATCACCAACTTCAAATTGTAAGGGCCTTCTTCGCTTGTCCGCATAAGTTTTCTAACGACTTTGAGCTGCCTTCAAATGGCTCTAAATAATACTGACTTGCTCTCGAGCTTCTTTGATAAAATTAGGCCCAAAATACCCACGATCACCCACCTCAACCCAGTTAAGAGGTGTTCTACATTTCTTACCATACAGAGCTTCAAATGGTGCCATACGAATGCTTTCTTGATAGCTATTGTTATAAGAAAACTCAGCTAGAGTCAAGCATTCGTCCTACTTTTTAGGAAAAGAAATGGCACAAGCCCTCAACATATCCTCAAGTACCTGATTGACTCTTTCTGTCTGACCGTCAGTTTGTGGATGATAAGCTAAACTTCTAAGGAGACTAGTACCAATACATTCCTAGAGTTGCTCCAAAAAACGAGAGACAAAGACTGACCGTCTATCAGAGACGATAGTAAGAGGACCTCCATACAAGATCACGATCCGGTCAAAATACAACTTGGCATACTTCTTGGTGGAATACCTAGTATCTACCGGGAGAAAATGAGCGGACTTAGTGAGACGATCCACAATGACCCAAATAGAGTTATAGCCTTTGGACATGCAGGGTAGACCCACAATGAAATTCATGGAAATCTCCTCCCATTTCCAAACAGGGATAGGCATGGGCTGCAAAAATCCCAGTGTATGCATATGGTCTGCCTTAACTCTTCCACAAGTGTTGCACTCCATGACGTACTTGGTGATGTCCTGCTTCATATTTGACCACCAATACAAGTGGCGCAAATCATAGTACATTTTGTTATTTCCTGGATGGATGGACAACTTGGAATGATGAGCTTCATCCAAAATCTTTCTTCTGAGCTCCTCACTTGACGGAACAACCAATCTATTCTTGAACCTCACTACACCTTGATCATCAACACTAAAATGAGGACCACGCCCTTCGGCCATTAACTTCTTGATATGCGGGATTTCTGAAACATCTTGCCTTTGCTCTATAATAATTTGCTCAAGTAAATCCGAGACTAGAGCAATATGGGCTAGCACCTCAGCATGTTGAGAGACAATGGTGCTTCTTCAACTTGATACGACTTTTAGCTCAAAGCATCAGCTACCACATTAGCTTTTCTAGGATGATAATGAACTTCTAAATTGTAATCCTTGATTAGCTCCAACCATCTCCGTTGCCTCATGTTCAGCTCGAACTGAGTAAAAATATATTTGAGGCTCTTGTAATCCGTAAAAGTGTGTACTTTATTTCCCAATAAATAATGCCTCCAAATTTTTAGAGCGTGCACCACAGCAGCCAGCTCTAAATCATGGGTGGGATAATTCACCTCATGCTTTTTTAGCTGACATGAAGCATAAGCTATCACACATCCATCCTGCATAAGCATGCATCCCAGTCCAATCCTTGAGGCATCACAATAGACATCAAATGGTCTGTCAATATCTAGTTGAGCAAGAACAGGAGCAGAGATAAGAAATTTCTTCAGGGCTTGGAAAGCTTCTTCACAAGCCGGACTCCATACAAACTTAACATGTTTCTGGAGCAACTTAGTCATCGGTTGAACTATTTTGGAGAAGCCAGGAATGAAGCACCGATAATAACCAACAAGATCAAGGAACTGATGAATCTGATGCATTAACTTTGGAGACTTCCAATTTAACACATCTTGCACCTTGCTTGGATCTACAGAGATACCTTCAGGTGTCAGGACATGTCCCAAAAACTGCACCCGATCTAACCAAAACTCATACTTGCTGAATTTGGCATACGGCTTGTGTTCCCTTAATCTAGTCAGTACTATCCGAAGATGCCATGCATGCTCTTCTTGGTTCTTGGAGTATATCAAAATATCATCAATGAACACCACTACAAACTTATCCAACTCTGGCATAAAGACTGAATTCATGAGATACATGAAGAATGCAGGAGCATTGGTGAGACCAAAAGATATGACTAGGTATTCATACAACTCATACCTAGTAGAGAAAGTTGTCTTTGGTATATCTTGTGGCCGGATCTTAATTTGATGATACCCAGAACGAAAATCAATCTTGAAAAACACCTTGGCACCAGCCAACTGATCGAACAAAGTATCAATACGAGGTAAATGATACTTGTTTTTAATGGTTACCGTATTGAGAGGGTGGTAATCCACACACATCCATAGAGCACCGTCCTTCTTCTTCACAAAAATAGCTGGAACACCCTATGGTGAAGAACTAGGACAGATAAATACCTTCTCCAATAATTCCTCTAACTGCTTCTTCATTTTAGCTAGTTCTTTAGGAGCCATGCGGTAGGGACGCCGGGAAATAGGAGCAGTGCTAGGTTCTCACTCAATGGAAAACTCCAAATCTCTATCTGGTGGCAACCTAGGTAGATCTTCAGGGAAAATATCAGGGAACTCACAGACCACAGGAATAGAGGCAAGATCAGGAGAAACTTCAACATGAGCAACAACTGGTAAGGCTGGATCTGAGGGCATAAGAAGAGACATCCTATCCTCAGAAGAAGGAAGCCATAACTCAACCACTCTCTGCTTAAGATCCAATACTACCCCATATACCCGTAACTAGCTCATGCCCAGAATTGCATCAATGCCTTGCCCGAGCAGCACCATAAACTGGAGGCGGTAAGTGTGAGTGGCTACCACTAATCCGACTATGTCTGTCTGAGTATTAACGCACAACTGTACACCCGGAGTACTGATTCTATAGGCAATAGTTATAGCCATAAGAGATGTATTGTGCCTTTGTGCAAACCCTATGCTCATGAATGAATGTGATGCACCAGAATCAAACAACACATATGCTGGATGGGAATCAATGGTAAACATACCAGCCATCACCGGTTCATTCTACAGGATTTCCTCAGCCTCAGTAAAATTAACTTGACCAGAGCGGCTCACGGGCACCTTCTTCTTAATAATCGTCTGCTCGATCAGATGGGAGTTAGCTGAGGGCTGAGCAGACTGTGCAGGCTGGTTCTACGGACACTCCTGAGCATAGTGGCCTTCCTTGCCACACTTGAAACAAGCACCAGGCTTGTTCCTCTACCCCTGACGAGGCATAACCTATTGTCCCTAGGACTGCTATTGTTGCACCTGCTGAGTAGGTGCACGGTACTGAATGGGAGGTGCCTGGTAGGTCCGTTGAGGCTGACAGAATGACTACCCACTCGAAGACTGATAGGGCACCCGCCTGACAACCTGCACCTTCTTAGCCTAGGGGTGACTGGAAGATCCAGTAAGCACCTGCTTGCGCTTCCACTCAATCTGAGAGTCACGCTGTAGTCCCTCTATGGCAATAGTAGCATTCATCATAGCACCAAAAGTCTGGTAGTTCCCTGTGTACAGCTCCTTCTGAAGACTACAAGAGAGGCCATGATAGAAACGGTCCCTCTTCTTCTCATCAGTATCGACGTGGATCCCAGCATACTGTGCCAGATGGTTAAACTTGTTCACGTAATCCATCACAGACATGCTACCTTGCATCAGGTCTAGGAACTCCGTCAACTTCTGGTTTAGCACACCAGCAGGAATGTAATACCCTCTGAAAGCAGCAGTAAACTCCTACCAAGTCACACGGTGATCCACTGGTTGCATGGCATTGAACATGTCCCACCATGCACTAGCAGAACCCAACAGCTATTGCGCTGCAAAGCGCACCTGCTGCTCCTCAGTTACAGTGAGTAGCAGAAACTTTCGCTCCAGAATACGAAGCCAATGCTCCGCATCCAGAGGCTCAGTAGTCGGCGTGAATATGGGTGGGTGTGTCTTCAAGAAATCCTAGTAAGAACAGGGTCCCTCGGGACCACGGACACCATCCCTGTTCCCGCCATTGCCTTCATGGCTCCCACGGGTGAAGCCACTGATAGCCTGTGCTAACAGCTCCTTGGCACGGGCTGACTCACGACGAGCAGCCAACATCTCCGCCATCATCTCCGCATGAGTCATCGGAGGCGACGGTGGTAGAGGAGGAGGAGCTAGAAGTGGGGCCTCGTGGCTCTCCCTGTTGCCGTTCTCATTGCCCCGGCCACTTTCACCTTGGCCTTCGCCAAGACCATAGTCCGCTCTGGCACTGTGCTCCCACGACCTGATCTCAGGTTCATCTGTAAACAGATAGGAACCAACCATTAGAGACAACCCTCTAGATTAGGAACAAGAGATTAGAGAAATGATAAGACTTTTATTAAAGCATTCTTTTAGGTTATCCTATCAACTCACTAATTTAAATTATACTTGTAGGGGAGTTTAGTTTAAGCAAGATTCTCTTTTCATGATGCATGCATCGGTCTACCCGTTCACTCAAGCCGGAATATAGCGGCATTCGTAAAAAATTTCGACACATCGCACACTCACTTTCCGCTTGCTAAATGATTCTTACGCAGCGTAAGTTAGTGTACCTGCAGAAAACTAATTAGATAAAACCAGTGCCGCTATCCTATATAGACCATATTGCTAGGGCTTATACTTATTTTCATAATTATATCGCATCCTACTTTTCACAAAACTTTTGTTGGTCAAATTTTAGTTTTTGAAAAGAGTCATGAAACTTGTAGACTCATTATTGGCTCTGAAATCACTTGTGGCAAAACCACCCAAAATAACACATCTTCGAAGGCGCTCGTCTTCCACCAGACACACAGCACCCCGAAAGCAAGCTACATCAGGCGGATTTCGTTGAGCACACCCCAAGGGAGAACTCGAATAATCCATGTTTCTCCTCCAGGATCCAATAATGAGAACGGGTTTACAATACTTAGTCCATTTCATACAACCATAGTTCTTAGAAATACATTCTTACAGTACCAAGTTCAGAGTGCGGAATTTAAACAACGAAATTAAAATAAACGTCTATCGATAAAATACAAGGATCCGCCTATGTCCACCAGAAGAATCCTTCACACAACAGCTACTCCTCAAGGTACACCTACAATAGGGGTAAATAAACCTTGAGTACACAATGTACTCGCAAGACTTATCCGACTAGTGAGAATAATTTCTCGACTCTAAAGGATATGATAGGCTTATTGGCTTGCTGGGTTTCCTTCTTGTGGAAAGCAATACTAGTAGTGAATCCTTATGTATATTTCTTATTAGCAGTCATGCTTAGTTTATTATCCAATCATCCTAGGTAAGCACCTGTTCTACTTTCAAGCAAGAGTTGAACAAACAGATCCATTTCACCACTTTTCATTTTCTAGTTCTTACTACGGTGCTAGATTGTAGACAAGTCGTATCGGATTACCCGGCGATTCATGAATCAATGTGCCCAGCTGGGTACCCCGAAACACACGCCCCGCTTGTACCCCAGGCACAAGCAGGACCAACCCATCACTCTCCTATTAAGGGGTCTAGGTCCCCATCCAAACTTGGACTCCAAGCCCCCACACTTTCATCCCGGACTCAGTGTGGTGCTTAGACCTCCACCATCCCCGCCTCCAATCAGTCGGTCTAGAAAGAGCCGAAACCCACGACAAGAGAGCAACGAGCCTTCCCTGCTCCCATAAACAAGTATGTGCTCAGGATAATAAGTCTGTGACCTGACTAGAATCTAATGCAACGGCCGGTCCTTAACTGACACGGACAGGGAAAATAGTGTAACCAAGCTATGCCCCATTGGCCACGGGACACAACCTCTTACACCCACCAATACCCATACCATATCCCTGCCCGGTCTTCATTTTCCTTTCACCATTTTATCATGAGAGTGATAATAATAATCACCTATTGTGAGTAACAGCGGGTTACTCACGCTACCGACAAACCTAAGCATAGCAGCTACTCGACCTAAGCTAGTAGGATTCATGGGTAGGTTATCTATGCATGTAGTTTTCATAAAATGCCTGTAACATAAATGCACATCACATATATATCCAGTGGTCATTCAAAATAAGGGTTATACACCGGGGCTTGCATTCGGCAGGCATGGTGTCAGCAAAGTCAGCAACTGGTGGCTCCAGGGCTCCCTCCTAGACGAGGATCTCCTCCTCGTACTCCTTGATTATCTTCTCGTACTCTGGCTCGCCCGCGGTCACAAACTCTACCAACTCGTTATCTACATGCATGAAATGATGATGCAACACTTAGTAATACGGCAACAGCAACTCTTAAAATAAGAATACATCTACTAAGCCACTAAACTATCTCTAATGACTAAGATACCGAGCTAATCATCATTCCCATCAACCAGCAGGGTTTCGCCTACAATTGCTACTTAGCAACTAAAATATATTTTTACTCTTATTAATGATTTCCTATATATTACAACAAGGAGTACTTCGCTACCATATTTCTCAACATATTCTAAGGCTACAAAAATTACCGTGAGTACATAATAATATAATGAACCTACTATAAAAATTTCATGGTCAAAGTTATTACCAATTTACTACAAAAATTTCTACAAATATTAATCTAAATAATGCTAAGCTTTCCTAAATGAATTAATGAACCTAACATTCTCACAGATAATTGTAAACTAACTACACCAACAGATAGATCACATTTTTGTGAACCTAACAAATTTTGTTTCACTATTTTTGGTTTTGGATACCTACAGAATTTACTATAATTTTCCAAAGATCAGCTCAAAACTAAATTAGAAAAACCTTAGCTAATTCGCTGCAAAAAAAGACCGATTCTCGCGCGGCCCATCCGCGCAACCCACACGCATGCAACGCGCGCGCACGCACTACCTGCAGGCACGGCCCATGCGGGACGCGGCACATCTGCGTGGAAACGGCCCGCGACGGGGAGGCCCACGCGCGCTGGCATCTTCGCAAAAACACCCTTGAGCTACCAGCGATTCTCCCCGAGGTCCGCAACACTATTCCTACAGACTGCTCCTATACAAATAAGCCCTTCCCCATTCGTTTCTTTATAATGGGCCGGTCCCCCGGCTACCCCTGCGCGCACCGGCGCGGCGACGATGGCACTGGACAGCCATGCCGGCCATCCATGCCCCTCCCCGCCCCTAAGGGACCGATGCTCACCTAGAAGCATACGCGAATCGATGGGCGGTGAAGAGATGAGCGGGGACGCGTCCAGGAGCTCCCTCCACGACGACGGACACTGCGGCGGCGGCGGCCGTGTTCTAGTGAACCTAGGCACAATAGAGGTGATAGAACCAATGGGCGGGCATCAGCAACTCACCCCGCAGCTACCTGTGGTGGTGGCTTGACCGGGGACGGACCAAGCGCGTTCGGCCACGCGCACACGGCAAGCCCAGTGATAGACTGTGGTGGCGCGGCCGCATCAGCAGCACCGGGAAAGCAGTGGCGGTGCAAGTGGGTGCGCATGGTGACTTGGAGGGGAATACGAAGCTAATGATGCGGCTGTCTGGCTCAATCGGCACTTGGGGTCGGGCCTGTCATCCGCCTCGGCCGAAGGAGGGCTTAACGGCTCGGCGGCGAGGGAAACGGCCAATTGGAGTTCGGCCAGGCTCAATTGAAGGCCGGAGAGGACTGGGCGGTAGCAGGCCTCCAGTACTAGTACCTGGCGCGAGTAGTTGCGTTGAAAACGACCAGGCGCTGCGGATTTGGCTTTGGCACAGCTCGGTCCCGCCTGCCCGTCCCTGGCGGTCGCAACAGCGCACGCGCGAGAGATGCAGAGAAGGGACAGCACGATGTGTCGCGTAGCCATTCAACAAAAAAGAACAAGGCGAGAGGATGGCAACTCCACGTGCGGCGCAGGGCGAGGCCAGCAGTGGCTTGGCAATATGTGCCGCGCGCGGGAGCTCCGCGCCACCTCGATAGGGCAGGGTTGACCGCAAGCGGGGACAGGCGCGCGTGCGAAAGGCAGCGGCCTCAATCCTGTATTGACGCAGCGCCACCAGAGTAGAGAGAGAGGTAGGCGCCGATCGGTGCACCCATGTGCGTGGCGTTGTGCGCACAGCGGCGCAAACAGCGACAACAACTGGCGGAGCAGAGCCAAGCAACAGAGCGAACGTGGGCGGCCCCAGTGGCACCAGCAGCGGTGCCAACGGCAGCGTGCAACGCGGCAGTGAGGAGGGACAGCTGCACGCTAGGGCTGTCGGCCACAGTGGCCAGCCGAGCGCGGCCAGACACGCGCGCGCGCGGCCGGGTCAGGAGCTCAGGAGCGAGGGCTTTGTCAACCTGTTTTCAGACTTAAGAAATTGACTAAGTCTTGGGTTGGATTTGTTTCAAATTCGATTTCCTAGCTATTTAAAATATTACCTAACGTTACTATATTGCTAAAACAAAAGTTGCACAATCTTCTGCAAAATGTGTACTTCAAACTTTATTAAGGTATCACATATATGTTTTATAGCACTTTTGCTTATGAAAAATTGGTTCGAAACCCTAAGTAATATAACATACCTATTAAATAAACTTTCGTTTCGCATTTCTGTCGGTCGTTACGAGTTACAGAATTAGATCTACACACCTTATTGCATGCATTAACACGTAAATATAATGTTCATGATATGTTTCAGTAAATGATTTACAGTGTAACACCGAGGATGTTACATGCAATAGAGTACAGTTTTTACATACGTACTATATATCTCTTTCGAATAAAATACAACTACACACTGCCCGTGCAACCTTAGTCAGAAACTTTATTTTCAAGAGAAAAGAACTCGGTACCCAAATTACACGTGTCCTACGGGTACAACCACTCGGCAAGCCGGGTCTCTGTACAAAGTTGTTGTGGAGCCGCTGCATAGTCCACATAGATGTTCAGCTTGTATGACTGCAGCTAAAATAGTCCTAACTATGTCTCCATACTGTATTAGTTTCTCGAGGCCATTTGAAAAAAATGTTTGGCAATAATAGCTCAAATAGCAATTTTATTATAATTACAACTAATGTCCACTTTCATATTCAAAACCATTTTTTCCTCAATGCTTGCATGGCGAAGCGACTCGACTTCTTTGCTTGATTAGGGGCCGTTTAGGAGGGAGCGGCTTCGGTGGCGGACCGGAGCCCCAAGGCGAAGCCATTTTTTCGAGCTCCGGCTCCTCCCGCGAAAAGGGCTCTGTCTCCTCTCATTCGACGCTAGAAGCGCTTCTCACTGCTGCTGCGTTTAGCGAGGCTCCGTCGGCTCTAGTGAAGGAGCCAATGCAAGAGAGCCGCACCAAAAGGTGCTCAGGAGCTGCTCTTCGCTGGTCAGTTTCCGCGGGAGCCGGAGGAGAAACAACTGCCAAACGACCCTCAATCTCGCGACACCAAAAGGCTTTGGATTCCTCTGCCGAGGCAACGCGCAATTCAAAGCAGTGCAACTGGCACAGAAGCACCACCGCACCAGACTTCCACGAGCAGGAAGCATGCACGTATGCTGTGTACTGTGTACGTCTGTACGTGCCCAGTACGGCAGTACCCTCGACGTACGGGACGCCGGGACGGCCCCCGACCCCGAGTGGCGATATCTTCGATGAGTCGCGGGCACTGCTGGCAGGTGAATGGGACATGGGCAGCAGTGGATGCAGTGCTGTACGAGACTTCTGTTTTCGGACGCGCGACGAGGGAAAGAAAGCGTGTCAGTCCTTGTTTAATTCCTCCGTAAAAGTTTACTCTTTGTTCCACCAAAAGTTTGACACATGCAGTATTAAATATAGATTAAAAAATAACTAATTATACAAATTGCGACTACTTTGTGAGACGAATTTTTTTAAGCCTAATTAGTTCATGATTTGATAATGTGGTGCTACAGTAAATATACAATAAACATGTGCTAATGACGGATTAATTAGGCTTAAAAGATTCGTCTCGTGGATTACTGACGGACTCTGTAATTTATTTATTTTTATTAGTATCCGAACTCACCATATAACACCCTACGTGACACCCGACGTGACATCCTAAATTTTACACCCTAAATTTAAACAAGACCTCATTAGTCTCTGATATTTATAGTATGGAGTATCATAGAACCACCAGAAGAATTAAAAGTGCGTCACGCCGACGAGGGCCGCGTGTTTTCTACCGCTTGGACCGAAGCGAATCCTGCGCGAGGAATCCCCGGCCGGCAGGGAGGAGCACCGCGCAGGTGCGCGGTTTTGTCGGTGGCCGCGGCCGGCACCGGGGGCAAGACTGGCCGCGACGACAAACCGACAAGCGCTTCAATCCGGTGAATTTGCCCTCATGTAGTGTGTGCCATGGTAACTTTGACCAGTAGAGTAACAACGAGTGTAAGTATATATACAGGACTGTACCATGGGCATGATCGAGGGCTTGCTTATTATTATTGAGAGAGATAAGGGGTGTAAATGAGAAGCTGCATTTATGCCTGGAGCCCTTGGACCTTGGACGCACGCAATTCCGTCCTCCTTCCAGACGAAGAAATTCCTGTCCTTTCGGCCCGGGGCCCAGTGGGCCTACTTTTGGCAGTAAAAACATGTGACGGCAATTCTTTCCTCCAGTGGGGCAGTGACAGTGGGCCATTGATGTGGTCCAGTCTAGCTGTTACGCATGGAATCTACGGATGCTCTCCAATGGACTATAGTACAAAAAATTCCTGGTTCAGTTTACAATTCAGGTTTGGTAGGCCGTTGGCGCAACCTGCTTGAGTGCTTGTTCAGGCAACTGCAATTCCTTCATCCAGAATTCCAGACCAGAACTAAAGAATCAGCACTGCTGCACCAGGAATGTGTATCAATTCTACTGCGATTATTATTTTCGTTACTAGTAGTAGATTACTAGACAACTAGACATGTTGTTGCGATAAAGTTTGTGGCATACATCATCAGATCACCTTTTGTCTCTTCTCACTTGTCAATTGTCATTGTCTGATGCTGAAAGGTGAAAGCTAGCGCGCTGAGAGAGCCGGGGAGGCCACTGATCGATTGATGCCGAGCGCGCGCATGCTTTACCTTACCTTCAACTCTAATCAAAGTAGCCTGTGGACTATTATCGCGAGCAGACATCAAGTACTACATCCTAGGTGCTGCTTGCTATTTTGAGCTTGCTTGATTTTGACACGGCTAAAAGGGTGGCTGGTTTGTGGTTTGTGCGAGAAGGATAGATGGTGCTCATTGATTATTTACACGAGCAACCAATCGCCAGACATTGGTTGCAGTATATGCATCCTTAAGTTGGTTTGGTTGTTGGCTACGTGGTGTAAGTAAAATGACCAATACCAATTTGGTGGGAGTTTCTGCTGCTATAGATGATACTATGATGACTTTACTAAAATTACAACGTTTGACAAATAAAAAGATACAATATTATATTCAAATGTTATTTGGGACGACATATTGGATAAGGTTTTAGGTGCTGTTACAAAATAGTAGGACCGGAAACTTGTGCGCAAGATATGTTGTGCTCTGAAAACTACCACAATGAGATATCATTGCCAATCATCAATGGTGGTTTAGCAATAGGACTATGTTAAGGGCTATAGATATCTATTTTTATGCATATTGTTCATTAAGAACTATGCATTTGCTTTTACAGCACACTATTGTAATATGGAATGGTTAAAGATCTCTTGGTATAAAGGTTGAATCTTCCTAATTCATTATTTAAAATGGGTTTTCTGCTGCTTAACCGAACAAAGACATGTGTAAGTTAAGCCCTCTTAGAGCTATTTAAGCATAGACCATATTCAAGCCAGGGAGAATCCAACTCCAGCAGGCTTGTACTTAGATCCTCAAAAGTAGGAGACCCTCAAATCTCCTCCGCCTCCCGACTAAAACACTTATTCCTAGGGGATTGTAGGGAGCCCCTATTCTACCATTGCTCCCTCGTTGTCCCTTTGAATCATCAACACGAGCCGAGACCTTCGCTCGCTTACCAGCCCCTCCCACGTTCGTCTGGCATGCTTCCCCGGCTTGCCCTTGCTCGTGCCTCCTCGGTTGCCCTTCTCCCGCTCGCCCCCACTGGTGCGCCCTCCTCGACGGCCCTTCCTTAGCTCACCCCCGTCGACCGCTCCCTCCTTCCCCACCGGCCAGATCTAGCCTCCTTTGTTCCAGACACCAACGTGCTTTCTTGGAGAACCAGTAAAAACTTCTACCACAAGGAACAATTGTGATAAGAACCACTTGTATTATCGTGCTCTTGCTGTAGTTAAATGATCCTCCTCTGATAATTCATTTAACCCAAGAACTACGATAATGTCCTAAAGTTCTTTAATTGTAACGTTGTAAAGTTTCCTTAACTCCTTTCACAGCTTCATAATGTTTGTTGCTAACGGTCCGAGGTTATAATGTAGTTGAGGTTGAATCCAAAGGATCTAGTGTAGAATAAATACCCATAGAAGCTAATCAAGTGGGAAGTATGGTTGTAGCGTCCAAATGTGCAAATGTTGTGGCAGAAGCTGGATCAGTCCAATTGTCTACAGGTACATAAAATTGCTTAGATCAAACTTATAGATCCCTTTTGGAAGAAGTAATTATTTCTGGCAAATAACTCATTTCTATACTAAAGATAGGTTGATAACCCATGCCCCCTCTAGACGTGGTTTCCCTCCGCCCCAATACACTATGTGGGCTCATCGCCTTCTGGGTGTGGCCCCTCCAGGCTTCTCTCTTGGCCATGCCTTCCCTCTGGCGCCCTCCACCCTACACACGCTCACCATCCCGATTCACACCTTGTCGGCACACACCCCTCTTTGGTGTTCAAGGAGAGAGAGGAAAAAATATTATTTCTAATGATAGATGGGTCTCACGAATTTGAGGCTAGAATATAGGGATTGTTGATAGAGTTGATGTAAAAAATTAAAGACTCAAAAAGTAGGCGAGTCCTTGAATAGTTGAATCATAAAGTTGTGTTCGGTTGGGGGCATGACAGAGACGAAGTGAGATCTACTTTATCCCGGTGTTTGGTTCAGGAGCAGGTGGGACAAAATCGCCCCCAATTGAGAATATTCCCTTAAGATGTTGTCCCTAGGCGCCCCTCTAAATCTGAGGTATGAGCTCATCTTCTTCCGATGTCGTTCTCTTCTGTCATGTGTTTCTTCCTTGATCTCGGTGTGTGCTCAATGTCGGGCCCCTGGCGAGTCATGGTTTCTAGCTGTAGATCGGGCACAGACGATGAAAAGGAAGGAAAAAGAAGGTGAGGGAGGATGACACTGGGTCCCACACAACGGGTGTGTAGCAGAGTGGATAGGGTATTATCCTTTTCATTTTTATCTCTCTAACCAAACATAAAATAGGTATGTCCTC
This sequence comes from Miscanthus lutarioriparius, assembly GCA_904845875.1. Lineage (NCBI taxonomy): Eukaryota > Viridiplantae > Streptophyta > Magnoliopsida > Poales > Poaceae > Miscanthus > Miscanthus lutarioriparius. The sequence goes on along the minus strand of CAJGYO010000011.1, from coordinate 23,000,878 downwards.
ATCATCTCAACCAAACACATAGCAGAGACCATTCTATAAAAAAAACTAGAATGGATCTATTCCATCCCACTCATCCCACCACACACGTACTAAATAAAAACCTTGGTTTAGGGGTCATTGTCGGAGTTACTCTCACGGGCCAATACAAAACTGCACCTCACGAGTGCTCTGCATGCGATACGAAGCCAATTTAGAACACAACGTTGAATGTCTGTACAATATTTTAGACATTAGGGAACATGACATCCAGCTTGCATTTGCATGCCTACGCAAGAGGCGCGTGCTGATAGTTGCTTCAGAATGAGGTGACGTCCTTTGAATTATTTGACTAAAGTTCGTATAAGACAAATAAAACAACTTGATATGTGATCTTGCAAATTTATGATTCGTTTATAAATATAGGACCTACGCAAACACATGTAGCAGAACTGAAATTAGTCCAATCCGCAGTCTAATCATAATTCCAATATTCCATAATTAGAATATACCTGCATGTAAGGCTGTAAGAGAACCGGTTGCTATATTTTATAGCCCAGTGGTGATATGCTATTATGCTCTACCGGTTCCAAACTGTAGGTTATTTTAGCCACGTCTGATTTTTTTATTGTACTCAGCAAAATGTTTCTCATAGTTCCCTATTCAATCTCCACCAACGTCATTCCAGAATCGATTCTAAGCTGCTCCCCACCCTACTCTCCCACCAAAATCAATTAAAATCACTCTACCAAATAATCAAGGAGCTACAGCTAAGAGATGAGAATCAGAGAGTTAAGCTCCCTCAAACAGCCCTAAACATGCATGGCCAATTGGCCATACTCCCGCTCCTAGACATATACTAAAAACTAGATGATACCCTACGCGCTTGCTGCGGGGATTTTGTAGTGTTGTATATGTTCACAATGGGAGAAATATTCATAAAGAAAACAATGAGCCATCTTTCGTAAACACTAACAGAATGTCTATCAATCAAATACATATCTTCGTAAAGAAAAATTCACATATATCAAATATATGACAGAAGGTACTCACGGGCAATCTGAAAAAAACACATTCCGCAGTTCCTGAAGTACTGTGTCGGTCTCCAAAAGACAACAATTGTGTGATTTATTTTTTTTTAAAAAGAAACACACATAAAAAAAAAACATACATATATATAGATAGATAACAGACATACGGTCTGAGTTTATGGGACCCATCTCTAAAACCACTGCCTTCCATCTCATCACGTAAAAAAATGGTGCCACCCTGTTAATAAGAAAAAAGAAAAATCAGCGCAACGTTACCTCACACGCGGACGCGCAGATAGGCTCTTATCCACTCGTTCATCTTGCCACTCGTATCCTCTCCACCACGGACCGGTCGTTCCCTTCCGCGTCGGAGCTCGACTCAGATCTCCTTCCTGCTTCCTCCATTTTTCTTCCCCTTCCAGATGCCACCCTCTTCGCGTGCATGGCTGGAGGCATGAAGCTGGGAAACGGTGGCGGCGGTGGCTGTGGTTGACGACAGCGAGCACAGATCGAGCTTCCTGCGTCGAGATCCAGCCTCAGGCGAACGACCGCCAGGGCTGGGGACGGGGGCTCTACCGCCGGCGAGGGGTGCGTGCGCATGGGCCAACGGGCGGGGCGATGCAGCGCCGCCGAGCGGGAAGGGCGCGGCGAGCAAGCCGTCACGGGCGAACGGGCTGATGGAACCAAACACCGCAACAAGTTTGGATCGTGAACACCGGCGACGGCGCGGTGACCGCGGCGAGAGCGCGAGCAGATGGAAATGCGTGCAACGAACTCACACGAGAAAGGAGGATTTTCGGCGGCATAAAGCGCAACGCCTTTGATCTGTTATTGATGCTCTTATACACATATGTATGCTACAATCTCGGGCTCGCAACAATCAAGCCTCCCCACGCCATGCCACACAAAGTGCGCCACGCCGTTTCGCTGCGGCGCGCGCTGCGTGCGCTGTGCGCGTCATGGCGCGGACTGACCAAACTGAACCGGGCCAAGTCGTGATCAAGCACGCCATCGATCACGCTCTGCCCTATGCTAGCTGATGCATGACTTAGAATGAAAAAATTGCAAACTATCGTGCAACAATTTAGCTAACAAATCACCCCCTAAACTTGTTGCACATCGACGACGCCCAGAGCACTCCTCAGTTCCACGAACTTGACTCGCCCCAGTGATTTGGTGAAGATGTCGGCGAGCTGCCCCGCAGTCCCAACATGATCCACCTCTGCCTTGCCTTCTTCAATGCACTCATGAATAAAATGATACTTAGTATCAATATGCTTGCTGCGATCATGGTGCACTGGGTTCCTGCTAAGAGCGATGGCAGACATATTATCCATGAGTAGCTTCACCGTCGCCTCTTTCGTTCCCATCATATCTACTATCAACCGGCTTAACCAAACGCCTTGGTCGCTGCTGCTGCTGCTGCCACATACTCGGCTTCACACGAAGACAAAGCAACTATCTTCTGCTTCTGTGATGCCCCCGTCACCAGGCTATTGCCAAGGAAGTATACAACACCTGTGGTGCTCTTCCTATCCTCAACATCTCCTCGCAAAAGTCACCGTCATTGCATGCAAGAGCAAGATGGGTTTCAGATTCGGTTCCTTCTCATATCTGCAGACCATACCCGATTGTTCCTTCAAGTATCTCAAGATATGTTTAACAAAGCCATTTCAATACTCTCTCCCCGGTGCCTCCATGTACCTACTAACAACACCTACCGCATATGCAAGATCTGGGCTGGTGTTGACAATGTATCTGAGGCTACCAATTATGCTTCTATAAGCAGTAGGATCTACAGCTTCTCCCTTCTTCTTTTTGCAGAGCTTGAGCCGACACTCCATGGGTGTATCACAAGGGTTGCAGTCTTCCATGCCTGCCCCCTTGAGTATCTTTACAGCATAAGAGCTCTGACTCAATGTAATCCCTCCATCTCCCTGCTTCACCTCTATGCCCAGGTAGTAGCTCAGGAGACCTAGATCACTCATGCTGAATTTATTCCTCATCTCTGACTAAAACTGTTTAATGTCACTGACATTTGGTCTATAGATGATCAAATCATCAACATACACCCCCACAAGTAGAAATGAGTTCTTGCAGCTCCTTCTGTATACAACATGCTCTAGCTTGCTTCTCACAAAACCGAGAGCAACTAGCTCTTCATCAAGTTTAGCATTCCATGCTCTGGGTGCCTGCCTAAGACCATAGAGTGCCTTTCTCAATTTAAGCACCTTGTCTCCATTGCCAATGATGAAACCTGAAGGTTGTTGCACATACACTGTTTCAGTTAAGTCACCATTCAAAAAAGCAAATTTCACATCCATATGGTGTACCTCCCATCCACCTTGTGTTGCTAATGCCAACAACACCCTTACAGTCTCAATCCTGGCAACTGGAGCAAATACTTCATCAAAGTCTACTCCTTGGCGCTGAGCATACCCCTTGGCCACTAGCCTTGCTTTATACTTGACAACATTTCCATCTGGATCTTTCTTGACTTTAAAAACCCACTTCAGACCTATAGCCTTTTGCTTGGCTGGCAGATCACTGACATCCCAGGTGCGATTCTCTTCAATTGCCTGCATTTCCAATTGCATAGCCTGCCTCCAGCAGTTTTTCAGACAGAGCTTCCTTCACCGACCTTGGTTCTTCTGCTGCTACCAGGCAAAGCCCACTGTACTCGAACCCCTGCATTTCCTCTGTTGTTTCAAGCAAATTGGGAATGGTTCTGAATCTCAGCGGAGCACCATCAGAATCTTGAGAGGCATTGGTGGGCGGCGTTGCCCACTGGATCATGGGACCTGGTGTACCAGGGCTGGGACTTGGGGTGTGTGGTGGTGTATTAGAAGCACCCCCACTGATGGAATTGATGTAGCAAGCGAGATCGGTTCACCACCATCAAGTTCAGAAGCGGTGCTTCCTTCAGGATCATCGTTAGGCCCTATTGTCGGACCAGGAACAGTGTCAAAACACTGAACCGTGAAAGTATCAGGCGCTACTTCGTCATTGCTCAGCCTGCTGTCATTCCCCTCCCAATTCCATGCCTTCTTCTCGTCGAATATCACATCTCTGGTCACCATCAGCTTGCCCTTCACGAGATCATACACACAGAATCCCTTCGTCCCCGGCTCATAGCTGAAGAACACACCTAGAACTGATTTGTCCGCCAGCTTGCTTACGCCGGGGCCAACACGCTTGGCATAAGCAACGCATCCGAACGTACGTAGATGCTTCACCCCTGGCTAGATGATTTACAATAGTAGCCAAACATGTTTTACTAACCTAGCAAGCAAAATCAGGGCAAAACAAGTCTAACAAAAGTATGCACATTCAGGTTTCACAACATGTTTCAAATGTTTCGAAGCAGTGTTTCAATTGTTATTTACATGATTAGGCATGTGTGATTAGAATGCTTGATGATGCATGATATGCATGATTTGCAGTGACTAAATGCAGGCATAACACCAGGGTGTTACAGCCCTCCCCCTTATAAAAATCTCGTCCCGAGATTTGGGTTACAAACCATTTGTTATAAAAATCTTCATAAGCTTTTTGTAGATACTCTCCCGTTTCCCAAGTTGCATCTCCCTCATCATGATGATCCCACTGTATCTTGTATGTTTTCACCACACTATTCCGAGTAGCACGTTCCTTAGTGTCTAACACCCGGACTGGTTGCTCACGATACACCAAATCTGATTTGATTTGGATACCTCGAGGTTCTATTCTTTCCTCCGGAACACGCAAACATTTCTTGAGATGTGATACATGGAAAACTGGAAAAATGGTACTCATTGTCTCAGGTAACTCTAATTTGTAGGCTACCGGACCTCTTTGTTCCAAGATCTTGTATGGTCCTACGAATCTCGTGACAAGCTTTCTTCGAACTCCGAACCTTTTCTTCTTCATTGGCGTGACTTTCAGATAAACATAGTCACCAACTTCAAACATAAGGGGTCTCCTTCTGTCTGCATAACTTTTCTGACGTGATTGGGCAGCTTTCATATTCTGCTGAATAATATGAACTTTCTTCTCGGCTTCTTCTACAAAGTCAATGCCATAATACCTTCTATCTCCAGGCTCGACCCAATTCAATGGCGTTCTACATTTTCTGCCATATAAAGCTTCGAATGGAGCCATCTTGATGCTTTCTTGATAACTATTATTATAAGAAAACTCAGCCAACGGTAACCATGACTCCCATGATCCCTTAGAAGACAATACACAGGCTCTTAACATATCCTCCAAAACAGCATTCACTCGTTCAGTCTGACCATCTGTCTGAGGATGATAAGCGGTACTACGAATCAAACTAGTTCCTAAGCCTTTGTGTAAATGTTCCCAAAAGTGAGCCGTGAACTGTGAGCCTCTATCAGATACTATGGTCTTTGGTATACCATGCAACCTCATGATTTCTGCGATATACTTCTCGGCATATTGAGGTGGTCGATACTCTGTTTTGACAGGTAAGAAATGAGCGGTCTTGGTAAGACGGTCCACAATTACCCAAATCGAATCATGTCCTTTTTGAGTAGTGGGCAAACCCGTGATAAAATCCATACTTATATCGTCCCACTTCCAACTAGGGACGGACAAGGGTTGCAACATACCAGCAGGTTTCATGTGAATGGCTTTCACTCGACAACATGTGTCACATCTAACAACATATGCTGTAATTTCTTTCTTCATTTTGATCCACCAATAACGAGATCTTAGTTCTTGATACATCTTACTACTCCGGGATGGATAGAGAGCTTAGAAAGGTGAGCTTCATCCATGAGTTTATTCCTAAGCTCTCGATCCTTGGGAACCACAAGACGGTCGTCAAACCACAACACGCCCTGTTCATCCACTTTAAAGTGTTGAGACGGCTTTTCTTTTATTTTCTCTTTGATGTGGAATATGCCCTTGTTGGTTTTCTGGCCTTCTATTATCTTACTCTCCAAAGAGCAACTAATCTGAATACTATGTAACACAGCAGGATGCATTAGATCGAACCCATCTTCAAGTAATGGCTGCACATTCAAGTAATGTGACTTTCTGCTTAAAGCATCTGCCACTACATTGGCTTTTCCAGGATGATATTGCACATTCAAGTTGTAATCCTTGATCAATTCCAACCATCTACGCTGTCTCATGTTTAGCTCTGGTTGGGTAAAGATGTACTTCAGACTCTTGTGATCTGTGAAAATGTTGCACACATTACCAAGTAGGTAATGCCTCCAAATTTTTAGAGCGTGCACAACTGCAGCAAGTTCAAGATCATGTGTTGGATAGTTGACCTCGTGCTTTCTCAATTGACGTGATGCATAAGCAATGACTCTCCTTTCTTGCATAAGAACACAGCCCAATCCAGGTCTTGATCGTCCCAAAACACATCAAATGGTTTCTCGATATCTGGTTGTGCTAGAACAGGAGCAGTGGTCAACAGTTTCCGCAAAGTGTGGAAAGTCGCTTCACACTCCTCTGTCCACACAAACTTGTGATCCTTCATGGAGACTCATCATCGGTTTGGCAATCTTCGAGAAATCTGGTATAAAGCGATGGTAATAACCGGCTAATCCTAAGAAACTCCTAATCTCAGGAACTGTGGTCGGCGCTTTCCAATTCATCACTTCTTGCACCTTACTTGGATCGACTGAAACTCCATTCTCTGACAGAATGTGACCAAGGAAAGGAACTTCCTTCAACCAGAATTCACATTTGCTAAACTTAGCATACATTTGATGATCCCTAAGTCTGGTCAAGACAGTTCTCAGATGCTCTTCATGATCTTTCTCGTTCTCGGAGTACACCAGAATGTCATCGATGAACACTACCATAAACTTATCCAATTCTAGCATGAAAACTGTATTCATCAAAAACATAAAGTATGCAGGAGCATTTGTCAAGCCAAAGGACATGACAAGATACTCATACAACCCATATTTGGTGGAAAATGCAGTTTTCGGTATATCCTGTGGCCTAATCTTGATCTGATGATAACCGAATCTCAAATCTATTTTTGAGAACACCTTGGCCTTGGATAATTGGTCAAATAGAACATCAATATGAGGCAAGGGATACTTATTCTTGATGGTCACGGCGTTGAGTGGCCTGTAATCTACGCACATTCTCAATGTACCCTCTTTCTTCTTCTTCACAAACAAGGCGGGGCATCCCCATTCAGACTTGGTTGGTCGTATAAACCCCTTTTTTGATAAATCCTCTAACTGCTTCTTCAGCTCAGCTAGTTCATCTGGAGGCATCCGATAGGGTCTCCTTGAAATCGGAGTTGTTCCGGGGACTAACTCAATTCCAAACTCAATCTCCGTATCCGGCGGAAGACCAGGTAGCTTATCCGGGAATACATCCGGAAATTCACACACTACCGGAATCTGATGAATAGGAATGACTGCCGTAGCACATGTAACACTTATAAGGTCTGTTCTCCGAGGCAATGGTACTTGGAAAGTACCCTCACCTAGGGGATCCTTAAGGGTAAGTACTCGACTTCCAGTATCTATGACTGCTCCCCAATCCTTCATCCAATTCATCCCTATAATGACATCCAAAACTAATCCAGGCATAACTATCAAGTTCACTCGGAACTTCCTCGCTACCTAATTCAAGGGTTGCCCTCGAACCATCTGGTTAGTCAAAACATCACCCTCTTTGAACTTATACGGTAACCATAACCCAATTCTGTGCATAGTTGTTCATGTTTCTGTGCAAATGCTTGACTCATAAAAGAATGCGATGATCCAGAATCAAATAGAACAACTGTAGGGTTTTCGTTGATAGGAAACTTACCAGCAGTGACGGGCTCCCCCTCATGAATTTTATCCACTGTCGTACTATGCACTCTAGCATTATAAGTCTGCTGCTTCTTCTTGGGCGGGTACGGACAAAACCTCAAAAAATGGCCGGGTTGATCACAGTTATAGCAGGTCCCCTCATCGTCCCGGTAGATCCCACAGCCCTTTGAATCGCCTTGTACTGCAGATTCTTGGTTTTTTGTTGGATTTGACCGCACCGCCATCTTGTAAGGCTTACGGGGTCCACGGAAATTCGACTTCTTTCTTTGAGATGGCGGAACCTAGCGCCAGGTGCCGATGGGCGATATGGAGGACGACCTCCCATAGGTGCTCTTGCTTGCGACGGACCACCTTCAAGGGCTCTCTTGCGTGTCTTGGCTGCGGTGCTGGCATTGTTATTCTTCTCCTGCTTCAGACAGTCGCTGATGAAGTCATTGAATCTGACGCGGTTGTTGGTACCAACATGCTTCATCATTTTGGATTGAGTCCCCTCTTGAAATCGGGCTATTCTTTTAGCATCTGTGTCAACCATGTCGGGAGCATAGCGACACAAGTTGTGGAAGGCATGCAAATATTAAATCCACGGTCTTGGTGCCCTAGTTCAACGCCAGAAACTCTCCCAACTTCATCTCGGTCAGCCCGGGTGGAATATAGACTCCCCGGAAGGCCTCAGCAAACTCTCTCCAAGAAATCTGGGCATTTGGAGGGAAGGTGGTGCGATGGTGCTTCCACCACATTCCTGCCGGTCCTTGCAATTGAAGTGCAGCATACTCCGCTTTCAACACCTCACCATCCTCAACACACGAAATTTATCTTCCATCGTGTTGATCCATTCCTCAACATCGAGTGGCTCTGTTGCTTCCTTGAATCTTGGGGCTGGGTGTCCATGAAATCTTTGAAGCTGCTATATTGGTTCACTCCCATGCCACCACCTTGATTGTTACCACGTTGAGCGTTGTTGGTGATGGTGCGCGAAAAAATCCTCCATGTTCTTACCTGGATTGTTCCGCGTTGCTTGGCGACTCCCGGCGGCGGTCACGAGGAACATCTCGAGGGTAAATGGGGAGGAGGTGGCAAATCACGGTTCATGGGGAGGTTCATTGTTGTTGCCGTGGGTTTCCACCACCACCGGTCCCCTTACACCGTTAGCACCGGTCTCGGTGACCTCATATGTGGTTCGGCGAGTGTTTGTCATCTCGCATATTTCAAAGAACAAGTAATGATTGAGTGAAGTTTGTAATAATTAATGCGAGTGAAGGAAAAATTATGCCGTCTTGAATTTACTGCGAGAATAAATTCATACAATAAAACAGAGGCACAACAATCGCATCCCAATTAAAACAACAGCACTTAATCAAATTACTTCAACGGCAAACATCACGTCCATACAATCCAATTGCCAGCATACAAACACTGGACTTTTTATGCGTTCAGATATCGCATTCTAAATCAAGTTCCAACCATATGCCAAGTCTCATACGTTCAAAGCAACATACAATAGGATACATGCCAAAAAGAAAGGTCGTCGCGACAGACCTAGATACTAGCGCAAGGGCAACTAGCCTACTCCTCGGGGCCATCGTCGGGATCGGAGACGTCACCATCGCCCCCAGGTGAAACTACAGGCTCGTCCTAGTTGTCGTCGTCGATATCCATGCCAGCGGCGTCTGGTGGAGCATATGGGCCAACCCCATTGTAGAGCACGTGAAACTCCTCGTGCAGGTTGCCATTGTATTCCTCTAGCTCATTGACCCTCAGCAGAAGGTTTCTCTCGTCCCTGGCTTCATTCCTTTCTCGCACTAATTGTCCAATCATGCGGTGCGCATTGTTGTTGGCTTGAGTCAACGTATGCACCCGTTGCATAGCTCTATCGCCTCTCTCAATCGCTTTGATCTCGCTTTGTAAGTTCATATCGATATCTTGCTCCTACAAGCTAGCTATAGCACGTGCTGTCTCTTCTTACGCTTTCTCCCCTTGAGCTTATCCTCACTCACATAAGCCGGTCAAAGTCCAAGAGGGTACTCTCGAGACCCTCATACGCCTCGATGGCGGTGAACATAGCACTCATTGCACAGTTGTCGCTAGCTTTGTCCTTCACCGGACCTCGACTGGGGCACTTCCACGAGGTCGAACCCAAATGACATCACGAGGATCATCCCTAGGAAAAGTGCCATTTAGAGTCGCCGCAAGCTCATTGGGAAATCTGCTCATAATGTCCCCGATGACACGGAAGGTCGCTCCCTCTGCACCCTCACCGTGAGTCGACCCTCAAACTCCAAATGCCAACCATCCCAATCTGGAGCATCACCGAGAGCGGGGAACCGTGATCTCCACCACTCTGAGTCCATCCTCTCGCTAATCGGCTCTCATTCCAAGAGTACACCGGCTCTTGACCCTCTGGTACCCACATCATGGAGCACTCTCCAAAGCAAAGTCGGCATGCCAAACTCGCTCAAGAATGTGTCCGTAGTGCGGTGCTCCCTCGAGGGGCCAACAGACGTCGAGGTGCTCTTCCTCCGGTGGACTTACTGGTGATGCACGCTTCGTGCGGGCCATCTCAGAGTAAAAGTTCTTTTATTACCTCGGGAAACATATTTTAGGTGATACAACTTTTATCAAAATAAGATAATCAATTTATAAGGGAGGAATGCATGACATGAATGAAATGCACAAGTAACATGATGTATGTATGCGTGCGTCACGTTCTCACAAACTTAGGAATAAATAATTTCTAACGACGAATTTGGTGGCATACAAACGATCTCTCAAATACGTAGCTAATACGTTCTACACGATAGCGTTGTTATGTACTGCAGAAGATTCATTTCAGCCCAATTCCCAATGAATGCATAAAAGCGGTAAAGTTTTATCTACACGCTCTACACGAATCCCCGACATCGTGTACAACGGTAGTAACTACCCGAACCATCGTCCTATTGACGGCATCGCCTCCACAGATGGAAGACCCATACATGAGATACCTTTGTAAAACATGCGTAGAACATGTAATTACTCCAGCATCATATAAGCATTCACCCTAGATCGGCGGTGTACCCGATCATGCTCTCACAACTCACACTTACCGAGGCGTAGAGGCAATTGATCCATACATTACCACTCAAACAAGTGGCACTCATACAATAGCACGCCGTATGAGCGACGAAAGAGAAATATGATGCAAGAACCCCAAGTCAGTACTTAATTAAGCCACCTAGAGTCCTTAACTGGGCATAAAGGATATGACCACTGGCACACTTTATAGTTTGGAAATCATGTTTTTCAAATGCCTTTTTGTTTTAAATACACTTGTGAACAGTAACACGCTAAACCATGCTCTGATGCCAGCTGTAATAGAACCGACCAATTATACGAAATTAAGTAAGAAAATCATCCGCCAGAGCAGACGATTTAGCAAACTTAAGCCCGTATAACCCGGTAGTCCGTGAAATCACGAAGGATTTCAAACCAATTTCCATTCCAGCCAAGATCGTAATAAGTTTAGCGGTCACCATCACATATTACATAAAAGTTTGCATCTCAGATACATCAGAGTTTAAACATAGTTATTACAAAACAAGTTCGAATAAAAGTAGCGAAAGTCATTTGTTCAAACCACACACACACTCACACGAAGTTTAAATACAGTGCCAGCGAATGATCATCTCCAACAAAAGCATTAGACGAGACGTAAGGAATGACCATGCCCATGGTCCTAAGCATCACCCATCGCAGGATAAAGGCAGTTGATACAGTAGCCGTAATACATCTGCCCATCTGCAACAAGTGGGAATAAAACCCTGAGTACGAGAAGGTACTCAGCTAGACTTACCCGACATAACCGAAAATAAATGACACCAAAGATTATGAAGGCTTTATAGTAGGGTAGCTGACTCATTTGCAAAAGAAGCATTTTTAGCATTTCAAGAACATTTCTAAAAGCATTATTGTCAAGTTAATTATTATTAACCTGTCGACTAGATTTGCACCTAAACTAGAGCAAACATATGATTAAGCAGATAATGATAACCAATGATCATTAAACAACTTCCATACTGTCATATTCACTATAATTGTCCAAGTGTCCCATAAACATTTACTACGATGAAGTAACTCAAGTCAAGTGCTCACTATCCAGGAGCAATGGCGATTCGAATCGATTCCTAACCAGCTGGTGATTTATTCCTTACACAAACCTCACTCACCCGCTAAAGTGAGATATTGATCACCGAGTCAACTTTCCAGGTATCTCGAGTTTGCCAGGAACCACATGTACCCGGGGGCCGACCGACTGCACTTTGGTCTTATCATCTCGCCCCCGTGTCCTACCACACCTGCTCCGGCACAGTGCGCTGCGAGCAATCTACTCGGCCCAAAAAATCTCTCAGCTTCACGGTCGGAAGGTACTTTATCCGGCCAGCTAAATGTAAGGCATGCGTTCAACATGACTCGAGGCCCAACAACGGTCGGTCCTTAATCGACACAGATGGAAACACTACAGTCCAAAACTCTGCAAGTCTTCGTCCGGTCTCAATTTCATTTAACACTTAGTTATACCATGACTTCATAGTCATCCAAGCAGATCCAGGTAACCACCTATAGCTCGCAGGTGGCAGGAAATCACCCGACTTCTATCGGTCTAAGCCAGCTAAGTATTGACTCGACTGCGGATACCAGGGTAACAAGGATATAGTATAACAAAGGTAAACAAGGTATAATGCAGCAACGGTTGCAAACAACTCCTGAACGTAATGCATCAATTAAAGTAAAGCATTTAATTAAATAATTACAAACCGGGAGAAAAATGCTCCGGGGCTTGCCTCTCTCGAAGGAGCTCGGACGGTGATCGGGGCACTCCGGAAGTTCCTCAACGTCCTCCTCGTCGGCTTCTAGCACTTCCTATGGCTGCACCTCGAACTGCTCCTCGGGCTCTTCGGGTATGACGACTGGGTTCTCGGTTTGCGATCCTGTATGATGCAATGTGCGTAAGTGCTTATGCAATCGGTGCATCGGATAAGATGAATACAATGGATATGTTTGAATGCAAGGTAGTCAACATCATCCAAGAAAATATACTACAAGCACATGTCATCTACTGTATTCTCTTCTACTACTAATATGTTAAGTCAACACATCTTATTAAATGCTTCAAAGATACACCAAAGCTAACATTATTAACTAACTTGCATTAAAGAGGATTATTTTATTTCATTTTAAACTAGGGCTACAACAGCAACCTATATTTCTGGTGCTTATAAAAATCTAAGAAAATTACAGTAGTATAGTACTACTCTAAGTAGACTACCATAAAATTTTCATGGCGTTTGGATAAGTAAAATAGTCTACACAAAAATGACAAGGCATAGCAGGATTATGAACATAAAAATACTTTGAACTGTGAAAAGTGTCAAACAACAGAGTTAGTATTTTTCCTAGGAAATACATGACATAAGAAGATTAACAAACTTGGAATCATATTTTTCTGAAGCCTATAGAATTTTCTACATATTTTTCAAGTTATCAGCAATATACATGATTAAATAAAATTCTACATAAAAGTATTTAAAAAATGACATGCAATAATTTTCCCTAGTGGATCTGATGATAAGGAACCTAGACAAATTTATTTCAACAGATTTGGAGCAACTTTGAGTACCCAAACATTTTGCAAACCATTTCTATTTTCAAATCATAAAGAATAAATTGAAAATAATTCCTTCAATCAACTCATCGGGCGGCCCATTGAATCAACTGCCCACGGCCGCTTTTCATTCTGCGACCGAGCGCAAAGGGAGGGAAGACGGCCCGGCGTCGGCCGCCCACTACTCGGCTTTACCGGGCGGGTGGTCGAGGCCATCTTGGCCGCTTACTTGCCATGGCTGTGGCGTGCTGCGCTATGAGGCCGTGCCATCTCCGCCACCTGGCAGGGTGAGCTAGCGCGCGCGCACGCGATCGCGAGAAGATGGCGAATCTTGCGGTAGGGTAGCTAAGCGGGCCGAGAGAAGAGAATGGAGGGGCCTCCATGGCGACCGAAACACGGCGGCGCGCCATGGTCGTGATGGCAAGGCCGAGACGGCTCTACACATGTGTTCGGCAGCGGGCGCAAATCTGAGCACAACTTGAAGGAGGGCGAGGCGGAGCTGCGAGCGCGCGGCTTGCTGGCCGAGGTGGAGGAGCCATGGCGGATTTCGCCAAGCGGTCTGGGCAAGCAAGCGAGGCGCAGCCGCGCGCTTCGGCTCTGGTGGAGAGGAGAGGCAGCGCAGGAATGAGCCAACAAAGCGCCACCGGCTTCGGCAGTGAAGGCGGGCGCTGGTCGAGCCGTGGTTGCCATGCCAATGGCGGCGTCGAGCCGACGCATGGTCGCCACGCCATGAAACAAAGCTCTGCCATGGCTCGGACGCTGTGGCAAGTCGATTAAGGGCGGCGGAGAGGCAGGCAAAAGGGCGCAACACTGGGTTGGGCTGAGCGAGGCGAGGCGCTCGCGGGAGGCTGGCTGGGCCGACTTCGGTCGTGGGCCAGAAGTGAGGCGACGGCCCGCGAAGGAGGAAAAAGCCTTTTTCATTTGTATTTTCAAGGAATTTTTAAATGCCATCTTTCAAATATTATTTTGAGCAAGAAAATGACATCTTTTGAAAATGTACCAAAAATGAAAGTTGATTAGAATTTAATTTTCTACAACTTTGCTTTTATGACCACAGTCAAATTCTTTCTAGATTTTGAATTGTAAGGTCAAAGTCCACGTTTAACTCAAAACCCTATTTTTTGGGAATTCATTTTTGAAGCCAAATTTTGAATTAATTGAATACAAACTTTGCTCCAAAAATTGAACTAAACATTGCTATATGATTTACAATAGTAGCCAAACATGTTTTACTAACCTAGCAAGCAAAATCAGGGCAAAACAAGTCTAACAAAAGTATGCACATTCAGGTTTCACAACATGTTTCAAATGTTTCGAAGCAGTGTTTCAATTGTTATTTACATGATTAGGCATGTGTGATTAGAATGCTTGATGATGCATGATATGTATGATTTGCAGTGACTAAATGCAGGCATAACACCGGGTGTTACAGCCACGCCGTTTCGCTGCGGCGCGCGCTGCGTGCGCTGTGCGCGTCATGGCGCGGACTGACCAAACTGAACCGGGCCAAGTCGTGATCAAGCACGCCATTGATCACGCTCTGCCCCTATGCTAGCTGATGCATGACTTAGAACGAAAAAATTACAAACTATTGTGCAACAATTTGGCTAACATGGCGGGGGATGCAGCGTCCCGGATATCCATCTGAAGGCCGATGGCGGCAGCGCGACGCGGTGTGGTGCTGCCGAGCGGATGTGGAACCGAGTTTTTTAAACTTGATTGCCGAACTGAAAATTGAACACTACAGTATTTGAGACATTTGGGAGCATGACATATATCTTGCGTATTCATGCATACGTAGAAATTGCTGTGCTGTAGGCTACGTATGTACGTAGCTGTTTCTTCCAGAACGAGTCGACGTGCTCAAAGTTCCTTGTTGGTTTCTCAAATAAAACTCCTCGTTTGCAAAAACGTGTACCAGATCTGTGACGAAACTAGTCCAGTCGGCATCCCAATCCTGAAACCGTGAGCAGAGAACATCAAAATGTAATCGAACAGGTTGCCATTAATTTCTAGAGGCTATTGTGGTAGGAGTACTACGTAGCAGTGTCTCCTTCTGATAAAAACAGATATTGCTTCCCAGCAAACAAGAGCTGTCGTGGAAGCAGCAAGGCATTGACAAATTCAGATCGATTTGTGGATCACGGATCAGGCAAACGAATGACGAAGCGATAAGCCAGCAATTTAGTCATTAAAAAAAGTCAGCAATATGCACGTCGGTGAACGAGTAAGGGGATTGGTATGAATCCTACGTCTACGTGGACGTCAAAGTCATCCCTGAATCTACTCATCCATTGGATTGGATGGTTTATTTCGCATCATATATATACGGGACCCTATATATATACAAGAGCTTTCTGTCTCTTGGCCAGAAGCCTAGAACGAGAAGTGTCGTTGATTCACCGATCAAGCCTCTGTTTCCCGTCCAAACATCAGCGTTACGTACCTGCGTAGGTGGGACTCCTGTGAAACCTCTATGGATTTCCATGAAAAGGATGCGCACAGGCACAGCTCTGATGAGCATGACCCTGCTCCGCTCCCTCTCGTCCGCCTGAACCACGTCTCGTTCCAGTGCGAGTCCGTGGAAGCATCGGTCGGCTTCTACCAGCGTGTGCTTGGCTTCGAGCTCGTCAAACGCCCGGCGTCCCTCGACTTCAGAGGAGCATGGTGAGCAGCCATTTCGCGCAGCATACCACTGCCCGTTACGTACTTGTCCTTCGAAATTTTTGTTGTTTATTTTCGCAAGGTGAGGCTAACTCGTTGCGTGCTTTTCAGGCTGCACAAGTACGGCATGGGGATACATCTACTGCAGCGCGGCTCGGATTCCAGCGCTCCGGCTGCGGCTGCTGCAAGACCGCCGGCGATCAACCCCAAGGGCAACCACATTTCCTTTCAGGTGACCGCCAGAGCTCTCGCGCAGAACTGACGTGCTTAATCAGTATACTCAGTAGTAGTAAGTCCCCGCTGATCGGCTGTCATCGTTTGCGAATGGCATGCAGTGCACGGACATGGCGCTCATGAAGGCGAGGCTGGGCGACATGGGGCTGGAGTTCGTCGCGGCGCGGGTGCGGGACGGCGAGACGGTGGTGGAGCAGCTCTTCTTCCACGACCCGGACGGCAATGTGATCGAGGTCTGCGACTGCGAGAAGCTCCCCGTGATACCCCTCGCCGATGCAGGCGCCGCCGGCCTTCCCAATCTGCTGCTGCCGGTGGAAACGAACGTGCATGGTTAGTTCGTGGTGGTTGCTTAGCACGATTATTTGATTCGTTTGATTAGCTATGTGAGTTGTAATAATATATACGATAATAACAGGCAGTTCTGCACGCTAATAGTTTGGCTTGCACTGTACTAGTACGTCTGTTGTGTTGTCAAATGCCAAGTGTCCGTAGTGTATATACACAAGTTGGGGAGATTTCGGGTTTACGCGTCTTCCAAGCTGAATCTACGGCCGACCTTTTGAACAGTCGGTTCCCTACCGGGAAAGCTAAAGCCCGTGTAGCAAGCGCAAGCACCTTTCCCTTTGCCTTCCATGTGACGCGATCGTCAGAGCCGGTAGAGAGAGTTAAATACATTTCCAGCTGCTGCGTATGTACCGCTTCTGCAGTGACGATGAAAGTGGCTTACTACTCTAAGTATG
Source organism: Miscanthus lutarioriparius (assembly GCA_904845875.1). NCBI lineage: Eukaryota > Viridiplantae > Streptophyta > Magnoliopsida > Poales > Poaceae > Miscanthus > Miscanthus lutarioriparius. The sequence continues at coordinate 22,983,798 of CAJGYO010000011.1, read as the reverse complement.
CGCCACATGCAAAGCTACAGCTAGCATCATCAATAAAAATGTCACGCAATGCATTTTTTTCACCTTTGAATCAAAGGATTAAAGGGATGTCATCTGTTGTGTGAGTGAGTGGCGACAAACCACCGCGTACCCGAAATCACAAAGCAACCGCACCAGCGTTCACAGCCCAATGAGAAGCCTGCCTGGCCCAATCGTGCGCTGTGCAAAGTGCAAGCCGAAACCGAAGTCAGTGGCAGAAACAGCCCTTATCCAAAAAAAAAAGTAGGCGGCACAAGCCACGCTCTCCGCGGTAAGACGCTTGTGGCTGCAATGCACGGCAGCAGCTGCAGGCGCGGACCGAGCAAAAACCAGCACCAGCCAAAGCAGAGTAGTAGCAGACGCGAAGAAGCAGAGGGAGGCCGGCCACCACAGCATGGCGACCACGGCGTTTCTATCCCCGGCCAAGCTGGCGCTGCAAGGGCGCCGGTTCGCGAGCGCCAAAACGGCGGGAGCGGGACGCGTCAGCGTCAGGGTCAGGGTCCCTCCGGCGCGAGCCCAGCAAGAGCAGCAGGTGAAGGAGGAGGAGGCCGAGGTGGCGACCTTGCCGCCGACGCAGGGCGCCGAGGAGCAGGCGAAGGCGAGGAAGGGGGACGCGCAGTCGCTGCCGCGGCAGCCGCTGGCGGAGAGCAAGAACATGAGCCGTGAGTACGGCGGGCAGTGGCTGAGCTGCACCACGCGGCACATCCGCATCTACGCGGCGTACATCGACCCGGAGACCAACGCGTTCGACCAGACGCAGATGGACAAGCTGACGCTCATGCTCGACCCGCAGGACGAGTTCGCCTGGACCGACGAGGCCTGCCAGATGGTCTTCAACGAGTTCCAGGACCTCGTCGATCACTACGAGGTAACCTCTGTAGTTACTCCCACTCCAATACTAGCTCCGATAGATAAAAGTTGATTCTCTTAATGTCTGAAATTCATTAAAAAAAATCATACGGTCATGGCAAAAGAAGTGCTCAGTATGAGGATAGCTGTACGCTACTGGATGCCTCATAAGTAGCTCATTGCTGGACTTGTTTCTGCTTTGAAACAGGGGGCTGAGCTGTCGGAGTACACACTTCGGTTGATCGGGTCAGACCTTGAGCACTACATCCGCAAAATGCTGTATGACGGGGTGCTCAAGTACAACATGAGGTCCAGAGTCCTCAATTTCAGCATGGGCAAGCCTCGGATGAAGTTCAACAGCAGCCAGATCCCAGAAGCAAAATAGAATGTACTTATCCAACACCCTTAAGAGAATGGTTTCTCCATTCTATTGCTGAATAAGATGTATACTTTGCAGTTCCAGATACGAACCAGAGCATTCCAGAATTCAGATTATACAGATGCAAAGTCATACCGATTCTGTTGGCAGCATTTTGTCACCCCTGCACAGTAATACCCACATAACGAGAGTCTGGGCAAAATAAGGGTTTGCTCCAGTTTAGACACCCCTTCTGTTTCTAGGGCACTCAAATTGGGTTACACAATACCATAGTTTCCATAGTTTCTGCTAATAGATATCACCGAAGACCCCATGAGTATCACTGGTCAAAGTTGTGACCACGCTAACTTACCACTTTACCAGTAATACCCACATAACGAGAGTCTGGGCAAAATAAGGGTTTGCTCCAGTTTAGACACCCCTTCTGTTTCTAGGGCACTCAAATTGGGTTACACAATACCATAGTTTCCATAGTTTCTGCTAATAGATATCACCGAAGACCCCATGAGTATCACTGGTCAAAGTTGTGACCACGCTAACTTACCAAACGACTTTCTGAACTGGATGGAGTAATGGCTAGTATGGGTAACCCTCTCCCATCATTCCACGACAACTCGGTACTTTTTAAATTCATCGCTCCATGGCCTGAATTGCTCTTCTTGCCCAACGTTCTATAAAAGCATACAGATAGAGAGTAAATAATAAAAATTAGGGAACACCGCACCATGCTATGCTGTTGCTGAGTAGCATGTACTGGTTCAAATAAGAGAGTACACATTAATGTTGCAAATAAACTGATTAATCATGAATTCATGGTAGATATATGTCTCAGCCCGATCTGTAACTATGCTGAGCTACATAGGCAAACTGACTGTCTCCACTGAAAAATAAAGCTTTTGTTTTAATTCTACCAAGAATACGCTTCTGCTACAGTCGTTACTTGTTTTAACAAGAGATGGAGCTATGAGTTTCAGATGTGTGCTAACAGACACTTAGTTTGCCCACATTATTAACAACAAAGAAATGGTATTGCGGTTACCTGCAACTAGAAGAAAAGCCCACGCAAAAGAGCGAAGCGATTTGGATAGTTATTGCATTGGAGACTGAATTGCTCAGCAAGATCTGAAATTCAACGAACAAAGAGGTGTCAGTTAGTACTATAATCACATGCGTGCGTCTCAGGCCACTTGGAGACAACATAGCATATCAGGTAAGTTACTACAAACCGACTGAGAAGCCAACACAACTCATCATCGATATAATTGGTACTGCACGAGAAACCATTTCAAACGTCATACATTAAAAAAAATTAAGAGCTCCATGAAAAGAGATTGACAGGATCCGCAAGTCCTTCATTTGGAAGGGGACAGATAAGTCTAATGATCCCCCACTGCCTCGTCAACTTGGGAAGAGTGAAACATCCAAAAAGCTTGGGGGGCTAGGCATCTCGGACTTATAGATGGAAGAGCGCTAAGGCTGCTAGCTTTGGCCTGAGTGGGTTAATGATTCGAAGCCATGGGTGGGCATGGACACCCCTTGTGATGCCACTGACCGTCTGCTGTCCAGTACGTGCACCACTGTGACAATGGGTAATGGCCACAAGGCCAAATTTTGGCACAGTAGCTGGTTGCAAGGAGACGCCCCAAGAATGTTGGCACCTAACTTCTACAGTTTAGTTAAGTGCAAGAACAAATCAGTTAGCCAGGAGCTGAGGAATAATGCGTCGATTAGAAGCCAACAGGAAAGAATCACGGATGCCACTCGAGGAAATTATTTCCCCCTGGCTATGACTCAGGACGTTCATCTGCAACCGTCACTTGGAGATGGATGGCAAACAGGGAATACACACCGCTAAGTCGGCATATCAAATCTAATTCGCCGCTTCTTTTGAGCTAACACAACCTACTTTGCCTTTCAAAAAAAAAACACGGCCTATTTTGGAAAGCAAAAGTGGAAATACATGGCGATTGTTTCAGTCTATCTAAGTAAGCTGTGACGTTGCTGTTAGATTGATCTCCTAACCAATAAGCCCAACGGTCTATTGGGCCTTGGTCACGCGCCCTGATCGGGGGCGCCCAACCCTACATGGTTGGTGGGCCCCCGTCGCACTGCGCTATATAAAGAGGGCCGGCGGCTCAAAGCACGAGGTTCGCCGTGAGCCGCAAACCCACCGACAAACCTTAGACCGATCTAAGAGGGCGCGCAGCCAGCGACGGGAAGCTCCGCTGATCCTCGCCGTCGTCACTGCTACGCCCCGACCGCACTGCATCGACGTCCGCGCAACCTCTACTCCACCTGTCACGCCTGTGTGCCGCCTACATCACCGAACCAACGATGGCCAAAGATAATCTGCGACTTCATCTGAAGGCTCAGGTTCATCACCAGCCCCTCTCTACCCTATCTCCCTCTCGGTGTAGTATTCTAGGTCTAAATGTGCATGTGCTTCACTAGTCTAAGTATTCATCCGTCTAGATCTACCCTAGTCGATCCACAGTTTATAACAATGGTATCAGAGCCTTTTTCTAGCGGTAGATCGGGTACGGGAAAAGTGAGAACTGTTTGAGACATGGTCTCGACATCCTAACCCGCTCGGTGATTGACTGAGAAGGGAAAAGAACCGATTTCAAATCGGGGGGAAGAAGAAAACAGTTTCATCCCCAAACCTAACCCTAACCCTAATCGGGAAATCGTGCAAAATCCGAATCAAAGAAACCGGAAAGGATCCCGATCTCGGATCGGATCAGAAAGAACCCTAACCCTAGAAATGAAACCCTAACCCTAGATTGGGTTTTGGGAAGGAAAAAAGATGAAGAGGGAACCTACCCGGTCCTCCCGACACCGCCGTCACATGAAAGCCACCACCGTCTTGGGCGGTGATCACCGCCGCCATGGTTGGCGAGCGGACAGAGGCCCGGCTTCGGCCAGTGGCTCAGATACGGTCCAAAGCCGCTCGACGGCGGCGCGCTCTGCCATGGGCGAGCGCGCGCACCGGCGAGGGGCTTGGCACCGGTGTCGTCCTCACTTCTTCTCCGGTGACGAGGTGGCGCGCGCTCCCTTCGTCTTCGCTACCGTCGCCGTGGGAGAGGAGAGGAGAAAGAGAAATGGTCTAGGGTTTTTGGGGAGGCGCGCGGCCGGCGGGTTTTTGATGCCCCGAATGTCGCTCCACCGCTCGATCGAGAGACGAACGCTCACGAGCGATCGGGGCAGCCCATGCACCAAAGAGGAAAGGGCGCGAGGCTGAATTCCCGGCCCAGGCCCAGGTTGCGGCTTTGGCGCGAGAATCTTATTGGCCTTGTGCATGCAATGTGAGCATGCTGTGGGCAGCGATGTCTTTGGCTGGGCGAAATGGCCTAATGAATAGAAATAGCTCAAAGTTTTTCTTTTATTTTCCGAAAATATATATTTTGATGAATTTCAATTGGAAGTTGATGCAAATCTTTGTGCAATTTTTGTCCAACGACAATTTTGTTCAGAGAACAGTGCAATATTTAAGAGTTTCTGGAAAAATAATTATGGGCATATTTAAATTTTCCGCTGCGTATTTAAAGTAATTATGGACTTTTAATTAAATTCGAACCAACGGAAAAATTTGATTTTAAGAGCCAAGAGATAAATATGAGATGATTATGATATTGTTATTTTCTGACCAACGTTGTTAATAGCAATATTATAATTTTAATGATTATACATTATTTCTATTTCTGCCCAACGGTGATGTAGATTTAATGTATAAAACAATTGTATGTTTTAATTTTGACCAACGTTAAACTAAGGCATGCAATTATTGTTGTTATTTCTGTTCTCACACTATTTGAATTATGTTTTTAGGAGGATACAACTTAATGAGTTGTATCAAAGAGATCCCCACTCTAAAAGGTGATAACTATAATGAGTGGAAGAAAAAGATAGACCTGGCCTTCATCCTCATTTGAGGTGGATCTGGTTGTCACACCACACCGTGCCCAGAGCGGTGAGGGATTTTGAGACTCCTAGAGAGCGGATGCTCCAGAAGATGTCCTATGACCTTGAGCATAGGAAATGGGTCACTTGCCAACAAGAAGTGTTTGGCGTTGATAAAGAACTACGATTGAGCTCTGCTATTGTGGGCTCAATTCCAGCATCATGACACGGTCACAGAGTACCTAGATAGAATAAAGAGTCAGTTCACTTTGGCTCTTCAAAGACATGCAACCCAGCTGATCAAGCAGCTGGTTACAGAAAGGTACTCTGGTGGCGGCAGTGGCATTAGAGAGCACATACTGAGAATGAGCAATCTGGCATCTAAGCTCAAACCAATGGATTTGGCACTCAAGTATGAGTTTCTTATTCATTTGATTTTTGCTTCTTTGCCCAAAGAATTTGACACCTTTGTTGTTAATTACAACATACAGCCTGAAAAATGGGATTTAGAAAAGCTCATAGCCATGTGTGTGTAGGAGGAGGAAAGAATAAAAGTTTGACAAGGTGGTTCTGTCAACTACCTAAAAGATAAGAAAAAGAACTATTATAACAGCTCTTCCTCCAAGTCATCTAGAAAAGGTCCTATGCAACAGTCTCTCGAACCAAAGAATTCCCGGTGGCTAAAATCGATCGTGTCTCCATCAGCAAGAAGAAGACGGGACATTATAAAAAGAACTGTCCCGATTTCCTAAAGATGATAATGAAGAATAAAGGTGAGAACATTATTACGTTTGTAAATGAATCCTTGTATGTAAAGTTTTCAAAATCTACTTGGTGGATTGATTTAGGTGCAACTATTCATGTTGCTAATTTATTACAGGGATTCCGTTCGATGAGAACTTTGCAAAGAAGCGAAAGTTTCATTAAAGTCGCAAATGGAGTACAAGCAGAGGTTGAGGCCGTTGAAGATCTTCCTCTAGAGCTTCCAGATGGCTTTATACTTTTTCTTAGAGATGTTCTTTATGTACCTTCTTTGCAAAGAAACCTGATTAGTGTATCAAAGTTGGACCATGATGGTTATGATTGCCATTTTGGAAATGGCAAATGTCAGATATTGTTTAATAATAAATGTGTTGGTCTTGCCTTTCGACAAGACGAGCTTTATTTGTTATCACTTCGTGAAAATGTGAATTCCGTATGTGATGTGAATGAAAATGTATCCTCATCGAACAATGGAAACAGAAAACGAAAGAGAGCTCACGATGCGTTGTCAAAATTATGGCACTGTCGTTTAGGCCATATTTCGAGGGAGAGAATAGAAAGACTAGTTAAGAATAATATTCTTCCTTCATTAGAGCTCTCAGAGTTAGAACAATGTAGAGATTGCATAAAAGGAAAGTATGTAAAGAAAATTAAGAAAGATGCCAAACGAAGCGCAGAATTCTCTGATTATTCACACGGATATATGTGGTCCTTTTCACGTGAAAAGTGTGGATGGTTATGATTCATTCATAACATTCACAGACGATTACTCTCTCGGTTTGGCTATATTTATCCAATTAAAGAAAGAAACGAAGCGTTGGATAAATTCAAAATATTTAAAGCGAAGTTGAAAATCAGCATGATTTAAAGATTAAGATAGTCGTCGACCGTGGAGGAGAGTACTACGGTTAAGCATACCCCATATGGACAAGTTCTGGACCTTTCGCAAGGTTCTTACAGAGAATGGTATAGTCGCCCGATATTCAACACCGGGCGAACCTCAAAGAGAATGGAGTAGTTGAAAGGCGTAACTGTACTCACGATGGATATGGTGCGTAGTATGATAAGTTACTCCACTTTACCGATGAGTTCTGTGGATGGAGGCGTTAAAACCGCCATTCATATTCTCAATAGAGTACCAAGTAAGTCGGTGCCCAAAACACCGTATGAGTTGTGGACGGAAGAGTACCTCACTTAACCACTTGCGTGTGTGGGGGAGCCTCACTTTGAGGCTAAAGTTTTTAACCCAAACATTGAGAAGCTAGATCCCAAAACAGTGAGTTGCCATTTCATTGGCTACCCAGAAAAGTCAAAAGGTTTTTGTTTCTACTGTCCTAACAGACATACAAAGTTTGTGGAAACGAGACACGCTGTCTTCCTAGAGGATGAAATGATTAGGGGGAGCATGGTAGCTCGAGAAATTGACCTTGAAGAGAAGCGGGTGTATGCACCCACTCCGATCATTTATGAGCCATTTTTCTCACTACTGCTTTTTCTTTGCACCAACAAAGATAAGACAACGTGGTGCCAAAGACTGTTGTTATCCCTTTGTGGCAACAATGAATGATGATGAGGAACCTGTGCCTCGGGATCCTATAGAACCTATTGCCACACATGAGGGGAGCAACAACAACAGCCTCAAACAGAAAATGTGCCAATTGAGGAGGCCCCTAGAAGGTCTCAAAGAGTTAGAAAATCAGCTATTCCTGCTGATTATGAAGTGTACAACACTGAAGAATTTCAAATGGAGGATGATCCCACCTCATTTGAAGAAGCCATGAAAAGTGATCATTCATCAAAGTGGCTTGAGGCCATGGAAGATGAGATGAGATCAATGAATGCAAATAAAGTTTGGGATTTGGAGATAATTCCTAAAGGAGCCAAAACAGTAGGCTGTAAATGGGTCTACAAAACAAAACTTGACTCTCAAAGGAATATAGAAAGATATAAAGCCCGACTTGTGGCAAAAGGCTTTACACAAAGAGAAGGGATTGATTACAATGAGACTTTTTCTCCAGTCTCGTGTAAGGATTCCTTCAGAATCATAATGGCATTAGTGGCACATTACGATTTGGAATTACATCAGATGGTTGTAAAGACGGCATTTCTCAACGGAGATTTAGAGGAAAATGTTTACATGGCACAACCGAAAGGTTTTGTCATGGAGGGAAAAGAACGTTTGGGATGCCGCCTAAAGAAATCTATTTATGGATTAAAACAAGCTTCAAGACAAAGGTACTTGAAGTTTGATCGGAATAATAAAGAATTTTGGGTTTAAAGATAATGTTGAGGACAATTGTGTCTCACGCAAGTTTAAGAATGGGAAGTTTATCTTCCTTGTCCTGTATATGTGGATGATATCTTACTTGCTAGTAGTGATGTCAGTCTACTACTAGAAACAAAGAAGTTTTTGTCCTCAAAATTTGATATGAAAGATCTTGATGAAGCTTCGTTCGTTCTAGGGATCGAGATTCACCGAGATAGAAGTAAAGGGTATTAGGACTGTCACAAAAGGCATATATAGAAAAAGTCTTAAAGAAATTCAAGATGCACAAATGTAGTTCCTCACCGCTCCTATAGTCAAGGGCTGACAGATATGGGGATTTTCAATGCCCGGAACCAATATGAGATCGATCAAATGAAAGTGGTTCCATATGCTTCAAATTGTCGGAAGCTTGCAATATGCTCAAGTGTGTACGCATACGACTTGGCATTTGTTACCGGGTTACTTGGCGATTCGAGCAATCTCGAATAGAACACCGAAATTGGTAAAGAAAGTCTTGCGTTATTTGCAAGGAACGAAAGGCCTCATGATGACATATAGAAGATCCGATTCACTCCATATAGTGGGATATTCAGATTACGATTATGCGGGAGATAATAGAAAATCCACGTCTGGATATGTGTTCACTCTCAGGGGGGAGCTATTTCATGGAAAAGCTCAAAGCAAACCGTCACTACATCGTCCCACAATGTATGCCGAGTTTGTAGCGTGTTATGAGGCAACAGGGCGGTGAACTGCTAAAGAAGTTCATACCCGGTTTGAAGGTGGTTAACGACATCAATAGACCATCGAAGTTATCTTTGCGATAATAATCCAAAGAAGATGCAGATGCTCACAACAATAGGTCAAGTGGTGCTTTGCCAAACACATTGACATAAAGTATTATGTTGTGAAGGATAAAGTCCGGATCAAATGATAAGTCTTGAGCATATAAGTACCGAAAAGATGCTCGCGGATCCGCTTACAAAAGGCTTACCACCCAACGTGTTCAGAGAACATGTAGCCGGCATGGGTTTAAGGGAAAGCCTATGATTCCTGGACTATAAAGGGCCCAAAAGTTAAAGTAACTATTTCGGATCGTAGACGTGCATTGTAGTCATTAAATCTATCGGCGATTGACCGTGACGATGAGACATGCTCTATGCATCATCTGTGAAGAAATGAGTAAGGATAAAAGCATTGAAGTTTAAAGTTTAAAGATAAAAGTAATAGTGAGATCAAGGGGGAGAATGTTAGATTGATCTCCTAACCAATAAGCCCAACGGCCTATTGGGCCTTGGTCACGCGTCCTGATCGGGGGCGCCCAACCCTACATGGTTGGTGGGCCCCGTCGCCTCAAGGCTATATAAAGAGAGGTGGGGCCGGCGGCTCAAAGCACGAGGTTCGCCGTGAGCCGCAAACCCACCGACAAACCCTAGACCGATCTAAGAGGGCGCTGACCCGTGACAGGAAGCTCCGCGATCCTCGCCGTAAATCATCACACGCTACGCCCGACCGCCTTTGCATCGACGTCGTCAAGCAACCTCTACTCCACCATTCGCTGCCCGTGTCTGCCTCCATCACCGAACCAAATGATGGCCAAAGACAATCAACTTCATCTGAAGGCTCAGGTTCATCACCAGCCCCTCTCTACCCTATCTCCCTCTCGGTGTAGTATTCTAGGTCTAAATGTGCATGTGCTTCACTGGTCTAAGTATTCATCCGTCTAGATCTACCCTAGTCGATCCACAGTTTATAACAGTTGCCTCTTCAAAGAGCAAACACCATTTATCCACTACGGGTCTTCTCCCTGTGGGCAATAGCCGCCATTGTTCTGCCTCACTCCGGCTGGATCCTAGCAGCTGATGACAGCATTGCGCCTCTTCCAGAGTTGCCAGCAGAATAGTGCAACGAACGTCCCAAATTCTTCCCGCGGCAGATTGTTGGGGCGATCTAGCTTGTGCAGCTCACTCATATCCTGCCCAGGCACCATGGGCACCCCTATTGCTGCCCAGTACTGCCAGCGGGGCCGTTCGCTGGTCTTAAACTTGGCTGAAATTAGCTGAAAAACACTGTTCTGATTGAAATGTTGTGAGAGAAAAATATTGTTCCGACTGAAAAAAGAAGCCGAGCAAGCCAAGTTTCACCGAACGGCCCCGTGGCAACCGTTTATGATATATGCTCCGGGGTCTCATCCGCTTCATTGCACACTTCACAGAGCGCATTTGGCACGATTCTAGTTCAACTTCATCGCCTGGGATTCTAATTCAAAACAAAGTTTTGACAGCAGACAACCTAGCAAGGAGGGGATGACCACACCAAGCATCTTGTGCACTCTGTCATGGGCAACAGAAAATCTGACTACATCTGTCCCTACCATATGCCCATTCACTAATGACATCTGGAGGAGGGTACTGGATTGGGAAACTTTCTCTCTAGCTACCTCCAAACATCCAGGCAGCCAATGTCGCCTCCATTGCCAAGTGGTGACAGATCGCAGCAAAGGCGCGTAGAAGCGTTTTCAACTGGTTAATTAATCAGTTATGCCATGTGGAATTTGAGGAAAGAAAAGAAGCGAGTATTCGAAAACGAGAGCTCTACAGCGCTGGTGGTGGAGCTGCAGGTAAAAGAGGATATCACACAACGACATCATGCTTTCGGCAACCAGTAGCAGGAGGACCTTTGGGCCTGTTCGTTGATTGGTGCTGGTGCTGGTTTTTTTTAGAGGAAAACATTGTTGCTTGGCTGGTTTGGGCTGGCTGAAACCAACAAGCGAATAGGCTGTTTGCCTTAGGCTGGCTGTGCTCTCTGCACTATCTCTTCATATAGCCTGCAAGGGCAGAATTTTCTATTGTTTGCTTCTGCAAGGAAGAAGGGCAGGCCTGGTGCAGTGGTGAGAGCTGTCTCACTGAATCACTAGGTCGTGGGTTCGAAGTGCGGGAAAAGGCTTATCTCAGTTTATTCCTTCCCCAGACCCTACGTATGAGGGAGCCTCCGGCGCTAGGTCTGCTATTTTTTTTTTTTGCTTCTGCAAGGCAGAGCTCCTGCAATCTTCGATAAAAAAAAGTGCTCCAAGTTCCAAACATACCTTGCACTCAAATGAATACAGTTTTTTTTAAGGACAACAAAAGCTTTGTCGCAATTTTATTAGAAGAGATTGGTCCAGTTTTTAAGGGAAAAAGCGGACCATAACCCTTACAAGTGCGAGATTAAAACTACTCAGCAAACAACTTAACAAATTTGCTTCACCGACGACAGCTAAACACATGCTATCAACCAACTAGACAACTCAATCAAAAGATCACAGTCTAAACAAGACGAGCCAAACACAACAGCTGCAAAGGGAGAAAACAGAAAGGCTGACAACTAGGAAAACTTAAACACAACAACAAGATCACTAAGTCACAAAAAAAAACAAGATCACTGGAAACTACAAGGACCACCAGTCAACTACTAAAACAGAAAACGACAGACAACTGAAAAAACCTTGAGAAAACAATAACACCACTGGTAAAAAAACCACCACAGGTTGGTCCAAACAAGCAGCTATGGAGAAACACTACCACCTCTGACCACAAACACCATCTGACAAATCTCCTGACTTAGAACTTAGAACAACTAAATCCAGAACCAAAAAGAAGGCTGACACACCACCGGGAGAAAGATACAGGTCAAAAGACAAGTTAAACAGGCCTAATATGAGTATTAAAACTCCAAAATTCTACAAGAGTGAAATGAACCAATGCAATTGTTAAAATAACATTTTTTCCTCTCTAATACAGCCAATGCTAACTTTACAAATTATGGACCACAGGTATGGTATGGAAAGAATGTCCACAACTACAATCAGAGATTCAAGCAAACCATCTATTTGGGGCATATGTAATTTGAAAACAGCCCAGCGATTGGATTTAAGGCTCAAAATGAAAACAATAATTAGAAACGGTGGCACATAGAAGGTTTCATGAAGTGCATCAACAGCAGTATTAACACAGTACACATCATAAAAAATACCTTTACCAAGAAAATTTGCAATAAGCAGTACAAAGATATTTACAAAAGGAAAAAAACAATGAGACTCAAAAACAGCCAAAGCCCAAACAACAAGAGTTGATTGTGAAAAAATAATGTGTGCATGATACAAATGCATACCTGTGTACCTATCAAAGTATGACTTGTTCATCACATGCGTCCAGGGGTAGTATGCCACCTTATTACGGGTTCTTCGTTCTTTGAGCAGTGGACTGCGATCAGTAGCCAGGGCAAAATACTTATCATACTCTTCCTGTGTAAATGGTTTGTTGAGAAACTCAATCAACTTTTCTTTAAAAACTGAATTTGGCCTCTCATTGATATGTGGGGGCCATATAACGCCTTGTAATTCCTGTGAGTAAACATTTGCAGAAACAAGAATACAGCGTAAGACATAGCTTTTGCCTCATATTGAATAAAGTAAACAAACCAAGAGATACAAATGACAGTACTGATCACATTAAAAGACATCCTCAAATAATTCCCAATGGATAAAAAATAATATTAGAACATCTACAAATAATAAAATGGAAAATAAAAAAGGTACAAATATAGTGTTTGCAATTTATTCTTTCACAAGAGTTTGCACAATAAGTATAATGTGTTAAGAATAACATGACCTGATGTTTTAAATCGTAATCTACATGAACTGTTAACAAACATGATATACACTAGATTTCAATCATCGAGATAGAAAGAGTCAGCAAGCAATTATACCCTGAGAGATGTGATCCAATAAAATGCTGCTAGCTAAGATTACCATGTCATAAAAGGAAATGCAGAGACAGAAAAACCAATATTGGTGTAAACCACCATATTTGTCCACCCCAAGTATCCCCTCAATAACAGCAGACAAATTGAGTGATGACGTTGTAACTGTCCTGGTAGTGCTGGTCGTTAGTTGGTAGTAACTGGGATTTGACCAGATGCCTCGACTCGACTTGGCATGCTAGTTGGGCTAATCATCACTTACAGTTTTCCATATACGGACATTCAAACAGGTGTGCATGCATCCGATGGTACTTATTTTGTCTGTGTAACAACTACACATTGTGAGTTAAATCCCTAGCCTCAAAAGTCGATAGCATGTCTTCCCAAACTTGAAGTTGCTATAGGTGAGGGATGCACAATGTGAAAAACAAACTAGCCAAGCTTGTCTCCCATCTCTGGTTGCCACTACCATGTTGTTGCTACCATTCGACTTTGACATTGCTCAAGAAAAGGGAAGAAGGGACCCCGCCTATAGTCTCACTCCGTCTCCAAGTCTCTTGTCCATGGTTGCCACCACCGCTGCCATTACTCTGAAGCATGGATGAATGCACATCCCTTTCATTGGTGTTTGTCCTTTCACTCTTTGTAGTCTGCAACAAGAGGGTGCTTTGTAGGGGCATGGCTGCAACCAATGCTTCTAGGTTGTTTGGGGTATCATGAAAATCATCCATGTGATCATAGCACGTCTAGTTTGACATAACCAGGAAAGATGGTTCAAACTTTGGATTGACATAATATTAGATTTCATAATTTTCTTGCTAACATTGATAAATTGGTAAAAAAAATTATCTGTAATCATCTTGAGTTGCTATTAGTGTTGTTTCTTATCAAGCTAGCTCATAACTAAAGTCACTAAAGATGCCTTATTAGGGAAAATACAACAGAATAATCAAGTAATAGCACACTACTACACTATCATTGATTGCAACCTTAAATAGTGGATTAAGCTCCTTGGCTAAATGAAGAAAAACAGTAGGTACTCGCTTTGTTTCAAATGTTAAGTTGTTTTAGTTTTGTAAGTCAAACTTGTCTAATGTTGATCAAGTTTATAGAAAAAATATTAGCATCTACAATATCAAATAAATACATATCAAAATATATTTCACGGTGTATCTAATGAACCTTGTTTTATGTTGTAGATGTTTGTGCATTCTATAAACTTGGTCAAAGTTAGATAAATTAGACTTAGGACAAAACTAAAATGACTTACAATTTGAAATGGACCGAGTAATAAATCACTTTCAAGCCTTAAAATAACAGTATTATGCATTAATGCTACAGTATCAAATTATCTAAAAGGCTAAAACTATTGTGACAGATTACATAATGTAAACATGCCATAGGAGCAGTCAAGGTATGGGGAAAGACAATAAGAGGCACGTTGCTATTTCGAACATGTTAACAAATCAGGTCATGTACAAGTATAAACAAGAGAAATTTCTTGCATGTTGAACCCCTATTTGTATTAACTATTAAGAGGGCTCCAAGAATCAGTAAATCCAAGGGATTTGAATCCATGTACACGTATGCTAGGGAGCAGGGTCGTTCTTCCATTTCACAAAACGATTGTAAATTTCCAGCCGGAACAGTATTTTTCTCTCACACAAACCAGCCAGCAGTACTTCTTCACGAACCAGCAACGAAACGAACCAGCCAACCGAACAGGTTGGTGCAGTTTAAAAAAATAGCATGTAGGAGTGCAGAATTAAATAACAATAATAATAATGACATGTATTGTAATTTCTCACCGAAGCATTGAGAAGCATGGCCAGATGTCCCTTGCTTGAGCTTGCTTCCTTCTTGCCCAAAGGATCCAAATCTGTTGTTCCCCTGACTAGAGCATTCAACGGCTTCTCTCCTCCTCTTTCCACCTTCTCCGTCTTGTTGGGGACCAATACTAGGGTACCCGAAGAGGAGGGGCTAATGGTCATCAACATTAGTTCATCCGAGCAGTCAAGAGCATGACTATGGCTCCAACCGGCCCCCAGGTGCGCGGGCTCCACCTCGACCGACCTCTGGGGAGCCCCTGGGGGCGGGCTCCGCCTCGCCCGACACCGAGACCGTGGGCTCCGCCTCGCCCGATCCCGAGGCCACGGGCTCCGTCTCGCCCGACCCCTCGGGTGCGGTGAAAGGTCCTTGTTGGTTTTGGTAATTGAGTGACAACCTAGGTGGACTAATTGTGTTTATGTGAGATACACAGGTGATTAGTCCACAGGTACATATGTATGAGCAACATATGCCATGGAGGTAAAAATGGCTTGGAGATGTTGCAAAGCTCACACATATGATGATGAAGGAGCTTATTGCACATGAGACATGACATTGAGTCATGTGATCAAGGTGGAGAAGATCAAGATAAGACTTGGCTTGATGGACCGGTTGCAAGCGTGAAGGGCAAGTCAAAGGCTTTGGAGTGATGGACCGCGTGGCGGTGAAGCTTGAGCAAGACTTGACGCCGATGGACGATAGCAACGGTGAAGAGCAAGTAGAGTCAAGATCGATGAACCAATATGATCATGTGATGATATGAAGTGGATCATATCATTGTTGATCGTGTTGGTGCATGTGTTGCATCGACATTGAAGGAGATGGAATGGAATGCGCAAGACAAAGGTATAACCTAGGGCATTTCATTTCACCGGTCATAGGTGTGTAGAGAAGTTTATGACCGGGTTTAGGATAGATGGCCGTACTATCAAGAGGGGCAAACTTGTTTGCATATCGGTCATCTAGTGCCACTCGAGTGATCTAACTTTGCATTGTCGCTAGGATCGAGTGGCGTGGCAAGTTGAGTGGCTAACATCCTTTGGGAAATGATTGTGAAAATGCTAACACACATACACATGGTGGTGTACACTTGGTGGTGTTGGCACATTTACAAAGGAGGTGGTGTTTGTAGGGGTGATTCGGCGCTTTCGGGAAAATAGAATGCCTATTTTCTATTGCGCCGGATACAAGTTCTTGTGGTTAGCACATTGGAGCAAGGGTGATGAAGTTAGGAGTGAAAACGAGTTAGTCGCGAAGATGCTGGCGTCGGTCAACTGACCGAACGCTGGATCTGAATGCACCGGACGCTGGCAGGCTACGTCCGATCAGGCTGACGTACGATGACGTAGAAGCTGGAGTGTGACCGGACGCTGGCTACGTCCGATCAAGTGTGACCGGACGCGTCCGGTCGAGGTCGGTACCTTACTGGAAACGACCGGACGCTGGGGGTTCAGCGTCCGGTCAGTTGAAAGCTGCTGCGCCCGATCAGGTCAAGTGACCGTTGGAATCAGGACACGTGGCCGTCTGCGGGCGACCGGACGTGGAGGTCCAGCGTTCGGTCAACACGACCGGAGCGTCCGGTCGGCCCGACCGTTGCCCAGTGAAGGGGTAACGGCTAGTTTAGCCCTTGGGGCTATAAATAGAAGTGGCCCTCGGCCATGGCTGGTGCTGAGCACCTCAAGGGACTTAGTGTCCATGCTTATGAGTGCTTGGAAGCCCTCCATCACACATATACTTGATAGTGATCATTCGATTGTGTGAGTGAGCGATTCTAGTGCGATTGCATCGTGAGGTTGCATCGAGTGGCACTAGGTGGTCGTGTTGCAAGCCAGTGGTGCTTGTTACTCTTGGAGGTTGCCACCTCCTAGACGGCTTGGTGGTGGTCTCCGTCGAAGCCCGCAAGAAGCTTGTGCGGCGCTCCGGAGAAGTGCTTGTGAGGGGTACTTGTGCTCGCCCCGCGGGAGTCGCAAAGAGCAACTTTAGTAAAGCGTGTCATTGAGCTACCCTCACTCAAGGGGTAGGTTCTTGCGGTGCCCGATGTGCGGGCTTAGCGGGTGATGCTAATTAGCCGCCGAACCACCAAGTGAGCGGTCGACACAACGGGGACTAGCGTGTTGGCAAACACGTGAACCTCGGGAGAAAAATCATCGTGTCAACCTTGTTCTTCCCGTTGGTTTGCATCCCCATTACACAAGCTTGCAATTACTTTTATACATATTAAGCTTGTGTAGTTGCTCTTGTAATTAGTTAGCTTGTGTAGCTTACTAGTTACCTTCTTACTTGTGTAGCATAGAAGTAGCTCCCTTGCGTGGCTAATTTGGTTTTAGTAACCTTGTTAGTCACATTGCTTAGTTTGTGTAGCTAAGTATTTGCGCTCTCTAATTAGGCATTGGTTGCCTTGTTATTGAGCTTTGCTAGTGAGCTTAGTTGGCTTTGTGCTTTTGCTTACTAGCATGTGTAGGAGCTCCCTTGTTGCTTAAAGTACTAGTGGCATATGTTTGTGTGACCTTGCTCCTAGAATTGTTTAGGAGAGCTCTAGCTAGCCTGGCACCTTAGTTGCTTTATTAGTATCTTTGCAAGGTGCTAGTGAACATATATAGAGGGGTGTAGTCTTGGCTAGACCGATTGTTTTAATTCCGCATTTATATCGGTTAGCCGACGCGATTAATTTTAGAAAAGACTATTCACCCCCCCTCTAGTCTGCCATCTCGACCCTTCATGCGGGCTCCGTTTCATTCGACGGGGTCCCATACCGTCGTCAACCACTCCAGGTCCAGGCGTATAGGCCTGGGTAAAAACTCTGACTCCAGGGAAGAGACCGGCACACCCTGATGTAACCCGCGGCCACAACGAGCCATACCCGAGGATTCACATCAGGAACAGCGTCAGGCGGACCGGTGCTGTTCTGCCTAACCCTCGTACGAACACTGACAGGCGCATCAATTCATCGCGACGTCCACCAGGACGGAGTGGAGCGCCATGACCAGCAGACGACGCGTGCACATGGCACCAGTGACGAACAGGGCCACGACATGGAGCCATCCCTGTTGACATTTACAGGGTCGGTGGGACCCGCATGAAGGACAAGAAGGACCCAGCGATCCTAAAGGACTTCCTCTCTCTCTCTCGTTCTTCTCCTTTTCTCTGTTGTAACCCGTGCTTTCCCTTGGCCTATAAAAGGGAAAGCAGGGCGCCCCATGAAGGGGATCGATTCAGGCCAGACCCGATCGAACCATCATGAACACATCGAACCTCGAACCGATCGGAACACAACACAAACACACGACTGAGCAGCAACCAAGCTCTCGGCACCCGTGCATTCCTTCCATCAGAGACTTGGGATCTGTCCCTCTCTGCCCGTTTGTAACCCCTACTGCAAACTTTCAGTGCTAGTAACACGAGTAGTAGCGACGAACTGGATGTAGGGACATTCTGCCCGAACTAGTATAAACCCCGTGTCCTCTAAGCACACCATCCGAGCCAGACGCGCAATACTAGAAATTTACTCGTTAGTGGTAACTCGAAACACCGACACGTCTATTAGGCAAGGCACCACATAGACATGACAAGAAAAGAATGGTATGGAATCAGTGGTGACGGGCACAAGAAAACCTATGCTCCCTGCTTGAAACATGATAACATTTCACAACAAATGGGAATGACATGGTGTTACCTCATAATACACCGGTTTGTTAACAATCTGAATATCTGATCGAGGCCCCACGTCATCATCATCCTCTTTGCTCACCTCTTCCTCCTTCACCTTTTTAAGCAAGAAGAAGATGCGTTACAAAAATCATAAGGCAAAGAAAGGGTTGGTATCAGGTGTTTAGAACAACATTTCATAAGAGATGGAAATAGCATGATTTTACTAAAGTAACTCAAAGACCTTCATAATCGGCGAATCCGAGTCAACCCCATCCTCTGTGACTGACGCAGGGATGGCCTCCTCTTCATCATCCTTTTCCTCCATACCAATATCGTCCTCCCCCGACTGCCTAGACAAAGGATTGTCCACTTCATCATCCTCTTCCTCTTCCCCTTCCTCTTCCCCTTCCTCCTCCTCCTCCTTGCTATCGTCGTCATCCTCAGCATCGCTATGATCTACAGATCCCTCCCCGATAGTTATTGAACAGTTCCCCATCTTGAACACCAATTTGCCTTCCACCTCGTGAGCATGCCGGAGGAAGAAGCGGTAGTCTTCATCGATGTCAGGTTGTGAGTCATACCACGTGGATTTCGCCACCGGTGGCGGCGTGTCCTCTTCCATGGGGACAACACCGCTGCGGACCTCGCCGTCGGGGCTCGCCTCTAGAGCCTTGCGCTTCACGCCGTGCGGGGCCTCACTCGTGGCCCAAGGGCTCTCCTCCGATGAGGGAGGGGCCCTTTGCCCCCCGCAATTAGAGCCCACGATGGGGGTCCCGGCATTGTGATCGAGGATGGGTTGCTCGTACCTGATGACCCGGGGAGGGGAGAAGGCGCCGTCCTCGGACGGGATCACGACCGTGTAGGCATCGCTGTCGAGGCGGATGTGACGGAGGAAGTAGAGATAGTCTTTGTCAACATCGGTGGCCTCTTGCGCGGACAGGCCGGCGGCGACGGAGGGAATGTAGGGTTCGGCCGATGGCGGCATGATCGGGGGTTTTCGGCCGTGGGCTGGTTTGGAAAGTGGGGTGGAGTCCGTCGGGAGCCCAGGAGACGCGGTGTGACTGTATCCGCGCCAGCGCCTCTTATATCGTGGGACCGACCTACAACGATTATTTGGCACAGTGATAGTCCCCACCCCCCAGTGGCGGTGGGTAGTCTGAGCCAGGTTCTAGGAGGCGTGATCGTGAAGACTGAAGAGTATCGGTGTCCAATCACGTTATGACTTATGGCCAATCTAATGTTCCCTCGTCCAATGATCATGATTTATTGAGACCGGATTCGTTAGCGGCTAATAGTTAGCTGGTTAATAGCTCTAAGATAAAATTAGTTAGCTAACTTTAAGTTCACAAACTATTAGTTGTGGATTGTTTGGATCCTACCAGCTAATAGGTGAATGAACTGTACTTTTACCGAGAATGCCACCGTCACATAATAGGTGGACAAATTGTACTTTTACCAAGAATGCCACCACCTCAGCAATCGTCTTCCCCATGAGAACCCACCGAAGGCCTCGTCCAAGGCTGCCCCAACCTGAGGCCTCGTCCAAGGTTGTAGCCGCCCAAAGAGCTACCCTAGGCTGCCGCCGCCCGAAGGTCCCCACCCGAGGTCACCGCAGCACGAGGAGCTCAAGACGGAGGCCCTATCCGAGGTCGCGGCCACACAAGAAGGTCCTGTCCAAGGTCACCACCACATGAGGAGATCTTGGTTGAGGCCTTGCCCGAGGCCTTGTCCGAGGCTACCGCGCCCGAGGAGTGCGGCGTGTTGTCGTGAGATTTGAGTTTCACAAGTGGTAGCACGGCCCCACGACCGCCAGCGCTCTACTCGCCACTGGCATCGTTGCCCAAGCGCTCATGGTGGATGGGCTACAACCCACGACGGAGCAGGCGCACACACAGGGGCAGGCGCAATTGTCATCGTTGAAGGGTCCCCGGTGCTACTAGAGTGGGTAAGGTTGGGAAGACAAGGGTAGAACGGTCTTTTGCTATTCTATTAGCTGTTGTTAGCTGGGTTAGAACAGCTAATAGAAAAAACCACTATTTTGGTACCTAGCTAATAATTACTTACTCTATTTGCTGCACCTATTTGGATCCGCCTAGCTAATAGTTAGCTATTAAAATTAGTTGAAGATGGATCCAAACAGGTGCAGCTAATAGAGCATGTAATTATTATCTAGGTACCAAAATAATGATTTTAATTATTAGCTATTAGCTAGGTGGATTTAAACAGGGCCTTAATTATTTTGACCCTGTTTGACCTGGTCAGAAGTCCTTGCTCTTCTGCGTGCTGTTGGCTGTTGCAGCGAGGGTTTATCACGATCTTTATTTAACTCACATGCATTGTTTTATGTTACTTTCTCAGTCCACAAGAGAATAAAATTTTAGGGCAATACAAATTAGATTATCTTGAGTTTGAGTAATTATAAATAAAAATATTAATATTTATAACATCAAATAAGTATTATCAGATTTTTCATACTATAATTATTTGATGTCATAAATATTAATATTTTTATCTATATATTTGGTTAAATTTTATAAATGTTAACTAAGAATACACCTAGAATTGTATTCTTTTGTGGATAGATAGTACTATCGTTAGTAGGGTCTTTTAAGAGCAACTCCAAGAGACTCTTTATATCATTACTAATTGTTAGGAATAGAGATTTTGGTGAAAAAATTTCCTCCAACAACTTCTTTAATTGGTTACCCAAATATAGTCATCTTTTTCGGATTTCTCGCTAGCCAAAGATAAAAAAACGAGAATAGCTCTCTAGAGTGCGCACAAGATATAAAATAACTGTTGGAAAGTAAAAATATGTAGAAAGCTTATGTAAATGACTCTCTAAATGGTGATTTAGAGAGTGAGCTTTAGAAAGACTTCTGGAGATTCTCTAACTATGACTCTTGTATTTTTTTAGTTTTTTCATAGCTTATTGTACTTTACTTTTCTCCAATGAATATGTCTCCTTTCCTTGCATATCAACTTCTTAATCTCTCTCTTTCCTTACATAGATTGGCATAAATATCTCTAAATAGTTGATCCTCTTAATTAGTTTTCTTGCATAGCTAATGGACTTCATTCGTTACTAAGCTTAGCAATGAATTAGCGCAAAATGGCATGGTTGCTTAACGTCCTGAAAATCTACGAGCCCTCGACAACTAGAGTAGCTATAACTAAGAAATTTAACAGCTAGCAACTACAACCATAGCAAGAAAAAACACGACCAAGGAGAGCCTCTCATTATAGGAATAGTGGAAGCTGGCTTCTAAAATCCACCTAAGGCTCTAACCATACTCTATGCATAGCTTATAGTCATCTTATAAAACCTAGAAAAACATAGATGAAATCTAGAATGCTAGGCAATCTAGCTTTTTTAGCTTCTAAACTTGAAAAGGCAATCCGGACCTTCACTTTTACAATAGCATTGGAATAAAAAACCGAAGCATGAGGGTCTTTTGGTACTTAAAAACATCTTATTTTAGCTTTCACAATCTATGGATCTAAACAACCTTCCAACCCAGCTTCTATAATCATCAATGGTGTACCCAAAGAAGACCTTTATATTCCTACTAGGTAGCGTGCCCATGCGTTGCTACGGGATAACTAACAATTTATACTTAAAACACACGGATAGCATGATAAGATAGCAATACTGTTAAATTAAATACCAACGTTAAAGTGATATTTAATCCAAAAAGCAAAGTTTATGAATTTAACACAGTCACGGAGTGCGCGGCGTCGCAGGCTCACAAACTCTAGAGCTTCCAGAGATGGGGTCGAATCCAAACTAGAGCCTCGTAATCCTGCATCTTTTCCTGGATGAGCTACACTTCTGATGCGCCGGTAGCAATATCAACGATCTCCAGTCGATGGACCAAGTCGTATGGATCCCCATATAATGGCTCAGACATGTAGATTTTGTTCTCCTTCTACTTGGATACACTTGTTTCATTGAAGCTTTCATTGAAATGTTTAGACACGAACGATTAATCGATCACCGATGTCCTCACCTGGACCACTCAGGCGTACGGTCGTGGAGGTTGCACTTGTAGATCGCGCTGCTGTAGGTGAAGCTCTGTGTCTCGTGGAACGTGCTCACCATGGCACCCACAATGTGCAGCTCACCGTTTGATTCCAAGTAGATACGGTGGCAGAGCCCCGTAGGTGGTGACAGCGATGGCAGCAGCGTCGCGGTTGGAGTAGCGCCGGCGGCATTGCTGCTGTAGATAGAGATTTCTCCAGTGCAGTCGATCACCAAGAACTTGTCTTGGTAGTGGACGATGGAGCCCACAGAGAACTCCAGTTTGGTGTTGAGCAGCGTCCATGCGCTGTCGACTCCAACCCGGCAGAACGCGACCTCCGTGGAGCACCCAAGCAATGAATAAATGAATGCACACAGTACCGTTAACATAATCAATAAAACGAATCAAGCTAAATTGAAAAAATAAAAAGAAACAAAATCATGACTTAAAGACTATACGCACGTCACTCACGATCACCTAGATTGGGAATGCCTGATGCCTTCATCTCAAGCTGCATCTTTTTCTGTCTCCATGCGAAACTAAAACAATCAATATTTTTTCCATCTCTGCCTGCATGCAAATAAAAAAGAGAGATATGTTAGGTACCTAGCCAAATTATGTGTCTTGTGCAAAGATGGTGAGTAGGACTCTAGCGAAGAAAACACTTTGTAGCTTCGACCACAGCGATTTATCAAGTACGGTATTTGTTAAACTAAACATCAGTTCAACCATTCAAGTGAACATGAGAACAAGATCTTTTTTTTTATTTCTTTTGAGCAAACCTATGATAGACAAATGTACACTCATTAACTAAAAATAATAATAACCTATGATAGATAAATGTACACTCATTAACTGAATAAATAATCAGACAAAGGCATAATCAGTGCCAAAAAGCAAAGTTCATTTCATGAGAGCAGGAGCAAGTCTAGATAGACAACCACATACATCTAAATTAGTACGATATTTGTTGGATATACATACGTTTGTTAGTTTTTTTTTGAGCAATTTTTGCATAAATGTATAGCCATGAATCTAGCTAAGCTTGAAAAGACAGTGATTGCAGTACATAAACCGGATGACCAACCTTGATAAACGTTCCAAAAAATGCGGGATATACAGTGTGCCCGTACGTTGTTACGGGACAACTAAATTTTTATATTAAAAATACACAGATCGCATAATAAAATAACAATACTATGAAATTAAATACCCACATTAAAATAACATTAATCGCAAGCTCACCGACTTTACTATATAGACATTTCCAAATTTTCGTTGACTCAGATAATTAACAAATAAGCAATGCCCCGCCACATTTTTGTTAACTATTCACTGTGTTTTTTTAAGAAAACATGTGATGGAGAGACATTGTTGGTTTTTAACTTTTTTTACATCATCACTAATCCAATTGAAGAGAGATGACCATAATTTTTTTAAGAAAACAATGTCTATGAGTTATCACATTCTCAGAAAGCTGAACTGGTTGTCATCTTCCTATTTTTGCCAGTAAAATTATCTAAGCTTTATATGTATAACCTGAAAACTGAACTGCTTGTCATCTTTCTATTTTTGCCAGTAAAATTATCTGAGCTTCATATTTATAACCTGGACTCAACATGGCCATGCCAAGACATAAAAAGTTACCTTAGTAACAGTATCATTATATTAAGCTCAATAACATGGCAGCTGATTGTCCTCTGCATCAAGCATCAGTGTATCAATGCCAACCATTGACTCATCATCTAGAGTTTACAAATGTAAGCCATGTCAATAAATTACAACAATTCAGGGCAAGTTCAGTGAGAAATCCCTCTTTTTCAAGATTTAACTTCAGTGAGAAATCATCATTCTTTTTCTTGCCTACCTACATTAGATTGTTCAAAAATAAACAAAGATCAATCCACAGACATTTTGCAGTGCAGAGATAACTTTGTGACCTAGCTTGGTGTTGCTGTTACGGGAACACCAATTCAGCGAGCGAGGTCTAGAGGTGCAAAGTCCTGATGCCAAACATCTGAATACTATCCAGTGTAAAAAAAAAATTTAGCAAGCCAAAAATTCAGTGGCCATAAAAAAGTTGACAAGAGAAAAATATCTAATATATTTTACCAGTAAAGTATCTAACGTTGGTACACCAAGATCATGAATTGAGACTATCAGTAAATAAATAAGGCTCGAGCTACTTGAAACGAGATTGGTACAAACAAAGGGCTAACTATGCTAAAAAACAATGGCATCCATTGTGCAGGCATACAATATCGAAAAAATAGATGATTAACTATATAACAAGAACGTCTGCAGCATCAAGAACTATGGTTGTGTAACATCATGAACGGCGAGCGATGGAGGACGGGCGACGTCAATCGGTCTACATATGCGAAGACGACGGCTCGGGTGCATGACTCAAGTGGCGTCAAGGTAGTGGCGCGGTAGCCGAGGACGACGGCTCGGGTGCATGGCGCGGGCGAACGGCGAGGACTACGGCGCGGACGTCGTGGAGGCGGCGGTGTTTCCAGGTGCACGATGCGGGCGAATGGCGAGGACGACGGCGCGACGTCGTGGAGGCGGCAGTGTACGTGGCGCACGGGGAGGATGACGGCGCGGGCGCACAGACCAGACGATGGAGCAGGTCGTGGAGGGGAGATCGCACGGGGAAGGGAGATCGCACGAGGAGGTGATCTTGCGGCGACCTTGCGGCGATCGATGATGTAGCCACAGGTGCATCCACTGGTAGGCAAACGGTGGATGATCCATTGTTGTTGCTTCTCCACTACACGATGAGGAAGAAGTAGGGGCGGCTCGATCGTGCAGGGGCTTGAGGAATGGGGCGCGCGACGATCGTCTCCGTGCAACGACCAGTGACGCGCTTGAGTCCTACCAAGAAGACGCTTTCGATTGTGCAGCGACGAGCGACGATGGTCTTCCATGTTTGTAGCGCATGCAAATCAGAGTCAAGAATTTCATATTTGTGGCACGAGGGCGGTATGATCGAGCGTGAGACGTGGGTGATCGCTTTCCTTGTTTGAGGCAATTAGGGTCAAAGACTTTCCGTGTTTGTAGCGCATGCAAATCAGGGTCAAGACTTTTCCGTATTTGTAGCGCATGCAAATTAGGGTCAAGACTTTCCGTGTTTTCTTCACACCAAAGGACGCAGCATGCGGGAGATGTCGTGGGATCGCAGACGTGGGCAGACGGACGAACCAAAACAAATGTCACACAAAAAAATGTCTACACTTTGTTCTTTTTAGTTATAGGAGATTAGCTTTGTTTGGTAGGGCTTCTTAAGGGGTATCAGCTTTGACTTCTCTAGCATCATGGGTGAAACCCTGATAAATGCTAGTTCAAGAAACAGCGCCAAAAAAAGCTCTAGAGGAGAGAAGATTTTTTTATACTACAAGGACGAAGCCACATAAATGTATCTTCTCCGGTGTCTCGGGTGAAGCCGGTTACAAAGAAACTCTGTCTAATAGGTCAAACTTATCTAACTTTGATCGAATTTATAGAAAAATGCATTAAAATATACAATATCAAATTAGTCTCATTACTTTTTCTGTGAAATACGTCATCGTGATGTATTTTGTTTGAATTTGTACATATTAATTTTTAGAATTAGTTAAGGTTAAGGGAGAACTATCTATTTCGCACTGAAAAAAATGGTCTCCCTTCTAAGGCACTCTTAAAATTGAAGTTCCTTATATAGCACTGAACTGAAATTTTCTTCCCTATTTGACACTATCGTCAATTTCCTTCGCTAACAGTGTTAAGTGGCCACCAAAATGACCAATTTGCCCTTGTCTATCAGAACTATATGGTGTAAAATAAGAAAGCATGAATGTTTGTTGTGCCAAATAAGGAAAAACATGAATGTCATGGTTGTGTAATAAGGAAGAGATTAGTTCGGGTTTCGAAGGTTGTTTTATTATATATGTATTTTTTTAAAATAATATAATAATAGGTAAATCGCTATAATTCATAAATATTTCTTTTTAATTTAGAAAAATATGAAATTGGTACATTTTTAAAAATATATATATAATCTCTCTCTTCAAGATCTACAACTTTAGTTTTGGTAATTTCTTCATTCGTGTTCATTTGAAAAAATTGAATTTCAAAATATAAGAACTTCAAACATATTTTTGGGACCTTAAATGATTTCAACTAAAACAAAATTGTAGATTTGATCGAGATCTACAATTTTTATATTGTTCATTTCTCTATCCGAGTTCGTTTGAGCAATTCAAAAATTTTAAATTTCAAAATATAAGATCTTCAAACAGAATTTTAAGACCATAACTTCGATTTCAAATTTGACTTCAGATAGAGCTAAAATAAAATATAATTTAGAACAAAAAAAGTACACCATCCGTGTTAGCATAATCTTAGTCTTATGTGGTGGTAAAAGAAAAGGCTCATGTATTAAAAATTCTTCTGTTGTTGTCAGGAGGTTAAAACTCACGGATCTTGCAGGTCTGGAGGTTCAATCAGTTTGTCTTTCTGGTTTTGATGAGATTCATGAGAGGATAGGAGAGCCAGGCACGGCAGCTCACGGTGGCGTCTGGCTATTGCGCGTGGCGGGACAGGTAGAACAAAGGGGGCGTTGGTGTACCTAAAGAAGTGTGTGCTAAACTGATAATGTTCATGTTTTAAGCACCCCTGGACTGAGTTTTTACAGAGTCCTAGCTCCAGTCTGGGGAAAACTCTACAGGGATCGTAATCACATAATGACATAAGATAGAGTGTTTATATATTATTTCAATGAGGAACCATTTATTCATTCAACAGCTGAACTGTATTCCAGGATCGAGGTTTCCATCGCATATTGAAATCCATACATTCTCCGCCGAGGACAATTCGTCACACGCGCAGAGTTATTATCACCATTGGGCTAAATCAAGCAAACGAAGGATATAGCCACCTAGTCAGTGTGAGCTCAGTCCACCAAACAAATAACCTCCTGTCCTTTAGAATCATCTACCCATGGCTTGAACTGATCTCCATGTACATTGTTCTGCAGAAGAATGAAGCTCAAAGTTAGCAGATTCACATTGCTGCTTAGGTATGCAACAGCCTGGCAATAAGAAGACAGTATGTACTGATGCTGCAAACAAAACTGGTTCCAGTGTGGTTGACATCAGGTCTGCTTAATCAGACCGAATGGCGCCTATATTGACTTGGAGCCTTGCAGGCAAAGAAAATGCCTATCTCAGCAAAACAAAATGAAAAGCTCTACCCAAAAAATATGTAGTTCAATATAGAGAATGACAGCTTTAGGGTTCGACACTTGTGCTTGAACAAAAGATATGGAAACATACGGATTTGATATATGAAAACTTTCTTCAAACAAAATACAAAGATAAAGACAACAGGCACTGCCAAAATAACTACAAGGATACCTGCAACCAGAAGAGAAACCCCCGCATCAGAGCTAGACCATTGCGACTGCCACTTTTCATAATTTGGTCGGCCAGATCTGACGTAAATAAAATAAAGAAAATGCATTAATTACTACAGTTACAAGCAAATCTGGCCAGTTCAAGAATAAACAGCACTCTTTCTCAACAATATATTGCTCAGCACCAACTACAGAAGTGCTTTGTGGGTGCTTCTTGTGTTACTACGGTGGTCCCAAAAATAGTTTAGTCACCAAACGGAAGGTAAGAAAAACCTTCTCATGGGAAATAAATATATTATTATCCAAGAGAATGAATCTAGTTCGTGTGTTTATTTACCATTCCATTATGACTATGATCTCATCATATAAACTCAAAGTTCCAAAGAATCAATTGCTTAGCTGAAATGAGTCATTATTCGGTTATAGGGTTCAGTTCAACAACAAACAAGTCTGACATTTGTAGTGTTGTATAAGGCAAATCAAATTGATCCAACACCTATAGAAATATTGTGCATGGGCTACTATTGGCTTCAGTAATTGACGCTGAAAATGAATACTCCAATGATAACAGCTAACTTCCGTAACTGAGTCTTTTTTCCGTTTACGTAACTGAGTCTTTTTTCCGTTTATGTAACTGAGTCTTTTTTCCGTTTAACTCCTGTTGACATTACAAGTTCTAAAGGAATAACCAAGGATATCAAGATGTGCCTCAGAAAGACTATGTACACAACCATATACCAGTGATTCAACGATGTCATACTATATATGATGCACCAAAAAAGAATAGGCAAACAAAATGCTTGAATATCATTGACAATAATAAAGTTGTCACAAGGAGAGGACAAAACTGGACATTAATTGCAGTGATACAGTCACACAGACAAGAACAATAAAGGACATCATACGAGAAATTTATTGGAATATTTTCATCAACAAGAATGTAAATAGTGTGTGATGGGAGAAGAAACATGGAGACAGTAAGCAAGCGCTGCAAAACTGTACCGGGGTAATGCTCCAAATATGATTTGCCCATCTCTTCCGCAGGATATGATTTTGTTTCACTGCGGACCTGCCGCAGCTTCATTAACGGAGTACGGATAGTAACTGTCTCAAACAATCTATAATACTCCTTCGGAGCAACTGGCTTTGTAAGAGCCTTGATCAACCTTCGCTTGAAATCTGAATCTGGCCTTCGTGTGATATGTGTAGGCCATATAATACCTTCCTTTTCTACTTTCCCCCCCTGTATCAGATGAATAGGAAGGAAGCACAAATCAGATGCAACAAGTATGTCAAACATCATCTCTTTTAGAAGAATACATAAATCAAGATATATATATATTTCTTCAAACAACTTGAATGAGACATTTCGATCCACGTTCTGAAAGTAAGTTGAGAAAGGCGCACGTTATGTTAAAAGGATTTTTTTTATTTTTAACCTTTTTCTCAAATAAATTCCAAATGTAACACCATTGCTTTTTTTATTTTCAAATCTAACCCTTTTGGCTGCGCCTAAGTCCGTGGCGTGGCCAAAACACGCTGCCGCGCCACATGCATCGGCGCGGCACAATCTACCATGTCGAACAACGATTTTCACGTGGAAAGCGGCAGCACTGTAGCGCCGCGCCAACCAGACTGGCGTGGCGAGGTCATACTTAGAAAAATTGTATCTTTTTCATATGATCTCGGATGAAGATGATTTTTGTATGAAAATTGTAGCCCTCGACGAGATTTACAACTTCCTAGTTTTGAGGTTTATAGTTTGAGGTCACTAAGATGCTCAAAAAAATTAAACACAGTTTCAGCAGTATATTAATCACGTACAAGTGCTTGTCGCCTTGGAAAAATCGTATCTCCCTTATATGGTGTCAAATGAAGATACTTTCTATATGAAAGTTGTAGCACTCGACGAGATCTACAATTTTCTTTTTTGAATTTTTTTAATTTGAGATCATTAAGATGCTCAAAAAAATTAAATAAAATTTTAGCAGTATATTAATCACGTACAAGTGCTTATCACTTTGGAAAAATCGTACCTCTAATATATAGTGTCAGATGAAGATACTAGCTGTATGAAAATTGTAGCTTTCAACGAGATCTACACCTTTATAGTTTTGAGTTTTTTAATTTGATGTCATTAAGATACTCACAAAAATTAAACAAAATTTCAACTGTATATTAATCACGTACAAGTGCTTATCGCCTTGGAAAAATCGTATCTCTCATGGTGTCAAATGAAGATACTTTCTATATTAATCATTGTACGTGCTTAATCACGTACGGTGCTGCCGCGCTGCTCCCGGCGTGGCAGATTGTGCCGCGTCGATGCATGTGGTGCGGCAGCATGTTTTGGCCGCGCCACAAACTTAGGCGTGGCCAAACAGGTTAGATTTGAAAATAAAAAAAACAACGATGCTAGATTTAGAATTTGTTTTTAAAAAAGGTTAAAAATAAAAAAAATCTGTTAAAAGAAACGTACTGGGCTACTGGAAAAAAAATCTGATACAGCTGCTGGCGCAGTCCGCTGAGAAAAAAATGAGATTCTAGGAGTAACTACGATTTTTCATTAAGAAGAGAAATAAACATCCAAATTTAATCTAAGACAAGACTTAAACCTAAGTGATTTAGTGCATTACCACCCCTCTCACTTAACCAGTTGAGCTAGGCTCACTTCCTACAGTCCGCCGAGAACAAGCACGGATGTACAGAAATGGAAATTCTTTGCGCTAATAGATACTGTATAATGTAGTATTCCTTATTCTGTTAAGGACAGCATGCGCTAGTGACAAACTGACAACGACACGCAATTGTAAGTATCAGAGTTTCTCACCGAATTAGTAGGGTGTCCTGCACGACGGCCATCGCTTGAGCTCGCCTCCCGATACGCGCCCTTCAGTGTGTTTGCATCCGACAGCCCCTCATCTCCGCCATCGTTCACCTCACGCCGTGGCGATGGATTCGCACGCCAATCGCACGCGTACTGCTCCGGAACAACTGTCGCCGGAGCACCGGAGGCGACCTCATCGCTCCCCGCCGCAACACCGACCCCTTCCCCCGGCGAAGCAAAGGCCGCCTCTTCCCCCCGCTGCGAATCCTTTTCCCCCAGAGAGCCCGCCGCAACCGGCTCATCGTAGTTGACGACGACGCCCCCGATCTCGAGGACCAATTGACCATCCACAAGGCTCGAGTGCTGCAGGAAGAGGCGGTAGTCCTCATCGACGTCGTCGAGAGAATCGTACCACGCGGGTGCCGTCTCCAACGACGCCGACTCCGACGATTCCCTCTCCTCCACCGCGCGGCGGTTTCTGCTGAGGCGGCCCGGGGAGGGATCGGAGACGCACTCGCCGTCGGAGGAGCTGGCGAGCGGGGCCTCGTACTTGAGGAGCGAGGCCGGGGAGTCGCCGTGGGCCGGGAGCTCGAGGGTGTAGGAGTCGCCGTCGAGGCGGATGTGCTCGAGGAAATAGAGGTAGTCCGGGTCGGCGTCGCCGGCGGGGAGGTCGCCCCCGGCGAACGGGGAGCGGAGGACCGGCATGGGTTGGGGGGGCCTTGGGGGCGCAGAGGGTTTTAGTGGGCTTGACGCATCTCGGCGGTCTGGCCTCGTGGGAGCTGGGAGCGGCTGGCTTTATAGGCTGGGTGTCGTAACTCCTGTGGGCTCTCCCGTTTTTCGGCCATATATAATCAGCTGCGGCAGAGCAGAATCGAAACACTGTGATTCCCAAGCCGGGCCGAACGACCATGATTCTCCGGCGCATGGTACTTTTGTCTATGCAAATACGCCTATGCCGGGCAGAAAGTAATTCGCAGTTTTCTCTGGAAGACAAACATGATTCTTTTTTTTTAGTTCACTAGTTTAGTCCCCGTGCGTTGATACAGGAGCTAAAGATTAGAACAATGCATACAATTAACAGACTCAAACAAAATTGTCAAAATGATAGATTATTAGATTATGTGATTAAGTTACAAAAGCTCAAGCCGTTTCTATGTACCCACCTTTTATGCAACAGATAGATGACTTCGGATCAAACCGTAGCAACCACGACATTATGTACTCACAGCTCAAGAAAAACCAAATTGGTCTAGTGCTCAGCTTAACTTGCTTCAACCACTAAACAAAATGCTTGTGGGAGGCTGAAGAAACCACTGTCAACTGCAAATGTATGTGCCATAATTTCTTGTCAAAACAGACACCAGGTGAATGTTACTCAAAGGAGATAGCTCACATGAAACAACCCAGCACTCCATTTATCGTCCACATCTTTTGCTTAAGCAAATGCTCTGAAATTTGGTTGAAAAATAACATCGAAGTAGCAAAATAGTCTGCTCACGACCAACCAAACCAACCTATACCTTCTAAGAGATTTGTCAAACCCGAGACAGTCTATACCTGCTCCAAACTCAACATCCTGAGCAAGCACCTCCCCTCTGGCCTGGTTATAGGATATTGCTGTTGTCATCGAAAGGTCCACTGTTACACCCTCATCACTTCCTCCACTTCCTCAGCTGTGAAGTCGTTCTTGAACTTTTCACGGTTGTCCTCTGGAGTCTTCCCCTTCATCATGTCTGTGACGCTCAGGCAGGTCAGGTTCAGCAGGCCCCTTGATGTCCAGGTAGTTTGCAGCCTGCGAAGACCAATGGGACAATGTATTTTTGTCTCATGAATGTGACAGTCATGCAAACTATTCAGTGACTTTATGATCTATGACGGTACACAATACAGTCGTACAATGTATTTATTTCTTAACTCCTATGGGCTCTCTCGTTTTTATTTAGGCCATATAATCAATCGAAACACTGTGGTTCCCAAGACGGGCCGAACGACCATGATTCTCCAGCCCATGGTACTTTCGTCTCTGTTAGTACGTCTATACCGGGCTGAAAGTAATTCACGGTTTCTCCCGGAAGGCAAATATGATTTCACGGCGTTGCTAGAATCAAAACCCTAGCTGCGCCAGCGCTCACCTTCTCCCCTCCCCCCCAACACCATGGCCAGAGCTCCCCCGTCCCGACCGCCCCTGCCGCCGCCAACTCCCCTAAACCGCCCATCGACCATCCCCACCGCCTGGCCTACCTGCCTCCCCCCGGCCGGCAATTCTATAGCCCACCGAAGTTCAGAAGAGATGATAGGGAGAGCTTGCCTAGCTCGCCGGAGTTGGAGGAGGAGGTGGCCTACCTGACGCGGATCTGCCTCCACCGTTGTCATCGTCGCCGCCGTATCCAGCGGATCCGCCATGGCCGGCGCGGGCGTGGTCGCGGGGGAGGCGGTGGGGCGCGGGCAAGGGAGAGGAGCGCGTTGGTCGCCGGTGAAAGAGAGAGCGCGAGCGAGCGAGAGTGCGCGAGCGAGAGAGTACGGGTGGGGAAGGGATAAGGTGCGTCGGGGGCTTGGGGTGTGCGGGCGTTGGGACTGCAGGCGCACGCCCAAAATTAGTATTCCCGATTATGTTTTTAGACCATTCATTCCTAAACTGCCAGTACTAAGTGAATTCATCCTTAGGTCGAAGTCCATTCTTATCTTGGCGAATCAGATGGTTTTGTTTACTTTGTGGCTAGGATCAATGCTGATGATGACTTTTCTTTTCTATAGGAAATAGTAGTGCAGTGATACTCTTGGTCCTTGTCAACGATGAAGGGAAGCGGGGCTGGCAGCCTGGCTCCCATAGTACGCCTCCTTAATTAGATTTTCATAATCTAATTAGTTAATAATATGTTCTTTGTATTTTGATTTCTTGTCCTCCTTCCATATTTAATCCCTTGTATCTCATGTAAATAAGAATTAAGTCTTCCTATTATTTTCTCAATCTCTTTTTGTAATTTTATTGTTGTGTACCAAACATCTGGTTCATCCTCATAGTACACCCTATAACTAGCTAGTTATTATAATTAGTGGTTTCCTTGTTAGCTCCCTTCCAATTAATCTTTATTGGCATCTACTTGTTTGAGCTTTTGTCTCGCTTTTGCCAGCTAAAACCAAAAGCTGAAAGCTTGCTTATGATGAAATGAACTAAAAGGTTGATGAACCAAGAAGCTAAGCATTTATTAAAAATAATAATAGCAAAAGGCCACCAAACATAAGCCAAAAGGGAGAAAGACAACTTTTGAGAAAAAAAAAACTCAAAAGTTGAGCTCAAACAAACATGCCATCCCCCCCAAAAAAAACATGCCATCAGACTTCCTATTATCTTCATTGTCTCCTTTGTTTCTATTATTACCGTGGGTCTTTTCCATACCTAAGATTAGATTGATTTGGTGAAGGTTAGAGACCCAATGCTAATTAATTTTGTTCTCTTTTCCCCTATTATACTTAGTTTTTTAAGTTTTTCAAATTACTTCTGTATCGTAACACAAACATTTATTTTATTGTTATGTATACTCTTGCTATGTATGTATTTCATCACGCGTGATTGTTGCCGGTTTGAACGGCGCTCTTATGTTCAAATCCTACCTCGGGCACTGTTCCTTGTACTATGTCCTTCGCCTATTTCCGAGTTCCCGACCATTCTTAGCCAGTAACACTTGTACGCCTTACAAAACGTCAACACGTACACTGACAACACTCGCAGCTGAGATCCGAGGACCCCGTTTGCTTTGTGTGAACGTAAGGTCAGATGGCAAGACATCGATCGGTGGAACCAATCGCCCCCGTCAATTCCCTCCGTGCAAAAGGGCTGCGCCATGAACTGTCACCACTCGATGCTAGTTATTACTCCATCCAGAAAACAATCTTCTACTATATGAAATCCGCACCATCGGCTCTGGCTTATTCTCTTGCCACGTGTCCCGCGCAGCTGCCATCGGCCGTCGGGCAGGCGCCCGCGGCAGCCAGCCCTAGCCCCGGCCCCGTGCGGCCACGCCCCCGCCGCGGCGATCCCGGCCATCCCCGGCGGCCGTAGGCCGCGGCTCGGTGGGAAGGCCCGTCGTAGCTCGCCGGCCGACCAGCCGTCGCCGTCGTGGCCGTCCCCGTCCGGATCAACGCCGGCGTCCGTAGTCCGCACCCTGCGTGCGTGCTCTACTCTGCTGAGCTGCCTGCGCGCGTGGTCCGGTGGCCATGAGCCGCCCACGACAAGGCTAGGCCCACCTGCTGGTGCGGCCGAGCACCCCGCTGCCCACACGGCCCTCCATCATCGTCGCTGGCGACCACGCGGACCGAATCGTCCTGAATCGGCCCGTCCCCTGCTTTGCTCAACGCTCGTGGAAGAGGAAAAGAGAATAGAAGCTTTTCCAGGGTTCTCAATGCAAAATCTCCTGACTCATACGTATTAACAGTTGTTGACGATACATCAGAGCACGATGAGAATAAGGAAAAGTATAGGGACCTAGGTGCAAAGCGTATGTCCTGTTAGGTTCAAAAATGACAAAACGAATTTTGTTCAGCCCCACGTATGTAGATCCATGCTGTAAACACAAAATATCACATATTGTAGTACAATTTTTTTTGCTGTAGATACTTGCCTATGCTTTTTAGTGTAAAATTGATATTTGTAGTTATCTTGCTTCAATTATTATGAAAATTTTATGGTTGCCTATTCATGTGATGCTTGATCTGTGGTAAAAATTTAGCTCCATTCGTGCATATCTCACTGAGTTACTGATTTACCTAGATTTATGCTTGCTAAATAGTTTACAATCAATTTAAGTATGTAAAAATGAAAAAGATGCTTCCACTACCTTTGCATGATGTTGTTATGTCATATGAACACTTCATATGGCCATGTGTTCATAATCTACACACATTTAACTGATATATCACATTTCATAGACTACAATATTTGCTTTCTCAGGAAAAAAAAGACCGGATAAAGATCCATAACATGTTCTCTATGAAAATATAACAAAAAATATAACGTACCTGTTGGTGCAGAATGTGACCAACTAGTAAATATTTGTAGTTTTGTCGTACGTTGTGATCGGAGGTGGCATAGCACTCAATGACAGAGGGTTTATACTGGTTCAGGCAACGTGTCCTACGTCCAATTTGGGTCAGTCAGTGACTTTATTCCTGAGCCCAGGTACTCGAAGTTTGCAGTGGGGTTACAAACGAGAAGGAGAAAGATGTGGTGTAAAAGAGGTCCGGTCGGCTCCGGTCTGAAGGGCCAAGAGCGACAAGAACCACGCTATGAGCTAAGTGTTCAAGCGTGTACTTGGGGTACGAACCCGATGGTTCTGTGGTTGTGAGTTGATGAACTCGATCGATGTTGGTTTACTCAAAAGGACTAAAGAAGTTCTCCTTTGTTGGAGGGAGCGCATCCCCTTTTATAGATAAAAGGGATGACTTTACAAGTGAGAGGATGAGGGTACGTATGCTACTAGGCTCTGTCGCCCATGCCGGCGTGTACAAGATAATGGTAGGCGCCTACAACACTGTTGGTCATCACTGTAGAGTGTCAGATGCACGTGGGAGGTTGCGTTGCCTTCTTCAGAAATGGCAGATGTCGGTACCTACAAACATTGTTGATGCCTAGAGGCATGTGAGGAGTTTCACCACGTTCACCTAGTACGGTAAATCCGGCGCCCACAACACTATCGATGTCCAGAGGCATGTGGGGCCTTTACCGTATGGGAGTTAACGGTGTCTACAATACTGTAGAAGAAAATGTCGGTGCCTACAATCTGTTAGGTGTCGTCGGTGTGGTTGCAGAGTCTTGTACGGGTATGGTCCACAGTATCGTGGTTTGACTCTGTGCGCCCTGGCTTGCTTTTTCTTTCGTTCGTCTCCTGGTTCCTTCCGGCGGGTGTTCTGGTCGGATGGCTAATCGATCTGGTCGTGCCGATCGGAGAAGAGTGGTGAGCGGGGTTTACATGAACCCGGTCGAGACGCGGGTCGAGTCAATGGCGCTTTGGGCCACCTTCCGATCGGAGAGGTCGTCGTCGGGCGGTACGGAGTCCGGCGGCGTTCCGGTCGGAGGTGAAATTTGAAGCGATCGACGAGCGGACGTTGTTCCTCTTGATTAGACCTTCGGTCGGTGGGGACCGCTCTTTCGGCCTGTTGTTTTAGATCCTTGGGCCGGCCCATGAGTTGTGTGCTGTCCGCTTGGGCCGAGCCTTGGCGTGGAAGCGGGTCCCCGAGGGACCCCGGGTTTATGAACCCGACAGGAGCCCCTGAGCCCCTGGGCGATTCTGGTAGAATCATCTGGGGATTTTATTTTTGACGGCGGGTGCGCGCGAACGCACCCACGGGTGTAGCCCCCGAGCCCCCGGGCGGTTCGGGCAGAACTGTCTGGGGGGTTTTCTGTGTTGCCGACGGGTGTAGCCCCCGAGCCCCTGGGCGGTTCGGGCAGAACCATCTAGGGGGTGTTCAGTAGCGGGCATGTGTGCACGTGTTTAGTTGGGATGAAGTTTTTAACCAAGGCGTCGTTGTGCAGCCGAGGTGTTTTTTTGAGAGATTTGAGACAAAAAACTCACTGATCCTGGCGTCGGTGCGCGCCATGGGATCGGGCGAGGAAGTTAGTTTGGTCGAGGCGAAGCTCACTAATCCTGGCGTCGATGCGCGCCGTGGGATCGGGTGAGGAAGTTAGTTTGGACGGGACAGAGCTCTCTGATCCTGGCGTCGATGCGCGCCGTGGGATCAGGTGAGTCGGAGCCGTGGGGTGAGATCGGGGTCGCAGGGGCGAGATCGGGGTCGCAGACCCAGGTGTTTGGAGCACAGTCGGAAGCGTAGCCGGATGGGGCGAGATCAGGGTCGCAGAC
Organism: Miscanthus lutarioriparius; assembly: GCA_904845875.1. NCBI lineage: Eukaryota > Viridiplantae > Streptophyta > Magnoliopsida > Poales > Poaceae > Miscanthus > Miscanthus lutarioriparius. Next base: position 22,946,311 of record CAJGYO010000011.1, on the reverse strand, counting down.
CCAGGTGTTTGGAGCATAGTCGGAGCGTGGCGGATGGGGGCGAGATCGAGGTCGCAGACCAGTGTGTCCTGGGCGCAATCGGAGCGTAGCGGATGGGGCGAGATCGGGTCCAGACCAGTGTGTCCTTGGGCCTTGATCGGAGCGTGGCGGATGGGGCGAGATCGGGGTCGTAGACCTAGGCTTTTTGTGTCTTGAGCCCCCGAGCCTTGCTGGGCCTTAGTAGGGGTCGGTGTGAGTATGTGCGTTTACCCCATCCTCGGTTCCTCACAACCGGAGGGGCTGAGTTTTGTCGCTTGTCCCGATCGCTCGGGTTCGAGTGACGCACTCGGTGAGTTCGCTAACGTGTATGATCGAGTGGAATCCGGGTCCGTCGTTCGTGACGGGGTCGGCATAGCCCTCTTGTGACATTCCACTACTCCTTTACCTGCAACCCGGCAGATGCCTAGGTCATTCAAGAGACCGATCCGGGTGGCCTAACGGCCTCCCCTCGATGGAGATTCTGTGGGCTTGGCGAGAGGTTTAGGATCGAACGAGAAGGTCGAGATTGCCCAGTCTGCCAGACCGAGCGAGGGCCGCACGGGGCTCATCTACGTTTTTCTCCCCTAGCTCTGTTGGATGCTCATGTCGAATGAGGCAACCGCCGCTTCGTGACACAACACGGAGCGTTATGATGCACTTCGCTGCACGTGCGATGCTTAGTTCCCGAGCTCCTGGGCGGTTTAGGGCCCGAATCGTCCGGGAGGCACGGGCGTATGGAACGAATGCGCGTATGGATGTATGAAATGATTATAAGGAAATAGAGGGGGTTCCTGGTTTTTACCAGAACCCATGCTCGTCGTTCGTGACGGAGTCAGCATGGCCTACATGGGGCGCCCCTTCGCTTCCTTACCTGTCTCTTGGTGTCTATCCTGAGTGATTCGATCGACTTAGGGGGCCCGATGGTCTCCCTCGGCGGAGATCTCGTTTGGGTTTCTCTAGGCCTAGACTGGGGAAGCGGGGTGCCGCCCGCGTGCGGTGGCGCTTCGGTTTTTGTGCCCAGCGTGCGGTAGTGGTTGGTCGTGCGGTAGTGGTGGGCCTTGCCCAGGCCATGTCCTGTCTGATCAGGAGCCATTTCGTCGGGCAGGGCATGTCTCATCAGTCAGGGCGTCTCTTATCTGCATTAAATGGGAGAGGGAGAGAGTTTCTCGCTCTGCCGTTTTGCCTTCCCCGATCGGCGCATCCTTTCCTAACTGTTGTTTCCTTTTCCTTAAGTTGGAGAAGGGAGAGGGTTTCTGTCCCGTTCTTTAGCCAGTTCCTCATCTACCGCCGCCTTTCCTCTTCCTTCTTGCCGTGAGCGTTCCTGAGAGCCACGTTGGTTTCTAGGAGAGAAAGGGGAGAGAGCGAGAAGAGAAGAACTCACCAATCCTCGGAGCGCAATGTCAGACTGGAGGTCATCCACCATGAGGGAGTCGGTGTTGAAGTCCTTTGTCGTGAAGGGATTTCTGACGCCGAAGGAGGTGGCGCACTAGAGGGTTCCCGAGCGGGAGGAGTCCCCGCAACCTTGGCCCGACGAGGTGGTTTCCTTCCTCACCTTTCACGGCGCAGCGGGCTAGGATACCCCATGCACTGGTTCCTACACGGCCTCCTAAACGAGTGGGGTCTGGAGCTGCAACATCTTAATCCGACGGGGGTGCTGCACATCGCCGGTTTCGTCACCGTCTGCAAGGCTTTCCGCAGGATGGAGCCGCAGACGGATTTCTTTCGGCGGCTCTTCTCCCAGAGAGCCTTGACGGTGGGGGACTCGGCCAAGGTTGCGCCGGTGGGGGGTTTCACCCTACAGAGAAAACCATGCGTGGGAGACTCGTATCCCGCGTCCCTCCCCTGTGACTCCAACCGGGGGTGGCATGGGGAGTGGTTCTACATCAGGAATCCGGCGGTGGCGCCGTTCCCGGTGTTCACCAGTGGGAGGCTGGAGAAGCAGGATAGTTGGTTGTGGGGTTGTGCCAAAAAAGAGAAGCATAAGGTGGGGGTCATCGAGGAGGAGCTCTGGAAGCTCATAAAGTGCGGCCTTAACGGGGTGCGGGTGTTCCACACCTGTGCTGTCAGCGGAGTCACGCCATTAAGCGGAGAGGACCTTGACCGATGTGGGCAGCTGTTGACCCATCGGACCCGGACCACGCGTCGCCGGAGGATCTATCGGACGACGAGGTCTGGAGTCACCTTGGCCGAGTGCTACAGCTGAAGCCTAGAGAGAGGGTCGAAGGGAGGCCCGTGCCTTTCAACTCCTCGATCGTGTCCACCCTGGTATGTGTGGCAGAACCGACCAATTTATAAGAATACAAGTATAATGGCAATCCGCAAGCGGTCGCACTGTCATACTTGAACCCATATAAACCCGGTAGTCCGTCGAGTACCACGACGGGTCTCGATAAAACGATTTACAACAACCAAGATCGTCATGAGATTCAACATACATGCCACATATTACATAAAGTTCACGAGATACTTTCATCATCGAGTCTGAATAGAAAGTTATTACAAACCGAGTTTGATAATTAAAGCGGAAGCAAATAAGTTTGAAAATAAGTTTCCAACGTAGTTTGATACAGTGCCAGGCCAGATCACGATCCACAAAAGCAAAGATAGGAATTTCTAAGGAAGCCTGCCCAAGGCTTACTCCTCATCCACAGCGGGATAGAAGCAACTCTTGCAATAACCATGATACACAGTGCCATCTGCAACAATGGGAAAATAAACCCTGAGTACGAGAAGGTACTCACTAGACTTACCGTCATGAACCGAAATAAAATGACTCCAAGGATCATGCAAGAAGGTTGTATAAGTGGGCGTAACTTGACAACATTTTGCGAAAAAGGCAATTAACCTTTGTACACTTGTGATTCCTTTATCAAGTTAATTATAACTATCCATTTCTAGATTAACAACTACCCATGCCAAACATGTGGTATATTATTTAGAATCATACAATAGTAACCATAGCAGGTATTGTAATTCCATATTCATCTGAACCACCATGTTTCATAATATAGCTGCTACGATGTTGGGACTAGCCAAGTTTCTCACTATCCGGGAGAGACGGCGATTCGAATCGATTTCAACCAGCTGGGAATTTCTTCCTAACACAAACCCAGATCTACCAGCCACGATAGTCTTAGGTCACCTTTGGTACAACTCCGGTACACATTTCGGCGGGTTCAGATCTTTGCGCGCTGTCTGGAACACCAGGATGCCGGGATGCTCGAGCCAAACCTGCCCCTTGGGCTCGGTCGATCGTTCCCGGAAGGAGCGCTGTGAAACGATTCCGCCTGAGTTGAATTACTCGGCTTCAGCGGTCGGAGCGAGTTATCCGGCCAGCTAAGTGAGAGCATGCGTTCAATCTTGTCGAAGCGCCAACAACGATGCGGTCCTTAATCGACCTGACGCGAGGATAAGTCCACACCCAAGACCTCCATGCCTTGTTGCTTCCCTATCGACCTCCCGTCCGGTCTCAATTTACTTGTACCTCATGGTTCTGTTCCACGATAGCAGATATAGCCAACCGTGCTCCGGTATCCACCTATATCTCGCAGGTGACAGGACATCACCCGACTTCTACCGGTCTAAGCATGGCTAAGCATATATATATTCGATCCTGGACCTATACCGGTTAAAGGTGTAATATCTGGACAAGGAATGTACATGCATCAAGTGGTTTCATTCAACTCTTATAACCTAATGCATCAATCATAAATACGTAAGTAAACATTTGTAAATTCTTGGGGAGACTTATAATGCTCCGGGCTTGCCTCATGAGAAAGGAAGTGGGGCGGTGGTCGAGGCACTCGGAAGCTCTTGAGGGTTCTCGCTCACGCCTTCGAAAGGCTGCGGCTTGCGGATCCTCCTGCGGGTTCCCTTCCTCTGCTTCTTCGAATTCCAGCAACGTGATCTCTTCCTCCGATCCTAGATGCATGAATATGGTATAAGTATTATGAATGCATATATGTTAACAAGTGCATCACGTTGTTTGAGTAGGTGCATATCTCTTCTAAACTTACTACTTAACTACTTCTACAAGCATCGACTATGCCATAAGCAGTATCCACTTGTTTCACTCATAACTGGAGTTCTACAATTCCAAATCTAGTGATCCTGGACTTTCTGGAAAGCTTATCAAATTTTCTACAACTTTGTTATTAACCATTTTACAGTCTACATCAGTTTCAACATGTAACTCCTCATACTCTAGAATCAGTCCGAAAATGATTTATCATGCAATATAAAGTAATAGCACCTCTACTTTATGTAATCATCCACAAATTGACAACCTAGAACCTACCAACAGTTTAAGCATACCAAACATAGTTAAGATAATAAAATGGCAAAGCCCAAACTATTTATTAAATTGCCTTTATTATTTTATTTAGATATCTAGGTTAAATAATAAATATATATCAGATGGGCTGAATAAATTCTCAAAAATTTACAGAGCCTTAATAATGCTATCAAAGGACTACTATAAAAATTTCATGTCATTTTACCAAGTAGAACATTCTATACAAAATGACAAGGCAGCAAGGCTTGAAATAGCATAAATGGAAAATCCTATTGAAAAGTGTCAAACAACAGATTTCATATTTTCTTAGCATCCATATGGTACTAGTATCACCTCCAATAAATTTCATGAATTTTGGACTCATAATTAATTTATAAAAATTCATGCAAGGATTAACTATTTATAAAAGAAAATCTATAACTATAGATCTACACATGCACTGGTTCTAAAATTTTATCCAAGCTCATGTATGCTAAGAATAGCCTACCACAAAAAATTTCATAATTTTTGGAGCACAGGAACTCTAGATATAAAATAAACAAATTTAAATGCATTCAAAAGCACATTTAAAATCCCCATTTAAATCTCCAAAATTTCTACTGTTGAAGCCAAGAACATATTTTTCCTAAATACTACACTCCCTAAGGAACACAACCATATTTATTTCAACATTTTGGAGCTACCAATCTGCAGATACAAAAATAACAAAACCAATCAAAAAGCTGGATTCAAAATGGTTTAGCCTACACTATCATTGTCATTTGGCAGGTGGGGACCCGCTGGTCGGGGACCCCACGTCGCGTCAGTGACACGGAGCAGAGCAACAGCGCGCGCTGGCTGGCAGCCTTCTGGCTCTTGCTCGACGACGGCGAGCTTGGCCGTGATGAGGTCATCGAGTGGGACCTACATGACTGGCGAACCTATTGAGCCACTTGGCCAAGCACTATTGCGGACCCTAGAGCTAGCGGCGGCGGCCATGGCGGAACAGCGAGGCTGGACCACGGCAAAAACGCCGGGCGACGTCCTCGGTGGCCCGACCTAAGGCTCGGACGAGCACCGGGGTACTATGGCGGACCTATCGCGCTAGCTAACGCTTAGAGAGGGGGCTGTGGCCGCTGCGCGCTGCGGTGGCGGGGCTTCTTGGCGAGCTCCGGCGAGCATGTCTTGTGGTGATGGCTTACCAAACGCGAATGGCGGGCCTTTGGAAGGAGCTACGGGTGCTGGGGAGATGGTAGTGCTATTGCGGTGGCGAAGGAGCAGCGAGGACGAGCCGGTGGCGCTATATGGCGGCGGCGGAGAGTGCGCGGGCGAGCTCATTGTCGCTTCCATTGGCGGCGAGGAAGACGGAGCGAAAAAATGGAAATGAAGCGCAGGGCGACTCGGGCGGACGCTGGCGGGGTTAAGGCCGCACCCAGTAGCGGCGTGGCTCACTGTGGTCGGTATATGTGGCGGCACGACCGCCGCCAGCGGGGGACACGGCGCGACAAAAAGCCCAAACCGGTCGGCCACCATGTTCATTCGCGATTCGGTTTAAATCGAGCGAGATGGCGAGCTGACGACGAGAATTGCTGCCGAATTTCCCGCTAATCCGTCGCTCCAAAGCACAAGACGTCTAAACAAAATTTATAGCCCTATGTACCAGCTTTCAATTGTTGTTCAATGATCGAGCTCTAATTAGCAATAGATACGGAGTAATCTCGTGCCCAACCTCGGTTGTCGGTCGGTTAGTTGATCAAACACTTGAAAAAATTTCCTAAGTGTTGAAGGTTTGGATTTGCTGGTTTTTTGGGACCCATTCAAGCATGTTAGAAGCAAAATCAGTCCATGACTTAAAAATGAAAGTTGTTCCTTATGTCAAATATTACAACTTTGCTTTAGTGAACTCCTCCATGCAAGGTCTCTAACACCTAGTTCAACTTTAGTCAAACATGTCACTTTGAAATCAAGATACACATTCAAACTATGGCTAAATGACCAATTTAGCCCTAGCCCTAAATACCAAAGTTGTTCCTAATGATATCCTAAGCATGTTTAAACAATTTGCCAGGTCATTTAAGCATTTCATGTAGTAGTCACACATATAGCCATTCAAGTCAACACATGAAATAACACTTAAATGCTTGATCAAGAAATGTGGTCTTCATGAACAAGGTTCCTTTTGTTAACCTAAGTGTAGCTAAGGTGTTATAGTGACCCGACACACTAGCATTTGTTTGCACATGATCATATGCATATGTTACAAGGAACATGAAATAACAAGCAATGTTTCATATGTTTCGATCAGATGTTTCAATTGTAAATGATGATTTATGAATGCTTGATGCTCATGCTCATGTTATGCAAGTCAAGTTATGCAAGGCTAACACCCGAGGTGTTACAGCCCCTCCCCCTTATAAAAATCTCGTCCCGAGATTTGCAAGACCTACCATTCTTGGAAAAAGGCGGGATAAACTTCTTGCAGATAATCTTCTCTTTCCCATGTAGCATCTTGTTCACTATGATTGTTCCACACTACCTTATAGAACTTAATGGTCTTACTCCTTGTTACTCTCTCCATCACTTCTAATACTCGAATTGGCTTTTCTTCATAGGTCAGATCCGATTGAAGCTGCACGTTGGTGGGTGCAATAGCTTCTTCCGGTACTCGAAGACATTTCTTGAGCTGAGAAACATGGAACACATCAAAGATTGCACTCATCTCTGGTGGTAGTTGTAGCTTGTACGCAACATTTCCTTTTCGTTCCAAAATTTTGTATGGCCCTACATATCTTGGTGAAAGCTTCTTTTTCATCCCAAATCTTTTCACGCCTTTCATGGGTGATACTCTCAAGTACACATAGTCACCTACTTCAAAAGTTAGTGGTCTTCTTCTTCTATCGGCATAACTTTTCTGTCTTGATTGAGCTGCCTTCATGTGTTGTTGGATGATACGTACTTGTTCTTCGGCTTCATTGACAAAATCAATACCAAAATATCTCCTTTCACCGGGCTCAATCCAATTCAATGGAGTTCTGCACTTTCTGCCATACAAGGCTTCAAATGGAGCCATTTTGATACTCGCTTGATAACTGTTGTTATAGGAGAATTCAGCTAAAGGTAACCATTTTTCCCATGAACCTTTTGAAGATATAACACAAGCCCTAAGTAAATCTTCTAGGATTTGGTTCACTCGCTCTGTCACATCACGAAGTTTGAGGATGATAAGTTTGAACTTCCGATTAGCTTGGTTCCCAAAGCTTGGTGTAAGTGCTCCCGAAACGAGCTATGAACTGTGGTCCTCTATCCGAGATTATAGTCCTGGGTACTCCATGCAATTTCACGATCTGGGCAGCGTATAATTTAGCGTATTTCCCAACTATATACCGCGTGTTCACGGGTATGAAGTGTCTTGACTTGGTGAGACGATCAACAATGACCCAGATTGAATCGTGACCTTGGGGTGTTGTTGGAAGGCACGTAATAAAGTCCATACTTGATCTCTTCCCATTTCCATCCTGGAATAGGCGTTGGGTGAAGTAATCCGGCGGTTTTCATATGGACGGCTTTCACTCTCTGCGAGTTATCACACCTTGCAACATAGGCTGCGATCTCTTTCTTCATCTTAGTCCACCAAAACGGGTTTTCAAATCTTGATACATCTTACTACTACCGGGTGGATAGATAATTTGGAGGAGTGAGCTTCTTCTAAAATTTGATTCCTTAGCTCACGGTCTTTCGGCACCACTAGTCGGTCCTCAAACCATAATACACCTTTTTCGTCCAATCTAAAATGTTTGGTCTCTTGCTCTTGCATTTTTCTCTTGATGTGACTTATTCCTACATCCGTCTGCTGTAGCTCTATGATTCTGCCTTCAAGCGAACAACTGATTGTGATATTGTGTAGCACAAAGAGATGTAGCAAGTTGAATCCATCTTCCAATAGCGCTTCCAATTTGTGTTGCAATGGGACTTTCGACTAAGTGCATCGGCTACTACATTAGCTTTACCCGGATGGTAATGCACTTCAAATTATAGTCCTTAATCAATTCCAACCATCTCGTTGTCTCATGTTCGAGTTACGGGTGGGTAAAGATATACTTGAGGCTCTTGTGGTCAGTATAGATATGACATACATTGCCCAACAAGTAATGTCTCCATATCTTTAGTGCATGGACAACGGCTGCAAGTTCCAAATCATGTGTAGGGTAGTTGACTTCATGTTTTCTCGATTCTTAGAGGCATATGCAATTACTCTCCTTCTTGCATAAGTACACATCCCAAACCTACTCTGATGCATCACAAAATACATCAAAAGGCTTTTCAATGTCCGGTTGTGCTAGCACCAAAAGTGTAGTCAACAAAGTTCTAAGAGTGTGAAAAGCTGTTTCACATTCTGGTGTCCACTTGTATTTCTCATCTTTCTGAAGTAGTCTGGTCATAGGCTTAGCTATTTTTGAGAAATCTGGAATAAACCGACGATAGTATCCTGCTAACCCTAGAAAACTCCGAACTTCATGCACGGAAGTTGGGGCTTTCCAATCCATGACCTCTGTGCTTTTGATGGGTCTCTTGAGATTCCATCTCTGGATAAAATGTGACCTAAAAATGGTACTTTGCTCAACCAAAATTCACATTTGCTCAACTTGGCATATAGCTTATGTTCCCCGAGTGCGGATAGGACAATCCTCGGATGCTCTTCATGGTCCGACTCATTTTACGAATAAATCAATATGTCATCAATAAACACGACCACGAACTTGTCAAGTTCGGGCATGAATCTGAGTTCATCAGTACATGAAATAAATTTGGAGCATTCGTTAGTCCAAAAGACATAACCAAATACTCGTATAAGCCGTACCTAGTAGAGAAAGCGGTTTGGGTATATCCTCCGGTTCTGATCTTTATCGATGGTAACTTTGATCTCAAGTCAATTTTGGAGAATACTTTTGCCTTTGCTAGCTGATCGAACAAGATGTCGATCTTGGGGTAACGGATATTTGTTCTTGATGGTCACGGCATTGAGTGGTGCATAAATCTACACACATCCTCGGTGACTTATCCTTCTTTTTCACAAGCAGTCTTTGGACATCCCCACGGAGATGAACTAGGTTGGATAAGACCTTTGTCCAATAGATCTTGCAATTGAACCTTGAGTTACGCTAACTCATTGGGTGGCATTCTATAGGGCCTTACGGATATGGGTGCGGTACACGGCACTAATTCGATCTTAAATTCCACGTCCCTATCCGGTGGTAGACCTGGTAATTCCTCTGAAATACATCCGGAAACTCACAAACCACGGAATATCACATATGGTGGTGGCTTGGATATACAGGCTAGATGTTGGGGTTCGAACTCATGGGGAGAGTGGAACTAGAAAAGCATTCCTCCCATGGGTTCTCTCAACATGATAGTACGGGTGCTAGTGTCAATAAGAGCACCATGATACTTCATCCAATTCATGCCTAAGATTACACTTATCGACAATCCCGGCAATATTATCAAATCATTGTGTACTCCTCTCCTTGTATCAAAATGAGTACATTTTGACTATCTTTTGGTAGTAACAAGATACCCTCACTTTGAACTTATGTTAAAACCCCTTTACTTACTTCTATTATTTCTTGATCATGTCTAGATGCAAATGCTTGACTCATAAATGAATGAGAAGCTCGGAATCAAATAAAACAACAATGGGTGCTTGTTGACAAGAAACATACCAGTAGACAACTTCTCCGTGGGCACTTCCTCCACAAATGGTATAGTGCACTTGTCCTTGACGTGCCACAGCATTCACCTCCTCCTCGATTGTTCTGCGTGGGGTTGCCATTCCTCTTGGGGTGGGGGCATTCCTTGGACCAATGACCCAGATTGGTTGCGATTGAAACATGGTTGATTACTTACGAATCTGTGGAGCTGTCCACGATTACCATTTCCTTTTGGTAAGGCAATAGTGAGCGCCTATACGGAACGGTTTCTATGGCTGTTATTACGAGCTTTTCGGTGGTGGAGGCCTGAACTTGGGTGCGGTGGGCGGAATTGTGGCCTAGCTATGATAGGCGCTTTCGATTGAAAGATCCGGATGCACCGCCTCATAGGCCCTCTTGCGACCTTTTTTAGCAACTGCATGCATGTTGTTGTGGTTTTCTTGGGTCAAGGCATCACTAATAAACTCGTTGTGCGTGGTACATCGAGAATTTGCCATAGTCTTCATCGGTTTTGGTACCCAACCCTCGCTTGAAACTCTCTATCTTTTCTCTTGAGATCCACAAAACCGGAGCATATCTTGACAAGTTGTTGAATGCGTGCATATACTCAGTGAGTGACTTTGTTCCCTGAGTGAGCCTCATAAATTCGGCTGCTTTCATGCGCATCAGGCCCGGGGGAATATGATGTCCTCTAAAAGCCAGCTTGAATTGTTCCCAGGTCACTCTCGCATTAGCAGGCAGAGACGACAGGAAGTGTGTCCACCAGATTCCTGCTGGTCCTTGCAATTGGTGAGAAGCATACTCTGCTTTCAGATGCTCCGTGATCCTCAACAGACGGAATTTCTGCTCAATGGTATTCAACCATTCATCGGCTCTGCGATGGTTCCTCGGCCACCTTGAAGATTGGAGGCTTCGTGTCCGAAACTCCTTGAAGGTCTTGTCTTTGATTTGGCTCGGCCCCGGTTGCTTTGTGGGTGGCCACGGCGGTGTTTTGCGCGATTAGGTGCAAAGCTTCTTCCATTGTCCTTTGGCTTCCCAAGAATCGAAGCAAAGAACTCCCGAAGGGACGGCGGCGGTGGTGGTGGTGGTAAGTCATCACCATTGCCATCGTGGATACTACCGACTCCGGCCAAGTGCGCGTCATCATGCGAAGTTGCAACAATAAGCGATTATTGGTTGATGTCAAGAGATTGCGAGATGAATCATAATCATGCCGGACTGAAATTACTGGAGAAATTCTCAAATTCACAATAAAAACAGAGCATAACAATTCATTCTCGCAACATGGCATCCCCAATTTGACCACTTATCGCGCTCATAATGCAAGCAAAGTTAAATCGTGATCACCGACAAGGAACGGAATTGCATTGGCGTTCATCCCAACATGCGATTGACATTACATGATAGTCTCGGTTACTAAGGCCAAATTCGAGCTACGGGTCCATTACATGAATACAGTGATACATTAGTCCTTCCACTAAGTGCTAAGCGATCTAATCCTCATCATGATCACTATCAAGGTCGACGCAGGATCATCTCCTTCCTCGGGTTCTACTTCTTCTTGAGGATCCACTTCTTCTTCTCCTTCCTCGTACCCTTCTAGATCCATTTCTGCGGCTCCGGGTGGGACATAAGGGTGGAGCTGATTGTTCGGAAGATGAACCTCTTCATGCAGATTATCATTGTATTCTTCCGCATTGGCCAATTTCTTTGTCCCTAGCTCAAACTGTCGAGCTCTTAGGACATTTTCCTTGTCCAAGCTGCATTTATTTGGTGAGTTAACCGAGTCATCTCTTGATGAGCCTTTCAATCTCGGCGTCGTGCTCCCTCTGAAGTCGGCGACGTCGGTCCTCATGAGCATGACCAAGAGCACCGGACACGCGTCTGAGGCTACCTTCAACTCCATCCAACACTCTCATCATTGCGAACATAGCGCTCATGGAAGGGTTATCAACATTTCGCCTCTCCATTGCACCAATCTCCAAAGATTTTCCTCTTGTCTGCCGCCATGAGTCGGTGGAGGGTTACCTCTTGAAAGACTCCAACCAAAGCGGCTGCCACTCCACGAGAAAAACGTTCCATGATGTCTCTCGGGATCCCAAAGGCTGCCTCGCTAGCTGCTTCTTCAGCAGCCCTACCAGTTGACTCATAACACCAGCTTGTCCACTCGAATCGTCACCTCGGGGGACGAACAACAGCCTCCACACAAGAACTAAGAGACCTTCTCCCAACTGCTCATTCGCCCCCGAGTAGCGGGGTTCCATTCCATCGGGATAGCCTACATAACTAAGTACTCTCCACAAGAGTGTAGGCATCCCAAACTCTCCAAGGAACGTGGCGTTGGCCAGTGCGTGGAGCAAGGCGGCGGCGGGGAGCTCGCCTCCGGTGGACTTGCGAAGATGCCTTTGTGCGTGCCATCTGCACCATTAACATGTACCCCTTGGTGAGACAATGCCATAATGGATAAGAGTTACATAATCGAGTAAGAATTTTATAAGGGGAGGAACAATGCAATTATGGGAATGGTAATTATCATGATGCATGCTCGTTCCGTACGTCCTCACAAACTTAGGAAAAATTTGTTTCTAGCGGTAGACACGGTGGCATACATACGTTCTCTCATAAATAGCGTAACTAATCGAGCTACACGTTTCGTTGTTAGTGTACCTGCATAAAATTTCATTTCAGCCCTTAAACCCATAATGAATATGCATAATGTAATTGTAAATACTTCCATATATGTATACCCATACATATACTTCCGTATCAATCTACCCGACAGTAATTTAAACCCACAATTAAATACGTACCATATACACATGCAAGCATGCATACATAGCCGTACCAAAGCTACTCTTCCCGACCGCATGCTCACATCTTGCGGTCCTACACTCATCTTACCTTGGCGTAGAGGCATTTGATCCATACATTACCATTCAAGTGAATGGCATCCATACAATAGCACGCCGTATGGACGACGAAGTAAAAACCCCCATGTTAGTACTTAAGTAGCCACCTAAAAGTCCTTAATTTGGGCATAAGGAAAGTGATCATTGGCACACTTTAGATTTCAAATACCTATTATATAACTATTAGTTGCTAGAGAAGGGTTTTCGGAAAACAAAAACTTTTGTTTTAAATACACTTGTGACAATTAACGTTGAATCTTGCTCTGATGCCAGCTGTCGCAGAACCGACCAATTTATAAGAATACAAGTATAATGGCAATCCGCAAGCGGTCGACCGTCATACTTGAACCCATATAAACCAGTAGTCCGTCGAGTACCACGACGGGTCTCGATAAAACGATTTACAACAACCAAGATCGTATGAGATTCAACATACATGCCACATATTACATAAAGTTCACGAGATACTTTCATCATCGAGTCTGAATAGAAAGTTATTACAAACCGAGTTTGATAATTAAAGCGGAAGCAAATAAGTTTGAAAATAAGTTTCCAACGTAGTTTGATACAATGCCGAGCCGCATCACGATCCACAAAAGCAAAGATAGGAATTTCTAAGGAAGCACGCCCCAAGGCTTACTCCTCATCCACAATGGGATAGAAGCAACTCTTGCAATAACCATGATACACAAGCCATCTCGCAACAATGGGAAAATAAACCACGAGTACGAGAAGGTACTCGACTAGACTTACCCGTCATGAACCGTAAATAAAATGACTCCAAGGATCATGCAAGGTCTTGTATAAGTGGACGTAACTTGACAACATTTTGCGAAAAAGGCAATTAACCTTTGTACACTTGTGATTCCTTTATCAAGTTAATTATAACTATCTATTTCTAGATTAGCAACTACCCCATGCCAAACATGTGGTATATTATTTAGAATCATACAATAGTAACCATAGCAGGTATTGTAATTCCATATTCATCTGAACCACCATGTTTCATAATATAGTCATTTCTGATGTTGGGACTAGCCAAGTTTCTCACTATCCGGGAGAGGCGGCGATTCAATCGATTTCAACCACCGGGAATTTCTTCCTAACACAAACCCAGGATCTACCAGCCCACGATAGTCTTAGGTCACCTTTGGTACAACTCCGGTACACATTTTCGCGGGTTCAGTCTGCGCCGCTGTCTGGAACACCGGATGCCGGGATGCTCGAGCCAAACCTGCCCTTGGGCTCGATCGATCGTTCCCGGAAGGAGCGCACTGTGAATCCATCCCGCTGAGTTGAATTACTCGGCCAGCGGTCGGAACGAGTTATCCGGCCAGCTAAGTGAGAGGCATGCGTTCAATCTTGTCGAAGCGCCAACAACAGTGCGGTCCTTAATCGACACGAGACGGGATAAGTCCACACCCAAGACCTCCATGCCTTGTTGCTTCCCTATCGACCTCCCGTCCGGGTCTCAATTTACTTGTACCTCATGGTTACATTCCCACGATAGCGAGATATAGCCAACCGTGCTCCGGTATCCACCTATATCTCGCGGTGACAGGACATCACCCGACTTCTACCGGTCTAAGCATGGCTAAGCATATATATATTCGATCCACGGACCTATACCGTTAAAGGTGTAATATCTGGACAAGGAATGTACATGCATCAAGTGGTTTCATTCAACTCTTATAACCTAATGCATCAATCATAAATACGTAAGTAAACATTTGTAAATTACTTGGGAGACTTATAATGCTCCGGGCTTGCCTCATGAAAAAGAAGTAGGGCGGTGGTCGGGGCACTCCGGAAGCTCTTGAGGTTCTCGCTCCACGCCTTCGGAAGCTGCGGCTTGCGGATCCTCCTGCGGGTTCCTTCCTCTCGCTTCTTGAATTCCAACAACGTGATCTCTTCCTCCGATCCTAGATGCATGAATATGGTATAAGTATTATGAATGCATATATGTTAACAAGTGCATCACGTTGTTTGAGTAGGTGCATATCTCTTCTCGCTTACTACTTAACTACTTCTACAAGCATCGACTATGCCATAAACAGTATCCACTTGTTTCACTCATAACTGAGTTCTACAATTCCAAATCTAGTGATCCTGGACTTTCTGGAAAGCTTATCAAATTTTCTACAACTTTGTTATTAACCATTTTACAGTCTACATCAGTTTCAACATGTAACTCCTCATACTCTAGAATCAGTCCGAAAATGATTTATCATGCAATATAAAGTAATAGCACCTCTACTTTATGTAATCATCCACAAATTGACAACCTAGAACCTACCAACAGTTTAAGCATACCAAACATAGTTAAGATAATAAAATGGCAAAGCCCAAACTATTTATTAAATTGCCTTTATTATTTTATTTAGATATCTAGGTTAAATAATAAATATATATCAGATGGGCTGAATAAATTCTCAAAAATTTACAGAGCCTTAATAATGCTATCAAAGGACTACTATAAAAATTTCATGTCATTTTACCAAGTAGAACATTCTATACAAAAATGACAAGGTAGCAAGGCTTGAAATAGCATAAATGGAAAATCCTATTGAAAAGTGTCAAACAACAGATTTCATATTTTTCTTAGCATCCATATGGTACTAGTATCACCTCCAATAAATTTCATGAATTTTGGACTCATAATTAATTTATAAAAATTCATGCAAGGATTAACTATTTATAAAAGAAAAATCTATAACTATAGATCTACACATGCACTGGTTCTAAAATTTTTATCCAAGCTCATGTATGCTAAGAATAGCCTACCACAAAAATTTCATAATTTTTGGAGCACAGGAACTCTAGATATAAAATAAACAAATTTAAATGCATTCAAAAGCACATTTGAAATCCCCATTTAAATCTCCAAAAATTTCTACTGTTGAAGCCAAGAACATATTTTTCCTAAATACTACACTCCCTAAGGAACACAACCATATTTATTTCAACATTTTTGGAGCTACCAATCTGCAGATACAAAAATAACAAAACCAATCAAAAACTGGATTCAAAATGGTTTAGCCTACACTACTGCTGTCGCTGACAGGTGGGACCCGCTGGTCAGGGGACCCCCATGCGCCGATGACACGGAGCGAGCAGCAGCATGCGCTTGCTGAGCCTTCTTGTGCTGCTGCTCGGCTCGACGACGGCGAAGCCATGCCGTGATGAGGTCATCAGGGTAGGACCTACATGACCTGGCGAACCTATTGAGCCACTTGGCCGGCACTATTGCTGACCCTAGAGCTAGCGGCGGCGGCCATGGCGGAACGGCGAGGCTGGACCACGGCAAAACGCCGGCGACGTCCTCGGTGGCCCGACCTAAGGCTCGGACGAGCACCGGGGTACTATGGCGGACCTATCGCGCTAGCTAACGCTTAGAGAGGGGGCTGTGGCCGCTGCCACGGTGGCCAGGGGGCTTCTTGGCGAACTCCCGCGAGCATGTCGCGCGTGTGTGATGGCTTACCAAACGCGAATGGCGGGAACCTTTGGAAGGAGCTACGGGTCTTGGGGAGATGGTAGTGCTATTGCGGTGGCGAAGGAGCAGCGAGGACGAGTGGTGACGGCTATGGCGGCGGGCGGGTGGTGCGGGCGAGCTTCATTGTCAAGCTGGCGAGGAAGACGGAGCGAAAAATGGAAATGAAGCCTTGAGGCGACTCGGGCGGACGCCGGCGGGGTTAAGGCCGCACCAGTAGCGGCGTGGCTTCTGTGGTCGGTATTATGGCGACGCGACCCCGCCCCGGGACACGCGGCGCACAAAGCTCAAACCGGTCGGCCATGTTCATTCGCGATTCGGTTTAAATCGAGCGAGATGGCGAGCTCGACGACGAGAATTGCCGCCGAATTTCCCGCTAATCCGTCGCTCCCAAAGCACAAGACGTCTAAACAAAATTTATAGCCCTATGTACCAGCTTCAATTGTTGTTCAATGATCGAGCTCTAATTAGCAATAGATACGGAGTAATCTCGTGCCCAACCTCGGTACGCCGGTCGGTTAGTTGATCAAACACTTGAAAAAATTTCCTAAGTGTTGAAGGTTTGGATTTGCTGGTTTTGTGGGACCCATTCAAGCATGTTAGAAGCAAAATCAGTCCATGACTTAAAAATGAAAGTTGTTCCTTATGTCAAATATTACAACTTTGCTTTAGTGAACTCCTCCATGCAAGGTCTCTAACACCTAGTTCAACTTTAGTCAAACATGTCACTTTGAAATCAAGATACACATTCAAACTATGGCTAAATGACCAATTTAGCCCTAGCCCTAAATACCAAAGTTGTTCCTAATGATATCCTAAGCATGTTTAAACAATTTGCCAGGTCATTTAAGCATTTCATGTAGTAGTCACACATATAGCCATTCAAGTCAACACATGAAATAACACTTAAATGCTTGATCAAGAAATGTGGTCTTCATGAACAAGGTTCCTTTTGTTAACCTAAGTGTAGCTAAGGTGTTATAGTGACCGACATGACACACTAGCATTTGTTTGCACATGATCATATGCATATGTTACAAGGAACATGAAATAACAAGCAATGTTTCATATGTTTCGATCAGATGTTTCAATTGTAAATGATGATTTATGAATGCTTGATGCTCATGCTCATGTTATGCAAGTCAAGTTATGCAAGGCTAACACCCGAGGTGTTACAGTATGCTCCCTTCTCTTTAGCCCGCATGTCTTCCTCTGCTTTTTTTATATGCGTATTTTTTTTATTGGGAGTCACACGTTCCGCAGGGGCTTGGAAATTACAAGTCCCGACCGCACCTTCCCAAGGGTCCGGAGGGCATGGCCAGGCAGGCCGCTCAGAAGGAGGCGGCAAACGCTAGGAAGAACAAGAAGGCCGAGGTCGCCCACAAGAAGCACAAGAAGGAGAAGGAGGTTGCCCGACGCGTGAAGGCCGGGGAAAGGAAGAGCCACATCGAGGCCGAGCTCGAGTCGAAGGACCCCATGGATGTGGACGACATGGTTTTCTCTGAGGTGGAGGGAAGTCGGGAGGTCGTTGTGACCTCGGCGGAGTGTCGCGACCCTACGGCGACGTCTGCCGGTGATGAGCAAGAGGCCGCGCGGCGCGCGGTGGCTTCTGCGCCGAGGAAGCGCGTGGTGAGCGTGGATGCCGTCGGCAAACGGGCGGCAAAGCAGACGCGGTCACCGCGCCCTTTGGCGGTGGCGTTGGTCCCGTCGCCACCTGTGGGGGACACGGCCGAGCAAGTCGGGCGGTCCGAGGAGCGGGCTGGCACTTGCACGTTGCCGGGACTGGTGCCAACGCGCGACTCGTAGCCGAGGGAGGCCCCGCCTACCGCGAATGTGGTCGAGCAAGTCGAGCAGTTTGAGGCGCAGACTGGCGCCCACGCATCGCACGACTTACAACCGGAGGATGTCCCACCCGCCGCTCCGGACGGGGAGTCCCGAGCCGAGTGTCGCGGCAACCCACAGGTCGGGCAGGAGCCGGTTGGGACGACTTCGTCCCCCGCCGAAGTGAGGGCACGCGGGTCGCAGCCCGGGAGCGGCCCGTGCGCTACAGGCCCGTCGATGCCGGGTCTTGGTTTTAGAGTCGTGCCGCTTGCCTCTTGATATGTTTTTACTTTGTTTCTTTCCAATCTTTTGCTGTTGAGTTTTTCTTTGGAGTGTGACTTACCTGCGCCCTCTGTTAGTGGCCGGGGGATGACGGGGTTGAGCATCACCCCAACTTCTATGTGGGAGGCATGGAGGCCCACCCTGCAGCGTGTCGCGATGAGCGGCGGGGGCAGCAGGATGGCGGCGGTGAGCCCTTCCCTTTCGGGGGCGGTTGCTGCCACAGTGACAACGGCGGCGACGACGTTGGCGGCGATTCCGGTGCCGATGGTGGGGGCTACATCGGAATTAACCCTCGCGGCCCCTCCTCCACCGGTCGTGGCGGAAGAGGAGAGGGAGACTGAGCTCCCTGCCTCGCCGGGCGGAGGGCTGCACGGCTCACCCGCGTGGTCAGAGCCGAAGGCACTGGGGGAGAGCACGGCCAGGACGGAGTCAGAATGTTCGGCGGCGGTCCTCGCAACCGAGGTGGTGGATATCCCATCTGATGACAAGGCGGATGATATGGCGAAGCCGCCGGTGTCGTCGCGGGAGCTGGCGGTGGTCCGATCTAAGGCTGGGCCCTCCGGTGGGCTGGCGGAGGATGACCTAGAGTGGCCCTGCCC
Source organism: Miscanthus lutarioriparius (assembly GCA_904845875.1). Classification (NCBI taxonomy): domain Eukaryota; kingdom Viridiplantae; phylum Streptophyta; class Magnoliopsida; order Poales; family Poaceae; genus Miscanthus; species Miscanthus lutarioriparius. The sequence goes on along the minus strand of CAJGYO010000011.1, from coordinate 22,927,211 downwards.
TGAGGATCCGGTGAAGGCATGGTTCATCCTCCGGGATTCCCAGGAGTGTCAGCTCTGGGACATCCTCGGGGAGCAAGGGCACGCCGCGGTGTCCGAACTCACCAATCTGTCTGCGAAGCTTAGAGACGCCCAGGAGCAGGTTAAGTGCGCTCAGCAATTGATTGAGGTTGACCTGCAGCTTGCTACAGAGGTGAGTTTGACGGACTTGTCTTTGACCTCTGAATCTTTTGTTGGTTGCCTTAGCATGTTTGTTTTTCGTAGAGACTGAAGGGGACGTCGTCCCACAAGTCCCACTTTCTCTGAACGGAGCATGCCCTGATGGCCGAGCTCGAGCGTCCGCCCGTCATGAGTCCCAGGACCGGGCGGCCGATGCGACCGTGGCACGGGCGGAGGGGCAACGTGCAGCCGAGCGGGCGACTACCACCGAGCAAGGGCTCGAGGAGGCGAAGGCCCATCAGGCGGAGACCGAGGCAGGGTTGTGGACATCCCTGGTGAACACTGAGGCGGCGTTGCGAGAGTCCTTGGTGGCCCTTGAGCCAAAGCGGGCCGCTTCGATGTCGGTGCAGAACGCCCTGGAGTTGGCATGGAAGGCCCTAGAGACGGATCGGAAGGCCCGGTCGGAGGCGGACCAGGAGGTGCTCGCGCTCCAGGGATGGGTGATGGGGACGGAGGACGCGAGTGCCCGGCTGCACGAGCAGGTGACCCGACAGGCAGAGGATCTCTCCACCCTTGAGAACTTCTGTGTCGGTACACACCTTTTCTGTTTTTCGTTGTTGGTTTTTTCCTTCAGCCTGTTTTATGAGCTTGTCGCTCTTCTCTCAGAGCTGGGTGGAAAGGTGAAGATGCTGGAGCGGGACCTGGAGACGATCAAGGCGACCTTCAGCTGGAATGCGGAGGAACTGGCCAAGTCCCGTGAAGAGCGACGTGCTCTCGAGGGGGATCTTGACCAGATCTGCAACGTTGCCCAGCTTGTCGTCTCGGACGTCATCGGGTCAGCACCCACGGTCCAGCTGGCGGTGGTCCCGGATGTGGTTTGGGACCTTATTAGGAGTGGGTTGTTCTACGGGGCGTTGGGGGTGCTGACTTCAGAGGCGAGGCACCATCCGAACCTGGACTTCGCTGCCATCTGCAGTGGGTATGCTGAAGGCTTGAGCATGGAGGGCGTCCAGTCGATCGGGGAGGGCTTGCTGCCCGCACACAAGGTCGATGGCAGATCCGGTCTCTGCCCAGTGGGTGATGGATGTCCGCCATGAAGATATGGCCAGAAGCATGCGCGGGGAAGACGCTGCCCAGCCCGTGGATGGCGCGGAGCCTGGGTCGGAGGTGAACATCGCCTTGGTTTCGACTGAGCCAAATGTCGTGCCGCCGGGGAGTGAGCAGCCTGCTCCCTCGTCGGTCGTACCGACAGCAGATGCCGCTAGGCCAGTCCAATAGCTTGTGAAATATAAGTAGTTTAGTGAGCGTAGAAAGTTTAAGTTTGTGGGGGAGTCCCCGTGTAAATGTTCCTATGTGCTTAATGACTATGGTCTGTTTTGTTTTCTATAATGGAGTCACTCCGTTCGGGGAAGCTTGCTCCCCCTTTGTTCCTTAGGTTTCCCTTAGCATAATTTTGTTTCTTTATTCTTTCTTTCTCGTGCCTGCCCGTTTGTTCCGTAGGCTGCGACCTTGGGAGCCCGGGGCATGGCCCACGGGGCTCGACTGTTCGTAACCGTAGGGAAAGGCGGGGTGCGATTGGTCGGAATATTTTTAAAGCAAAGCTACGTAAGGCAAATTAAAGGAACAAATTATCCTTTTGGTTGGGTAGGAAGGAATTTCACCATATGATAGTAAACAAAACAAAGAGGTAGTAGTGTACCCTAGTGGAGCCCCCCGAGCGCCCTGGGCCGAAAGAGTGTTCGGGTCGGGGTGCTCTTATAGGAGCGTAGGCTAAGTAAACAATGGTAAGACTAAAACTTAGGGAAAAAGCGACATAGCTGTTCCAAGCGTTCGGAGAGAAGGGCGTCATCGTTGTCCTTCGGTCGGTAGGCGTCCGGTCGGATCACTTCGTTCTTCAGTCGTCCGGATCCTTGCCCGCCATGCCCCCTTTCATGGTTGCTGTCTCTTTGCCTTTTTCTTTGTTTGGCCTGTCGGTCTACGTAGAAGGCACTTGAGGAGCTGACAGTCCTTGTAGAGGTGTTTTATGGGGTAGTCGTGGTTGGTGCACGGGCTCTCCATGAGCTCGTGGAAGTGGCCCAGAGGGTCCTGCCGGGGCTGCGTGCCTGCTTGATCAGCCGTGTCGACTAACGCGGAGTTGGCCGGTCGGCTGTGATTCTTTCTGTTCTTTTTCCCCCTCTGCGTGGAGGGGCCCTCGTCCTGATCCTAGCGCTTGGCCTTGGCCTTGCCTCGGCCTCCGTCGGAGCGCGGCGGGGGCGGCGTTTGTTGGGGGTTTTGGACAGAGGTCCGCGGTCCCAGGCCATCAAGGCTGGGACTCCAATCGCTGCTGCATGTGCCTCGGCTCAGTCCGAGCCGTGCATACACAGGCGGTCGGTGCGGAGCGGTCGTTAGGTCAAGACGAGGTGCCGATGCGTCCTCCTGTACCACGCTCGATGATTGTAGCGGCGATCGGGTGGAGCGTCCCATTTGCTGTGTCTCCGTTCCCCTAACGAGGAGCGAGGCCGTGAGTCAGTGTCGTGATACGGAACACTCGGCTTGTTGAACAGTGGCGGTCTCCACTAGTGCCCGGAGGTTCCGGTGGATCGCCTGTTCATGAGGGTCGTTCGGCTTGGACAGGCCGCGCAGAAGCATTGCCGCAGCGGCGATGTTCTGGTTCGCCCGAGCAAAGTGCGGGGGATCATTCCCCCTGTCCATGGTGTTGTGCTGGACCCGATGGGCACGACCTTGAGCGTCGCTCGCCGGTCTACGCACACGGGGCACAGCGAGGTGCGCCGAGCGTGGTGGCATAGTCGGTGGCTGATGCAGCCACCGTTGTCGTAGCTCCTCCCCATGCTCAAGTGTGAGCTCGGGAGTCTCTATGTGAGGGTCTAGAGAGGTGTGAGTCCATGAGGACTCCGCTTCCGCCGGTGGGTGTCCTGGAGTGTCCGCCATGGCGCACTCCCGGCACGGACGGTGGCTAGGCGCCATGTCGCCGATGCTAGAGCCGTCACTCTCGCCATCGTCATCCATGAGATCAAGGAAATAGGTGGGAGCATAGCTCGCCATTCCCATGAATTCGGATGCGAGAGGGGGCAGTGCTGGCCTCCTGAAAGGTTCTAATGGCTAGAGGGGGGTGAATAGCCTAATAAAATTTCTACAACAACACTTAACAAAAGGATTAGACAATTATGAGGCGAAGCGAGTTAAGCGCTAGCCTACCAAAATGGAATCCACCTACCACAATTCTAGTTTAGATGAAGTATATCCACACAATAGTTATATCACTACACTAAGTTAGTGTGCTCTCAAAAGCTAACTAAAGAGCCACACTAACCAAACTAACAAGCTATCACAACTAGTTACACTAAAGAGCTTGACAAGTAGTTTACGGTAATGTAATGAGTAGGCAAGAAGGTTATACCGCCATGTAGATGTATGAACCAATCAATCACAAGTGTGGATAATAATGAAGACCAATCACCTCGGAATCAATGATGAACACAATGATTTTTTACCGAGGTTCACTTGCTTGCCAGCAAGCTAGTCCTCGTTGTGGCGATTCACTCACTTGGAGGTTCACGCGCTAATTGGCTTCACACGCCAAACCCTCAATAGGGTGTCGCACAACCAACACAAGATGAGGATCACATAAGCCACGAGTAATCCACTAGAGTACCTTTTGGCGCTCCGTCGGGAAAAGGTCAAGAATCTCTCACAATCACCACGATCGGAGCCGGAGACAATCACCACCCTCCGCTCGACGATCCTCGCTGCTCCAAGCCATCTAGGTGGCGGCAACCACCAAGAGTAACAAGTGAATCCCGCAGCGAAACACGAACACCAAGTGCCTCTAGATGCAAACACTCAAGCAATGCACTTGGATCACTCCCAATCTCCCAAAGATGTTTAATCTATGATGAAAATAAGTGGGAGGGCTTTGGCTAAGCTCACAAGGTTGCTATATCAATGAAAATGACCAAGAGAGTGAGCTTGAGCCGGCTATGGGGCTTAAATAGAAGCCTCCACAAAATAGAGCCGTTGTACCCCTTCACTGGGCGCAACGCGGGGTGACCGGACGCTCCGGTCCGATCGACCGGACGCTGGCCCTCAGCGTCTGGTCACGTGATTCATGCCATGTGTCCCCTGCTTCAAATATTGTTCATCATATTTCAACGGTCGTCTGCTGATCGGACGAGTCAGTTAGAAAGTGACCGGACGCTCCGGTCGTTTCCAGTAAGGTTCCAAACGCGATTTTTTCTGACCAGACGCGTCCGGTCATGCTTGACCGGACACAGCCAGCGTCCGATCACACAACGTCTCCTCTATACGCCCTACGTCAGCGTACGTCAGCACTGACCGGACGCACCCTGCCAACGTCCGGTCGCTGAGCGACCCAGCGTTCGGTCATGAGACCGAAACGCACGCCCTCTGCTGCCACTGACCGGACGCGCCGGTCCAACCGAGACAAGCGTCCGGTCACTTATAGTGACCTCTGTCTTTTTTGTCTAGGGCGCCGATGGCACCGTTGGACTGTCCGCACTTTACGGGCGGACACTCCGCCGGTGGAGTTTCTTACCCTTGCACCTAAACTTCACCACCCTTGATCAAATGTGCCAACCACCAAGTGTATCACCTTGTGCACATGTGTTAGCATATTTTCACAAATATTTTCAAGGGTGTTAGCACTCCACTAGATCCTAAATGCATATGCAATGAGTTAGAGAATCTAGTGGCACTTTGATAACCGCATTCCGATATGAGTTTCACCCCTCTTAATAGTACGGCTATCGATCCTAAACGTGGTCACACTCACTAAGTGTCTTGATCACCAAAACAAAATGACTCCTACAATTTATACCTTTGCCTTGAGCATTTTGTTTTTCTTTTTCTTCTTTCCAAGTCCGAGCACTTTATCATCATCATGGCATCACCATCATCATGTTATGATCTTCATTTGCTTCACCACTTGGAGTGTGCTACCTATATCATGATCACTTGATAAACTAGGTTAGCACTTAGGGTTTCATCAATTCATCAAAACCAAACTAGAGCTTTCACCTTCTTTGGAGCCCCCGGGCGTATGCGTCCGCGGAAGACGCGAGGCCGTAGGGGGATCGGTTGTACGGCGGTTGCGTCGGGGACAACAGGGTTCCACCGGGTAATCAGCGGAAGATAGAGAATGGTAAGTAAATAACAACGTGTACATTACTCACAGCGGGGTTTGGGTAGGGAGTGTGCTCGGAAAGAAGCGCAGATGCCGCGTCGTTGAAGTCGTGCGTCCTAGAGTTGATGGAGGGTGCCCCTCCGACGGGTGCTGGGACATGAGCCTCCTTGTGGAGGTGCAGTTCGTCGAGCCGGTTGGCAACGAAGTCCAGGCTTCCGGAGAGGAAGGCCTGGGATTGCTCGAAGACGGTCGGGACCCACATCCCAGCTGGTGAGAGCGCGGAAAACTCCAGCGAGCCAAAGCAAATAGTATCGCCTGAGCCCGCCACGGCGAGGGTGGCGGAAAAGTGGGCCATCCAATGATCAAAAAGTGTTGAACGTACAGCATCTTCCCCACAGACGGCGCCAACTGTCGGTGCAGAATGTGACCAACTAGTAAATATTTGTAGTTTTGCCGTACGTTGTAATCGGAGGTGGCCTAGCACTCAATGACACAGGTTTTATACTGGTTCAGGCAACGCGCCCTACGTCCAGTTTGGGTCGGTCAGTGACTTTATTCTTGAGCCCAGGTGCTCGAAGTTTGCAGTGGGGTTACAAACGAGAAGGAGAAAGATGGGGTGTAAAAGAGGTCCGGTCGGAAGGGCCAAGAGCGACAGGAGCCACGCTATGAGCTAAGTGTTCAAGCGCGTGCTTGGGGTACGAACCCGGCGGTTCTGTGGTTGTGAGCTGATGAACTCGATCAATGTTGGTTTACTCAAAAGGACTAAAGAAGCTCTCCTTTGTTGGAGGGAGCGCATCCCCTTTTATAGATAAAAAGGATGGCTTTACAAGTGAGAGGATGAGGGTACGTATGCTACTGGGCTCTGTCGTCCATGCCGGTGGGTACAAGATAATGGTAGGCGCCTACAACACTGTTGGTCGTCACTGTAGAGTGTCAGATGCACGTGGGAGGTTGCGTTGCCTTCTTCAGAAATGGCAGATATCGGTACCTGCAAACACTGTTGATGTCTAGAGGCATGTGAGGAGTTTCACCACGTTCACCTGGTATGGTAAATCCCGACGCCCACAACACTATCTATGCCCAGAGGCATGTGGGGTCCTTACCGTATGAGAGTTAACGGCGCTTACAATGCTGTAGAAGGAAATGTCGGCGCCTACAATATTGTTCGTGTCAGGGTGGTTGCAGAGTACTATACAGGGTATGGTCCCGTATCGTGGTTTGACTCTGTGCGCCCTGGCTTGCGTTTTCCGTTCGTCGGTTGCTTTCTTCCGAGCGGGCGTTCCTGGTCGGATGGCCCCAGTCGGTCCTGGTCACGCCAGTCAGAGAAGAGTGGTGAGCAGGGTTTCTGCGAACCCTAGTCGGAGACGCGGGGTCAGAGTTGGAAGTAGCGTTTAATGCCAGCCTTCCGATCGGAGAGGCCGTCGTCCGAGGTGGCTGGAGTCCGAAGTGAGCGCTCCGGTCGGAGAGGTGGGCCAAAGTAGTCGATGAGCGGGCGTTGTTCCTCTTCGGCCAGACCTTCCGGTCTGTGACTGGACCGCTCTTTCGACCTATTGTTTTAGATCCTTGGGCCAGCCCATGAGTTGTGTGCTGCCCGCTTGGGCCGAGCCTTGGCGTGGAAGCCGGTCCCGAGGGACCCCGGGTTTATGAACCCAACGGTACCTAAATCTTCACAAGACACAAAAGGCTTCTGATAAAAATTAAAATTTATTCACTCAATCAGAGAACAATTTTCCTTTATCTTCGAAAAATACAAATGCTGCACTTCTACCAAGAGACAATAAGCACAACAAAAAAAACTTAGTTTACAATTGCCAGAATCTAATCGATACAATGCAACTCGTACTACTATGACCCATAAATTTACCCTTATAAAGTAACATTGCTAGGATACATAATGAACATATACTGGTCTAACAAAACATGATTGATCCACTGGCACACAATCCAATATGGGCGCAACACTTGAATACAATCAATTTTGCTGCAATTCATGGTATCCATCATTTTTAGAAGGTCGGAATCACATCGATTAACCTTTTTTAGTATCTATTTAAAACATTCTGCAAAAATAATTGTTACTACAAAGTTACTCGTTTTTTAATATAAAAGCTGACATTATCATACATAGCAACTCATACTCATTGTTTCAAAGACGTAACGGGCACCACGACAAATGAACTGACCAGATCCAGTATGGCGCGGCAAGCCTATGTTTCTAGTGTAATTATAGGATCCGTACCGGTCAAACTAGATCAAATTTATAATAAATAGTATTAACATTTATATCTCTAAATAAAATTATTATGAATATATATTCTATAGCTAATCTAATGATACTAATTTTGTATTCTGAATGTTAATATATTTTTATATAATTTTAGTTAAAGTTCAAAATATTTAACTTCTCCAAAAATAAGAATTGCTTTTTTTTTTCCGGAGGGAGTACACTCGTCCTCCACTAGGAAGAAGATAGAGATAGCGTGCCTTGCGAGCAACAAAGCGTCAGAAACCTACACGCCCGAGTGGGAGAAAGCGGGTTCCGGCAGCGGTGGGGACCGGGGAGGGGGGAAAAAGCTCGGTGGCCTTTCGGGCGTCCTCTTTTGGCTTTTTGTTGCTGCGTTTGAGCGTTTCGGATCTCGCGGCCGGGTTGAGTGGATAGTCACGCCCGCCCACCATCACACGCGCACCATCGCGTCGTCCCGATCGTTTCGGCCGGTTAGCTTTCATCCAAAGCCAGCAGATAATGCAGCTGCCGAGCTTGCGTGACACATCACAAGAACGGCGAAAATTGCGCACGGTCGTGTCGATTTCGACCGCAAAATGACCTTCGTGCGTAGTTCCTCAAAACTTCTAAAAAGTGCATTATAAAAAAAGAAGATTTTCCATCACATCAAACTTGTGGTACATACATGGATTACAAAATATAGACGAAATCAAAAACTAATTGCATAATTTGCTTTAAATTTGCGAGACGAATCTTTTGAACCTAATTAATCAATGTTTAAACAATAATTCATAAATACAAATAAAATAATACAATAAGAAATCTTCACTGTACAAATTTGCCTGCTTAAATTTGGCCGACCTAAACACCCCCTTGCTGCGCTTGCCTCGTCATGGATCTTTTTACCTCTGTTAGAAATTGCGGCTTCACGTCTGTCAGAGTCAGGTGATCCGTCATATCGACAGCAGTTTCGTCCTGTTACCACCTCTGGGCAAATTACTCACAGTTGCTGTAGACAGCCTAGGATAGAAACATGCCGTCCCATTGTCTTGACACTGAGTCTCAGCCGATTAGGGTGTGTCTAGGGTGTGTTTAGTGCGTGAAATAAATTTTTTTATGTTACATCTAATATTTTATAATATCGAAAGGAGTTTTCGGATACTAATAAAAAAAATTAATTACATAGCTCGTCTGGAAACTGTGAGATAAATTTATTAAGCCTAATTAATCCATCATTAGCGCATGCTAGTTACTGTAGCAGTTATGGCTAATCATGGACTAATTAGTCTTAAAACATTCGTCTCGTGATTTTCAACCAAACTGTGCAATTAGTTTTTTTTCCGTCTATATTTAATACTTCATGCATATGCCGTAAGATTTGATGGGATAGTTTGGGGTGAAAATTTTTAGGAACTAAACCAAGCCTTAGTTCGTGAAATAAATTTTTTTTGATGTCACATCGGATGTTTCTGGGATGTCGGAAGGGGTTTTCGGATACTAATAAAAAAACTAATTACATAGCTCGTCTGGAAACTGAGAGACGAATTTATTAAGCCTAATTAATCTATCATTAGCGCATGTTAGTTACTGTAGCACTTATGGCTAATCATGGACTAATTAGTCTTAAAACATTCGTCTCGCGATTTCCAACCAAACTGTGCAATTAGTTTTTTTCGTTTATATTTAATACTTCATGCATGTGTCGCAAGATTCGATGTGATAGTTGAGGTGAAAATTTTGGGAACTAAACCAGGCCTTAGATTGGACGAGTAACTAAAGTCGTTCACTAGGAACCCAGCTAAACAGAGCTGTAGCAGTCGTATATAGCCCCATTCAGCTTACCTTATAATCCGCACTATTCAACTTGTTTTTTTAGTTGGAACAGTATTTTTCTCTTATAACAATTCAGCCAGAACAGTGTTTTCTAGCCAATTCAACCAAGTTTCAGCAAGCTGAACGAGAGACAGATTATCGATTAATAAAGCACATAAGGCCCCTTTCGACTTGCTAAAACTTGGCTAAAACTAGCTGAAAAATACTGTTCTGGCTGATTTATTATGAAAAAAAAACACTGTCCCGATAAAAAAAAACAAGCCCACCAAACCGATTTCTGGATAAGCCAAACGGTGCCAAATGGCAACTCCCAGGCTCGAGACGTCACATATTGCTGAAAACACAGCTCAGCCCAAGCCTTACGTTAGCGAGTACTACTGTTATCTTGTACTCACTCTATGTTTCTAAAGAAATTTGTTTTGAGATTGTCTTGACTACAAATAAATTTTTTTAGATTGAGTTTGAAAATATGAAAGTGATGTAAATAGATTTATCTCAAAATACAGTTTTATAAAAATATATATTGACTATATTCTACAAATATTTTATAGCAAAAAGTAGTGATCAAAATTGTTTTTGAGATCATGTCAATGTCCAAAACGACTTTCTTTAGGGACATGGAGGGAGTACGCATCCTCAAGAGTTTTTCTATATCTTTCTGCTCTTCAATATTTTTTTCTATATCTTGTTTACATTCTATAGAGCCATTCTTGTTTTCTATCTTTGACTAGCGAAAAATTTGAGATCAAAGATTGCTATATTTAAATGACTAAATAAAAAACTATTGAAAGGTATTTTTTTATCAAAATCTTTGTTCCTAGAAATTATGAAGAATATAAAGAGTACCTTAAAGTTTCTCTAAGAGCGCGTTTGACCTGTGCCTGAGTGCACCGAACCCCGTCAGAGGCAGCACCAATGCTGCGGCGGCCATTTTGCTCGCCAAGCTTTTTTTGGGAAGGTGTGGTGCCGGAAATGAACTACGGCTATGTGGTCACGCCGCGGCATGCCGCAAGCGCGGCACCCACCGAAACTGTGGCATGGAGTGTGTGCGAGGTGTGGCCGTGAACCAAATGCGCACTAAAAAATTACCAATTTATCTGCCAGTTTTTCCTGCTATGTAACCAACATCTCATACCTGCACCGGTCTACGGTCGTCAGCTCAGACTTCAGAGCACGCCATCTCGTTGAGGCTGTAACCAGATACAGTAGCTCTTTCGGGTGACCGGATCAGATCAGAACCAGAATCAAAGCTGTTGCGTGGATACTTGGATGGAGACAACACCAAAGTTGCAACAAAAGCGAGTGTCCATAACTCGGCAACCTCGGGAGAGTATCGGATCCGACGACCAGTCGACCACAACGTAGAAAACGACGGGGCGCAAGCAAAGCATTTAGATGATCCATTCGGCAGCACCTCACAGTCACAGGGATGGACAGCTGAGACGAGATATGCGCTTGTTTTGCTGACGAGGAGCATCGGTCCTGCAGCCATCCGGTTCCGAGAGGGCGTCTCTTGCAATCTCCAAATACAAATAGCAGGACGGCTGAAAGAGAGACGAAATGCCTGACAAACAACCGTTGTCAAGCCGGCTCTTTGTTTTTCGTTTCGGTGTCATGCATGGTCATGGCATGGCTGGCAGTGGCCCGCGACGGTGTGGGAGCGGGCTCCGCTCTACCGTGCCGCTACGTACGCGCAGGCGCATGTGACGGTGACGGCGGTTGCGTGCATGCGGCGTGCGGCCGTTGCAGCCGGCCATGTCCCGCCGCCGCGCCACCGACCACCACCGCCTCCACCACGCGTCCACCGGTCCACGCCTCAGTCGCCGAAGGCCTCGCGGATCGCGGAATGAACGTGAACCCATCGGCTCGAAGCCCATGCCATGCATATCACGGGCAAATGGGCCCTCCTTTATAATGGAGCTTGGGACACCCACCGGCACCGGCCACCGCCATCACGTGGTGTGCGGGAGCCGGGCAGCCGATAGACCATTCGGTCCGCAAAAATATTGGCATATCCATTGGGCCCGTCGATTAATTTACGCCCAGCGATCACATTCCTTGTCTGACTGGGAAAAAACTGTGTGGCTGCCTGCTTCAGTTCAGTCTGTCATTCCTTGTCTGACTCTGCCTGTGTTCCCTAATCCCTACCGTTGATTTGTTGAATTTTCCATGAAAATGTTTCTCCGAACGTTTCCAAGACGAAGATAGATAGATAGACAAACAGGCACGGGAATAGCTGCTATAAGAGCCTGATTGGTACATGAGCTAATTGGTAGATAGTTAAAAAATTAGTTAAAATGAGGTCTAATGCATCCAAACAGAAAAGCTAATGGGTGAACTAATTTTTTAATTAAGTTATTAACTAGTTGTTAGCCAATTATACCTAATTTAGGCTAATTTTTAGCCTCAATTAGTAACTAGTTATTGTATCCAAACAGACCCTAAAAATACACTGATTTTCACTTGTGAGAATTTGTGCCCTTTTCTTGTTCTTTGACACCCCACTATCAAAAAATGATGCAATTATATATCAGTGTTAAACTCAAGTGACCAAATTTATATAAAAAATACTAATATTTATCATACTACAAAAGCATTATTAGATTCGTTATGAAATATATTTTTACAGTATATCAATTTAGAGTCGGATATGATTCCATATATACTCCAATGTGCAACACCCGCATGGACTACTGTTGGAAGTTCTGGTCTTTCATGTCTTGAAAAGATATGAGGGAATATCACTCAAGGTTTGCTAAATTTGTCCTAAAATCTTGTTTAGGTCAGTAAGCTCTTAAATGGCATATTAGAGATCTTAGACTTGTCACAAGTGTCTAGGTAGGTTGAAGTCTGTCCAGACAAAACCTAGCGGCATACGTGTTGTGTCATCGTGACACTCGCGTCGGTTGATGATTGGGTGCAGTGTTTCTTGAATTTTAGATGTACTAGTTTTTTATGGAATAATTTGGGCATGTTTGGTCCTTACGCCGCCACTTTGGCGTACTCAAGATGTAGCTGCAAAAACATGTCACGCATTTCGTGAGCTCTGGCGGAGAAAAGCCTAGGGGTAGTGTCGGGGTTATAATTCGGACTGTCTCGAGGCACCGATTAGTTAGCAGGCCGAGCGACCTAAGACACATCTTCTAGCGAAGGCCTGAACGGTCGAGGCCCAACTAAGTCCAGCAAACCAGGCCGGACGCCAAGACCAGGGTCAGCCACGACCCCTTCCTCCTATCTTCGCCGCACGAAGACTCGCGACCTCTTCACCATCCAGGTCGAGCCCAGCCAAGCGTGCTTGCCCTGACAAGGATAAGCACGCCACACTAGCCCCGCAAGGACCGAGGGGACAACGATCAACTCGGTCCGGTCAGACGCCATCTCCACGCCACGCAGCTTAGACAAGACAACACCGCACGTCCGTGACGACCGGTACGATAACCAGCAGCCAAATATGGCCCGACAAGACGCATGTACGATTCCACCCGCTACGGGATGGGGTCCAAGATGAAGACCTTGACTTAGAGGCCAACCAGATCGGCGAGAGCCACGACCCCAACGATCGGGATCGTGGCCCTCAACTCCTCCGGCCAACAAGACGACCGACGACCTAGGGGCAGCTACCAATTCCCGTACGACGCCCAGAAAACCAGAAGACGATGACGAAGACCACGGCGGAGACCACGTCGCACAGGACGGCTGGCGAACTGTGGCAGAACCGTCTAATCTAATGCCCTTCCAAGAGTATTTGTCTTTCATTAGACACTAAGTAATCAAGAAAGTGCACTAAATCGTGCTGTTCCGTCGAGCACACCTCAAGGGAGAACTCAAAAATCTACATTTTTTTATCAAGATCATAAATGAGAGAATAAAGCTTACAATATTCTTAAGTCATTTCTTACATCCCTTTATTACAGTAACAGAATATTACCTCAATTGATTACAACAGCGGAATAGAACAATGTTATCAGAGTTACGGAGAAAATAAAGATTAATTTAATGATATGGTGGGGTATTAACATAGTGGATATTTATATACGAGAGGTGCTAGCAGATTTTTATACCTTTTCTTATAAAACCTTTAGTGAGGGTTATAAATAATCACTACGATCGTAGCGTGAAAAGAATCATCTCTAAGCCTACTAGGAGGTTTCCACACACAAGAGTCAGCTCTATATATCCTTCGATCACCTACAACAGAGAATAAAACCCTGAGTACTCGATTGTACTCAACAAGACTTACCCGACAGGAGGAAAATAAAAGACTCCAAGATATGCAAGGCTTATTTGGCTTGTGGATTATTGCATCTGCGGACACATTACTAAACGTACGTCTTTATATTAAATTTTATTAGCAGTCATCATTAGTTCATTAACTATCCATTCTATGTAAGCTCTTATGCTACTTTCAAGCAGGTGTTGAGCAATCAGAATCCTTTTACCATCTTTCATATTCCAGTTCTTACAACGGTGCTAGACCATAGCCAAGTCGGTACCGTCTCACAGAAACGGTGATTCACGAATCAATGTATCCTAGCTGGGTACCCCGAAACACACGTTCCGCTTGCGCCCCAGGCACAAGCAAGACTAACCCATTGCACTCTTGTCACGGGGTCCAGGTCCCCGTCTAAACTTAGACTCTAAGTCCTCACACTTGAGACCCGGTCTCAATATGGTGCTTAGACATCCATCTTTCCCCGCCTCCAATCAGTCGGTCCGGAAAGAGTCAAAACCCACGACAAGAGCGTAACGAGCCTTCCCGCTCCTATAAGCAAGATGTACTCAGGATAATAAGTCTGTGACCTGACTACCATCCACAGCAACGGACGGTCCTTAATCAACACAAGCGAAACAAATGCAATCCGAGCCTCGCTTGGTTGCCTAACCAAGTCCAAATCTAAAGCACAATCCCGTCCGATCTCCAATTATCCTCTATATATATTCTATGTGATAGTAATATAATAACAACAATAATATCTTTCCTATCTCTCGCGAGTGATAGGTAATCACTCGACTTCTACCGGATCCTATAGCATAGCAATCTACACGATCCTGACATACTAGTAGGACTCATAGGATAAGGATATATATATATATATGTGGGTTTCATTCAACTCAACAAAACTTAATACACAAGCATAAAATAAAGTGCAGAATATTAGAAATTATGCACCGGGGCTTGCCTGTGTAAGATATAACCAAAAGTTAGCATTCCATCATAGTGACACGATCATCAAGGCATCATCCTTTCTGCTACTCCGATCATCTCCACGATCCATCGTTATTCCTACTATGATATACGTGGATGCAACGTAGAGACGTAAATAATCAACGGCAACCGAAACTCTTAGAAATACGATTACGCCTCGCAAGGTAACGAGATAGCTCTAATACCTAACGTGCTAGGCTACGTATCCATATTGTCGAATATGGCGTTGTTTCCCGGAAAGTGTTCTAGTTTTAAAATCGCAAGGTGTTTCGGCATTTTATTGATTAAATATATTTTTTTGAACTAGGGCTGATTTAGCTATCTTAGCAAACTAATTATTATGGAGCTACAAAAATTACAGTGAGCACCTAATCATGTTAGAAATTTATTATGAAAGTTTCAGATCCAACACTATCACCAATTTATCACAAGAATTCCTACAAGTTTATATCTTAACAATATTAAGCATCTCAAATTAATTATATAACTCCTAAAAATATTATAAAACTATATGAACAAATATACTAGCAGATAGATCATGATTTTAGAAACCTAACAAAATTAGTTTCATAATTTTTGGCCGACTACACATATTTCTATTGAATTTACAAGTTTGGCTTAGAAACTAAATTAGAAAATGCATTAGAAAAAGGAAAAAGGGCCGGTGGCGACTTAATCGGCCTAGCAGCCCAGCGCGGACACGGCTGCGCGCGCGTCGCGGTGGTCTAGCACGACCCAAGGCCGGGGATGCCCGCGCGCGACGACGATTTTGTAGAGAAGCCCCTGAGCTTTGAGGTAATAGTACGACTGCCATGTGTACTGTTCTTATCGACAGTGGCTTTGCGACCAAGCCCTCGGTTGTTTTCGTCCTCACCATGGGTAGGTCCCTGGAATCCCCGCGCTCGCCGGCGTGGCGGTCAACGGCATAGGGTAGCTACAACGAGCAACCTAGGCTCGCTAAGACGAGAGTAAGGGGTCCACCACCATCTACGGCTAAACACGCACGACTGGGTGGCGGTTAGGGGCTCGGTGATGTACTAACACGAGCCGCAGCGGCGAGCGGTTATCCACAGCGGTGGCGTGGTTGTTCCGACGACCTAGAGTGCTAACGGAGGGGTAGAGACGGCGGGGAAGCATCAGGATCTCACCGAGAAATGTGCTACAGTGATGGTTGAAACCGAGGAGTGCCGAGGTGATCTAGCCACACGCGCCCGAAGCGCGTGGCGGCGCTCCAAGCGTGGCACCGACGCATCACCACACTATCGTCGAGCATCCTGGCCAAAGTAGCGCGAGCATCGAATCGAGGGAGTCAAGGCGAGCTTAGGGTTACTAGCAATTGAACTGCTACCACTCCTACAAGCCTTACCTCCCGACCTACCAGTTCGGTGGCGCACATAACCGACAATGGGGAGAAACCAAATTCGACCACGACAGACAATGACTGGACTCGGTGTGAACGAGGCACCTAGCTAATTTCCTCTGCTACTTGCTGTCGTGAGGAATTAGACTAGGAAGCCTCGGGCTAGTGATTAAGAAAGGGGAAGGGCGAGTGGTGCACTACCACCACCACATCGTGGGAAGCGTCCCCGGCAGAGGTGGCCCGGCCATGACCCGAGGAGGCATGGCTACGCGGGGATATGACCACACGATAGAGGGACATGCGGCGCATTGTTTAGTGCTTGGACAGAGTCATTGAAGATGTGCCCGCATGTGGCCACGTGCACGTAGCAGCATGGCATCACGATGCGGTAGACTATGTATGACATCGAGATCGGGCTTGGTAGGTGGGTTGTGCGGCTGGGAACAAATGCTACAATGGTCGGGTGAGTCGAAGGGCGTGGGACAGTGCCACGAGCAGCGGCGCGGCTCGAGACAAGCAGGGCAGCGGGTGGGGCAGCCGCGCAGCAAGGCGGTAGTGGCGGCTGAGGGGCGAGTGATGAGGCCATCGGCCAGCAGCAGGCGTTGGAGTCGAAGGTGGCCAAGCCATGGTGAAAGTGCATCTAGCCCTTTAGTGGGTTTTGGATGATTGGATGACAACGTGATTAAAGGTCTAACCCGTTTGCTAAGTGTGGACAGGTAATAAGTTATCTCATAGGTACTTAATGAAATCCAAAATGATGTGTTGTTGTATAAACAATCTAGTTCAAGCACAAGACAACAATGCAAATGGAATTCATGCAAAGGCTTGTTTATTGTGGGATTTCCATGTACTATTTAAAAACAAGCTTGTGAGAATTAATTAATGAGACATAAGGGTTTGCATATGGAATGGTCTTATATTTGAAGCTTGCTAAATTGAAATAAAAAAGACAACAATACAAATGAATGGATGATTCAACACAAGATGTGACTTGATGGCTTGAGATGGTGAAGATAGCAAGGAAAGGCTTCGAGGTACTAAGCAAGGGTGAAGGGCAAGCGACGGCTTGGCGGCCGAAGAACCTAGCTAGGGTGAAGAAGAAAGTACTTGCATTTAGTTGAGGTACTAATCAAGCTATGATGGTCATATTGATGTGAAGGATCAAATCACTATTTGAGTGTTTGATAGAAGTGACTTGATACATTTGGGATTATTCAAATTTGATGAATGAAATCAAGTCACGTGCTCAAGATGGCTATGCTCAAGTGAAAAAGATCAATATCAACATGTTGGCGCCCTCACTTGATGAAGATTGGAATACACGGCTTCGGTTCAAAAAGAGCAACTCAAAAGGTTTAAATTCGTTATACTTTTAAATTTGAGTAAATAGGAATGTCGTACTATTAAGAGGGATGCATCATGTTGATAGATAATGTTTCATAAGTGCTCAAACCAACCCATGTGAGTTTTGAGTATTTGAGCGACAAAAGAGCTAACTTTATTTTTGTTGGTCTGGCAATACCGGCGTGTCCGGTATTTGCCCAGTAACTGTAAAAGTGTTGTTCTCGGGTTGGTTCGTCGGGAGTTCCGACATATGTCGGGAGTTTCAACGGTCGGAAGTTTCGGCAATGGTCGGGAGTTCCGACGACTCGCAATTTAAATAATTTGGAGAGTTCACTGTCCAGGTCGTATGGACGACCAGAGGCCAACGGCTAGTTTTCCAAAGCCTTGAGGGTCGGGAGTTCCAACATAAGTCGGGAGTTCCGACGGTCGGGAGTTCCGGCATGCATCGAGAGTTCCGACACCTCACTAACTTTAACTCAGTTACATGGTTTTCAAATTTGCTGAGGATCGAGAGTTCCGACGTGAGTCGAGAGTTCCGGCGGTCGGGAATTCCGGCATTCATCGGGAGTTCCGACGCCTCACAACTTCACTATAACTTAGTTACCGTTGGGGCAGTGTAAGTCATACCGGACGTGTCCGGTATTGCAACGGCTATAAAACGGCTAGTTTTTCAAGGGGGCTATAAATACCCCCAAGCCTCCACCTTTGGAGGCTGCTAATTCTGCTGAGATAGACACACGTTTTTAAGCCTTGCCAACTCTCCTAAACCCTCTCTTAGTGAGTGTGTGATCCAAATTGCAAAATCAATTTGTGGGTTAAGAGAGAATTTGAAAAAGAGAACAAGCCACCACTTGAGCACTTATGCATATTGTCAATCTCGTGATTCGCATTTGTAACTCTTGGACTCTTTGGTCCTAGGCGGTTAGGTGTCGCCGGAGAGCACCCGAGAGATTGTGGTGTGCCTCGGAAAGTTTGTAACGGTCGATTCCGCCGCCTCAGAATCATTTAGTGGAAGGAGGAAAAGGAGTTGGAAAAGACTCCGGCTAGAGTGACCTTCATGGTACCCTCTAGGGCTGACCTTCGCTGGGTCGCCCGCAGCCTCCTCAACGGAGAGTAGGACTCGAACGAGTCCGAACTTCGATAAAACAAATATCATGTCTCAATTCGCATTTCATTTGATATTTGTGTTGCTCCAGCTCTTGTGCAGGTTCTCTATGTATATTGTCATCTCTAGTAAGTGCCTGCAGTTTGATTCGAAGATAGAAATCGAAAGGAGCAAGTTCGGGGCTGATCTGCATAAACCGTGTATACCAGACACGTCCGGTATTCATACCGGACACGTCCGGTATTAGAGCTCTGTGCTGAAAATATTTATTTTTAGTTCTAACTTTGTGTTGCAGGGTTGTAGCTTCTAGATACATTCTTTATACCTTATATACTATGTGACTAACTTGTGAGGGGTGGTACTACTCTTTATTTGGAGTTTCAATTTTGGAAACTTCCTTTACTAATCGTTTCCGCATTTAAAGGTGTTAATTTTCAGAAACGCCTATTCACCCCCCCTTCTAGGCGGCATCCTAGGTCCTTTCACATGGCCACATCACAGCCAGGCCAAGGGCGGCCACCATCAGCCTGCCCATGCACGCGTGCGGCCAAAGGCATCCACGGCGTGCACCGAACACGGTGACCACGCACTCCCGCCCGAACGGCCAGACACATGCTAAGCATGAATTTTAAAGCGCGTCTAAAAACTAACCTAACACGGTTGAAGCTAAACTACCTCGACCATGCTAATGAGGGTACATCAGTCTACCTTAAGGAGCAAAAACACAACATTGACTTTTAGCTAGATTTTCTAGAATTAATTCACCAACATGGCATTGTCGCACTACTTTCAAACTTAAAATTTCTTCCAAGTCTTGAGCTGAATTTGACTTCAAGTTCTATTTCTAAGCCATTAGAAATACTAGCCAGTCATATTATTTTTCTACAGCAAGAGTTGCATTGCCATCTATAAAGTTTGTACTTCAAACATTATATTGGTGTCGCACACATGTTCTATAATACTTTTACTCAATAAAAATTGGTTTTCCACCCTACTTGACATAACATGAGTTATTGAATAAATTTCTATTTAACATTTTTATTGGTTATTTTAGGCTACAAGAAATTTATCAACACCTTCTATCACATGTATTATTACATAAACATCATGCTCATGATATGATTTAGTAGTTTATTTAGGGCGTAACACCGAGGGTGTTATAGCTCTACCCCCCTAAAACAAAAATCTCATCCCAAGATTCGAAGCAGTAGCTAGAAAAGGGAAATTACGATTACACTTCAGAGCATTCAAGCGAGGAACACCCACTCGATCATCTCTGAGACTGGACATAGGGCTCCGGCTTGAACCAGTATAAATCCTCATGTCTTTTGGATGCTACCATCGTCTTCCTAGACAAGGCGGCAATCCTATAAATTTACTAGTCTAGTTTACAAAATATAGATGTTTGGCGCGCCAGGTAGGGGGCAGTCGTGCACTCTTGTTAGTGAGAAGGAAGCGATGGCTCCCTACACTTACGTCGGACTTTCTCTTAGCGTGACCCCCGGTGGCTGCATCCGCTTCGGAAGCCTCGAGTTCACTGACATCAATGGTCCAGCTCCCATCAACGGTCTTCCCCCCGGCCAACCTCTGTGCTTTGGGGACCCGGACTTTATGGCTGACCACCTAGGTCAGCTGCGACTCAGTGAAGAGAATGCGGCTCCATCGTACATCTCAATGCCTGATCACGGACCGACATGAGCCGGTCCTATGATCGTCGACTCTGATGCGCTAGCATGCAGACTCGACGCATTTCTCGGGCGAATCCCAAGCTAGAGCTAAGCAGGCGCGTTTTCTACGTGTTGGCGAATGTTTTCACCCAACTCTCTGAAAGCGGTCCCCTGCCGCCAGAGGCTGAATTCTAGGACCCCAGCACCACACTGCCCTCCGAAATGAGGGACGCGATCGCACTCTTCGAGCGGGACCTCGCTAGGCGCAATGGCCGTTTGACGACGCCAGAATCCTTCGGGTTTGTGGGGACAATGGAGTGGGATACAGAGTCCATCTATGACCTCCTATCGGCGACCCCTGAGAACATGGACTATGAGTCCAATTCTAGGGGAGCTGCCATCCGCTAAGAGAATGCAACATGTTGCACCTCTCGGTGGATGGGGCGGCGTCGGTGGATGACGTAGAGGATGACGCCTATCTGATTCCTCGCACCCTCGAACAACAGGCCGAGTATGACCAAGAGCACATAGAACAAGCCAGGGCTTGTGAAGCTGATCAGGCCAACGTGCGCCGCGATGATGGATGCCCTAGCCCACAACACCTCGACGCTGAGGGCATGCGGGCACGGGCACGCCGTGTGTATGATCAAATCCAACGAGGCAAGAGGGAGACGCCCGTCTTCCCTCGAGCCAGCCAGAATGTCACAGCAGCCACCATGATCAAGCAGATGGCCCCTGAACCCTCGACCGACGAGGGAAAGTGCGTCCATCAGGAGCTACGAGACCTGCTGGAAACTACGGCGGTGCAGCAGGCCTAATGCTCCGTGGAGCGGTGGCACCCTGAGGCCAGCCTTGTTCACATCTCCTCAGCACGTGGTCTGACCAGGTGACGATGGCACGACGCACAGTTGGCAAACCCTCCCCAGGGCGCAATCGTTACATCAGAAATCACAATGCCCGTCTACCTCAAGGCGTCAGGTGCCCTGGGCTAAACTAGGCGAGCAAAGATCAACTACACCTCGATGACAGCGACCCAGACAATCATGGCCAACATCCTAGGGTTTGGGACGCTCGACGCAGCCTAAACTCGGATGCCTGTGGTAGATGCCATTCCCGACGCGTTTCCGTGCACCACTGAGTATCAACAAGTACTTTGGGGACACCAACCCCGCCATATGGTTGGAAGACTTCTGCCTCGCCTATCGAGCGGGCGGGGCGGATGATGATCTCTTCATCATCCAATACTTGCCGCTCTACCTGGCGGAAAGCGCCCGAGCATGGCTCGAGCATCTCCCAGCAGACAGCATCCACTCATGGGCAAACTTCAAGCACATCTTCGCAGGGAACTTCCAGGGCACGCACGTGTGCCCTAGAAACTCCTAGGATTTCAAGGCCTATAAACAAAAAGCGGGAGAGACTCTACGCGAGTACATCCACCGCTTTTCCAAGCAGTGCAACAAGCTTCCCAATATCGTGGATGCGGACGTGATCGGAGCATTCATCTCCGGCACGACCAACAAAGCACTCGTCCACGAGCTCGGACGCTGCAAATCGCAGACGATGCGGGAGTTGCTCAACCTCGTGACAAGCCATGCCTTCGGCGAGGAGGCCGTCCATGCAATCTTCTACAAATCAAGGGTAACGCTCAAGCTAAACCCGCAGACGAGGCTAAAGACCGCAGTCGATGGGTAAAGGGCAAGAAGGACAGCTGGAGGCACCGCGATAGTGAGTTCGTCACGGCGGTCAATTGGGTCCATAAGCAGAAGACTAGCAAGCTCAACCATGTTAGCTTCGACAAAGATAGTCAAGATGCCATGCTGCAATCATAGCTATCTAGTCAAGCACACCCTCAAGGAGTGCGACCTCATTAAGCACTACTTCAATGGCGATTACAAGGCAACCGGCACGGATGCACCGTCCAGGCCCGCAGGCAATGAGGAGAAGGGGGGATGTGTATCCTGACCCGAAAGGGTGCCTCATGATCTTCGGTGGACCGGTGACGTATGAGTCCAAACACCGGCAGAAGTTCATGGCTAGGAAGGTCAATGCGGCCGCCCTAGGCAAAGCCGTCCTAGTTTTCCTGAAATGGTCGGAAACTATGATCACTTTCAACAAAAAGGATCACCCCGACCACATGCCGCAACTAGGATGCTCCCTACTCATCATGGACACAATCATCGGCAAGACCCTCCTATCTCATGTCATCATGGATGGTGGGAGTGGCCTCAACCTCCTCTACGTCGAGACGCACGATGCCATGGGACTATCGCGAGCGGTGATACGACCATCTAGTGCTCCGTTCCATGGAGTCATACCCAGTTCCAGGCCATTCCCCTTGGGCAGGTTGACTTACCCGTGATGTTCAGAGGTCAAACCAATTTCCATAAAGAAACACTCACCTTTGAAATAGCGGATTTCCCCGGTGCCTATCACGCCATCCTGGGACGACTATGCTACGCTAAATTCATGGCCATCCCCATCTACACTTACCTAAAGCTCAAGATGCCTGGTCCTCATGGGATAATCACTGTAGGAGAGCGACCTCCAGCAGGCCCACCTCTGTGAATGGGAAAATTACGACATCGTGACAACCGTGTGCCAACCCTCGGGGGCTAAACCTAAACATGACTTCCCTACATGGTAGGGAAGCACGTGGAGGTCACGCTCTGCGACCTCGGCCGTGGCATGCGACGAGGCGGCGACAATGTGGCACGACAATGATGCGAACGACGACCACCAGAGGGCTCGTGTCACAACGCATTCCTCGACTCGATGAGCCGTGCTGCTCTAGGCCTCACCGCGTCAAACACCGTGGGTGACGAAAGCCACAACCAGTGGCGCGGACACTCAGTGTTCACATCAAAGCTACTCTCAGCCAACCAAGAGGTTGTACATAATGATCACTGAATCATCCTTGTGCCCAGAGATCACAACACACCTCAGTAAGCACGTGTCAAAGCGACACTTTGACGACACATGTGACCCCAAGTGGCCCATGTCGATTGGGACGTGCCAGTTGACACGGTCCACTCACGGGGGCTACACTGCGACATACCACACGCTGGCACTCACTAGAAGAAAGATTGCCTTGACCCATAGGAAAGGGGAAGGCGAGAGGCGCGCTACCGCCAAATCTACCCCACAACACCTCGGTCATGAAAACAGAGACGCACTAAGCTAACCTCTACGGGTTGATCCCCGGGCAAGGTCGCGCGACTACGACATTCAAGCGGTCGGATCATCAATGAGCACATGAAAGAAAAAGAAGTGCGAGATCCACACTAACAGAATTTATTTATTAAAAAGGCCCCCAGCCACCGCCATGGAGGATGTCCTCCACGTTTACGGCGGCCACGACGGTGGTCGCGGCGGTGGCAAAGCCGCTGACCTGCTCCACCCGCTCCGCCTACCTAGCATGGTCTGGGAACCCAGGTGCTACTTGATGGAAGTCCTGGCCAGTGTGGAGCAGTAGGGAGGCGAGGGTGAGCCTCCTCCATCTCATGGCGGGAGGCTACCAGCTGCTCCTCCAACGCTGATGATACGATAGGAGGATTAGAGTACGATCAGGAATGGCAAGCAACGAGTGGGATGACAAGACGAAGAAGCACCCTTACCCATGACGTGGGACTAGGCCTCGGCGACCGCCACCCGTGCGGCGGTGGTCTCCCTCTCATAGGCCTTGAGGGCCACCCTGACAGCATCAAGGCAACGCTCTAGCCGGCTCGCTTCACAGGTGGCGTTGGAGTAGCGCTGGCAGGACTCATCCACCTCGCGGGTGAACTCATAGAACTCACGGCGATCATCACGATGAGCATGACCCTCCTATGGGTGGGGTCATGGCATGAGTAGCGCTGGCGGCCCTCCGGAAGTGGTGTGGGAGGTAGCCCTGCAAACACGCATAGTCGATACAGGTTGAACTTTCAAACTTCAATGGCATCCAAATGCACATACCCTTGATCGCGCAGGCAGGGACGAAGAGGCGGCGGTGCCCTTTCGGCACCCGATGACTCCTCCAATGGTCATTTGTCGTGGTCCATTCTAGCTGGCGAGGAAGGAACTCCAGATGCGCAAGAGCAAGAGTGAGGAAGTAGTGGAACAGGCGACGCAAAGCGAATGCCTCACCGCCGTACCTCTCCAAGCGTATTTATAGTCACTAAGGACATTCAAGGCACACGCGTGTTCATTCACATTTACTAACCGCTTAGAAAACACCATAGAGCAGGTGAGGCGATTGGAGGGAAGGTGGAACAACGACTGCCCACGTGGCGGTGTGAACCAAGTAAGCAGTGCACATCCCCACTCTTTCCATATCATTTTGATTTGCGCGACCGTATTCCACGGCGCATGACTGCTTGTGAGTGGGCACCATTATGCCATGAGGTGACCGGGGAGGTCAACTGCCCCTCGAGATCGTGCGCAGAATGACCCGCCGCGACCACGCCCCCACGTCGTGCTTAGGAAAGCCACTCTTGGACTGGTCCTTAGAAGGGCTCGAGGCCACAAAAGGGATAGGGGCAGGGAGGAGACAGGCCTCTTTGCCTCTAATAGGTGGTGCGGAGCCACATGACCATCTCTCTCTGTGTTCGAGTCATCCGCTTCGAAGTCACCCGGGTTGACCCCCTCTAGGGGGAGGCATCTTGCCCTCTGGCCGCTGTGGAGGTGGTCAGGGACCAACGGGCTTGACGACTGATGATTTATGGGACGTCTCTCGATGAGGCACAGCCAAACTCCATGTCGATTGGGGAGGATATCGGGTCCTGCTCAGATTACCCATTCACCCTAACAAGGCGCACCGCTCTAACCACGTGGTTACGGTGGACATGCCTCTCCCCACGCGGGGTGAAACCAAACTTGTCTGTAACAGGGCATCACGACCTCTCAAGGTCGGCAAGGACACTGAGGAAAATAGGAGTCGGGTCCCCATGACCCACTAAAAGGGTCAAGGCCAAGCTGTGACCGAAACTCCTCCCGACATCTCCAGGTCTAAAGACCTAAGGCTAGCTTCGATGGTTCACAAACCGTTAGAAATCCACGACCTCTCCGGGAGAGATCGACGAAGCAGACGACCAAGGTAACACAATAGAGTCTTCCTAGTGAAGCGATGTGGGGCCCAAAGTGTGATCATGGCTCGGTCATGTGGAAAAAATAAAAGGTCCAACACCAATGAGCCAACACACGATCGCAGAAAACCTCACGAACGCACTAAAAGAGGTCGAGGATATGTCCCCGCGCATCAAGCCGAAAGTTGTGACCCCAATCCCGCAACCTGGGGACTCGCGACAGGAACAAAAGGAAATCCAAGCGTACAGAAAAGAGCGTTCTTTTCGCTTAAATCCGTAGAAGTACAAGAGCGGTCGAGCTGCTTGAAAAGGTACTTGTAACACCCTTACTATTACACCCTAAATTATTTACTAAAACATGTCATGAGCATCATGTTTATATGTTAATGCATATGATAAAGTGTGTAGATCACTTTCTTTTAACTTAAAATGATCAATAAAAATGCTAAATGAAAGTTGATTCAATAACTCATGTATATCAAGTAGGGTTGAAAACCAATTTTTATTAAGCAAAAATACTATAGAACATGTGTGTGATGCTTAAATAAAGTTTGAAGTACAAACTTTGTAGATGACAGTGAAATACTTGCTGTCGAAAAATGATATTACTAGCTAATATTTCTACTAGCCTAGAAAATTGCAAATTGAAATCAAGTTCAACTCAAAAACATAGAAAATTTCTAAGTTTGTCAATAGCTAGACATTGCTATGTTTAGCAAATTATTTTGAGAGATTGTGTTAAGGGGTGGTGTAGTGTTATAGCTCAATTTGGTAGTCTCATATGCCATCTTGAGCAATGTGAAGATGGTTTGGCTCCTGAAGCAGCCGTTTAGTCGTTTTGGGCGCTTTAAAATTCAAGCACGACACAACCTCGGGATGGTTGGCGCCGTGCGCGTCATCACCGCGTGGCCACCCTGCGTCGTGCACATGGTCGTGTCCTGCGCAGTCACCTTGTTGAAAGCTCTAGTTTGGTTTTGGTGAATTGATGAAACCCTAAGTGCTAACCTAGTTTATTAAGTGATCATGAGATAGGTAGCACACTCCAAGTGGTGAAGCAAATGAAGATCATAGCATGATAAAGATGATGGCATGGTGATGATCAAGTGCTTCGACTTGGAAAAGAAGAAACAGAAAAACAAAAAGCTCAAGGCAAAGGTATAATTTGTAAGAGCTATTATGTTTTGGTGATCAAGACACTTAGAGAGTGTGATCACATTTAGGATTGATAGCCGTACTATTAAGAAGGGTGAAACTCGTATCGGAATGCGGTTATCAAAGTGCCACTAGATGCTCTAACTCATTGCATATGCATTTAGGATCTAGTGGAGTGCTAACACCCTTGAAAATGTTTGTGAAAATATGCTAACACATGTGCACAAGGTGATACACTTGGTGGTTGGCACATTTGATCAAGGGTGGTGAAGTTTAGGTATAAGGGTTAGAAACTCCACCGGCGCCCTAGATAGAAAAGACAGAGGTCACTGCGAGTGACCGGACGCTGGCCTCGGTTGGACCAGAGCGACCGGTCAGTGGCAGTAGAGGGCGTGCGTTTCGGTCTCATGACCGGACGCTGGGTCGCTCAGCGACCGGACGCTGGCAGGGTGCGTCCGGTCAGTGCTGACGTACGCTGACGTAGGGCGTACAGAGGAGACGTTGTGTGACCGGACGCTGGCTGTGTCCGGTCAAGCATGACCGGACGCGTCCGGTCGGGAAAAATCGTGTTTGGAACCTTACTGGAAACGACCGGACGCTGAAGTCCAGCATCCGGTCACTTTCTAACTGACGCGTCCGGTCAACAGATGACCATTGAAATCTGAAGTTCACTGTTGAACGTAGGAGACACGTGGCCGCCATCGGGCGACCGGACGCTGAGGAGCAGCGTCTGGTCAGTAGGACCGGAGCGTCCGGTCACCCCGATCAGTGCCCAGTGAAGGGGTACAACGGCTCTATTTCGTGGGGGCTTCTATTTAAGCCCCATGGCCGACTCAAGCTCACTCTCTTAGCCATTTGCATTGACATAGCAACCTTATGAGCTTAGCCAAAGCCCTCCCACTCATCTCCATCATTGATTCATCATCATAGTGAGATTGAGAGTGATCCAAGTGCATTGCTTGAGTGATTACATCTAGAGGCACTAGAGGCACTTGGTGTTCGTGTTTCGCTGCGGATTTCACTTGTTACTCTTGGTGGTTGTCGCCACCTAGACAGCTTGGAGCAGCGAGGATCGTTGAGCGGAGGGTGGTGATTGTCTCCGGCTCCGATCGTGGTGATTGTGAGGGGTTTCTTGACCTTTCCCCAGCGGAGCGCCAAAAGGTACTCTAGTGGATTGCTCGTGGCTTGTGTGATCCTCATCTTGTGTTGGTTGTGCAGCACCCTATTGAGGGTTTGGCGTGTGAAGCCAATTAGCGCGTGAACCTCCAAGTGAGTGAATCGCCACAACGAGGACTAGCTTGTCGGCAAGCAAGTGAACCTTGGTAAAAATCATTGTGTTCATCCTATTGATTCCGAGGTGATTGGTCTTCATTGTTATCCACACTTGTGATTGATTGGTTCATACATCTACACTGTGGTATAACCCTCTTGCCTACTCCTTACCTTAGCGCAAACTAGTTGTCAAGCTCTTTAGAGCTAGTTGTGAGAGCTTGTTTGCTTGGTTGGTGTGGCTCTTTAGTTAGCCCTTGAGAGCACACTAACATAAAGTAGTGTCATAGCTATTGTGTGATTAGATACTATCTAAACTAGAATTGCGGTAGGCGGCTTGTATTTTAAGTAGGCTAGCGCAACACTTGCTTTGCCTCATAATTGTCTAACCCTTTTGTTAAGTGTTGTTGTAGAAATTTTATTAGGCCATTCACCCCCCTCTAGCCATTAAGACCTTTCACCTGTGCCACCATGCTAGGTCAGTCGAGCCACCTAGGCTTGGCCGAGGCCAGCCACAACGAGCCGCTGGCCCCGCGCCCTGTTGTCCTACCTCGCGCTGCCGCCATTGGTGCCACCATGGTCGCGCTATGCTGTTGTTGCCTCACCATCGCATTCGCACCCCTTGTGGCTCTACACCCCTGTCTGCCCTGCTGGTGGCCGTGCCGCTGCTGCGTGCGTGCTTGGCGTATTCGTGGCATCGGCACATGGCCGTACCGGCTGTCGCCTCGCTTATTAAGGCGCGGCAGTCGCTCGTGCCATGTCGGTCGTGAACACGTGCATGCCTTGTCCGTAGCGCCTGCGCGTGTGAATCCTGATCACGCCGCTCGCGTCCTACCAAGGCGAAGACGAGATGGGCTCTGACCTACCCCTCCCCTCTCTCTTCGCTGCTGCCTTGGTGGACTGAGCCGCACCATTAAAACAAGCAGGGAGGAGTTGCCATCACTCGATTCATCGCATCGCTGGCTCCGTCACCCAGCTGCCTAGCTACCCGCCCCCATCTTGCCTTGAATGGCGCCCGGTCGAGCTTCAATTTTGGAGCTTTTCTTCGCCACCGTGCCGATAAGGCCGAGTCCACCCATCACCGAGGGCAGCTCCCACCTGACCACCTCGAGCCAAATTTGCTAAACCGCTAGACTCACCTCGAACCCGTCCTCTCCATGCGCACCTGAGCCATACCCCTACTGTTGTCCCGACACTACTGACGTGGTCATGTCCGCCACGGCTCATCGCCGAGCTTATCACGCGTACGTGGCCAGCCTTGCTCGGGGCATCTCTGGCTGAACCATCGCCTCGGCCAGGTCCTTGGTGAGTCGCTGATGCTCACTCGCTACCTCTACTGCTTCCTTAGCGCCATGGCTCACCGAAACATTGCCGTCGCCATGGTAGGTTGCTGGCCGTCATGGAGAAGTCGCCCTACTTCGTCTCTGGTCTTCTAACCGCTGCCCAGCGTTGTGCGTCAGTCCGTAGGTGAGCATCGACCCCCTAGCTAGGTCTATGCGGGTCCTAGTTGGCCGGCATAGCGGCTCCATGCCGACCACCACCGCGCCGACGAGCGCGAGGCTTCGGGGGCCTCCCTGATGTGAAGATGAGTCTCTTCGGGGCCTTCGTGCATAATCGCTGACTAAAGAAATAGGGCGCATAGTGGTCGCGTTAATAGCAGAAAGCGTGGGGGCTTTTCGGCTAAAATGCCAGTGCGCGGGGGCTTCTCCGTCGTATGCCGACCTCGTGTGGGTCGCGTGGGTGGTTTCATTTTTCTTTTCCTAAGGAACTAGAAATAATTTACTAATTTAATTGTTGAGCTGATCTTTGGTAAATCATATAAAATCATGTAGCTGTCCAAAAATTATGAAACAAATTTTGTTAGGTTTCCAAAATTGTGCTCTATCTGTTAGCGTATTTAGTTCATATATGTACATATTGATACCAGGAGCTATTAAATCATTTGAAAATGTTTAATATTGTTAGGATAATTATTGTAGGAATTTTGGTGGTAAAATTGGTGATAGCTTTAGTCCTGAAATTTTTATAGTAGCTTTATTGTATTATTATGTGCCCACTATAATTTTTGTAGCCTTAGAATAGTCTAAGCATTATGGTAGTTAAATGCTCTTTGTTTCAATATATATTAAATCATTAGTAGAAATAAGGATATACCCTTAAATTGCAAAACTGAGTGTTTGTTAGTTGAATCCAACACCTTGCTTGATGAAGATGATAGTTAGCTTAGTATCTTAGTCATTAGAGCAAGTTTAGTAGCTTGGTATGTGCATTCTTAGTTAAGAGTTGCTGTTGCCTGAATGCTAAGTGTTGCATCATCATCGCATGCATGTAGAGAACGAGTTGGCGGAGATCGTGACCACCGACGGTCCTGAGTTCGAGGAGATCATCGAGGAGTATGAGGAGGAGGTCTCGGAACCGCCATTGACTGACTCAGCTGATACCGCGCCTGCCTAAGGCAAGCCCAGGTGCATAACCCCTTATTTTTAGATAATCACTGTTTATATATGTTATGTGCATTTATGTTACAGGAATTTTATGGAAACCACATGCATAGATATATCTGTCCTAAGAGTCCAACTAATACAGGTTCGAGTAGCTGCTATGCTTAGGTGTTCGGTAGCGTGAGTAACCTGCCGTTACTTACAATAGGTGATTATTATAATTACTCTCATGATAAAATGATGAAAGAAAAAATGGAGACAGGGCAGAGACATGGTATGAGTATTGGTTGGTGTAACAGGTTTGTCCCATGGCCAATGGGGCTTAGCTTGGTTACACTATTTTCCCTGTTCGTGTCTATTAAGGACCGTCCGTTGCTGTGGATGGTAGTCAGGTCACAAACTTATTATTCTGAGCACATACTTGCTTATGGGAGCGGGAAGGCTCGCTACGCTCTTGTAGTGGGTTTTGGCTCTTTTCGGACCAACTGATTGGAGGCGGGGAAAGGTGGAGGTCTAAACACCATACTAAGACCGGGTCTCAAGTGTGGGGGCTTGGAGTCCAAGTTTGGACGGGGACCTAGACCCCTTGATAGGAGTGGAATGGGTTGGTCTTATTTGTGCCTGGGGTACAAATGGGGTGTGTGCTTCGGGGTACCCAGTTGGGATACATTGGTTCATGACTCGCCGTTTCTGTGAGACGGTACGACTTGGCTATGGTCTAGCACCGTAGTAAGAACTAGAAGATGAAAGATGGTGAAATGATTTTGATTGCTCAACCCTTACTCGAAAGTAGAACATGTGCTTACCTAGAATGGTTAGCTAATGAAGTAATCATGACTGCTAATAAAACTTGACTGTAATGATGAACTATTAGTATTGCTTTTTACAAACAAAAAGAAAATAGCAAACCCATATTGCCTATCATATCCTTGGAGTCGGGAAACTATTCCCACTAGTCGGGTAAGTCTTGCGAGTACTATGTGTACTCAGGGTTTTTTTACCCCTGTTGTAGGTGAGCTTGAGTAGCTCTTCTATGGAGGATTCTTCTGGTTGGCACAGACGGATCCTTAAATCATTTTCCGCTAGATGTTTATTTTTATTCCGCTATTTAATTATCGCACTCTGAACTCTGGTACTGTAATAAATAATTTCCAAGAACTCTTGTTGCATGAAATGCACTAAGTATTGTAAGCTTGTATTCATTATTGGATTCTAGATGTAAAGCGTGGTTGTTTCGAGTTCTCTCTTGGGGTGTGCTCGACGGAACTGTCCGATGTAGCTCACTTTCGAGGTGATTAGCGTCTAGTGAAAGACGAGCGCCTCCGAAACGTGTTATTTCGGGCAGTTCTGCCACAATACTGAGCCACGGCGCTGCCACCAAGGCAGCGACATCGGGGTCCCTAGAGGCGCCTGCTACAAGAGCAGAAGGAAGAAGACAAGAAATCGCTTCGCCTCCCTTCTCGTAGCATTACAACCTCTAGGGCGGAAAGGTGCGGGGAGGAAAGGATGGGGGCGGGGGGCGGGACCAAGCCCGCAGGCCACCACCATCATGCTTTAGAAGGCATGATGGAGACACCAAGGGACGACAAGCCTCCCCTGAACCTCAGGTAGCCCCCAAGGGCGGCCTGCAGGCTCTAGGAGGAATTGGTTGTAGTCCTTGGTGCTCGTGTTTCAGCGAACCCAAACCTACGGTTTCGGGGGTGCGCAATTATGAAAAATATTATCTATTTAGTTATACTAACTTTTTTGCACGAGATTTAGTTAGACTAACTTTATCATAAATATTGTTGTCGTTTTTTATATAAATCTAGTCAATTGAAAATAGTTTAGCTTAGGGCCTGTCTGCCTCAACTTATCAGCTGGCTTATCAGCTAAAATCTACAGTATTTTTCTCTCACAATAAACCAGCTTCAGCTGGCTTATCAGCCAGCTTTAATACCAGCTGAACAAGCCCCGGCAACCCTAAAAGTTGATTTAATTAGTAATTGAGGGAGTATTTATCAATAAGGAGACCTTTACAGTGGCCTGTAAAGCTAAAGATATATCGGTCCAGTATCGTTTATGTGCGTATATTGGTTTGTATGATCATGTACACCAACGTAAAAAAGTTTCAGCAGCAACATAAAACCACCTAGGAAATAACACATTTGCTATGTTTTACTGATGAGATTTACAAGTAGTATGTCTAAGAGCCTGTTTGGAGGGGCTCCGGCTGACTTTGACTACTGTAGCACCACTATGGAGGAGCCGCCGGAGCCTCCAAACACTGGCTTCTCCAGCTCCTCCCCATTCCTTGTTAAAAACTGCCAGAGCCGAACCTGCTGCAATGGCTGCTACACGATTGTATAGTGATGCACAGGACATGCGCAGTGGAGCCGGAGCCCTGCGAAGCCAAACCAAACGAAAACGAGGCCTAAATCCACTTAAATCTCTGAAGAAACGAATAACCAACTCCATGGCAGAATCAATTTGAGATAGGCAGATAGGACTAGGGCCTTGTTTAGTAGGCGATTTTTTTTGAAAAATGGTACGGTAGCACTTTCGTTGTTATTTAACAATTAGTGTCCAATCATAGTCTAATTAGGCTTAAAAGATTCGTCTCGTGAATTTTATCTAAACTGTGTAATTAGTTTTATTTTTTATTTATATTTAATGCTTCATGCAAAAAGATTCGATGTAACGTGAATTTTATTTAAAAATTTGAGGAACTAAACAGAGCCCTTTTATTTTTTATTTATATTTTCTTGTAGCACCTTCTTTGGCAAATATTGTTCAAAATATGTTGCTCAAAAACGTTATTCGATCTAACAAACTGTGAATTTTGAAAAATTTTGCAAAATTTGAGGAACTAAACAGAGTGTTCCAAGGGATCGAACCGTTCGCTGATGTACGGCACAGCCAGAGCCCTGCTGCGGCGTTTATGGCCGCTTTACTGTTGCCGTGCACCGATGGCAACCCGACGAAGAGTTTTGCGTGGTCTACGAACGGTCCGTGGACCAGCCGCGCGTCGAAACTCGAAACTGAAGCGGGGCACGCGCGCGCGCGATCGTCTCGTCCGTTTTAGCTGCAGCTTGCTTTTGAAACTGCCCTACTGATACGTCGGGTATCGAGCCCAGCCCAGGACCAGAGCCCGGCCCGTCATTCAAGTCGCAGCAGCGCGTGGCTGGAACCCACACCCTGGACTGTCTGGTGCTCTGCACCGCGCAACCACGCCGTCCAATCCAGTCGGCGAGGGCCACGTCGCGAGCGTGACGGGTCTGCCTACTCCCTCCCCCTCCGTAAAAAAAAAACGCAATTCTGACACGATTGCGTTTTTTTGAACGAGGGAGTACCTGCCAGGTCGGACGACGACTCGGCATCAGTGACCTCGCAAACCGCGCCGGAAGATATTATAGCTACTTCATGCAATCATTCACTAGCATGTGGTCCCAGGAGCACGGGTCCCGCGAGCCAGCCTCACGAGTATGGCCTGCAGAAGCCGGAGGCAAGGGACGTGCAGGCTATCGGGCGCCCTGGCAACTTCACCAGCGAGGCGTGCCCTTGCCAGCTTTCCTCTAGGGACATTTTGGTAAACTCGTTGGAACAAAAACAACGCTAGTCAATTTCCGCGATACCACATTTCCACGTACACGCTCGTCAGTCGTCAGTGTGGAGCCACGCGAGTGCTGCCACGGCCGCGGCATCGCGAGGAAACCCAGCCGGCGACGAGGGGAATCGTCTGACTCTCTGAGTTCGTTTCTGGCCTCCTATATACGTTAGATTAGAAAATTCACAAGCATAAATTTATTTATTTTGAAGAAAAAACACAGAAAACAAGTAAAATTTCAGCATTTCAAAAGGTCACGATCGTGGATTTCACCACATTTGTTACTTCAAAAAATAAGGGTCCGTTCTCTTAGCTTAGAACTGCAGGAGCTGCAATCGTTTACACCTACTCCGTATAGTATTTCTGTTTAGGCAAGGACGAATTGCTGAACACGTGCGAGTAGAAACATGGCATATTCTCGATATTTCTCAGCACCAATGACTGGCAGGTGGAAGGTGGGGAGAGTCCACAGTCTCGGAGCATCTTGCTTGCTTCTATCGGTTTCTAACTCAAGTTTGCTTCACGGGTGAGGAAATAATATATTCCAGCCTTACGCCTTTGTGTTTCTATCACTGTGCATGCTATTCCCGTGCTCGCGTGCATGAAAGTGTCCTGGCTTGGCAGATTTCCATATGCACGACGCGCGCCCAAAATTTGAAATCAGAAATCAATGGGCACGAATAATTTCCAAATCAAGCAGCGCACGTCCTTAGCATAGCAGCACGAATGCATTTGATCGGTCCTCTCCACTCCAGCCAGGGGTGCATGCATTAGGATACAGTACGCTCCGTATCCACAAGGATCAATGCACGCGCTAGAATCCTTTGTTGTACATGAATACCGTATCCACATACCAGTGTATACCCCCAAACAGATACCACCACACGCAACGACACCAAAATCATTTTTCCTTCCAAAAGATTTTCGAGACGATTTTATTTTTATATAAGAAAATAAATAAACAAACTATAAGAAGATGAAACTGACCCGACCTAAGCGCGTCCACTGCATCCACAGCAGACCCAAGTCGTGATCGGGAAGCCCATGCACCCTGCGTGCGCCGCGCGGGTCCAGTTCGAACCCCTCCATTTGAAAATCCGCCATTTGTGAAAAGGCGCCACCCCCAGCCTACCTCCAAAAACCCGTAGCGGGGCGCCGGGCCGGCCACGGGCCCACCACGTGCCCTCGGCCCTGCCGCACTACCCTAGTCTCATCGCTTATCTCTAATCCACGCCACGCCATCCGGGACGTCCGCTGGGTCAGCGCGCATCACGACGCGCCGTTTCCACCTTTCCTCGCTTTGGTCTGCCAGCATAGCGAAGTGGCGGAAATAAAATAAATCAGAATATCGCGGTGGGCAAAAAAATAAAGTAAAGGGGGGCGAAAGCGCCAAAGTGCCGAGGAAGCACGCGTGGAAGGGTGTGATATCGGAGAAGGAGGAGGGGGCGAGGGTGAAACGGCGCGTCATTTGTTGAGCAGCCCACGGACTTCGGCAGCCATTCAAACGCTCATCCACCAAACGCTCATCCCTTCCTCCTTTTCCCCCTCCGTCTCCGCCTCCTCCTCCTCGCCTTTCCTGCTCCACGCCTCCAACGCCGCCACCACAGCCCCGGCCCCGGCCCCGGGTGGTTCCTGCACCCTAGCCTTCCCCCGAAGCTCCTCCGCCATGCCGTCCTACGCGCACCACCATAGCAGCCCTCTGGTAAGGAACGGTGCCGGCCGGTGTTGCCGATAGATGATTGAGGGGGACCGAAAGAGATTCTTTGGATGGTTTTCTTTTTGTTTCTTTTATTTATATATTCGGAGAGACAAACAAAAAATGAACAGAGACGAAAAACTTTTTCTTGAACCGCCCTGCTTTTGCCTTCTGGTATTGGGAATTTGTGATTTTGACGTACGACGTGTATGCCTGTTTTTCCGGCCGGCCGGCCGGTGAAGGATGATGGCAGGATGGACGTGCTGAAGTGTAGCAACAGCGTCCCGCCGGAGGAGACAGCGGAGGACGCCGCCGCCGCCGGGGCGCTGGTTGAGAAAGACGGGTTCTCGGTCGAGGACCTGCTGGACCTCGAGGAGTTCGGCGAGCCTGACAAGGACGGCGCAGAACACGAGGATGACGCGCCGCCGGTGGCCGCCGCGGTCCAGGAGAAGTCGAAAGCGGACTCGCAGCCGCTGTCGGTCGTGACGTACGAGCTCCCGCCGCCGCCGGAGATGGTTGACCTGCCGGTGAGTTTTTCTGGCCGGCCTATGACCGTTTCTATTCGTGGAAAGACGTCGTCGTTCGCGAGTCTTCTCTATCGGGTTATTCTCAGAAACTGATTAATTTATTTATGCTGCTCTTGCGTTCCCGCAGTCGCATGACGTCGAGGAGTTGGAGTGGGTCTCGCGTATCATGGACGACTCGCTCTCCGAGCTGCCGCCGCAGCCGCCCGCTGCTGTGGTCGCGTCGTTGGCAGGGCGGCCCCCGCTGGCGCAGCAGCGGCGACCGCCGCTCGCGCACGACGGTGCGTACCGTGCGGTGGCGCCGCCGCAGCCGCCCGGCTCGCTGCGGACGCCGACCATATGTGCGCTGTCAACGGAGGCGATGATACCGGTGAAGGCGAAGCGCAGCAAGCGGTCGCGGGGCCCGGGGTGGTCGCGGTCGGGCGCCTCGTTCTTGTCCGACTCGGCGTCGTCCTCGTCGACCACAACCACTTCCTCGTGCTCCTCGTCAGGTTCGTTCTCGCCGTTCCTTCGTCGGGACTCGCCCCCCTTCGGCGGGCTCGAGTTCGGCGAGGGCTTTTACAGCCACCTCCTGCCGCGGCCGCCGCCGTCGAAGAAGTCCAAGCACGGTGCCAAGGGCAGCAAGCACAAGCCCAAGAAGCGCGGGCGCAAGCCGAAGCATCTCCCTCCGCACCACCCGTTCGCGGCCGGTGCGGCCGCGTCGCAGCAGCCCGGGCCCAGCGACCGCCGCTGCAGCCACTGTGGCGTGCAGAAGACCCCGCAGTGGCGCGCGGGGCCCGAGGGCGCCAAGACGCTGTGCAATGCGTGCGGCGTCCGCTACAAGTCGGGGCGGCTCCTCCCCGAGTACCGCCCGGCGTGCAGCCCCACGTTCGAGAGCAGCATCCACTCCAACTCCCACCGCAAGGTGCTCGAGATGCGCCGCAAGAAGGAAGGCGGCATGGTCGCCACCGCCGCGCCGGCCGTGGCGTCGTTCTAAGCTGCCCTCCCTGTCAGCAAGGACCAAGGAGGATGGCCACCCTGCGGTGGCTGTACATTTTTTCCCGGCCGTGATAGCCTTGTACCGTACCTGAACTCCCCTCTCTCTCTTCCTAGTATCGTCGTCGTAGTCCCGGTTGGGTTAATTAGAGTTTAGGAGTCTCAATTAGACCAGGTTAGGCTTAGCTTTGGTTCCGGTTAGGGTTCTACTGCGACAGCAGCGGCGCAGCAACTAGCGCAGAACTTTTAATTCCTAGCATTTCTGGAGGCAGTTTCTATTTCTTCTTCCTTTCTCCGAGCTAGCTGTAGGAGTAGCTTGTTTGGTCCATCCGTGGCCGAGCCGTACTGCTGGGTACTGACCACAGTACTGATGGCTGGTGCTGGTCTTGGAAAGGTTGAAGATGAGATGAGACTGATCAATCGATCGCTCAAGGAAGAAGAGTGCACCTTGCACTTGGACTTTATGTATTGGGGCAGGTGCGTGTTGCGTGCACCCTTGGTTACATCACATGGTGTTGTCACCCGTAACGACATGATATGCTTAGTTAGGAGAGCAGAGTGGTGATAGCGAGGTGTTGAAGCAAGCATTAGGCTCATGTTGCAACTTGCAGCCTTTGCAAAGTGTACGTGAGTTTTTTTTATTTTGAGCCTAAGTGTCCGTGAGTTGTGTGAGGTTGTACCGTAGTAGTAGTACTCCGCAGGAGTAGAGTTGAATGGACCAATGGAACAGTAAGCTGTAAGCTCCTCCCTTGGTTGTGCGACACACTGCAGCTTTTGTGTAATGGTATCTCTGACTCTACCTGAAGCAGAGGCAGAGCTATAGGAGAAATGAGCGTAGCTCTTGGAGCTCTCCTAGCCCTGGCGGCTGTGACGCCATAGGCATAGGCTTCCGTGCTGCTCGGTTTTTTCTCGTATTTCACACTGCATCACGCAAGCTTTTGGCGCAGGAGGGCACATCGGCACAGCCTGACAATCTGCGAGATGCTCCTCGCTCTCTCCTGCCGTCGGCCCCGGCCCCGGCCATGTCGACTGTCTTTGTTTTTTTTTTTTGTGAACAACGCCCTGTCAACTGTCTTGCGGGAACGGCGGGCCAACAGGCGTCAGCGCAACTGCACAAGCCCTCGAAATTTCCACGGAGATTAGGGCCTTGTTTAGATTGCCTCTAAATTTAAGTTTTTTCACTCTCTTCATCACATCAATTTTTAGACGCATGCATAGAGCATTAAATGTAGATAAAAAATAACTAATTACACAGTTTGGTTGTAAATCACGAGATGGATCTTTTGAGCGTAGTTAGTCCAGAATCGAACAAAGTTTGTCAAATATAAACGAAACGTGCTACAGTGTCCAGATTACAAAAATTTGTAATCTAAACAAGACCTAGAGATTTGATTTTCTCGCCCTTCGCTCTCACTCTCAGCGACCCTGCTGAGTGCTGAGAGTTTGAGTAGAGTAGTGGTGGCACAGTCATTTGGCGGAGCCAGGACGGTAATGGCGATTGCATTGGTGGGGCACCGAGGTGGTGTCGTGGAGACCGCGACCCGGGGCTTTTCTTCTATACTGCTGGCCCTGGCGTCGCTGGCTCTGCAATTGCACCGGTGGCGATGACTGATGAGCTCCACTCCACCACCAGCCAGCCGCCCCTCATGCGCCGGCGCTGCGCTCCTCCACTTGGCCGGCTGCCGCAGCCCGCAGCCCTGCCGCCGTGCCACGCCACACGATAATCTCATGTCTTATTATCGTAAACAATCACGCAATTTGCTTTGCTTTGTTCCTTTCGTTCATCCTGCTCCTGTCAGATTCTTCTTATTTCTTTTTTTTCCTCCCTCCTCGAGCTTTCGTGCCGGCTTAGTCTAGTTTGAGCTGGGTCGCGTCTCCTTTGCTTATGCATAAGCACACAACTGGGGCCCTTGCAGTGTGTTAAGTGCGTGCACAAGGGATCCAAAATGGAAAATAGCGGTGCTGTCTGCTGTGCGACGACCCAACAGGGGATTTGTATGTTATATACAATCCGGCTGGACGCTGGAGCCTGAATGTTCTGCAATGGAGCGTGGAGAAGCGTAGCCGGCCGACTAGTAGGAGCCGACTGTGTGTAGCGTGTGTTTGTGGTGGATTGTTTATGCCCGGGAATTTCGCTACGAGGAACAGGAGATGGGTTTGGACTGATCGTGAGAAGTCAGTCATCGAGCCCGGATAAGGCGATGGATGGAATCGTGCGCGCGGGACGCGCTGCAGCAAACACGGCGAATCCATCGCACACCTCACCTCAGTCAGTCGTTTTTGTTTATGCTTTCTTTCGTACCCACAGTTGTTCACGTGAGTCCGCCGGGCCCGCGGCGTCGGCGCGGCGGGCTCCCGGCATTCAAATCCTTTGCGCCCACAAGTCGTGTACTCAAAACGCAGCGCGGCAGCCGGCAGGAGCAGTAACATGGTGCGGATGGTACATTTGATGCGTCCTTCCCATCACAAAATAACTAGAATAAGTGTCTGCTATCGTATTCGCGCCAGTTTTTAAAAAATATTAGCAACATTTATATCTTTAAATATATCTGTATTATTATAAAATAGATTTAACCATCTATCTAATAATACTAATTATGTACCGTAAATATTAATATTTTATTATATATATTTTGTCAACGTTGAATTAGAAAAGATTGACTTCTCGAAAATCGAGAACGACGTTTATTTTGAAACGGAGAGACTACTCCGTCCTCCTTTAGTTCTGAAAATATAAAAAGTTTTGATTTTTCTATATACACTACTTTCTAAACAAACGAAAATATCTTATAACTGGAATGAAATAAGTACAATTACAACATGCTGCCGAGTCAATTCGTATTAAGTTTGACCAATTTAATTAAAAAATATAAATTAATATTTATACTAACATATAAGTATCATGAAATTCTCCATTAAATTTGGTTTCATATTATACCTATTTGAGGTCATAAACTTTAGATAGTTTGAATGAAGGTAGATCTAGAATTGCATCCTTTTCAGGAATGAGAAATGATTTTTTTTGCAATTTAGTCATTCTTATTATCGAGCAAAACAAATTTACATTTAAACCCCATGTAAAAAAAGTTTTGCATAAATTGACCTTGATATGATGCCATTTCAATCGACACTGCGTAATGGTAGATGAACCATATTATTGTTTGGTGTGGGCCAGTTGATGAATAGTTGCAACATGGATTAGCATAGGGGTATGAGGCCATATGAGTTGATGACTTGGTGTCATGGCACCTGAGCATGGCACCACCATGCGATTTGGCACCATGGTCTAGGACTTAGGCTCAACACGCCCGCTCCCTTTCATCCAGGCCACTTCGAAAAGAACAGAGAGGAGGAAACCTATCAGCACCCCTCTCTCCACACACTCCCCTCATAGTCATTCAATCTAGTCAAGATCTTTAGTGAAGCACGGTGAGGTCCCATCCCCTCCTCATATTTGTCCAATGGATTTAAAGTATTTGTTCACATTTGATGAAACCCTAGGTGGAGAAACTCTGATTTTGGTCAGTTGATACTTTGTTGTAAATGGGCAAGCACAGGGCGAAGAGTGTCCTCTATATTTTGTTGTAAATGAGGTAAAAAAGGATCGACCAGATGAAGAGCGTCAGAGGATCATGGGTAGGCATAGGGCTAAAAGGAAGAAGCAGCTCGAGGAGGCATAATGGGCAAAGGCTTTGCTAGGGTCCGGAGGAAAATTAAGATGCTTTGAGAAATGGCAAGTGGCCTCAATGCATTTAGTTGGGGCTTTTATGATGTAGTTTGAACAATTTCTGTGGTGATAAACCCTTGTCATGTTGTGTTGTGGTGAACCATTGAATGTCAAAACAAAGGATGAACTATCTAGTGTCCATGTCATCTAGTTTTATGAACTACTAGATGATACCCCATGCGTTGCCGCGGGAATTTTTCGCATTGACTTGAGTTGGTTAAAGTAACAAATAGTGAAATCTTGAAAGCAAATATATTATTTTTATTAGAGCCTTCCATGCAGCAATTGTTGCATGTTCGTTAGTGTCTTCCATTCCTTTATGGTGCCTGTTGGAGCGCCTTTGTCTCTCCATTCCCATTCCCTGATGAAGCCTTGTTGTGGATAACTGGTTCACCAAGAACCATTGACAAATTGAAGAAAACATCATTGCTAACATCAATACAACTAAAAATGGTGAAGTATAAAAACTACACATACGCAATGGAAGTAGGAGGAGAGCAGTAACTTTTGTTGTTAAATATTTATATGATATATAGGGAAATATTTTTTATATATAAAAGAAATTGATTAACAAAGGAAATAAGATGAATCGATGTTGAAGTATGTACCTTTTGCAAGTGAAAGGCTAAGTAAGAAGTATATGACAACCCAACTAATTTGGCTTGATGATTTGATGAGGATGCTCGGGGCGCAAGGAATTCGATCAAGCCATATTAGGGGCCGTTTAGTTGTATGGCTCTGGACCAGCTCGGGGAGCGCTTTTCTTTTCCACCACCAAACGAAAAACAATGAATGGCTCAAACTCTGCGTTGAGCCGCGGAAACCACCGAGAGAGCGAGAGAGAGAGCGCCAAGAGCCAAAAAATATAGCTTTCTCCGGCTCCACGGCGACAGAGAGTTGCTGCTTTGAAAAAAAGCGAGGTGGCTTAATCGTGATTTGCCGGCGAGGCACGCCGGGCGGCGCTCGATGGCGGCGCGTAGGGACGTCCGCGGGTGCACGACGGCAGTGGAAGTTAACGGACTCGTCTCAAGATCGAGGCAAATCTGGCGCGCTGTGTCTGGGTGATGCAACTCATGCGCAGGCGTGAGAAGGTGGAATGCCGGACGGCGCAAGAAGGATGGTCAAGCGAGGCGCCGCGAGATGCGGCCGCAAACAGCGTGATCGGAGGCGCATGCGAGGAGGGCGGCGAGCAGCGCGCCGCAGCAGCGGTAGCGTAGTGGCCGAGCTCCGCACGCCGAAGCCAGGGGCACCGGGTGTGGATGAGAGAGCTGGCGTGGAGGGTAGAGCCGGCGCGGGCACGGAAGCGCGCCCCCCCTGACGTGCTGCGAGGCGCTGGAGGTTGAAGGAGATGCGTCGGATAGATCGATAAGCCACGTGCGGTTCGACCGAACAGACAAGGTTGGGAAAAAAGAAAAAAAAAGAAAAAGAAAAAAAAAAGCTATTATGGACAATTCATCCTTTTGGATTACCAAAAAAAGTTGTTTTGCCAAGCGGTCCAAAAACTGCTTCAACTCTTCAGCTGAATCTGCTCCACCATTGCAGCCACAACTAAAGCTATTTTAGCTAAAGCCAGAGCTCTGGCAAACGAGCCCCTAGTCGGTGGATATCACTTGAGACATGGTCACGGTAGCTTGCCGCACGTCGCCGTGGTCGATACAGAGCGCCAAGCTCAACTGAAGGGAAGCCTATCGTTGTCGCCTCTTTGCTTGTCCACTTGGGCGACAAAAATGTTGCTGCTTTGCTTAAAAAGGAAGTGAGGAGGCTTAATCGTGAGAAAGGTGAGCAGTCGGCTATGTGCTGAGTGGCGCTTCGTTTGCTCCCTGCAATTGAAGACCAGGTATGGCCCCGTTCGCTCGGAGGGATTTGGAGGAATCTGGATGAATTTAGATGAATCTGGAGAAATTTATGAGAGGAAAACACCGTTCTATATGAAAAAAGAAGCGGATCAAGCCGAGTTTAAGGTCACGCGAAACTAATGTGGTGCAGTGGAAGTTAAATGGATGACGACGCTTTGCCTCCATGCAATTGAAGAGCAGGCAACGTGTTAAATAATCGATGCAATTCAAGAGCAAGAAGGTGGAATGACCATGTTCGGTTACTAAACTAATGTAAGTGCCGTATAAGTTGAATGGATGCCAGCAAAAATGACGTCACGTTTGTTTGGCTTATAAGTCGTATTTTTTTAGTTAATAAATAGTATTTTACTCTCACAATAAATTAGTCAACAGTATTTTCAACCATGGCTTATGAGCAAGCGAACGGGGCATGAATTCAAGGCTCACGGGTATATGCATGAGATTTGGTAGGCCCCTTTAGTGACATGGCTTCATAAAATCGCAGAAAAATATTGTAGTGGGGTTCTCTTATTTAGGTATAGAAGATATGTATATGTATGCATGTGTTAGTGGATGGATTATTTTATAATTTATTTGGCTTAATATGACGTGCATTTACTTGCTTTAATGTGAATGCTGAGTACAACTCGTTCATTCTTGTATTGGTGACACAACAAAGGACAAGCAATACAAAGAAGATGAAACCTCCTCCGTGCATAGGACCGGTGGTATGCACACCTAAATCATTGATCCAAACAAATGGTCTCATCCTTGGTGCTGATGATCCATTCGTCCTTATCATGAAATAGTTGGCATAGTTTGAATATTGTATGGAGGTTTATATGGTCTTGGAGGTAATGATTTATTATTCCTAAGTGTGGGGGAGAGTCGGAGGATAATCTATTTAAGGTCCTGTTTGGATAGGCTCCTTTGAGCTTTGGCTCCACATTCATTTTAAGAGGGGAGAGAAAAACAGTTCTTGTGAATAATGCTGCTACAGTTGCTGGTGTGGAGAAGCGCAAGAAACCGTACCAAACATGCTCTTGGTGAAGTGACAAATGTCTTTGCAAAGTAGATATTAGAGCTTAACGTGTACTACTTGGAATAGTAACCAATAGATGTGGGCACGTAAAGAATCTATGGCCACCATTGATTCCTCCATTGAGAGCATCTGGACCACAGTTGTCACCGTGAGAGCACATCGTCCACTTCAAAGGACCGAATGGCAACAGGTCAACACTGTAGCCTATGCTCCTATGCAAAAACAGTTTCACTACCTTACACCGAGGCACCTAAACTAAAAAGGTTACACTAAGAAGACCTTCCCCCATTTTGTTGAAAAAAAATGCTTTTGTATTTCCTCCGTGGGGACTCTGAAAATACCAAGTCCTACACACGCAAATTGATGATAAAACTCCAAAATAGCCTTTTTTTTATTCAATCCTCTTATTCACCTTAGCATGTGACAAGGACTGAAAAATTATGGGATAGCAAACACTACAATATTGATGTTTCAAAAAAGACACTATAATATTTTTTTTATCAATTCTAGCTTGAATAGGTGCCGATACGGTGAGTCTAAAATTGATTCCTCCGGACATGTCAATTAATGTCTTGGTTTTCAACTCCTCCAACTTTTCCTCAAAGAACTTCACCTATGTCTGCAAAACTCCTCGAAAAGTATGAAGTTTTCCTCGACTCCGTCCTTCTTGTACAATTTCTTTGCAAGATAATTCCACACGCACTAACTAATCACTAATGGACCGCGCATGGGCATAAGGATTTACGCCTTTACCCACGTTGCGATAGGAGGGCTCAGTCGGTGGCGATAGGGCATGACACTTAAGCCAATGGTTCCGTACATAAGCAGCAAAAAATATGATCAATGTGGCAATGTGACGACGCCAAAGGTTCTGAAGTTGTGTCCTTGGTCTACTTACAGAAAAATTTCTATAGAGGTTGAAATACAAAAATGTACTTCAAAAGAGCTAAAAAGCAAAAGTTGTACTAAACCTCATCGGAGGACATGTGGTAGGCTTTGCGCCTGTTTGATAGAGCTCTACTCCCTCGATTCTTAGCTCTTAGCTCTGACTCTTTGATTATCTGATAGAGTGATTTTGATGGGAAGCAGACGGTAAGTTATTGTGTTGTGGATTGAATGGGGAGCGGTGTTGAGCGGTATTTTGGTTCTCCAGTATAAATCGAGAATTGATTCTTATCTAATCCTCACTGAACCTAGTTGTGTTCTCATTAAGAATTAGGAGCTGGGAGGCGAAGCGCTTCCAAACGGTCCCTTACTATTGTTATTATTATTCATCCAAGCATAGGATCCTTCGGTAAACGGTAAAAGCTCGGATATCTGCTGGGTTTTATAGCTTGATTTTGATTTCACTTGCAGTCATAAAACTGCCAGATATATTTGGATAGCATAGTTGTACCGACTTTTGTTG
Source organism: Miscanthus lutarioriparius (assembly GCA_904845875.1). Lineage (NCBI taxonomy): Eukaryota > Viridiplantae > Streptophyta > Magnoliopsida > Poales > Poaceae > Miscanthus > Miscanthus lutarioriparius. Next base: position 22,882,461 of record CAJGYO010000011.1, on the reverse strand, counting down.
TTTGTATTTTGGATGGACTTATATGAAGGTGCCCATTTCTTATTTTTGTGCTGAAGAGTCTGCAACCTGCAAATGTCTAGTTCGCATGGGTAGCAGCATACCTGCCGCTAGGTATTCGGCACCTGTATCCAAATTCACATCCATAGTATTTGGGTAGTGTAAGGATAAAAATATATTATCCAATTAAGTTTGGGCATAGGTAGGGTATACCCGTTTCTAATCAGGGTAAGGGGGTGTTTAATCCCGTGACTAAATTTAGGAGGTATCAAATGAGGGTGTCGCATGAGGTGTTCGGATACTAATAAAAAATCAAATTACATAATCCATCGGTACACGACGAGACAAATTTTTTAAGCCTAATTAATCCGTCATTAGCATATATTTACTGTAGCACAACATTGTCAAATTATGAACTAATTAGGCTTAAAAGATTCGTCTCCTAAATTAGTTATAAATTATACAATTAGTTTTATAATTAATCTATATTTAATATTTTATGCATGTGTCAACCATCTTATAGTAACCAAACCCCCGCTAATACGCGCTCCTTCACTTTACCCGTTGTGTCTGGGTCCCACCACGTGGGTTGCCTTTGCCTTTCTCCTTGCTCTGAACTGACCGAGAAATACCGTAGTCCGGAGCCGCATTGAGCAGATCACAGAGAAGAGAGAACCAGCGAGAGCTGCGTCTCGGACCAAAATTTTAAACTTTTTAGCCTTTTTTTGAATTTTTTTTATAAATATGCTTTTGGAGATAAGATTTTAAAATTTAGACCCTTAGCTGGCGTCGAGCAGCGAGAGCTGCGTCTCGGACCGAATGTTTTTACTTTTTAGCCTTTTTTTGATTTTTTTTTACAAATATACCTTTGGAGGTAAGATTTCAAAATCCGGACCCTTACTCGGCGCCATCGTTGCTGACGCCGAGCTTGGGGCCACGTTGATGCCATGGACGCTAACATGGCAGGCAGCTCGGTGCTGGCGCCGGCGCCAACAATCCTAGCGCCAAGCCCTCTTACGTATGGGTTCGAGGTTCCTTTCTCTCTTCCTCTCTCTTTCTCTCTATCGTCCCCGCCCCCACCGTCCGCGCCGTCCCCGCCCACGCCGCCCCGCACCCTCGCTGCCGTGGCCGCTGCCACGCGCTCGCGCCGCCACGCCCGCGCCCCCGCGCCGACGTCCGCGCCCGTCGTGCCACTCGGCGCCGCGGCCCAGCCCTGCCCCACCCGTCCGCGGCACGCGGGCCCTCGCCGACCGCCGTGCCCGCCACGTCGCGCGTCGTCCCGCCTAGCCCGACCGCGGCCCGCTGCGCCCTGCCCTGCCGCGCCACTCTGCGCCGTGGCTCGTCCCACCCCACCCGTCCGCGGCCCGCTCTCCCTCGCCGGCCGCCGTGCCGGCGCGCCCTCGCCGGCCGTCCGCGGCCTGCCCCACCCTGCACGGTCCGCCGTGCCGTGCCCGCTCCTACCCGCCACGCCAAGGCGCGCGGGAGCTCCGGCCCAGGCATGCTAAGGCGCTCCGGCAGCTTGCTGTTGCACTCCACCGACGCTCCATCGACTGCACAGTAAATAAGTTACTTTATTCGTTTGAATTGGTAATTTAGTACTTAGTTAACAATAGTTATGGTGTAATAGGTAGATAGATATATAGATACTTATATAACTAGTTTTCGTATATAGTTATTACATAGTTAGATATATACATAGGTATATATTTAGTACTTAATAGATATATATATGTAGTACTTAGTACATAGTATACATTTACTTATTTAAATACTAGAGACCTTCACGTTAGTAGTTAGCGTGTATTTTTGACTAAAGGACATGTGTTTCGTTACGTGTTTGAAATAGATGGACAACCTAGTGACCATATATTATGGAGGCACCGTTGAAAGTGATTGTTATAGATATGTTGAGTTTGTTGACATGCAAAGCGTGCCTGTGCTATTCAATGATAGACCTTCATTTAGTGAGATGGTTGCAAGGGCTCGGGAGGAGCTGCATTGCCTTGGAGATGATGATGATGGCATTGCAGTTGAGGGTGTACTGCACCTAGGTTCTCCTCCCAACATCCCCAGGCGAATGATCTCAATTGGATGTGCGGATCTGTGGGAGAACTATGTGAGATCGGCTATGAAGAGCCAGCTGCAATGTTTGGACGTGGTTGTGCATCGGGTGTTAGTTGATCCCATCCCTCATGGGTTTTCCCCACCAATGGATCAGCAGGCACACTTCGACCCTCCCGTCCTGGAACCTGATATGGATGTGGAGGTTACACCTACGGTTCCGATGCTCAATCTGCCCCCAATGAGGTAGTTGGAGATGCTTGTCAGACTCATATTGTTGTGGCAGATCCTCCTCATGAAATCTCTTTGACACAGAATCATCTGAATAAGTGTCTTATCTGCATGGTTATTGGGAGCTTACCCCCTTCCTTACAACAATTTCTTTCATTCTTTCCTCATTTCTCTACTTATGTTGTAGGAGACATTCTTGACAATGTGGATGTACCCTCTGTTGCTGCGCAAGTGCACTGTGGAGATGGATTCTGTGGCTCAAATAGTGTTGAAATTATTAATGATTCGGAGCCATATGAGATGGCAAGGGCTCTTAATTCTGATGATGATCGCCTTGTTGGAGAGCTGACAGAGAGTGATGTTGAGATGCTAAGACGCATCTTTCCTGACCGCCATGATCCAAGAGTTCACGAGTTCAGCGATCTTGCTCATTCCGATCAGGCGTGTGCAGAAGGACGTGATGATGAGCTCCTAGAAGCTCCTGAGGTCGGTCCTAACATGGTAATTGAGAATGGAAGGGTATTCAAGAACCCCCCTGCATTGAAGAGGTGGTTGTAGGTGCTTACAGTGATACGAAAGAGACCCACAAGGTCTTGCGTTCATATACGGAGCGCCGTTATATAGTTGTGTGTGACAAGGAATGCTGCCCATGGAGGGTTTATGTAAGGAAGCAAAAGGTCACTGGAAAGTGGAAGATCACAAAAGTTGTCGGGCCACACAATTGTGCTGACCATGAGCTTACACTGAAGCATCGACAGTTGACATTTACCCTCATTGCCAAGCGATTGATGGGAATATTGTAGGGAGAACCCAATATGAAGGTTAGGACAATTATCAGGACCGTTGAGGCGTTGTATGGAGGTTATGTGATAACTTATGATAAAGCTTGGATGGCCAAGCAGCGAGCGTGGAAGATGATATATGGGGACTGGGAGGATGGGTACGAGCAGCTGCCAGTACTTTTCAATGCAATCAAAGTGGTGAATCTAGGCATGCATTATGAGCACATCCCAAAATCAAATGGATGGAAGGATGAGTGGCAGATATTCTTCTATGCTTTCTGGTGCTTCCCTCAGTGTGTCGAGGCCTTTAGGCACTGTCATCCCGTCTTCTCCATTGATGGTACATTCTTGATTGGCAAATACCAGGGCACACTTCTTATAGCCATATCCTGTGACGCGAACAACAAGTTGGTTCCTTCGGCATTTGCTTTGGTTGAGAAGGAGAACAATGACAGTTGGGGATGATTCTTAAGGCTAGTCCAGACATATGTGGTTGGGCCTGGCAGGGAGGTTGGCTTCATATCTGATAGTTACCAGGGCATACTTAATGTCGTACGAGAGCAGATAGAGGGGTATACACATTTGCACCATCGTTAGTGTACTCGGCACCTTGTCAAGAATCTACTCCGGAAGGATGGTGTGAAGGATAACTTTGACTTGTTCTAGGAGGCTGCTCGATAGCTTGAGGACAAGTGCTTTCAGAAAAAGTTGAAGCAGTTCAGAACCGCATCAAATGCAGAAGGTAGACAATGGCTCACAGGTTTGATGAGGGATTTAGAGAAATGGACAAGAGCTCACGACGCCGGTGGATGGAGGTACGAGTTTCAGTGCAGCAACATGGCAGAGTCATTCAATAAGTTGCTATTGGGGATACATGGTATGCCCGTGAATGCAATCGTTCAATTCACATTCTACAAGCTTGTTGCCTGGTTCAACGATAGACACGCCCATGCATTGAAGTTACGGAGTGCTTGAGAAATATGGGCTCCGAAACCAAAGGCACACCTAGAGAAGGCAAATGAAAGGGCTGGCACACATGAGGTTACATGCTTTGACCACGCTACAGGGACTTATCAGGTCGAGCATAGCGGCGGTACAATGTCCGATGGCAAGGTCCAAGAGTCAAGGATACATGTGGTTATCCTCTAGGATTTCAAATGCACTTGTGGTAAACCAAGGCAGTACCACTTTCTATGTTCCCATTTGGTGGCAGCAGCTAGGCATCGTAACTATAATATCGAGAGCAAGATACCTCACAAGTTTAGTGTCGACACGCTTGTGCACACATGGAGCCCCCGCTTCGTGCCTTTCTGAGACCCTAGAGAGTGGCCTCCATATGATAGGCCAAAGTACATTGCGGATCTAGCTTATCGTTGGAACAAGCGTGGATCAAGAAAGAGGACGAGGCACAAGATGGTTATGGATCAGATATTCAGAAGAACGAGGCATGGGAGAGGAACCCCATTTCTTACTAACCCTAAGTAGTTCGAGTGCGGCAAGTGTGGTAGACTTGGCCACAATTCATGCAGTTGCCATTTGTAGATTAGTGAGGTGCGACTATTGGTTGTTTTCATTATTTCAGGGCATGGATTCTACACCTGTTTGCCTGCGTTCTCTTCCCCGATGCCACGGGTGACACTGCGTCGTGGATGTGGGTCCACTACCTCAGTGACTGGGACCAGGCGGGTCAGTACAGCTGGGGCTCTATAGTCTTAGGTTTTCTTTACCGGCAGCTGTGAGAGGGGTGTCGTCGGACTTCGTCCACAGCATCACTTGGTGGATACGTGTACTTGCTTCAGTTGTGGATGTGGGCTCGTCTACCAGTTGGTCGTCCCGAGGTTCTGGCTCCTCGTGAGTGGTTCCCAGGTTAGCCTCCACGTCGGTAGCCGACATGGGCATACCTTTGGGACTAGGTTAGGGTTCCGCACGTGAGGTTACAGCGGGCGTACATTGAGTTCACGAACAAGCTAGACATGCTTATAATACGAGCCGTAGCATCCATATAATACGTTAGATTGTTGTACAAAAGAAAATAAAACCTGTTGCTATCTGTTCAGAAGTATTATTACTGAGAACTTTGTTGCAGGGCAATACCCTCAAATACTCCGTTGAAGACATTGAGCGCTTTCGTCTGAGAGTCAGGGACGACGACACGCGTAGCTTCCTAGACGTAAGATTCAAAATATTCTTTCAAACATATTATTAATATGTTAGATTCTTTTAGTTAACGTAATTTTGTACAACAGAGGTTGTCACGTCGGCTACGTCATGCGGCTGCTTGTTGTGGTTGCAGGACAGACACGACGCAAGACGTGTACGTTTCTTCCATAGGCAGAGGAGTCTTAGGTTCCCCTAGCCAAGCAGCTACATGGGACGAGGAGGAGGAGGACGACGACGTGGACCAGAGGCACGAGGAGCTTGGCCCCTCTTAGCTCTAGGACGCTCCCTCGACTCAGCCTACACAGTCTCCAGGCACTAGGCGACGCCGTCCACTTGACCATTACACCCTAGGCACCAACGCTCTCGGTCACAAGGGTAAGGGTAAGACGAGGAGGCAGTGAGGATTTGTGGTAGATGTCAGTATGTACTATTATGGATTTTGTAGTCACTTTCCTGTAACTATTTGGGACTTATGGACATTGTGGACTATGCAGGACATGTTATGTTGACTGTGATGTTCGTTGTGGTTGCATTGTGCTCTTTGGACGATTAAATGTTTGGATTATATAATGATGTCTCTGTTTGTAACTGTGGATGCTCCTGAAACAAGGGAAACTTTTACGAATTTTTTCCGTGAATCATTAATTATACTACACTGCTAAAAAGGCACAAATGTAGTACACAAATTAAATGTAAATTCATTAGAACGTGTATAGTCCAATCGTATCGTATAGACTATCGGGAGTTCCAACGTACGTCGGGACTTCCGACGTGCGTAGACAGCCGGCCAGCAAAAACCCAGGTGTCGGGACTCCCGACTTGGGTCGGGACTATCGACTGTCGAGAGTTTCGACTCACGTCGGGACTTTCGACGGCCACAGTCACTGCGTAGACTAAGTGACTGGGCGTCAGGACTTCCGGCATGAGTCGTGACTTTCGACGGTCAAGAGTTCCGGCTTACGTCGGGACTTCCGACACCAACAGGCACTAAAAAATATTCTACGTGCTCGTGGAGTGCTAGAGTGTCTCTTTTTTGATTTTATTTTTATGTTTGAACACTCTATCTTCCTTAGACCAACTTCAAAAACAAAAATAAAACCTTTAGAGAGCGCTTTGAGTTTGTCTGCCTTTACAACTTCAAGAATTGAGGGATACCATTTCTTCTTTATCAACTCTTTGAATCTTTCATGGGACTAATAGCTACGACATATCTCATTAAGATCACATTAGTCCCTAATTTGGATGTCATCAATACACCAAAACCCACATAGGGGGCAAACGCACTTTCAAATCCTTAGTCTAAAATATACTAAGTAAGCAACTCATCATCTGAGTATCAGTCCTCTACCACAACGTTGTTGCTATGGCTATGCTCACCTGCATTACTCTGACCTACGTGTCGCCAATAGTAAGCGACCTCCGCTTCATCTGCGACCTCTGCGGCCTGAGTGAAGAACGCGTCATCATCCTCCTCCGCTTGCAAGCCCGCCTCTGCTAGAGCGATGAGCTCACTCAGTCTGCCAGTATCATCCTCAGCCTCCTTCGCCTACAAGGTCGCCTCTGCTAGAGCGATGAGCTCGCTCAGTCTGCCAGTGTCGTCCTCAGCCTCCTCCACCTATAAGCTCGCCTCTGCTAGAGCGATGAGCTCGCTCAGTCTACCAGTGTCGTCCTCTGCCTCCTCCGCCTACAAGCCCGCCTCAGCAAGAGCGATGAGATCGCTCAACCTGGCAGTGTCGTCCTCATCCTCATCTCCATCATCAGACAACACAATCGGTGATTGAACGGTGCGACCAGCTCGCGTTCTGTGGTCATCTAACTTTTTTTTCCTCATATCTTGCATGAGCCACCTCTACGGCATGGTCCTCACTGCATCCAATCCCTTCATATATAAAATACAATCAGTTAGCAACGCGATTATATTACATTTAAAATAAGGCAACGAAAAAAGGCTTTCAAGTACTCACTGGCACATAATGCAACAACATGCTTGTTCAAGACCTGTATCTGTACTCTTGTCTCCTTTCTTACCCTCTCCTCCTCTAACGTGCTCTGTCTCTCCAATCCCCATTTGTCAAGCCCAACATCGATCGGGTTACGAATACCGCGCTGTCTAGCAAACTCACATATCTTGTCTTTGTGATGTTTAACGAATAGGTTGACGTAGTCAGGTCCATATCCCCTCTTCCGTGCAATTACTTGCCTCCCCTTCAGTTCATCCAAGAACCTAGCTTGACCCTCATAACATTCCCACCTGTATTTCCTATTGCTCTGTTCAAACGAAAAATTATATCATATATGTCTTAGCAAAAGAAACAAAATACGATTTCATATATACCATAAAAATAATCAACCTCGTCATAGTCAACCATATGGCCGCAATAATGGCCTATTCTAAGCTCCAAAGGGATTAGACCGTAGTTGGATTTAACACCACATTCGCACTTGACTGGAGGTGCTTTGTGAATTAACCTTTCTTTCTTCTTTTTCTTCGCCTTTGGTGGCTCCGGCCATTGATTCTTAGGACCGTAGAGCCACTCATTGAAACGACACTTCGCAAATCCATAACGCTACAAGAGAATACATTAGTACATGCACACCTATAGAGATAAATATTTAAACAGATACACTTTTCACTTACTTCGTGTTTGTTCGGACACATAAACTACAACGTATTCTTAGAGTTTATCACAGCTCGATCTCCGCATTCACACAGAAGAGGTTTCTCGAGTCGTCTAATTGCGGCTAGGTGCTTCTCCTTAGCCGTCATTGGCGGGGGGTTAGGGGGGTGGAACTCACCACTTCAAGTGCTCATGTGGATGTCTCCCTCTATACCAATCGTTAAAAAGGAGGTACCTAGTGTCAAACTTGTCTGCACCGTCGATCCACTGAAAGGAAAAGCACCTCTCATAGTCCTACACAACAAGATTCCAACAAAATATTAGTAGCTTACTTACACAAAAGAAGAAAAAAAGATAGTGGAAACAATTACTTACATTAAAATGACTGCATGTGTAGAAACAACGCGCCGCTGTGTCTGGATGTCTCGATTGAAACACGTCGGCCGGGAAACCACAATCACAGTTAGTGACAGGGAGGTCAGGAGGGACGGGGGTATCTTTGCTAGACGCGTCGGGGTATAATTCTCGAGGACAGCCCCGTTTTCGTCAAAACTCCTCCCGATACATTTCTTGCATCTAACAAAACGGTTGTAATTTAACAAACAAAAATCAAAACATCATAAATTAATGTCAATGAGAACCATAACTACAATACAACCAATTTCGTTCTAAGAACCGAAAGCAATTAACATAAAACCCTAAACCTAGGGTTGTATAATACAAATATTAAAAATTGCATGAAACCCTAAGTAATGACGATTCTTAGGTTAAAAAATCTGACTAATATATACCAAATCGATGCGAAAAAAACTAGGAGGGGAGCGAGGATACCTTGCTCTCGAAGATCTACGGATCAAATCAAAGTTTTCAAAGTTCAATATGCCAATTCGTGAGGTAGGGCGAAGTGGGGAGAGAAAAAACCTGAGAGGGAGGAGAAAGAAGAGGAAGAAGGCTCGGGCAGGAAGGTTGGGGCCGGGGTTAAAACACCACCTCGGCGACATAGATCCAGGCGTCAAGCTCAGCGCCAGTATCTACGACGCCAAGCTTGGCGCCAGGATCTATGGCGCCGAGCTGCCTGTCCAGTCACCGCCACGTCTGCGTCGAGCCCAAGACCTCGGCACTAACAATGATGGCGCAACGATGGCGCCGAGCTAAGAGTCCAGATTTTAAAATCTTACCTCTACGGACATATTTATGAAAATCTTTCAAAAAAAAAGGGCTAAAAATTAAAAAAATTCGACGTCTCGGATCACTTATATAGAGCATTAACCTGAACAATTCGAGTCAATTCAGAGGTCATACTCAAACACTGCTCTGTACATCATTGAAACGGTTGCGTGAAGGCAGTTTCATTTAGTTTTTTTTCCTTTTCAATAGCTTTCTTTGTTTTGTTTTTTGAACACACGTACTTCATTAGGAGGAGGAGCAAGGCGACCACAGTTAAGCCAGGAAGGAGCTTAGCCGGCACAGTTTACAGTTAATACTATTACGAATCACCTATCACTAAGCAACCATGAAGCACGGACTGAACTACACATTGTCTGAACCTAAGACGAGCGACCAAAGCCTATGAAAACCTGCATGAATTCAGGCCTCTAATTTCTCGTCAATCGCATAGCTCTCTTTGCTAAACATCCTAAAGTTAGTTTTGACGGTGAAAACACCGACGCGGCTCTCGTTGCTAAACATCTGTCGGACTGCCTTTGATCACCACCACACCCACCGAGCAAGTGGATTTCGACGGTGCGTGGAAAAGAAGCGGCGCAACACGATCGACGCCGCTGAATTATTGAGCCTCCTCTCCTCCTGCATGCGCTGGCTGCCGTGCTGCGACGACCGGCGCACCCGCAGGCCGTAGTGTCCACTACGTGGCCACATGGAGATGGAGGAGGCTCTCAATTATACACCCAGCACGAGAAAGCGAGCAGCTCCTCCTCCTGAAACGGGACGACACCGTACGCTTCCAGATCCTCCAACCATTGGGAACCAGCCAAACAATTCCCGGATTCCCTGCTACCAAACCCTACTTCCGGACTCGTATACTTCCACATGACTTGACATTTGCAGAAAGATATGCTGGAGAACACAGCGCCATGTCCATGTGCTGCAAGCAACACCGATGCATGCACTCCGACAAGTCAAAGCTGAAAAAGGGTGTGACGCCCGGCGCTCGGCTCACCCATCCAGCCGTCGAAACCGTTGAACGAGTATTACAAGCTAGCGCTGCCTGCTCTCCTGTGTTTCTTGTGTTCGTCTGTTCCTCGCCGCACTTCATTCCGGTTGGCACTCACCCACCCTGCAGGCTGCAAGCACAGCATGGTAGCTGAGGCCACCAAGCAGGGGGAGAAAGCGAGCTGAGGTTCAGAGAGCAGCTAGCAACCACCAACGCAACGAGTCGAGGAAGGTGAGGAGTAACAGAACGCGAAAGCGAGCCGCGTGCACCACCAGTGCGGGCAGCTCTCCTTCTCACCACCGTCCCGTCTGCCGTCCATGTGGGCGTTGGAATGATGGGTGCCATCCGAAAGCGCGGCAGCCGCTTATTACTTCGCGGGAGGTGCAGCAGGCCTCGCAATGATTAGCGGCCTGCCTAGGAGGTTACTCCTACTCCATGTAGCACTCACCCACCCACTCGGTGTCTCGGTAAACACGATCAATGAGGGAAGATGAAGCGGCAATGATCAGCGAGGTAGGTTAGGTATTTTTGGAACGGCGTGCTGCGCCTCTCCCGTCCGCGCTTTCGCCTCAAAACTGCGTACTGCGGCAGCGCAGTGCGCAGGCGTGGCGGATTCATGGCGGAAAAGACGGGTACGGGCTGCTTCATCTTTTTGCGTCACGAATCACGACTCACCTCACCCTCGCCGGCGGCCTCGCCACTTTCCCTGTCCTTAAACAAAATTCCCACCTCGGCCTTGTTTAGCCTTGTTTATTGATGTTTGAAAAAAGTCGATTTCATCGAATGTTTGTGGCGCGTACGACGGAAAGAAATGTAGAGCGAAAAGAAAAACTAATTCACAATTTGGTTAGATTTAATAATTATTGAGCTTAATTAGTCATGTTTAAACCTATTTGCTAAATAAAACGAAGGTGCTTAAAAGAAAATCCAAATTTCGCTTGAACTAAACAAGTCTAGATTGATGTTTGGAATTTATTTGGCAATCAAATTTTTCATAATTTGAGTTATTTTTTTATATCAAATTTAATCTCGTAATTTATAATCAAACAAAGTAATTATTATTTTTTTAATATGATGATCAGAGATTTAATATAACAAAGAAAAAATAAAAAAACTTACAATCTAACCAAGGCCCTCACCAGCAGCGGTTCGCTCTGATTGACGAGATGAGACGCCCTGGCGCCGCGGCCGGCCGCTTTTCCTTTTGGTCCCGTGCGGCTTGTCCTAGGCACCGCGCCATCGGCTTTTGACCCCCCCTTTTTTTACCCACGGACGCACAGCCTTTCACTGCTAGCTGGGCCCCGACGTAGATAATCATCTTTCAGTAGTACACCTCACCGGGTTACCCTTAACCAAAGGCTCTCAAATCTTCGGACTGGTTGAACCTTACCCGCCTTATCCCCACTTTGTGGGCCCCCTCGGCTGTGCCTGCCAGTGCCAGCCACTAGCACGTGGGGCCGATGTGGCGCCCACATGCTCAGATGTCTACCGTTCATCCATTTGGTGTTGTCCTGTCAGGTCGTAGTGCCAGCAACCACGGAACTCCACCAGATGAGCGCCGGCTACATGTATATCTACTCCTAGCGGACGTGACGGGCCGTGGGCCGGCGTTGCTGCCAGCGACGTCAGGCCAGGGCTATAGCTGCCAAGTGAGTTGCACCGACGCGCGGCGGCTAGCTCGTCGGCGCGAATCCGATCAACGTCGTTGAGGGGGTCAATTGATTTTGTCCGGATCGGATCGCTGGCTGGGCCGCTGAGCTGCGCTGCGTACGACAATCTAACCGATTTCGGTTTACTCACCACCAGACAAGGTACCGGATATCGGTAGCTCACCTACACACTACACTGAGGTCACGGCGGCCTGGTCTGGTCGCCGTGCGTATGTATGCCTGCTGCGGACGGCACGGAGTGGTTGCCGCCCTGATGTAATTCCCGTTGCCGAAACTGAAACTGAAAGCGAGGGTCTGACCGTGATTTCTCTCCTCTCTATTTTGCGCACGGGGTGTTGATGAGATAGAGCTCACAATCACAAGTCACAACGCCTCTGCCTCTGGAGACTTTTCCTTCGGTTATTACAGATGGTATGCAGCAAGATGTCATCAGGTCAGTGCAGGACTTAAGTCCTCAAGTTTGTTGTTTGCTCAACAGTTAAAACCAAGGCTCCTTGAGTTGTAAATATAGAATCATATAAATATATTTGTTTACACCCAATAGAACAAGTTGGGTGTTTGGTCTAGTGGTATGATTCTCGCTTCGGGTGCGAGAGGTCGCGAGTTCGATTCTCGCAACACCCCTGTTTTAATATATTTTTTCGTTTTTCTTTTTGGTCACTAATTCACCAAAGCAATGCCCAGCTGAGAGGCCCATGTGGAGGCCTTTAACCACTAATTCGACAAAGCCCAGCTGAGAGACCAATGTGGAGCCCAACTAAGAGGCTCATGTGGTACCAACTATCTGCCTTTACGGTTAGCAGCGGCAGCCCGATGCACTGCAACTCTGCAGCATGCCAACAGCCACCGAGCAGCCTTTTGTACATTTTAAAGCTCAGTTTTTCTTTTTCTTTTTTTTTTCTTCAAAACGGAACCAGCAAGAGAGTTCGCTGTTATATTAACAAGAAGGAAGTCTACAAACACATTGCACAAGACTCTATAAACCAAAAGATAAGTCCAAAGGCCTCGAAGAAAAAACTTAAATAGAAAAAACACATTGCACAATGTCTAGCTCCCGCCGTGACCCCCAGAGTTTTCCTCATCTTTGATCTTGTGTTGGACTTAGTGGTTTGGAGTCTCTTTGTGCTCGAAGATTCTTACATTTCTTGTTTTCCACACCTCCCAACATAGCACGAGGATGATACAACGCAATCCACGTCCACCAATTGAAGGGGTGCGGTCCATGTTTCCCACTAATCTGGTATCGAATTACTCGACGCCCAAGCATTTGGCCACTTAGCACTTAGCACTTATGCACATTGCTTAGCCATAAAACCAATGCCCTCCCAAATACGCTGAGTGAAGTGACAATCTTGAAAAAGGTGGATGTTGCATTCCTGGATACATCGGCAAAGGAGGTAAAGCTAATGTTTGGCCAACCATGTGCTTGTAGTCTATCTGAAATCTAAATGCAATTTTAGATGGCAAGTCATTAGAAGAATTGTGTATCGCTTTTGCACCAAGAACAAGAATATACGTAACGTTGAAATTAACTTTTAACCCATTCGTTGAAATTAAACGGGGGACTTCTAACAGACCTGCAAACCGGCACGCTTTGACCTACCCTTCGCATAGAAATAAACGGGTGGACCTCTAACAGCCCTGCAAACCGGGACGCTTTGACCTACCCTTCGCGTACGTTGCCCATTACTGCTGACAGGGGGAGGAGCAGAGCCCCAGCTGATCAGCACAGTGGGCAACCAACTTTAGGTTTATCGGTCCAGTACAAAAGCCGTTAGCTTCCAATGTCAGAGACAGTGGACCCAAAAATTGGTAACAAGAGTAGCTCCATGCCTCCATCTACGGCAACGCTGATTTCGCATGAGCAAATCCTTTGATTTCCACGCAACGCCTCTCCTGTTGATTGATTTATTCGTCTTCCGATCTCCAGCAGTAGCTTCCTTTTTGGTATCCAGCAGTAGCTTCAAATTCCATGCAACTTGACCATTTCACCTTGAGACTCCAGAAGTGAAATAGCCTTATCCAGAAAAAAGAAGCGTTTTTTCCTATATAAGAAACATACGATGAAGTCCACTTATCAGTGAGAAAGCAAAATCTATAAAACAGGTACTTTAACTATATCACGATATCAAGGCAACCAATGTCCAATTGGTCTCTCAAAAATATGTTACATCCAAAATCTTCTCCAGACTAAAAAAAAATGAAGTAACATTTAATCTATGCACATGACAGCCTACATCGCGGAAACTAAGAGGGAATGAAAACATGGATACTATTCCAGCTCCCAACAACAGAATGTAAACCGTGTAATGTGACAGCCCAAAACTCCTAAAAGATATGTGGAACTTTGCTTGCTAGAACACGTTCTCGTCTTTCGATATAAGCATGAGGAAACCATCCTGCTTTGCCCTTGCATTCACCTTCTGCCCAACCATTGCTTGAAATCTGTGTTTCAGAGAAAAGAGAGGACAAATGCAGGTCAAATGATCATACATACATACATATATATATCAGTGCAGCTGCTGGCAAAAATGATTAAACATTTTACAGAACCCATAACGTCGATGAACAGAAAAAAAAAACATTGGTTTAGAAAAAGTTAATGACAGCTAAGTGGTGGTGTGTTTATCTGCTACAGGTATGCGCTTAAAAAGCACTAGAATTGTATTAACAACATGGAAGAAGATTAAAAAACTATGTTGTGAAAAAGTCCATTACCTTTCGGACAATTACAATGTCACCAGCTGACAAGGTAAGCTCAAACTCACTTTCAGCTTTGAAGGAATCAAGGGCCTGCAACACAGAGAACAAAAAAGTCATATTCGACAAGCATCCCAGACATCAACAGCAGCTTGTACATTTGCTGAAGATTTTAATAAAAAGGACAGTAGGTGCAATAATTCTTCATTAAAAATATGTCACACCTCTCCAAGGAAGAAATCGACAGGTTGGACTGACTCATTAACAGAAGTGGATGCAAACGCTCCATTAACTTCATCAGAAGATGGTGGTGGTGGTGGTGGCATATAATTTTCAGCTGCTGGAGTCGGGGGTGCTTCGATTTTTTGGCGCTCAGACACCATCTACAATCAGAACATAATCGTCAAATGGATATACAAAAGATTCTGTATGTTTCAGAAGTTCAGAGTGCAGAAAAATCATTCCAACAGAGCAGTCCAATATATAAATATTCTCGAATAATAAAGCTGGTAGCATACATACTTCTTGTTCCAACTGGTCAAGTATCCCCAGAACTCTCTGATGGTAAGCTCTCTCAGCCTCAACCTTAAAGCCAAAATAAGAACAATTAGTAAACATGAAATACAGGAACCCGAAGGGTAAGAAAATGTTCTGTCAAGGTGCCATTGATGATTACCAGTGCAATGAGACGCTGTAAGGTCAACCGTTGCTGCTGAGCCTCAACAGCCGACATTGCTGAGATAGCTTCCCTCCCTAATCCCACCATGTTTGACTTCAGTTCTTCAAGCTTGTACTCAGCGGCTTCCAACTTAGATATCATATCTCCGTTCCCAGCTGATTCCCTCACCCTGTTCTGCCGTCTTGATACTTCGACAACCTAAAAAGAGAGAAAAAAAAAAGGGAGGGAAAGGTAAGAGAAATATTATTGTTTTATGTTGAATAGAAAGAGAGACATAATGCAATGATGAGCTCTCCTGCTTTCGAGGAAAAATAGTGATACTGCCATGCTGATTACATTGCTTCACTGATGATTCTTACAGATCGCAACCAATGAGGCTATAGTGATAGTAAGAACCAGTATAGTTCACATAGCTCCTGAGTCCTGACTGACTGTTGCTATCAACTCTGAGAATAACTCTTTAATAAAGGTGTCTTCTGGATGAGTTCTAATCGTGATGAATAAAGTTTCATCTTTTCAAGGAACTTAGCTTAAGCTAGCAAAGATGTTCACCTGTGCCTCAGCTTCTTGCCTCATTCTGTCATATCTCTGGGCCAGATGTCTGGCATCCTCTAAAGGTGCACCCATTACCATTGCCCGCAGTGGCTCTGCCACCTAGAATTTGAATAGAACTATTAGTCAGTTTGCCAGAAATCTATTTACCCTGGCTACAGATTTCAGTGTAAAGATTAAAAAAATAATATAAAAAACTGTTCGATTTCGTTTCAAATATAGTACAAATTATGAGAAACAAAAAAATTATGCTTCAATTAGTATCAGTAGATAGATATTTACAAAATTTCTATATTTATGTACAAGACAATTATGGCTTAATAGTCAAGATATTAACAACTGCAAACAACAAAGAAAATCAGCAGACTAAGGAAAATCTATTTTGAAGTGTCAAACGAAATAATTTCAATCTTGCAATTTCATTATGATTTAGTGTGCAAGGTGAAGCAAATCCAGCATTAGGAACACAGACCTGAGTGCCAAACGCTTTCAACATGTTGTCACGCTCCTTTTCCATCTGTGAGCGTGCCTTTCCGAAGTATGTAGCAGCTTTGGACAAAGTATCACCACTTGTACATGTGTTTTCAACACCATATTTCTGGCTATCATCAGACAATTTATTCCCTAATACAGATTGCACAGCTTATCAGTTAAGATCAGCTTTACTCAGATAACAATATAACTGACAAGTACTGTTAAAAAACCTCCATAACTCATAGATAGTATGAATGAACTACCTATTTCGACTTGTTTGGATCCTGTGACTATATAGCCCTCCACGCCCCGAACAATGTCCCTTTGAAAATGCTAGCAAGGATGCCAATGTTTAATGAGATTAAAAGGAAGGTAAAGAGAAAAGGAGACAAGAAATATGCCTTCTTCATACTTTAGCAGCACGAGTCGATAAGTAAAGCTTTTCCAATCTCTGATGCAGTTTAACCTCTGACTCATCTGTAAACGCATTATCAGAATTCCCATAGCCAAAATGCTTGAACACACCCTGCAGTGGCGTCGATAAATATAAAGTTATATCACTTGTAACAAGTAAAAAAAACGGTAAGACTCTTGGATACACTTAAAATGGATAAACTTCAGATGCTCATTTGGTGTAATCAAATCAGTAAGATAAATAATGAAGCAAATGTTAAATGTGGTATAAATAGGTGATCACTAAGAGTATGGTGAACCATAGTAATATGGGAAAAATAAGCAAGCAGGTTCAAAGCATGACGCATGAATATCTATTTTGAGCGCTGTATATGCAATTTAAGGCAGGTATGTTTGATGTACATGAATATGCAGCAAGTTCTGCAAAATGCAAACATAGGCATTACAGTTCAGTATCACATTCAAATATCCAGCTGAGAGTCCAAAATCAGCTTACCCAGCTGATCCTATATCATACTAAAATCTAAAATCTACATGTCCAAACAACCTAGATATCTCAAAGAAAACATGATGAACTAGGTCACCTGATTGTTCCTAATCACTGTTCCATGTTGGATTTTTTTTTGCCTGCCTTTATATGCTTTTATTATAACCCTATAATACGTTTAACTTGGGCGTTCCTAAGCCAATGCAACTCCCTGATTCGCTCTACCATTTCGAGTTTGTTAAAGGCAAATGCAAAGGAACAGCTGAACAGAAAAGTGCAGCCAATCAGGACGAGAGTATCTACCACTACATTAATGCACAGGGATTGGAAGATAAAAGTTCAGGCTGCTTTTTATTTCGACAAGGAAATCATGAACCATACTTCCAATAAAAAAAACACCTATAAGTCAACCAATTCGATCACAGCCTTTTGTCTGTCGAAACTGCAACTGGGCTCCGGCTTCCCAGGATCAACATAAGTTACATAACCTGAAGAAAACTGAAGGGCCTGTAGCTCTACGCAGGCAACTTCGCAGTTCGCACGCGGAAATCAGAAACCGAGAAAGCATACTAGCATAGACTCCCTTTCAGGCGACACAAGTCATCAGAGATTCAGAGCCCATGGCAACTCCTGTCCACCCTTACGGGTGCTTACTGCTTAGATGGATCGCGGTTTCCAAGAGGCGGATAAGCGCGCGACTGACCTGCCGAGCGACCTGGTCCTTGAGCCTGGAGGCCTGCTTCCACAGCGCCTCCATGGGGTAACGGGGCGGGCGGCGAGGTCGGGACGAGACGGCGAACCGGTCCCGCGGAGGGGACGAACCGACGAGGACCTGGGTCCGGCGGTCTCCGGCCCTCTCTCTTTTTCCGGCTGTTTTCTTCCTCGGTTCGTTCGCTTGGATTGCTTCGTTCGTCCGACTCCCCGGCGCTTTCGCGGTGGTTGGCGGCTTCCCGCACGGCCCTTTCACTTACAGCCAGGCCGCTGCGATGGAACCGCGTGCTCGGTCGCCCCGTCGGTCGGGAACTCGGGAATAATAAAACTGGCTATGGCTGCCAGGCCGGACCCGCAGGACGGTTTGTCGGTTTGTCCGTGCAGGACTCGGCGAACGGAGCGGCTGGCAGAGTGGCACTGTGGGAGAGGACGACGACGGAGTCTCCAGTTGACCAAACTCAAAATGAGTCTACGACACAGTCCATAGTCCGTTGCTGGCTTGCTCGATCAAACAGCCTACCCGTCCCTAAGGCTGTGTCCGGAAGACCAAAACTCAAAATCAGTCTCTTCTGAAAACACGTTTACAGAAAGAATTTTCTTTTAGACTGTTTGTTGTTGGAGAAAATTAAAAATAGATATTCAATCTTTTGCTTATAGCGCTACACAAATATAGAATGAGTCTTATATTTTGAGATAACGGTTGTTGAAAACAGTCTAAGAGCAAGTATAATAACATAGCTGAATACTGAACGTGAAGAAGAGAGAAGAGGAGAGATAAAAGAAACGGGCTGTAAGCTTACAACCAGTTTAGACATAAGAACCGAAAAACTCTGTGAGAAAGACAAATGCGCTATGTATTAATGTTAAAGAGCTAACGGGTGAGCTGATAGAGATAGACTCTAAGAATTTTTATAGCCAGCACCCATATATATTATTAGCCTTATTCTAATCAGCGCGCGTACACCGACAAATAAAGGCCTATTTGATTGGCTACACCTAACTTCCGAGAAATAAGTTGGCAAATCGTGCCACGGCTATGCGCCTAAGTTACTGTGGCTATTTGGTTAGCTGCCACATGACCACGTTCTGATAGTTTAATTTCTATGCCAGTTGCAGAATGCTTGGCGAGAAAAAGTGATGCCGTAGTTTCGGCGTCGTCGCTGTTGCGGCTGAACAAGCCTAGGCATAAGTCAAACAGGTCCTAAGATTTGTTTTGCGATGGGTGTTGACCTCCGCTATGCTGCTTGCTAGATCGTCACACACTAATCCCGGACACTGGTCAATGCATCTTACAAGTTCTAAAGTGCAAGATATCGATCAAGAAAGAAACTACCCTCTAGTCGAGATTGGTCGAGAAACAAATAAGATAGTTGATGCTATTTCTAAAAGGGCCAGATGAGCAATCATTCTGAATTCATGTATTTTCTCTTGCCGGACACTTTCTCATTCCTCTAACTTGTAATGTTCAGCATGTGATAGGAAACTTTGACTGAGATAACATAACTCCCGTTTCTGTAACCTATTTATGACGCAACGAAACTTTAAGTTCTCAAAAAAAAAAAAAAGATTGATGCATGTGGGCTCGTGGCTCCAACCAAATGAAAAAAAAATACACTCGGAACGTGGTAGTTGTTTTTGTTAGCGGATACTCCTCTATCCAAAAAATAGTGCAATTCTTGAAAATTTTAAGTTTGACAAGTCTAATAAAAAGTATTAAAATTTATGATACCAAATAAGCATCATTATATCATTAATCATAGAATGTATTTTTATAGTATATATATTTGGAGTCATAAATGTTAATTTAGTAAAACTTAATTGGTTGCACTCTTTTTGACAACAGTCAGTAGTCGCCATGCCCTACCAGCTCTATAGAAAGCCTTTTCTTTTAATAAATGGAGAAGACAACTGGTGACACGTTGGGCCGTACTAGCCAACTGGCCATCTGGGCCGGGCTAGCTTGATTTTAAGCTCAACAAAACAGCCCACAACCATAGACCTAGTCATTCTGTATAGTTATAACATGGCTTTATTGAGAAGAAGTGGCAATAAGAAAACCCTACCTTATATTTTCCCCAACTATTGCTGGTTGGGGACCGAGCTGTAGCTCGGACGGCAGAGTGCTCGAGTGATGAGCAGCCGGTCGTGAGTTTGAGGCTTGCTCGTCTCACGTCTCCCACCAGGGTTTGCCCCAATTTTTTTTCAGGATGGTGGATGCCTCACACGGATAGACTACAACTGTCATATCTCTCGGCCGTATTCTAGTTGACCTAGATATAGGTTGTAGATCTAGGTGTGTGTGCATGTGCTGTTGTGGTGTGAGTTGGTGTGTATTCAGATACTACAACTTGTATCGAAGGTTGAGGCCATAAAAAACCTATTGCTGGTTGTACGAGTGAGGGAGTAATAACGAGGGCATAACACAGACATAACCCAATAAAAGAAATGAGGAAAACCAAGAAAGGAAATTTTTTTTACAGATTTTTAGTTTCAATAGGCCGCCTTGAAGATTACGATTGCAGCCTCAAAAGTGGTTCTATCGGCACAAAATTTGGTGAACTCACTCTGCACAATACTACAGTCTACAATTCAGTTAGTTGGCCTGTTGCTTATTTTATTTGTTGGTTGAAACTCTCCTTATCATTACCTGACCCGGACCGCTCAATGACCCCAATCCTATAGAGCAGAGATCCTCTTGAAAGGAAATCGTGATTTGAGAATAAGAAATAGTCGTCAGTAGGCACGAGGAAAAGAAACTCCTGTGGATGGATAGAGGAGACGATCAATGGATCCATCGACGTTCCAACCACTTTTGCTGCCAGCCAGGAGGAGTCCAGCAGGTACAAGGTGTACAGCACTAATACTACCGATCAAGATCATCAAGAAAATTATAAGTCCGCATAAATATGAGCATACCCTCTTCCACCACTTTATTACAAGATAATATACAATATATCCGGAGTAACAATCGTCCTGTTCGTTTGGCTGATAAACCATAGCTGAAAGTATTGTTGGCTGATTTATTATGAGAAAAAAATAATATTCGTCGACTGAATAAGTACCGCTTATAAACAAGAGGAACTGGGCGAATATACGCGGATGGATAATGCGGAGGAAGATGACAAAAGCAAGCTTTTCCCGGCAGCTCGGATAAGGAAATGACTGGAGAACCTGCGAGGCCACGCAACAGTGCGACATCCCTCGCCACACACGAAGCACCAATAATCGACGCCTTTTTCAAAAAATCTTGTTGAGAAAGTGCTGCTGCGAGCCTGCGAGTCCTTGGCACCCAGCGGGCTTTCCCCGGCCGTCGCATCAGTCCCACGCTTACGCCATCTTATCGCCATCGGTCTGTCGCCTGCCCATACCTCCGCGGCTCCGCCGATGGCGACGCCCTGCAGAACGGCATTTCCCGCTTCCTCAGTCGGATCGGATGAGCTGTGCCTTTCGTCTCATGCGTCGGCACTCCATGGCGTTTCGTTTCCCTCCTGCCGCTGCATGGTCCCGTGGCGGGGATCTCTGCTCCGGTTGCCATCCCCGGCCTGTGATTACTGGGAGATTTATTGGCTGTCACGTCGTAAAAAGCTTGGCTTCCCTGTGAGTGATCCTCTCCCTGATCAAGCTGCGTTATGAGAGTTCAATGTGATGGCGTTCACGCTGAAAAGGCACCAATCGTCCTTCTGGCTGGATCATCTGATTGACAAGGATGCCTTCTTCAACTTGAACCAGTCAGGCAAGAAAACGCAACGATCCGGTGTTGGTCCTGTGCGGATGGATCAATCGGCCCCGTCGGCCATGGTGTGAACGGATCCCTGGCGTATCTCCAGACTGCGGCGGGGCTCTACCTGGTCGTTCAGGGGTGCACCTTGCACAGCACTTGCGGATTGTGACGACAGGCTGAGGCTGCTGCATTGTTGGTGAGGTTAGGCTATTTTCAACAACAACACCAAAAATATAAGACTCATTCGTTCTCTGGGTAGCGTTATAGGCAAAAAGTTCAATGGTCTATTTGACATCTTCTCCAACGAACAAGATCCAAAAGAAAATCATTTCTGCAAATGTGTTTCCAGGAGAGAGGATGCTCATATTTGGTTTGTGTCTCTCAAACAATCTAGTTCTTCCGTATAGGTACTCTATTGAAGACTGATTTTGAGTCTCTTAATACCTATTTTAGATTTTGGTGTACATGTGAAGACACTCTAAGGGCATCCTCGACACGTAAAATGAAATAGCCAACAAGCTGGAGATTGGAAACAATAAAGAATAGAAAAAGTATACCACATCTGTTCCAAGAGCAGAGGGACCGAGAGAGGTAGACTTTTGGGAGTCCGTGCGAGATAGGTGAGATGAGAAACGGTAGCGTGGTGCTCTGCTCACCTGGGCATTTACATCATGCCCTTATTTAGTTTCTCTAAATTCTTAAAAAATGCACTATATAAAAAAAAATTCTATCACATCAAATTTACGGTACATGCATGGAGTACCAAATATAGATAAAATCAAAAACTAATTGCACAGTTTGCTTTAACTTTGCGAGACGAATCTTTTAAGCCTAATTAGTCAATGTTTGGACAATAATTCACAAATACAAACAAAATGTTACAGCAGAGAATCTTCACTATGCAAAGTTTGCCAACTTTGCCCAAATAAAAAACACCGCCCGTGTTTGGTTCTCTTCCCTGTTCAGCCTTCCTTGCATCTGGGATACAGGCCCTCGGGAGCCAGGCTCACTCCATGCAAGGTTCGATGATTGGTTGCACGCAGCTGCAGCCTGCAGGGCCTGAAATCTAGGAGCAGCTGTTTGGTTGTGCATATCCTAGCTCCATCACACCAGGGCGAGTCACGGGCGGAGGCAGCATGCGCCCGCGCGAGCCAGGCCGAGGGGAAACGCGATTCATTTTCGTTTCCCCAGAGCCAGACCGGCAGGGGAAGTTTGCATGACCTAGGCCTGGCCCGACGTACAATACAGGCATCCGAAGAGCCTGGTCCAAGCAAATACATGCAACCAAACAAGCAGTTAGACGCCGTTGGGGACGCCCTAATTGCTCTAGGTTTCGGTCGACTTCTCGTCCACGCTGGCTCCGCGATCCGCAACGCCGACTTGCCATCTGAGAAAGCAAGCCCGGCCAAAAATGCCCTTTTCAGCCACGAAGATTTTTTTTTTAGATTTAAGCGCAGCATTTCTTTGTGCGCGCGTCTGACCTACTACACTGTACTCTGCAGTCTGCAGTAGCATTTGAAGCTACGAAAAACCGAAGCTGTGAACAACTACAGTGAGGATCGCGGTACGTTGTGTGCGTTGTAAGCAAGCAGCAGATCGACGGTGACTTACACCTAACCATATTATCAGTAACAGTGATCTGTCCGTGCCACGGAGTTATTTTGCACGTACAGTACATCCATCCTTTGCTGTACAACTTTCTAGGAGTACATTTCAACAACCCTGTTTGCCCATTTCAGTTTCCAGCCCTACCAGGCTACCACCCCCAAATCATACGCATGGGAAACAATTCTTATTATTCCGCCAGCGCCGTACAACCAAGCACGTCCCACAAACGGTTTGTTAGCTGATCGAGCCTCCGTGCGATTGATGGATTCAGGTCCCAAACCCTGGCGTATCTGAGCTTGGGGGCAACATGGATTATTAAAGGAGAATCGGTAATGAAATGAGGTCACGCATGACCTCAATTCAAAGGTATTTTGGTGAAGCAGTTGCATTTGATTGTACCCAATATGCAAGCTGACCGTGGGGGACCATGGTATGGTTCTAGAACCGTATGCGTACTTTATCACTAAACTGACCATGATCTAGCAGTGGTCCTATATGCTGGGCGAATGAACTGCAGGATCTGGGGAACACTGGCAAGGCGGTTCTCGTTGTGTTCGCTGGTCTGAAAAGTTCAGACCAGCTGGCTGTTCTCCTCACAAAAACACTGTTCATCTTTTCCGCTGCAGTATTTCTCTCTCACACAACTAGCCGCTATAGTGTTTTGGCTTTTTTTCAGACAAACGAACGGGGCCTCTGTTTGTCCTGGGGAAAAAAGATTTGCAATGTGTGGTGTGCTATTTTTTTTCCTTCTTCTTGAACGTAGCACCCACTACGCCGCAAGATTTTCCAGCACTGCTTGCGATATAGAAATCCGCAATTTGTTCTTTTTGTTTAGGGCATAATTGTACTGCTTCTGAACCGGCATGCAGCCATATTTATATCCATTATTACTCTGCGACCAACCTTACAAAAATAGGCCCGTTTCAAGCGTACGTCAATAATGAATCTGGCTATAAGAAAATTGTTGAAACGAGGCTCCGTTCGCTTCACTGGAAAAACAAGGCAAAACACTGTTCAGGCTGATTTGTTATGAGAGAAAAACATTGTTTCGATTAAAAAAAAGCCGAAAAGCATGGCCTGAATGTAAGTGCGTACCCAGCAGAAATAAAATATTGCAGTGTCAACAGTTCAACACGCATGACATGATACGACATCCGACCTCTGAATTCTGATGCCAACCTCTTGGTGTTGGTGTACCTCTGACTCTGAGGTTTTGATGATAGAAAGGAGAGGTAAAGTTCGTAGTTGCTGATAGACAGATGACAAGAAGCAATGCTACAGCGAGAAGGAAGGTGCAGGAACAGAGCACTAGGGAAAGGAGGCGGCATCAAGCAAGTTGTGACTGGTGAGCCTGACCTGAGCGCTCCCATGCGGCCATGTCTGAACTCCGACCCTTGCCGCCTGCCCATTCGCGCCCATCAGCAACCCACGAATGGCCAATCATCGGCCAGCAGCGGGTTTGAAATTTCCTTCAGTGTTCGTCTCCCAAAAGGTCACATAATGTGGTGCGATAGCGTAGTACGGAGTATCATCTTCAGAAAACCTTTACAGGTTCATGCACTTGGAGACGCAGGCAAGTAGACCATATTTGTGTACACCGGCATGTAGCCTGCCAGACCTTGCATTTGCCTTGACTAGCGTTTACCTAGAGACATCTACCATATTGTTTTGGGACAGTGTCGCTGCGCTGTATCCTAAAAAAAGGATGGATATGACACATTCACACACTGCATCGTTACCTTCAGTTGTAGACTCTCTATTACATGTGGAGACTAATAGCCGTGCCAGCTTCATGCTGGCAGAGCTTGATCGCGTCTAGACAGCAACAACAGGTGGTCCCGAAAGCGAGTTGCCTTATCATTTTCTGCATTTTTCCTCTGAGATACGGAAGCATGAAAGCAATGACAACGATAAAGAAAATTTGTCACGTTTTTCTTACCGATACGATACCGTTGTTGTCCTCCGACCTCCCTGACCGTCTTCTGGCATTGTCACCTCCCGCTTCGTACCGTCACGGCTCATCAATTTTATCTGAAAATTAAGGCTGGTCGGCGGAAACCCTAGACCCAGTGGCTTTCATGTCCTCTCCGTTGAAATTTGCATCATCGTATATATATAGAGAGATGGCAACGCTACCCAAAAACTGAAGGTTTTTACCATATTATTATAACCAAGGGTATATGTCAATTTCTCTACCGTGGGTTTGTTTCTAGACAAAAAGACAGATCCAAAGGGTTTGTGAGTGTGGGTTTAAAGGTGTGGTATCCAAACCTACAAACCCATGTGTTTCTTCAACTTGGTCTATCATGGCAGAGTAGCTCATATCAGTCCAAAATGCTCTAATTTTTCAACTAGACCGATCCATTAATGCGTATATAAGGCGGTTTGCCCATTCCAAACCCAAACCTAGCTCACTCCTTCCTCCTTTCCTAACCGGCCACACTACAATGACAGCAATACGCATCTAAATTGCATATTTTCTCTTGAGCTTGCGCGTCACACTCACACCACATTCGAGAGGTTGAGGCCCCGACTAGTTGATATATGTATGCAATTAATATATAAACTATGGTAGTTGACTGTTGTATGATTGGTGAAATGTGATTTCTCGTCTATGTTATTAACCACACTATGCAGTATGCATACATGACTATGTGACAATTGTAAATATGTGTCAGCTGATTAGTGCTAATGTGGTGTGCCTACTGCAACGGGCACGGACGCCGGAGTGGGCATGAGTCTAGGCTTAAAATTGAATCATTCATGGATTTTTAGTGGACAAATTTTATGTTTGCAGACATGCGACCTTGAGTTGATAAAATTCAGCAGGTTTGTACTCGTTGCCATCTCTAATTGTATAGCTACTAATATACGTATTTTTTCTTTAAAATAAATCTCGGCGTGTTCTAGAGAATTTGTAAATTAGTAAAGTCGCCATGGTGTCTTAAAAAAAAAAGACAATTCCGATCGAGCCGGATGCATTGCACAAGGATGGTAACGCTATTGAAAGAAATATAATATAGGTATATAAAAAGAAAGATGGGCACAACGCCTTTTCCCCTTTGGCGCACTCGAGTGCGTGAAGGTGGGCAACGGGTGATATTTATCGATCGCCAGTGCCTACTTTTCCCGCTATACCCTGTGATTATAGTACATGACTGCATTCCGCGTTTTGTCACCTCCCAATTTGTCTATATATATATAAATATAAAACGCGTCTCCTTTGCCACTGTTCTATCACCCTTCAGTTGCTAACAACATCTCTAGCCAAGAAGACATTGACTTGAACAATCTGCTTATCTACTACCTCTCCCACGCTGCCCCGCCGCCTTTTCGAGAAGTTGAGTGGAGTAGGCGGCGCCCGGCCACGGCCAGCGATGAAGGTGCAGTGCGACGTGTGCGCCGCCGAGGCGGCCTCCGTCTTCTGCTGCGCCGACGAGGCCGCGCTGTGCGACGCGTGCGACCGCCGCGTCCACCGCGCCAACAAGCTCGCGGGGACGCACCGCCGCTTCTCCCTCCTCCACCCCTGCTCCTCTTCCTCCGCCGCCGCACAGAAGCCGCCGCTCTGCGACATCTGCCAGGTACTAGCTAAGCTGTTACTAGTGTTTCCGTCCAATCAAGCCAGCCTGATCGAGCTTGGACTAGCTCGGATGATGCTGTACGTGGTGCTAACCGAGTAGCGGCGCTACCCGTCGGCGTCGGCGTGCAGGAGCGGAGGGGCTTCTTGTTCTGCAAGGAGGACAGGGCGATCCTGTGCCGGGAGTGCGACGCGCCGGTGCACAACGCGAGCGACATGACGAGGCGGCACAGCCGGTTCCTGCTCACCGGCGTGCGCCTCTCGTCGGCGCCGGTGGAATCTGCTGGCTCATCAGAGGAGGAGGAGGAGCAGGAGAACAGCACCACCCCCTGCAACGACGGCTCCTGCAGCGGCGGCGCCGGGGCCGGCGCGACCACGGCGAGCGCCAGCGATGGGAGCAGCATCTCCGAGTACCTGACCAAGACCCTGCCCGGGTGGCACGTCGAGGACTTCCTCATTGACGACGCGTCCGCCGCCGACGTCGTCGGTGCCTGCTCGGACGGCCTCTATCAGGTCAGTCCAGTTCCATCCCAATTCCTAGCCGCCGGTTCGGTGCCATGCAAATACTACCGCAAGCTTCTAGAGCGTGAGCGTGCACGAAGAAACCTTTCACTGAGGCGTTCCTGAGAGCGCCATGAACATTAACTTGTGCATAGAAGTAGTCTGGTCCTGCCTTGCGCCGCCGTACGCGTCGCCGCCGGCCATCTACCCTAACCACTATACAATCTTTGGCAATATATGCGAGCTGATAATCATGGAGCAGTTCGTTGTCATGCTCACAATTGCATTAATAAACAAAAAAGAAAAGCCCGAGCGAGTTGCTGGACCAGTCTGTCAGGATAATGTCTCGTGGAGACCACCTAGATACGATATGATCTGATACGAGCGAACAGCTCGCGGATCTTATTCTCGGTTGTCTCCTCCGTGCTAATTTTTGCGCTTGAAATGAATTAACTTTAACCATATGCTACACTACACATATACATACAAATAAAACAACGAAAGAAAAGGCAGAAATTCATTTCATGTGTGGACTTGCATTTTTAGCAGGGACAACATGGACAGATCAGTGGGGTGCTGCAAGAAGCTTACATGGGGCGGGAGCAGGTGCTCGCTGACGTCGTAGACGAGCGGGCCAGCTGGGAGCTGTGGGTGCCGCAGATGCACGCGGAGTTCGCCGGCGACAGCAACCGACCCAGAGCGTCGCCTTCGCCTCCCTGTTCGTACTGGTGATTGGTGAAAAGCTCGACGTCTTCAGTAAGATGATTTGTATACTGGGATAATTAGAAGGTACTGTAGGAACCAAGAGAAAAATGAGCCAAAAAAGGGAACGGACCGGTGCTTCCTTTGTTCGATTAATGGGGTCGATTTCGATCGAGCTAGTTCGTTCCAAATTGTTCACTGCCTAAAGCAGAACTTTTCGAAAATGGAACGGTGTTTCCCCGTTCGATTAATTGGGTCGATTTCGATCGAGCTCGTTCCAAATCCCAATTGTTTGCTGCCTAAAGCCAGACTTTCTGAATGTTTAGCTGGGTGTCTAAAGATAAGAGAACCTGTGGAGCAAACGCGCGCACAGCGTGTACACGGTGCTACAGGCGCTGAACTGTGCTATCTGTTCGCTTTAACTCCTTTTAGGCGAGTCAGACTATTTCGACTTTTAGATCGCCCAAAAAATCAGAGTTAAGCCCTTTTTAGTCTCTTCATCATTTGATTTTTGGATTATGTATGGAAGCGTTAAATGTAGATAAAAAAAGTCCAAAATTGCACTTGATTTAGTTGTAAATCGTTCGTCTCGTAATTTTTTTTTGAACTAGTTAGTTCAATTAGTTTTTCTTTGTCGAATACATTTAAAACATACTATAGTGTCCAGATTACAAAAAATTGCAATCTAAACCGGGCATATTTCGACTTTTCTCGCCCAAAAAAATCAGACCAAACCAACCGGCTTTAATGCCAGCAGTTCGGTTGTGGCCTGGTCAACTGATCCGGACGTTGTTGTCGAGCGTTCGTTGGCCGCGCCGTGTCGTTGTCGCCCGGTGAGTGGCTGGCCTGGACCGGCCCCGCCTGCAGCGTCGCCTGGGAAACGGGCTTTCTCGCAGCCTGTGCGGCCGCTACCGCGGGCGCCGTGCCTGTGCGGTTGTGGTTCGCTCCGTGCAGCTGCCTGCTGGGCTCCACATCGCGCGGCTACCCTGGGCCCCCATGGTCAGCGTCTCTGGTTGTGTGGAGTCCTCACTGTTTTGCGGGCGGAGCCGGGGTGGGGAGCTGGGGTAAATAGGCAGCGGCCGACTACTGTTCTTCTCCCCTTCCGGATTGCGATTTGTCGCAGGTAGCCGGCTCCGGCTACCCTCTCCTCGTTTCGTTTGGTTCCTTCGCCGGCGTCGGCCGCTTCTTCCTGACTGCCTGTGCCTCTCCGTCGCATGCGGCGTCTTCTCTGCAAGGTCGTGACGGTGTCTGGAGGGTGCTCTGGAGAGTGGTGCGGATCTGTGGGAGCGGCGGCCTGTGCTGCGCCGGGCCTGCGGCTGACCGGAGTTGGCGTCTTCCTGCCTGCTGGGACCGGCGAGGCTGGTATGGTTCTTTGGGATCCCATGCTACTGCATTTGCTGCTTGTGATCGGTATTTGGTTGATCTGTACAGATTTCTGACATTTGGGGGTGGTTTTTTTTTCCTTTTTTCCCGGCGTCCGTTCGCCCTCGATTGAGCATTCTTGCACTGCCGGTGTGTTTGTGTTTTCTTTTGTTTAAATCATCTTCGTTTCCACCTATCGCTGGTGTACAGAAGAAAGGAGACATGTTTGTGGTTGGGACCTCCTACCTCTCTCTGCTGCAGGCTGTGGCGGCTAGATGTGGGTTGCCGTATGCGTCGGTGGTGTTCGAGAGGGCGGGAGACGGGACACCTGTCTACGGTGTCGAGATCGATGTGCCCTGCTTTGGCGCCGTCGTCGCCTCCCGTTGTTTTTTCTTTTGGGCACCCCAAGAAGAATTTTCTGCTCCAGGCTACGAGCAAGCTGCTTTGCAGGCCATAGCTTTTTTACAGAAACTGTATGGGTTCGTCGTGGTCGATTACAATTTTCAGAGTGTAGTGCTGTACAGTCGGGTTGCACGCGATGCCGTGGCTGTTGCTGCTACGGGTACTGGGATTTTAAGTAGGATAGGTGTAGAACGAAAGGACCTGGCTATGCAGTCTGCATACTTGATGAAGGAGGTATCCTTACTTAGTCTTCTTGTTTGATGCTTTTGGTTGGAGTTGTGGGCTACCCTGCAGGCTCAGTTAATGGGTAGTATGGTTTACCTGGTACACAGAGACCTGGGCCTTGTTTGAATCAGTATTCTATAATTATTGTCTAATTCTTCGCTTAAAGATTCGCTGATGATAATCAAATTGATAATTAGTTATTTTTTATCTATATTTAATACTCTATATATGGATTACCTGGATACAGAGAGACCTGTGTAATGTTGTTCTGTTCCGCATGCTGTGTTCCAGTCACTTCCCTGCTTTCTGAGGCGGCCGGATGGCGCCAGGTGTTCTTCTGCCTTGCGTCGATCCAGCTGGTGAAGGAGCATGTATGTCATCTTGAGTGTTGTTTTCACAGAATGAGCTCTGAACGACCTCTCTGCTGCTGTGACGACATAGTCCATTGATTGATCCTTGTTCTGTTATGCCTAGCTTCTTCCCGGTGTGTGAGCACGGTTAGAACTTCCCGTGGTGCTAGGAAGCAATGTAGGTGTTCTGTGAAACTCTTTAGATATGTAGGTGGCCCTGTGTCACTCCAGGGGGTTCATGGTTGGTTGTCCTTTTGTTATAGCGGCGGGTGCATACCACGTGCCGGTTAGTCTCTCTCCTGCCTAGTGTCGTCATAAGCGAAAGAGATATCTGGATCAGCGGAAAATGGTTAAGCGGAGGAGATATTTAGAGCAGCCTCCGCTGGGCTCGACAGGTGTTGCCTCTTTCCTTGTGCTTTGTACACTCTATTTATCTCTGAAAACGAGACGAGCCAATGGCTGCTCGACAGCGGCCACGCCCCACAGAGCTATCCGAGGTAAAGTACCCTGCAGTGCTACACCACACACCGTCTTCCTCCCCAGTCTCCACCTCTTACCAACGGCGTCGCTCTCCACCTCTTACCTGCAGCGTCCGCCTCCCTCTCCTTCCTGCGGTTTCCATGGAGCCTGCAGCCATCCCTTCTGGTGAGGACTTCCCCGAGGACGAAGACATGCTGCCAAAGGTACCGGATCCGGCGCCATTTTGCTTCACACCTGCACCTCTGCGTTGCTCATTCTTTTACCTAGATCTAGCTTTTCCCTGATGAGCCGCTGCCTATTCTGCTTCTCTTCCCGTTGTCTAGGTCCCATCGGTTCTTCCTGTGGACAAGCAGGAGATCTTTGCTCTCGCAGCAAAGGAGCTGAAGCTAACTATCCAGGAACAAAAAACGGTTGAGATCAACGATGACATGTACCTGACCAAGATAAAAATTGGCAATGTGTTATCCAAAGAATCACAAGAGAGAGACAAAAGAATTTTCTGGCAAATCTGCACCCACCAAAAAAATGTCGATTCAAAACCCATATGCTGCTGCAGTGCAGTATCTTGAAGATGCAAGCATGGTCATTGTCGATGACCACAACGCTAGCAACGTTTCTCGGCTAAAAAAGGAGCTCTTTTGCTCCGACTCATGGTCAATGCTGTTCGAATACAAAGCAAAAAAACTCAGCCACACGCTTGCTACGAACAATGCAAAACTCCGAGGCTTCCTATTGTCTTTTGACCATCAGATGCATTTGCGCTTCTTGATGCCGCTAAAAATAACACACCACCGAGGAAGAGGGCACGTCATCAGAGCATCCAGCAAGCCGATAGCGAAGACGCCGCATTGATTGTTAGCAGGTTATCACACTCCTTGGTACACCTGCGTGGCGAGCGGCTCTCTCTTGTTAGCGATCAAGACCACGGCGACCTCCATCTTCACAAAGAGACCAGCACATCGGACAAGGAATCAAATCAGTTCACACCTACCAAGTAGTTTAGTTATGCAGTCATTTTATTTTGTTCGATCCACGCTAGCGTGGATGCCGTCTATCATGTATGCCCGTGTATGGACCTGTTGCCTTGGAAGTTTATTTGGAAACAATGAAGTTCTGCTGCTTTGTTAACGCTGTGGCTCATTGAAAAAATCATCGGCAAAAAAAAAAAAAAAAAAAAGCCATGCCGCTTCTCATTGCGGGCATGCATCAGATAGCGACTCCTCTTGCTACACCGTGTCTTCCGACGAGCCTTTCTACCTGCCCAGAGGTAGTACAAGCTATGCCCTCCTAGCAGCACATTGGCAGTAACGTCGCAGGCGCTCAGCTTTGTACATGCACTTTACAGATTACTCGCCCGCCCGCAGCTTTGAGTCGGATCGAAGCTGGAAGCTCTACTAACGCCATGAAGATCGATCGAAACTCGGCACCTGGCACCGCTTCTTTTGCTGTGACTTTTGCCTCTCGCGGTGTGCTATCCTGGACCCTCCTAGGCACCATATCTTATTAATGCAGCCTACCTAGGACCTTGCTGTATAATTATGTGAAACCTGGACGCCTATCGTCGACCTGAACGCTAGAACTCCACCGTGTTATGTTTCAGTGATGTGTGTATGTATTGCTTTGTGAGACCTGGACACAAACATTTGCATCGCCCTATCTTTAGGCGATGCTTATATGTACTGCTAATCGATCCTATCTAAGAGTGGTTATCCTTTGTAATGCTCTATCTCATGTGTGTTTATATGTAGTGTTTACGCACTTTGCATATGCCTAATGACTTAGGTGCGTGGCCAACAGCGAGCGCATCGGCGCGCGCAAATCACTAGTATGTATGGGATTGGGGGCCTGTTATGTTCTATGAGCATCTGAATGATGGCAGGTGGCGCGCGCTTCCGACGGCCTCTTGCGGCTTCGACTTTGCCGAGCAGATAGCCGTCTGAACGTGGGACTTATATAGGCGAGGGCCTAGCACGCTTTGGGCCCTTTTGTATTTGGTCACTTGTTGGGCTTGCTTTCTTCTCAAAGCACCATGCGCTTGAGGCGGAATTTGGCCCACAAGTAATCTATTCGCATTGGGCATTAATGGTCTTTGTCAAACGGACATGGGCGGAGTAGTTTGCCCGAGAGCGTTTTGTCGGATTACACATTTGTATGTTTTATTATAACTATTAGATATGCACGGGCCACACGCACGTGTCTATAAAAATACCAAGATGGATGAGTACAAAAAAAAGTGTTTAATAATTGAATTCCTACATATACGGCACGCACGTGTTTATAAAAAGGTTCATTCTTAATGGAGGAATTACAGTGAAAATTTCGAGAAATAATAATACACATTCAAGAGGATTCATATAATAGATAACAAGAATCCAAATAGAAATAAGAATATGTATTTGCTGCAGGAGTTTGCTGCTCAATTTATATACCGAATGGAAATAAACAGTGTATTTAGAACAAGAATTGGTTGGTAAGCACCAACACCATGTTTGAATTCATATCAAAATCCAACCCACAACTAAAAGGATAACTTTCTTGGTACGCTTCAAAATTTCAATTGATTGAATTATCAATTATACAAGGCCTTAGATGAGTAGGCTAAGAAATTTCGTGATATGCTCAGATGTTCCACCATAATAATGGTTCTGTAACATAGCCTGCTCTTCCCTTGCCACTTGCACTAGCTCCAAAATCAGTAACATCATTAATCAGAACAATCCATATGAGCTAGCACCAGGTGGGTATTCAACCATGCACAATGATAACAGTACCTACATATAAAAATAAAATCAACAAATTTATAATAAATAATTGACTATATACACTTATCATCATACTCTGTATACACTTCTGATGATGACACCAGTGGGGAGTGGGTTCGTGCTATCTGCTATACATACCACCCACCTCAAAATAAACATAAACAAATTGAATCTACCAATGTGTTGACATTCATGCCCTGTTTGGTTTCTACAGGCGTTCCTAAAATTCCTGTCACATCGAATATTTAGACACATACATAGAGTATTAACTATAGACTAATTACGAAACTAATTACACAATTTGCAACTAATTTACGTGACGAATCTTTTAAGCCTAATTAGTCCATGATTTGACAACGTGTGTGCTACAGTAAACATGTGCTAATGACAGGTTAATTAGGCTTAAAAAAAACGTCTCGCAAATTAGCCTCCATCTATGTAATTGGTTTTGTAATTAATCTATATTTAATGCTCTTTATTAGTATCTAAACATTCGATGTGACATGAATTTTAGGAGCGACTAAAGAACCAAACACCCCCTCAGTGTGCTGTGATGACGCGGCCATGCCCTTCCTTCCAACAAGACCGGTGATTTTCAATATTTCTTTGTGCTGTTAGGCTATTTTATATAAAGAGTACAATGCAATGATAACAGGGAATATGAGACATTAGACAGAATAATGAAACTGAGGTTGGAGGTGCTACTCTACTGCACCAGATTTCTATATGAAAATTCAGAGTTGAATTGCTTGAGTCACAATTTGTATATGAAGTTATGAACCTAAACTCGACTCAAAATAATATGAGCATCAATCAATCAGAGCTCTATCAAAAATAGGAGCGCGGCAAATCAATTCCAGTTAGAGCACTGCAATGCTTATTCTCAGGTGTCGGTGACAATCTAAAAATGAAAATAGGTAGAAAACAAAAGATGTTAGTATATGTATGGCTATCTCGCTCATGCATTTGCACTAGAATATTGATGAAAGGATGGTTCAAACCCACTTTTAAGAAATCATTCTAGGCGTACATTTTCATCCCAATATGATCTGCTTCTTTGATTTGTTCATTTCCGAAGTGAATGCCACCAATGCTATAACCATGTGTTGGATAATAATGTTTGAGAAAATATAGTCTTTCTAAACTACAAATGGACCCTAAAATTTTTGACACTGCTTACCTTTGTATCCTCTTATTCGCAGACTTACAATTTGGGGATAGTATCTACATATGAAAAGCTCACTTGTAATGTCAGAATTTATTTAAGATGAAAGATCCTAAAGATAGCAACATGGATAATTTATTTTAATTACACCTCTTTTATTTTGTTGCCCTGTATAAAGACAACATCAATCTCAGCATGATCAATGATATATTAATTATGAAATTTAATGCATTACTTGTTTTTTCATTAAAAGCATATGTGTTCCAATATTTTTTTGTTTAATCTGAAACATTCTACGATGTGTGCCTACTATTTAATGGTCTCCTACTTACCTAAAGTATCATATAGTAGGACACAGATTAACTATATAGCCATTAGAAGCCTGGAAAATTAATAGTGGTTTGGCACACAGAAAAGATCTGATGGGGAAAATTAAATTTTGTACAAGTCACTTACGGTTACCACTATCCACTGAGGACAGTTTCCTCTGTAGATCTCGACTCAGGAACCCTAGTATCAATGTGTGGAATTAAACTGCACAATATCCTCTTAGATTCTCAAGTCTAGAAAAGAGACATTCCGTATCCTACAAACAGAAAGCCTGTCAACATACATGCAACAAATGCTATCAGAAACAACAGACCAATCAAAATTTCTAACAAAAAAAAGGCATTCCTGCCCTGCAAGGCTAAGCAAAAGAAAAACACATGTAAAATGATTTAAAATAAGTCTACTCAGGCCAGCGCCCGTCCCTCCGCAACTTTCTTTGCCATGGGGATGCTGCTGCGTCGCCGTCTTGGCCTCCTCCGCCGCCGCAGAGAGCGAACATATAAAATACAGTAAATGATATCAACTTGTATCCGTAAACATCCATTACAAGAACCACAACAGTAGAAGATGTTGGAAAGCAAAAGATGGAGGAACACGGGGTAGTCATTCAGGATTACGTACTGTCGGTGTTTCGAGTAAACACCAACAAGTAAATTTCTAATATTACGCGTTTGGCTCGGATGGTGTGCTAAGAGGACACGAGGTTTATACTGGTTCGGGCACAATGTCCCTACATCCAGTTCGTTGCTGCTGCTTGTGTTACTAGTATTGAAAGTTCATAGTAGGGGTTACAAACGGTCGAGAGAGGGACATGTCCCAAGTCTCTGGTGGAAAGAATGGATGGGTGCCGAGAGCTCGGTCGCTGCTCGGATATGTGTTCGAGGTTCGATGTTAGTGGTTTTGATCTGATGCGGTGCGATGCGAGTCCGATCTCGTCCGATGCCCCTTAATGGGATGCCCTGCTTTCCCTTTTATAGGCCAAGGGAAAGCACGGGTTACAATGGGAGAAAAGTGGAGAGCGAGAGAGAGAGGGAAGTCGGGGTTGCAGCACCTTAATCCCAACGGGATTCAGCACATGGTGGCGTTCGTCGCCCTTTGTGCAGGATTCCTAGGGATCAGCCCCCACTTTGATCTCTAGAGGTACTTCTTCGCCATCACCCTCCAGAAGAAGAGGGAGAAAAGTGGCAGGCAGGAGCTGCACATGTCGATGGGGTGCGTCGGCATCCAACTCTGGAACAATTGGGTCGGCGAGTACCCACCAATGCAGTGTCGACATCCAACAAGCGGTGGCACTCACAGTGGTTCTACCTCAAGAACGACGCCACCGCCGCCCTGTCGGAATTCACCGGGCGCCTGATCGAAGAGGCCCCAGAGTCGTGGAGGAAGTGGGGCATCCCGGAGAAGGACAAGAAGAAAATCCGGGACCACATCGCCGCCATCCAGATCCTCAAGGAGAAAGGCTTGAAGAGGTCGGGTGTCATTGGGGCCTACCACACAAGGAGGGTGGCGCCATTGATGACGTCGCGTGCTCTCACTTTATGTGATGGCGCCCGAGGCATCGTTTGATGGAATGACGCTCTCGAGGGGGCGCTTCCCAACTCCGAGATCACACAACGGATCAAGGAGGCGATGGAGCCCTCATGGGATGACACAGGTGTCCCCCTTGATTTTGTCTTCCTGATGCGGGGCATCCTCCGATGCGCCCGGAACCAGGCCACGTTGTCTTCGTAAGTTCGCCCTCCTCATACCTCATTTTCAATTGATTTCCCGATCTCTTGATACTAACTTTGAGGGGGACAGGACCAGCCGAGGGACCTCATCTTTATAGATCACCCGGCTTCATTGCCAAGGGATTCGTCTGTGAGGGTGGTGAATCACGCCGAGGGTGAGCGGCTGAGGAAGGCGAAGGAGGACATGAGGAGGAAAAGGCAGTGGAAGCTGCAAGCGCGGGAACGGGGGGAGGACACCGACAACGACGACGACGACGATGATGGCGATGGCGAGGAGGTAGCCGACGATGTCGAGTGGGGCATCCTAGAGAACAAAGATGCGCTGACAGGTAGTGGTTCGCCCTTGTAGGAATCAGGACCCTTCCCATTCCACAGAGGGGAGGGTACGTCCAGGGGAGTCGACGGAGGCGGGACATACCATCGGCCTCCCTCAGGAGTCAATAGGGGTGGGCGGCTCTACCGCTGGCTCTACCCTTCTTCATCAGCGATCCATTGACTGTTGGTGGCATTTGGACCTTGGTCCACTCCGCAACGAAATTATCCAGCACCTGGGACTTGATGGCCGTTTAGGAGGCATACGAAATGCCCTGACCCATCAGCTCGAGCGCCCACATTGCGATTCTTCCCATGGCATCCTGGTTTTGGACAACCTCACCGAGGGGAAAGGATGTCACGACCATCACCAGATGTGACTCGAAGTAGTGGCGCAGCTTCCTCTTGGCGATGAGGATGGCGTATAGGAGCTTTTGGTTTTGGGGGTAGCGGGTCTTGGAATCGGACAGGACCTCACTAATGAAGTACATGGGACGCTATACTTTTAGGGCGTGCCCCTCTTCTTCTCGCTCTACCACCAGGGTGGCACTGACCACTTGTGTGGTGGCCGCAATGTAGAGCAGGAGCGGTTCTCCGTCGGTTGGAGGAACCAAGATTGGGGCCTTTGTCAGAAGCTGATTGAGCAAGTCAAGTGCCTCCTGGGCCTCGGACGTCCATTCAAAGTGGTCGGTCCTCTTTAGAAGCCGATAAAGGGGGAGACCTTGTTCGTCGAGGCGTGAGATGGAACGGCTGAGCGCGACGAGGCACTCGGTAACTTGTTGTACCCCTTTACGTTATGAATTGGGCCCATCCTTGTGATGGTCGAGATCTTCTTTGGGTTGGCTTCATGCCACGCTCGGAGACGATGAAACCAAGCAGCATACCCCTCGAGACCCCAAAAACGAATTTCTTGAGGTTGAGCTTAATGTTGTTTGCTCGGAGTCTTGAGAAGGTATGTTCTAGGTTAGCTATGAGTTGGTCAACCCATTTGGACTTGACCACGATGTCGTCCATGTAGGCCTCAATGGTCCGCCTGATGAGGTCCCTAAAACACTTGAGCATACAACGCTAGTACGTAGCCCCAGCGTTCTTCAGACCGAATGGCATCGTGACATAACAGAATGATCCGAACGGGGTGATGAAAGACGTCGTGGGCTGGGTTACAACGGGAGAAAAGAGGAGAGAGAGAGAGAGTCCTTCGGGGTTATTGGGCCTTTCTTTTCCTCTGTGCGGGCCCTAGCTGACATGATAGGTGGTGACAGGGATAGCTCCATGCTAGGCGCCTATCTACCGATTATTCCATGCCCTGGCGTTGTCAGAGGGTCGTAACGTCCCACTCCACCCCAACGGGCGGTGCATCGAACCAGCGTGCGGACCAGCGGCCATATAGGGAGTAGGCAGCATAGTGATCACACGTCCATCACTGTGGGCGATGTGAGTTCCCTAGAATGACATGTCGCAAGGGATAGGTCGTGTTGAGACATGACCGCTCCCTGCACGATGCCAGAAGTTTGACCTTGGGTTGTACTTTTTGGCCCATAGTGATTGGTGGCGGCGTGAGCTTTTGTTAGGAGCCATGCCTGAGGGATCGGGCTGAGGCCGAGCTCGCCCTCAGATGTCGGGTGAGGCGGAGCATGCCCTCAGACGTCGGGCGAGGTGGAGCTAGCCCTCAGACGTCGGGCGAGGCGGAGCCCTCAGACGTCGGGCGTGACGGAGCTCACCCTTAGAGGTCGGGCGAGACGAAGCCCACGACCTCGGTGTCGGACGAGGCAGGGCCTGCCCCAGAGGTCGGGCGAGGCGGATCGCACACGACCTTAGGGTCAGGCGAGGTGGAGCCCATGGCCAAAGGTCGAGCGAGGCAGAGCTCACGGCCTCGGTGGTCGGATGAGGCAGAGCCCGCCCTTAGAGGTCAAGCGAGGCGGAGCCCGCGGCCTCGGTGTCGGACAAGGCGGAACCCACCCCTAGAGGTCGGGCGAGGTGGATCGCACGACCTTGGGGTCGGGCAAGGTGGAGCCCACAGCCAGAGGTCAGGCGATGTGGGGCCCGTGGCCTCGATGTCGATTGGAGCTATAGTCACACCTTTGACTACCTAGATGGATTAACGTGTAATGACCATTAGCCCCTCCTCTTTGGGTACCCTAGTATTGGTCCCCGACACGTACCTACCTCACATGCATTGCCTCACCAGGGCTATCTTCAAGCTTGAGCTGGCGATGATCTAGATCTGAAGGGAGACAAAACCAATTGATGAATGGAACGGGGAGCATTGGAGCCGAAAAGAGAGAAGAAAGAAATAGATGGAACTCACGCTGGCTGGTGCAACACCGCACGTGGTGTTGAGGAGGGCATCCACTGCCCATCACCGAGTGACTGTAGGCATCCAGCGTCCCCAAGCGTGCGATGGAGAGGAGAGGGGAGGAGGATTGGCAGCGCTGGGAAATAGAAACAAATAAATCAGCATCACCGAAGCAAGCGGTGCCGGAAGAAAAAGGAAAGGAGAAGTGGTTGCCCGATGGGTATGGGCGGGTGGGTATGCTGACAGACGCGTGAAAAAAAACCGTGGTGAGAGAAGGGACGTAAGAATACAACAACAGGAACGGGTAAGATTTCACCTGTAAGATGTTCGATTATAGATGGCCCACCATCAAGTTAATATACGCCATTGTATTTAAAAACAACTTACCATCCAACGGTTGTAATAGAAGGTGGGTATGATTTTTTGGGTAACAACTATTTTTCAATTCCTTCGCTCTTTTATAGTATAGATATAATGTTCTTATGCAAAGTTTTTTTTGAGAAGAAACCAAATAATTTTTCCATTATGCTATAATAGTTGACCCCGTAGGCGCCCGGTAGGAGCCCGCAGGGGGATCAGTCAAAGCCATTCGGTCTCTTGATTTCTGACCCATAGGCGGTAGTAGGCCGTAGCTCTGCTCGATGCCCTGCCAATCTGCCATACCTGCACCTTGTGCCGTCGCTTCCTGCACGTCGTAGTCCCATTGTAACACGATAGATTGGACACAGTGCAGCGCCATGCCCCGTGGAGCGTCAGTGCCGCGCCCAGATTCGTGGCGCGGCAGCCTCGGCTACGTCAGCGTTTAGCAGCCCTGGTCGCTGCCACGCCATCCTCCTGCCGCGCCCCCATGCATGGCGCGACAGTTTGAATTCGCCGCGCCATGCGAATAGGCGCGGCCAAAAATGTTAGTTTTGAAAAAAAAGGGATTTGCTATATCTCAGGTGCCTGAAATATGGACTTTTTTCAGGCGACGCTACAGGCCCTTGGATGTGCATCCAACGGTTAGATCTTTGATCTGTTGTTTTTGCTACCCAGGCAGCTATAACGGGTCTGCGAATCAACCCAGGCAACTACCGGGCCCGCCAAACCTTAACGGGCGCATGATCCGATACCCGCTAACTGGATGAATTCAAAAAAAGCACGTAAGTGGAGAAAGCGAAGAAAATCAGTAACATTTGCACACAAAAACACAAATATGAGATTTATATGATTTAGTCACAATGAATATGATGGGATGTTCTTAAAAATATTTAGTCACACATAATGAGATGTTCTCAGTAAACAAATGAACAATGAATATGATCTTCAAAAATTACAAAACACAAATATGAAAATTGCACATTTCAAATAGTGCAAATACTACTTGTTAATGCAATTATCTTGTATATGTAACACATGTCATTTTTTTAAAATTGCACATTTCAAATAGTCACACAGTACAACTCCAAACAAGACAAATGACAACTCGATAGAATAAGAACTACTACTATCTATCTAACCACCTTAGATGACAACGCAACCAACCAACGTGAAAATGGTACATTCGAGAAACCAACACGAGAAACCTAACGATATCTGAATCGCCTTAGATCGCACCCTCCGCAACCATGGCGCAGTTTGCTCCCTTGGGGTGACACCATTAGCGACTCTCGCCATTTGCACCATTCTCCACCACAACATTTTATTCCGCTATGGCCTCGGGGTTTCGCACACTCTGCTTCCTATCGGTAGCTTGATTTTCAAAGCATTGTTGGTGGCAACCAACTTTCCATTCATGACTGGAGAGTGGAAAATGGTAGTTGAAATAGTTTATCAACATCCAAATAAGGGTAAACACTCACTGATGGATACCATGAAACAAAATGAATAATGCCAAATTGCCAATCCACATGAGCTTGTAATAGGAAAATTGCTCAAACCAACCCTACAAGACCTCCATTGCTTGTAACTTGTACATGTTCAAAGGAAATCTTAGGGAACAGACGCTAGATTTTCATAGCTCTCGTGTTAACAAGTGAAACGCAAGTGCTAACATTCATACAAGTGCATTAAAAGAGGGCTCATTACACAAAGTAGATTGGTAGTCACACACCTCAACTGGATACTGACGCTTTGATTTTATCTGCTGCACTATCTTTTCACGGCCATCATAAAATCTAAAGTCATCCAAGATGGATGTCTTGCAGACATGATCCTTGAAAATCTTTAAAACCTAAAGGCCTTGGTCAAGCTTAACCTGTAGACACCATGAAAAAGTATGGGGAAACTTAGCTACCGCAACATTAAAAGACTTAGACATAGCAATTTTCCATTTCTCTTAAGAGAGTACTGGCTTCCTGATTCATGCATATCAAGAATTTCTGCTACAATGTGAAACCATCAACAATCAGTGGAGAAGCTGACAAAACAAGAGAAAAACTAAAAGCAACTTAACTCACCTCCTGCGTATCTCTGCTGTTTGTAACTGGTTTGTTTTCATTATACTCAGGAATGATGTCCTTCAACAAGCTGCTAGGAATGTCCTTCACATTGTGCCACTTGACAGGAAAGCAAACAGTCCACTTGTCCTGCTGCTAGTATTCAACTGTCTTGTTAAAATCAACCCGACCCACCATCTCAGTCAGACCAACAAACTGTCCGCTGGTGTTAACCTGAAAAATCAAGGAAGACAAGTAACATCAACATCCAACCTTACACATAGGTTCACAGAAGGGGAAAAAGGCTCTTTAATAGAGGATAAGGATCAGACTTACAGAAAACAACAGGAACACCTGCGCATTACAGAACTAATGACAAAACTGGAAGACCGTGCTTCCTAAATGCATATTAGCGAAAAGCAGGTAACGAAGCATGAAATGAAGCAGCCAGCCATATAATTCAGTTGCAAGCACTAAACCACGTTAGAGCAATATTATTTATCACCAAGACTGGATATTGCACATGTTAAACACCATAATTGCAAAAATTTAAGTGTGCAATTTACTACTTCATGTGCAATCAAGAGAACATATTTTCTAAGAGCACAACTTCAAAGTACCTAGAGCATATTTTCCAAGCTGTGAGGTTTTGTGAACTCAAAATTGAGTATTCTGTAAGAACAGAACACATACATGAAGTAGTTTTTAGGCAAATTATAACCAGCAACAACATACCTCATATATAACCACACCACCAGATTCTGAATCTTGGAGACAGGTTGCTGTAGAAACAGCTCCAGTTGCTGAAATGATGCGCACTGCCCAAAAGATGACATAAACATAGAGCAGCAGTAACATCACAGAAAACTAAATGGGTATTTCAACTAGCACCTAAACTACAAGCAGCAACACAGAGCAGCAATGACATCACGGAAGACAGATGTGTGTTGACACAAATCACAATAAACAAAATTCAAAGATGTGGTAGCACAAATCACAAGAAATAATTTTTTTCTATGAAAGTAGAAGGACAAAAATGAGTTGTGTGTCGGCACAAATCACAAGTAACAAAGATGTGGTGTGTGCTATCACAAATCACAACAAACAATTTTTTTTCTATGAAAGGACAAGGACAAAAATTTAGTTTGGGCTGGCACAAATCACAATAAACAAAGAAAAAGATGTGTTTACACAAATAACAAGAAACAATTTTTTTCTATAAAAGGACAAGGACAAAAATGTGCTTTGTGCTGGCACAAATCACAATAAACAAAGGCTACTGGGTTGGGGTTACAAGTCTAACAGGTTCCAAGTCTTCCTGAGGCAGGCATGCACCAAGTGCTGCAATAAGCCACCCAACATAGTTGCGACGTGTCGGCATTACAGCCACCCAAGCATAACTGCAGCAACAGTGGTTAAAAAACCAACATTTAACATCCTACGACCAAGTTAAGTCTTCCTGAGGCGAGGCAGGTACCAAGTGCCACAACAAGTTCACGGAGAGTTTACCGCCACCCGACAAAACTACGAGGGTTTAGACCCAACCATCCACCAAAAAGTAAAACCACGACACATTCCCCTGCTCAGTAGAAGAACATCAAGCTACTCACTTTCTCATGCAAATGGGATAGCTCCTGGACAGGGACGCTGCCGGCCAAAGTGTGGCCGCCGTGGCTAGAGGACGTCTCCGACATCTCATCGAATTTTATGAACAGACCAACCTGAGCAGCAGTGAGATGTGCATAGCAGATGCGAGCAACTGCAGGCAGGCAAAACAAGGAAATCAGAAACAGGAGATTTAATACACAAAAGCTACTGGAGATGTTGACAACACCAAAGGCAATGCAAGTGCAACAAAGAAAACTAAGAAGGGAAAAGTTAACAATTGACAA
The DNA here is from genome assembly GCA_904845875.1 of Miscanthus lutarioriparius. Lineage (NCBI taxonomy): Eukaryota > Viridiplantae > Streptophyta > Magnoliopsida > Poales > Poaceae > Miscanthus > Miscanthus lutarioriparius. The sequence goes on along the minus strand of CAJGYO010000011.1, from coordinate 22,838,920 downwards.
AACCAGGAACAACAGATGGAAGCAAAATTTATCAATTAGAAAGGAGCATGCGGTCAATTTGAGTGGCCAATTAATTTATGTAATTTATGTAATGAACAGGATGTTACAAGCTTAAATTAAATTATGTTCAGAACTACAAGTGCATATGCTGAGAACTACAATTGCAGTGCCTAATAGCTGCAATTTACATTGTTGGGGATTGCAATTGTGTAACTGAATGTTTCATTTGTATGGTTCTCATCAACATCAGATATTATTAGTAACAGAGCACATGTAAATTCAGTAGTATGTTGCTCTTGCAGGCAGCAACATGTCTGCCAGGATATTTCTTATCTCACAACACAGTTCCATCTACCATTGCGTGTAAAAATGTCTTCACCATTCCCATCTTTAAGCTGAACGAAAAGACAGTTATAAGATTTACACCTTCAAAATTCCATAACCACAAAGGATATCTGAAATGATATAGGTTAAACGGTAATGACCAACCATGGGGGCTGCAGTACCCTACCATCAACTTATGTGAAACTTCTAGCAATTGTAATCCCACATGCCTTCAGCATGGACTCTACATCATAGTTGCTTCTCTGCAGTAACTACGCAATTTGACATGAAAAAAGAACAGTTTAAAAAACCTCGGCAATAACCCAACTTGCTAGGCCCAATTTGACAAGAGCGCAGGATTACACCTTTTCAGTAGGTATAGTAGGATTCAAATGGTTATCGAGCCAGAACATTTTGCCCTGGAGAAATATCTGTGTTAGGACAAATAACAAGAAGACTGCAAGATTAAGCCCATTATTTGCAGAAAAAACATAGATTATACCTTGACAATGAATTGAGGTAATCTCAGAACCTGTCACATCAATGCCTTCATCACTTAGTAATGTAATGCCTGATGACTCAACAACGAATGGAAATGATACTGCTAGAGACATAGGTGATTTTGCCACCTTGATGAACCTGTGGCCTATGGAGAACACAGTTTATAATTATTTCATCTAAAATGATATGATGGATAAATGTGAAGTTGCTATTTGGTTAGTAAAATAGTAAGTGATGAAGACTAAACATGATAGCAAAAAGAGGATATTTTAGTAAGCAAAAATGCACACCTTCAGGAACTCATATAAACATTTTACTGTCAGAGCAAGCCTCCTAAACATACATGCAATTTTCTTTCATCACTAGGCATATTCATATCCTAGCATTTTTACCAAGTGATGTCAAATTTGCCATATTATGATGCAGCACTAAATGTTACTCACTGTTGTACTGCTATGCTGCAAGATGTATTAAAAAAAGCAATGCATTTTTAGAAGTTCCTCACGTTTAGTTGTGCTTCTGCACACTTCAAGCAAACATCAAAACTGAAGTCAGGTTCTAAGATAAAACTAATGTCATGCAATCATAACTAGGCAGCATATCAAACCAGTTGAAATTAAAATATAGAAAAAAGCACCAAGCATCCATATGATCTTAGTAATAGGTACTAATTGACTGATGTGATACGAATTCAAAAATCTAGGTATGAGTGTTGCGAACTTGCGATCCATCAATGGCAGATGAAAAGAGAACATAAGCCGCTTCTGTATTTAGAAAAATATCAGGACAAACCTGAATGAGATTCAAAGACTAGACGGACAGTTACAGCATGAGCCCACTGAATCCCTAGTGCAGCAACAAGATGAGAATCAAACCTTTCAGTACAGTTATTACCATCCTTTCTGTCCACTGTAGATGATTTTGACGGATAGTTTAGTCAAGTTCGACAAATTGTCTAAAACATAGCCGTTATAGGAAGAAAGTCCAAACCTTCAAAGGAAAAATGGTAACCATCATCATTACTTTGGTTGCGTACTTGGTTTGTAACCACGACTGGAATTCTTGAGAACTCTGCTATAGGCCTGCACAAGGAAAAAAGAACGAGAAGAAATAAAAGGTATTTCAGCAGAATGAGTATTGGTAAACTAAAACATTATAGAGAAAGTTCTGTGAGTATTAAGAGACTGGGAAACACACTTAACAAAAGAAAGGATCCATCTTAAAGGGTGTTGCCTGAAACCTGCTGTAGCATTCTCATTTTCCCTATTGCAGACAGGATGTAACAGAGGATTAGTTTTCTATCAACTGATAGCATAACTATTCAGGAACTATAAACTCAGCTTATGTAAAAACCTAAAGGCTACACATGTGAAATGCTTCTAAACATAGCAAGCATTAGAGGTGTAGCAGTCAGTGACATAGCACAGAAACTAATCCATTAGATAGCAGCCGTGGCTCTTGTTTTGCTACAACAATAGCAGTTTGGACATTATGCTATTCTATAGTCAAACATACTACAATCTGAAATTGGACATTTTGACGGTGCAGTTGCCAACAAAAAGAATATACTTATATATGTAGAAACAGTGTCTACAAGAATACAATTCAACCTTTTAAAATATACAACAAGTTATTTGAAAACTAAACTAAGGAATTCCATGTCCATAGCTTACAAATGACATAAGAGTAGCCATGCTATCAACAATGAGTAACTTCACATCATCTTGTGAAGAAGAGTCACCTTCATCTCTTCCAAACTGTAGAAAGACAAGAAAAGAAAGGGGAACAGTGTTAGCACAACATGTCAAGTTTAGTGAGGAGCATAAACCTAAAGCACGGGATCTAAACTATGATGGCACGAGATTGAGCGTAAAAGCTTTCCAAATTTTCAACAACATGGTACTAGAATCTCAAAGATACGTTAAGGAACTCGATCCTTCATGTGCCTAAGAACTAAAATACTCAAAATATCAGTCCATTACCGGTATATTTTGCAAATAAAGGAAAAGAGCGTGGCGGTAATGAAGTTCATTGATTTCAAGAACAGCTATACCTCTTGGTGAAATTAGCTAAAGATGTTGGTCACGTTACTAGGATCCTCCCAGTCATCCTAAAAAATAAACAAAGGATATGAAACAACAGGCAAGACATTTCAGGCTTGTGAGAACAGTACTACAAGAACTGAAAGAAATATTAGCAAGGTTCCCAAGCTTGGTCACCAAATGAGCGCATACAATTGAAGCATTCTCGGAATTAAACCATCCCATTGCATCACAACAAACCAAATTCGTGACCAACTCATTGCATCACTACAAAGTAAAAACCAAATTACTTTCATCCCGTTGCATCACTACAAACCAAATTACTTTCAAACCATCCCCTTGCATCACTACAAAGTACAAAACAAAATACTTAGGTTTGCGATCCTAAAATGAGTGAACAACGGAAAGCACAGATTCGCGGAAATTCTCGGTAAAAGGGAAAGTGGATCGATCGAACGTAGTGAGGCGGATCGGGACTACAGATACCACGGAGACCCCCGCCGCAGCAGCACCGGCGTGAGGGGTTCTGGGGTGGTGAAGGGAGAGGCGATGAAGGGAGGAGATGGGGACCCGGTGGAGAGGAGAGCGACTGTGGAGAAGACGATGACGGGGGAGGCTGGCAGGGCTTGCTTGATTCGCGTTAGCATAGAAAGCCGAGCAGTAGGGGTTTGGAGGAGGGGAATGGACAGACCTGAGCGGCGGCGCCGATGTTCTGGCTTCCGTAACCAGCAAGGCCGCCTGGGGGGGATGGGGAAGCGGTGGCCACACGCCGCCGCGTACGCCGCGTCCGCACCGCGCAGGAGGTTTCGCGCTGCCATGCCGCCACCGCCACTTCTTCCCCATGGACCTCGTGCCACTGTTAGGACTCAGGATGGAAGCGTGGTGTTAGCGGGTGCGGTCTGCGGTGCCGGACCCAATAACGAAAATCGGAAACAATAACAACGAAACAGAGCGCACGGATCACAAACTCCATCCAACGGCCCCAAGCGTCGCCTGAAGACACGCCGGATTTCAGGCGACTGGGGAATAGGAAAAGTGAAAACAAAATTAACAGTGTTAGATTTAAAAATTGTTTTAAAAAAGTGTTAAAAATAAATAAAAAAATCCCGTCTGCACCGCTGATGGGATAACCTGGGATTCCCCCACGGACTTGGATTAACCTGCACCAACATCGTCCTAGCCCACTGTGCATTACGCAGCTGTCATCCCTGGCGGGCCACATAGCAGCCCAGCCTCGAGGACCATAGGATCCAAGGCCGGCTGGACTCCTATGCCCACACCGGGATGTTTCATGGGATCAAATTCGAAATGTAATGGGCCCCATGGGTCAGAGATCACGGTGCAGCTGTCACCTTACCCTGGATGTGTTCAACTGGTTGGTCTAGCTTTGGCAGCACTGATGCCTTCAGAACGCACTTTTGCTTTTCCTTTTCCGGCGGGATCGACGCGGCTGTTGTCCCGATTTGCGTGGTGACGTCACGGCGTCGAAAGTGCGCCAAAGATGTGCTGCTGCCACCTTGTTCGCCGGTGTTGTCGTCAACGGCACTGTGGACGCACCTGAACCCCTGGACCCTCCGTCTCGAGCCACGACTAAAGTGGTGCCGGTCCGAATTCCCGACGTGGCCACTGTCGCCCGGGATGGGTCACGCGGGTCGAAGTCCACCGTGCTCCGAATGTGGATGATCACTCTGTAGCAGAGGATGTTCTTCTAGCGTGAGGTATGCCGGCAAATTCCCAAACCGGAATGCCGGCTCGTTCTCGGTGACGAGGAGCTTGATGACCTTTGGTATGCTGCTTGGATCACACGTCCAGGTGGAGAGACGATAGGAGGATAAGTCGGACTTCCCCGCCGTCGTTGGGTCGACGGACTGGATCCAGCATGAGGGGGCCAAGATCTTGGCGTCAGTATCCTCGCTCCAAACGTGCGCCAGAACGCCCTCGAGCTCGATGTTGACCTTAACTTACAACGCCATCGCATTTGCCTGGGCGAGGCAAGTCCATAGGCACAGAACGAGGAAGGTACCCGCAGCCGACACCACTGATGCACCGAGGATCCTGTCGTGAGTCTCCCGAAATGGCAGTGGATAATGAAGTGGTTGGGGAAGAAGGGGACAACGGAGAAAGTCCCCTCCTCGACATCATGAATATTGGCGATGGCGTGGACGGCGTCGGAGGAGATCAGGTCCCAGGAGGCGTCAGCGACCATCGCTGCTAGGGAGTATCTTAGGGCTTCCTCTGCTTCGTCGATGGCGGCGCCACGCTAGATGATGCACCACCCGTCCGCTGGCCTCATGTCCAGGTGCCCCGGCGGTAGCGGGTCGCGCTCGTCGCTGGCGCAGCTTGGCTCCGCCGCCGGAGGTGGAGAGCCAGGCGGTGTCGATACGTACGCGTCCAACCCCATCGGCGTGTCTGAGGCTCCCCAGCCCAGGACGTGCCTGCACGATGCACCGTCGGCCGTCGTTCGTTGCTCCTGCCCCGCTGGTCCCGGAAGCGGCGTCGGCGCCTGCAATCCCTCGCCTGGTGCCTGAGGCCGTTGCAGTTGAGGCAACGCAGGGGCCACCGGCCGGTCGCAATCCGGTGGCTGTAGGAGAGGCAATCGAGGCAGCTGTCGCGCAACGCCTCTGGGATTCTGCGGTGGCGGTGTGCCTTGGTGGTGGGGGGATCGGCAGGTTGCGCCGTGGGGTCCTGCCGAGGCAGGACATCCCTCCAGCCGTCTGCGTTCGATGGAGAAATCCGACGCCTTGTGCAAGGTGGCGCCCGCTCCCCTAGGCGCTGGTGCAAGAGGGTGTGCCTATTCACACCATGGCCTGCCGCTGCTCGCCCGCCCAGCTGCTGGTGTACTGGCAGGCGGCTGCCGTCCACATAGTCTCCTAGTCGTTAGTGAGCGGGTACACGCGCGGCCACGCCCTCGGCCGCGGCGCCGCGTGCGACCTTCTGGCAGGGGTCGACCTGATCAGGTGCGCGGAGGTTCCTCCATCGCCGATGCCTCTTCTACCCCGCGCGCGCCTCCGCAACGGGCTCGCTCGTAGTCTGCATCGGTGGCTCAACCACGGCCTGAGGGGTGCCCTCATAAACCGGGGAATCCCAGCGAATGACGTCCGCGAAGGAAGGTGGGGGTGGCCTTGTAGTCCGAGTCGGAGAGGTCAGACTCCTCCGACCAGAGCATGGCCTTCAACCATCCCAAAGATCCGACGGGGACGAAAGGCTCCGCATGTAGGGGGTGTGCCCTACTTACCTGGGGCCGAGGGGAGGGGGGTTGGGTGGCTGGCGGTACCTAGGTGGCGGCCGGCGGGCTGGGGCTGCTGGGGAGCTTGGAGGTGGCCGGCGGTGCCTGGTGGGCGGCTGGCGGGCTGGTACTATTGGGGAGCTCGGGGGCGGAGAGCCGGGAGGGGGAGGGGGACGGAGACGGGAGATTTAACTTTTTACCATTATAAGAAACGACACCTCCTGAGATCTCACTTCAACGGCTGGCAATACAAATTTGGCACGCAACGGAGAGAAGAGATACAGAATTGCCACTTTTGCACTTGTGGCACGCCAGCGCGTCAGTCCAGGTCGGATCCGAGGCAGCATGGGGTGGCAAATGACCACGGCTGCCCCTGCCCTCTGCTGCTAACCCAGCCGGGCCACACTGAGTCACCTCGCCCGGCCCATTTGCTCGCTCTTCATCTCCCCGCTCTCGCCGTAGCCCTCCGTCGCCGCCGCCGCCATCCGCCGCCACCGCCTTCCTCTCCCAGCTTTCTCGATGGATTATTACTCGAGTCATCTGGAGGTGGACGGGCGAGGAGCAGGCTTCACGGTGGCTGAGCACCTGCATTGCCTTGGCCAGTCTCGATCCCATTGGTGAGCTCAGCGATTTCCTGTTGATCCCTTGCCCGGATTGCCATATTGCTCGAGTGGTGGAAGGGCGGACCAAGAAGGACAGCAAGAATCATGTCCGTCTGTACTTCAGGTGTGCGAGGAATGGGGTGAGTTGTCTCCTGGATTTTCCTAAATTAGCACAGTTAGGGTTGTAATTTGTGTCCTTTTTTAGTTCCCCAAGTTGTGTGGGTACTATCGATTTGAAAAGCAGTACTTCCAGCACTTGAAGGATCTCAGCATTGTCATTGTTCGGCCATCGAACTAGGGAGAGATGATGGAAGAAGAAGCTTCAGTGGGGAGTCCAGATGGTGACAAGTAGAGGAAGGAATTGGAGCACAAGCTGGAGAAACTGATGTTGAAGATGAACATGTTAATTGCTTGTGTTGTATGTGTTGTCTTTGGGTGTGTAGTGATGTATGCTGTAATGAAGTAATGGATGAATGAAACTAAAAATGTTGTCCCCATAGTTTTAGTTCAGTTCTGAAACTTTGTTAATCTAGATTTGTTCCACCGTGAAATATCAGAAGTGGATAGCAATTGCTAGTACTTTTCTTGCCGTGGAGACCAAAATTAGTTCAGTTCTCAAACTTTGTTTTCTGCTGCAACTATTATACTTATTGTTGTCTATCAAAGGAAAGTTCAGAGAAACTATTTTATTTTATCTTGTACCGTCAAAGATTGGGACAAGTATTCAGACACCACAGGCTTGGTATTTGCTTCAGATCAGCTTGGTTCTCGACTAGTGCACGGTGTGATTTAGGACTGTTGTCTAGCTGGATGAATGAATGAAACTGATGGATGACTAAAACTAAAATGATGAATTGACACGTAATTCACAGAGGTATGATAAAAACAGATCACATGAACATCATTTCATAGAGCAGTGGCACATAATTCACAGAAACCATAACAGGTTCAGATAGTTGGGATGTCTACACATCCATTGACATTTGGCCACTTACATCACAATAGCTTAAGGCCACACATTACATAGTCATTTGGCCAGTTCCAACACAAAAGCTTACGGCCACACATCACATTGTCTTGTGGCCACATAAAGCACATAATGTTCAGGTGTTTCACTTTTTCTTCCCCTTCTTTGCTAGAGTCTTCTTTCCTGGACTCTTCCTGACCTTGGATGCCAGCAGCTTCCTCCTTGGTGTCATCTTCCTTAGAGCACCATCAGCATGCATGTCTTGAATCTGGTTTCAAGGTTGCATTCTTTAGCAAGCATAGAATTGTAAAGGTTGTATCATACCTTGGAGGTGTTCTTGGGCTTGATGGTGGAATTGTCTCTAGTGGTGGCACATCTAGGAGATGCCTCTCTACTTGTTCTGCTGCTTTTGTTGTAGCAGCAGCCTTATCTGCTGCTTCTACATCCTCTCTTGCTGTCTTTGCAGCTGCCTCTCTAGCCACTGCTGCTCTTGTCCTCGGTGTTCCTTAGTCTGTTGGTGGCTGGTCCTTCTTGGCCTTCTTTCTTCCTGGATCTAGGTGTTGTCTTCTTGGTCATCTTCCTATAAATAAACACCACAGTTAGGTTAGTTGTTGCTTATTTGTTGAAATAAGATAACAGTTCAGTATTTACCTTTTCTTTGTCCCTATCAGTGCACACCTCTAGCTACCAGTTATGTGGCCATACTCACCATAGCCAGTACATTTTACCTATCTAGTTCTTTTCCAGTTCTTTTAGTTGGAGATAGGTATCCTGCTCTTCTTCAATCTGCGTGGTACTTTTTTCTTCTTGGACAGTGGTGGCAACAACTTGAAACCCTTGTCAACCTAAGGCCATTGGTCCCTGTCAGTGATGTTTGGGATAATACCATGGTAGGTAGCCTGAAACTTCTTAACAGAGTAGTGTTTGTCCACATATAGGTCCATTTGGGGCTGCCTCATAGTGGTGATGACAGCCAGTGCATGTGGGCATGGCTTCCCAATTACCTACCATTCTCTATAGGTGCAAACATGCTTTGTAAGATACACAACATGCCTCCTCACTTCTTCATCTTTGTATATCTCTGTGACTTCTTCTTCTTCTGGATGCCCCTTGGTCACTTTGAGGTGGCCTAGACTCTTGGAAGCTACATTGAGCTGGTGTATGACAGCAGGTAAGGTTCCTCCAGTCAAGGCAGTGGAGATCTTTCTTCTCTTAGCAAACAGGACCATTGTTTTCTCCCTGATAGTATCAGCCAAACAATGCATAGGTAGATCCTTGTGCTCTTTGATCCATGCATTCTAGGACTCAGCTAAATTATTGTTGATGTAGTCACATTTGATGTCACTGCTGAATTTGCTCCTAGCCAAGAGTAGGTTATGGTGCTCTTTGAACCAAGTAAGCACACCAGGGCTAGCTGCCACAACCTTGTTAAAGAAATACTTGAATTTGTGAGGAGTATAGGCCCTAGCTGCAGGCCACATGTTTTTGGCATAGACATCTCCACTGTAATATTTCTTCATATTCTCCATCAAATGTCTGAAGCACTCTCTCTTCTCACACTGAGGCCACACTTGAGCCACTGCTGCCTCAAGACCCTTGCAAGCATCAGTGCATACTGCTAACTTGTCCATAGGTCCAATTGCTTTGCTAAGCTGCTCCATGAACTAGATCCAGTTTCCCTTGGTTTCTGAGTCAAACAATCCAAATGCTAAAGGATACATCCAGTTATGACCATCTAATGCTTGGGCTGAGGGCAACTGGCCATTCCACATCCCATTAAGGTTTGTGGAGTCTATACTAATGTATGGTCTACATCCATTTCTAAAACCATCTATGGCTACCTTGAAACAACAACAAAATCTACTGAAATGAATCTTCCCATCAACTTCTTCAGTAGCTATCTCAACTATGGTACCAGGTGATCTCATCTCTACCTCTGCCTTAAATCTATACAACCAATCAAAGGAGTCATCCCACTTACCAAAAAGCTTGTTGGCTACTCTCTGTTTGCCATACACTACAGTTTGGTAGGGGATCTCAATCTTGTATTTGGTCTACAGCTCCTTCTTCACTTCCTTTGGACCCATGCTTGGCTTCTTCTTGAGTAGTGGAATAGCCCTCTCTGTCACCCAAGCTTGTGAGGCCATCCTGCCAACCACTCTGCTTCTAGAGGCACAATTATGCTGCCCTTCATTTATTTGCACCTACACATGCACAAAACAGCCAAACATAAGTAACCAGACAAACATAACATCTAGACAGTTTAAATAAAACAAAACAAATCTATATAAAATATCTATACCCTGACACTCCCATTGTGTTGGGTTCTAGCTCTAATAATCCAAGGACATCCAAGAGAAGCATAGTTTCCCCTAAATCTTGATGTATCAGCGTGTGCAGTGTGAAGCTCAAACTCCTTGACAATTGCATGTTGTCTCACAGCTAATCTGAAATCATCTATAGAAGGGTAAGAAACCCCTACAGACATATCTAGATTATCCATGTCCCAATCAAAAATGGGCTCCTCACCCACATGATTATCAACTGGTACAGCTCCATCTGCCATATCACTCTGCATCTCAGCTGTCATGGTAGGGATAGGCACAGCTTCCCTAGCTGCTTCCTCTGCTCTTTCATTTGCTGCTTTGAAACCCATTGCCTCATACACTTTGTCCTCATCAGCAACTTCCTTGGCCTCTCCATCCTCATTAGGCTCTGCCAATATAGTCAACTCAGCCCAATCAACCTCTTCTGCTTCTTCCACTAGCACAGATGGAGGTGGAGAGCTGCCAGTGTCACCACTACCTTCAACATTATCAGGAACAACATTGCCTTCTACATTATCAGGAGCACCACTGCCTTGTGCATTACCAGGAGCAGCACTGCCTTGTGCATTACCAGGAGCAACACTGCCTTGTGTAGAAGTGACACCAGATGCACACCTAACACCAGAGCTAGCATTGGCACTTTGAGCATGTTTGCTGACTACATCCACTACAAGCACAGCTACCCTGTCATCCCATCTATCCTTTATTAGCTGCTCAAAATGTTTGTCCCTCCTAACTTTCCATTCAGATTCACTGTCACTGTCAACCACCTAAACATATAATGTCTGTGAAGGTCCCCAGATTATCTTACTGGTCATTTCATCATGAAATTTAGACAGAGAAAACTGCACAGTCCTACCCAGCCATAGTTCATGCTCCCGCGGTGACATTTCTACTTGCCCATACTCACTATCAGCAACATACTTTGAAACCTTAACAACTAATCTAAAAGCGTTGCCAGTGATCAATCCTGACACAATAACGAACAGAAGCACAAATCAAATTGTTAGACAGTATCCTACTACACATCATCTTCCCAATCCGATATAAAAGCGAGGACAAAGTGCACTGAAGTTTAACTTACCAAATAGGGCAACCACTCAAATCCATTGCGTCTCCAATTTCCACCGCAATAGAAGCCACTACATCAACGGCCTACGAAGCAAGGAAGGCGGACAATTTCACCATCACTGGTAGGAACCCTAACCTAACCTACAATCCCATCAAAACTAGTGCAATAAAATGAGCGGGATGGCGACAATGGCGGTCCACACGTACCTTCAATCCATCAAGAAAGCTGGGAGAGGAAGGAGGGAGAGGAAGGCGGCGGCGGCGGAGGGCTACGGCGAGAGCGGGGATACGAAGAGCGAGCAAATGGGTCGGGCGAGGCGACTCAGTGTGGCCCGGCTGGGTTAGCAGCAGAGGGCAGGGGCAGCCGCGGTCATTTGTCACCCCCATGCTGCCTCGGATCCGACCTGGATTGACGCGCTGGCGTGCCACGAGTGCAAAAGTGGCAATTATGTATCTCTTCTCTCCGTTGCGTGCCAAATTCGTATTGCTAGCCGTTGAAGTGAGATCTCAGGAGGTGCCGTTTCTTATAATGGTAAAAAGTTAAATCTCCCGATGGAGACGGAGCCATCATATGCTGGGCCCTGTACATTTTTATGATTTTAAGTACATATTTAGAGTCATACATGTCAATAATAATTTTTATGAACTTAGTTAAACTTGAATGAGTTTGACCTAATCTAAATCTAGATTTTTTTTTGGAACGGAGATAGTAAGTTCTAGTACACAACAGTACACTGTTCCATATACATATATTCACTAGTTTTCTTTTTTAGCAAAACATATTTTCACTAGTTGGCACTAAATTTGTGGCACAATGAAGCAAGCATTTGCAAAATGTCCGCTGACATTTGGCACCAAGTGAAAAAAAAAATCAGTAATCGTGTCATCATCTATCAGGCTATCCCTCGGGTCCTCTTCACCTGCCAGCCATCTATACATAGCAGAGCCTGACCTTTCATGATGAACCATCGAGCCTCATTTCCAGGGACTAGACGACGCCAGTGAACGTGACACCTCCAATTTCAAAACTTCCCTCCAAATGTGGCAACTCCGTGACGACGGTGCTCGCAGGGGAAAGCCCTGATCCTGCATGGCCAATCTCGGGTGGCTTTCCTCCGGTTCCAATCCAAACACGCCGCCAGTCTACCACCACGCGGTGAGCCGTCAGCGGACGCCAACTGGAGCGCCACCAGCAGGAGACAGCCAGTAGTTAGAAGGAGTAATCAATGTTTTGCCGTGGCAGCGGTGGCGTATCTGCGCGCAAACCCCCGTCTCTGGCGTTTAATTCGAGGCAGATGCTGCGGCTGATGACGCGAACGTCACATCGGCGATTGGATCATCTACGCCTCTACGGACTCCACCGGTGTCCTCTTCCTCGTACCCCTCTCGTCTGCTAGTCGTCTTCCCCTCGTCTCCTGCGAAACCGAGCGCTGCGCGCGTTCATACGGAGGCGGGGCGGCTCGGCGTCGGGGGATCTTTCGGCGTGTGGGGAATTCTAAAGGAGACGGACCGATCGGGATGGAGCGCTTCGTCTTCGTCCTGCTCGTCTTCTTCTGCAATTCTTCCTTCCGATTCACAGGTGATGTTTCTTCTTCTTCGGGTTCGTGCGCGTTTCCATTGTTGCTTATAGTTCTTGAGAAATGGCCGCGCAATCCGCGATTATTGCTGATCGTTTTGACCGCGTTGAATCAGATGCCTACGACCCCATAGATCCGAACGGGAACATCACGATCAACTGGGATTTTCAGGTCCTCAACATCAAGGACATGTCCCCGTACACGGTGCGCATACGTGCTTGTGAGTTTTAGCATCGCCATCTTACCGACAGTGTGAATCTTCCGGCTGGTGCACACTTAGAAAGATTCTGACTTTTCTTCCTATCCTTACTGGTTAATGCTACTGATATATATTTTTCATGTTCCAAGTATCCATTTTCTCCCTTTCGTAACATGACTAATTTGAGAGATTTGGATACTTAGAACGGAGATGAAGCATGTCTCCTGATCGAAGGAGAGAAGATGACTCGATTTGCTCCGTGCGTAGGTCATGGTGAGCATCCACAACTACCAGATGTACCGGCACATCGAGCATCCGGGGTGGCGGCTGAGCTGGAACTGGACGGGCAAGGAGGTCATCTGGAACACGGTGGGCGCGGAGACGACGGAGCAGGGCGACTGCTCCCGCATCGGCGCCGCGAACGCCCGCCCGCATTGCTGCCAGAGGCAGCCCGTCATGGTGGACCTTCCGCCCGGCACGCCGTACAACAGGCAGGTCGCCAACTGCTGCCGCGGCGGCGTGCTGTCGTCCCTCGTCCAGAATAATTTGACGTCCACCGCCGCGTTCCAGATGGTCGTTGGCGAGTTCGCCCTCGCCAAGGACGGCGGCGGCGGTATGGAGCCTGAGAAGCCGTGGCATTTCGACATCGGCGTGCCAGGGTACACCTGCAGCAACGCGACCACGGTGGCCCCGACCAGGGTCAAGGTCGACAAGAACCGCTACGAACAAGTGCTCCGTAAGGCTTTTTCTTTTGCATGGCATTGTCTCCGCGTTCTCCTGCATCTGCACCACCATACACGGCTGCACCACCTGACGATCGAGCTGAACTCCGCGTGATTTTGTTGCTCCCGTCTGCCGTGCAGTGACATGGCAGGTGACCTGCTCGTACTCGCAGTACCGGGCGTCGGGGGTGCCGTCGTGCTGCGTCTCCATGTCGACGTTCTACAGCGACACAATCGTGGCTTGCCCGCGCTGCACCTGCGCCTGCCAAGGGTCCCCAACGTCGCCACAATGCGTCAGGCAAAGCCAGTCCCGCACCGATTCTTGTCCTGTTCGCTCACCCGTATAGATCGACAGATCGTATAACGCCATACATCCTCCTGATCCGTGCACATCGTGTTCCTTTTTCTCAGCATGGATCAACCAGGGATGCCGGCGTTGCCGGCGAGCAGCGACGACGAGCCGGCGGCGCCGATCGTCTGGTGCTCCGAGCACATGTGCCCGATCCGGGTGCACTGGCACGTGAAGGTGAACTACCGGCAGTACTGGCGGGTGAAGGTGACGGTGTCCAACTACAACCTGGTGAAGAACTACAGCGACTGGAACTTGGTGCTGCAGCACCCGAACTTGCGAAGCCTCACGCAGCTGTTCAGCTTCAACTACAAGCCTCTCGTCGAGTACGGCAACTTCAGTAAGTGACCGACCACGCAGCACAAAAAATTGCAGCATAATCGCAAGTATGCATGAGAGGAAATGATGCGAGGCCTGTGGTTTTTTTGGTTCTTAAAATTGCAGACGACACGGGGATGTTCTGGGGGTTACGTTTCTACAACGAGATGCTGCTGCAGGACGGGAACGTGCAGACGGAGATGATTCTGGAGAAGGAGAGCGACTTCACCTATTCCGGGGGCTGGGCGTTCCCGAGGAGGGTCTACTTCAACGGGCACGAGTGCGTTATGCCGCCGGCAGACCAGTACCCCAGACTGCCCAACGGAGCCTCGGCTCTGCGGGGGTCGCTGATCGCCGGCCATTGCTTGCTGCTGCTATTCTTCTTCGTTCTCGTGTAGCCTCGTTTGTTTCAGAAACAACCAGCAAGGTTGCCCGCGCAAATAGCGTGGGTAGCTGGCTTTCTTCGTTTTAACATTTGGATTTTTCTTACATGAAAGATCGTATTACTCGTCTCTCCATGTGTTTTCATCGGCACGAATTCCATAGGTATCCATTGGATTAAAGCTATTATAGTCTATTTCTCCTTTTGTTTTATTTTTGTTGCACCTCATGTTCCACAACTTGGTAGAGGGTGAGGTGAAATTGAGGGGGAGGGGGAGAGGCATTTCAGTATTACACATTTACACAACACACATAGTTATTAAAAGAAACTTCACAATTGCTATGTTTTGTAAAGCGTAAAACGTCGCGCTCCTACTCGTCCGCCTAGCGCATGGTCATGCACGCAGCTAGATACAACTATTGCTCGTGGAAGATTGTGGTCCTGCATGCAACTCTATACAAGCGCAAACCTATGCATTTTTATTTTGCTTTCTTTCTTTTAAAAATACGATAACTTTCGTATATGTAGTCCGTTTTAATTTTATTTGCACCATTGTGTTTTTTATGATGAGAGCTATAAAACTAGATCCATAATGCTTATATTTTAAAATTTATTTTTTATAGTGATAACTTATGTTGTATGTATAGTAGCTACTTATGTATTATATATATATAGTGGTAATGAAAATAACTTGTCACTTGATCAAAATATTACTTGCTTCATACTTTGAAATTAAACTTGCCACACAAAAGGTCATGCAGCTTGTAGTGACTACCATTGTGTAGGTGGCTTGCTAGTGGTAAAAGTAGAGCTAGAGCAAATTGTTATTTCGCCATCATATTATCTAACAAGTTGCTCTAGTCAATTTGTAGGATTTTTATTAGGCTATTCACTCCCCTCAAGCCATTTAGGATCTTTCACAATCCTCTATAGCAACTTTTGAGGAAAAGAGAAATGAAGATTGGATTGAGAAAAACAATCCACTTTCACAAAAAACTGTCATACAGGAAATGAGGTGAAAAAGCTACTGCAGCAGTCCCTTTTCTAATCATCTTCTCCTTTTTTTTCTCGATCCTCCTAAAACCACTCCTCAATCTCTCAAACAGAGGGGAGGAAATAGCCTTTTTCTCAACGGTAATGCTCAGGGTCAGGCGTCTGTCCGATCGGACGCCGCTTCTTGGGCCAGCGTGCGCGCTACCGGCCTGTCAGCGCAAAAACGTGTCGATGCGCCGAGCACACAGCAAGCCAGAAGGATCTGCTTGACGAAGCAATGCTGGAGATCCGCTTGGCTTCAACGCAAGACCAGTCAATCCTGCGAATTCCTCCTGAGGGCGTGCCAGTCAATTTGACCTGCAATTGACAAGGAGAAAAAGTTTATCAGTAATTTAAGGTGGAACATACCGGTCTTGACCAGACAGTTCCAAGTGTGCCGCTTCGAGAGCAGCCAGTGTTAGCCCACTAGATCTTCAGCACGGAAATGTCCGACCACTCACTAATGTTGCCGAGCACGTACTAGTGATGCCGACCACGAACTATCGTTGTCCTTCCTTTGGTCATAGTGTGTGGTCGGGCAACGTTAGTCGTGGTCGGCAACGCCAGTGAATGGTCGGCAACACCGGTTATCCACTGGGCCAACAGCCAGACGGGAAAAACATAGATGTAAGTAAAATCATCAGCTAGACAAAATATAACTAGTATGAAGCATTGAGCTGATGAGTCTGACGAGTAAGGATATAACATGCAAACAAATCGACTATCTAATACGAACAGTTCTACAAACGCTCCGAATCTAATCCGTTAACATCAACAGTGAGGTTCGACCGGATCAATGCAGCTATGATGATAACAACAAACTAAAGCTAAAGAATTCACAAAAACCATCCATACCCTGACAGATTTTCTAAAAGACATGCTATATCTATGAAGGCGCAGGTGAATTGGCTAAAAGAGCCGATTCCAGTAGAAAAATGGTCATAACATGTGAACAATCGACTATTCAATATGAGCAGACCTATCAACTCCTCAAGCCTAACCTATCATCTTTAACAGTGGGGTTTGACCGGATCGATGGCAGCCATAATAAAGATAACAGATTAAATCTTTAAAGAAAACAGATCTACTCATATTTAACAGGATCATGAAGACATACTATGAGCATTAAAGTGCAGACGATCGGCTATTTAGTCGATGCAGGCACAGCAAACAACTAAGGTCATGCCTGATCGAAAACAAATCTACCAACTAGCATCCTCCAATCTAAAGTGCCATCAGTGGGGATCGACCGGATCGTTGCAGCCATAATAGCGAACTATAGACCAGATTTAACTAGCCAGCAAACCTTTTTAAGATCATACATGCCTTAACCGCGTACCATGCACGATCAAGATCGAGGTAGAACAGCCAATAAAATGTAACCCGTCGCTCAAAGTAAGAAACATCGTATTATCACAAAGCAAACGACGGACTAAAAGGATATGAGGCCGATCTAGTTCGATCTTGATCGGACAGGTTGATGTTGCTGAAAAAACTATTGATAGTAAAAACATCAGTAAGATCGGTGACTTAATAAATCTACCCAAAGGACGCCACCCTTAGGTAGAGCCGATAACTTGACCTTAATCTAATTCGAGCAGTGGAGGTCGAACTTAACCGATACAGCCGTACTTGAACTAGATAAAGATCGATAACTAGCTTATACTAGAGCTCGCAGTGGAGGTCAAACTTAACCGATGCAACCTTACAAACCAAAGTATAAGCCATGACGGTACTTACAGACAAGCCAGAGGTCGGCCAAACTAATGCAGCCCTGCTTGTTGAAGAAGTCGCCGAGATCTACACTACTACTACTCCTAAGGATTGGCATGGAGCAAAAAAAGTAATTTGTATTGATTGATTGGATGTTCTTTTTACAATAGTCGGGGTCCAACATTTATACCCAAAGTCTAAGCATGAATCTTACCCAAGTACGACTCATTACAATCTTTGGTATAAAAAAAAATATTCCTAACTTAAGATAACTTGGACCCTAATCTTTCTCTTTTTATAGAGTCCGACATATATTTCCCAACGTCAACCGTAGCTCATTGTCGTTATCTGTTGACGTCATTCAAAGAGAGCCGATTCCAGTGTCGCATTTGAATCAGCTGATATCGATCCTTATGCAATCGATTCCTTGATTGACATGATCTCGAAAGCTTCGAGTTCCCGCGTTCTTTTTCCCAAATTTTGGTGTAAACACATGCCCCCCAATTTTGGGATAAAAATAATTTTATTCTAAAATTCCTATTTACCTATTTACCACGTCGCAACCGTTTAATTTCGAGATATACGCGTGACTCCTGATTTCTCGGTCAGAGTCTTATATAATATCCCAACAGTATCTTTTCCAACTTACTCGGCCCATTTGCTTTCCCCTTCTTTCTCAAGCAAATCTTAACAGCCGACGCCGCCATCGTCAAAGCCTCAACCCTAGCAAATTATCTACCCTATCAAGCTTTTACTCAAGCGATTTTCCTCAGTTTCAAATCTATTTCGGCTACAATGGCGACCAACGACCACATCCCCGAGGTATGCTTTCAAGTTCCCACTCTCCAAGTATCGGCCGCTACCCTATATTTTCCTTTCTTCTCAAATTTATTTTATCTGATTTCTAGGAAACGAGGAACGAAATCTTGATTCTATCAGCTGTTGCCCTCAATGTTTATTTTCTTGGGCCTATGGGTGATCCTGATCCATCTGATTTCATCCGTCAAGAAACCAACCAAATCCCTTTCAAACAATCTGTAGTGGATTCGTCCTCCTGAAACACCAAAACTTCCTTCAGAAACTAGTCTAAAATGTCTAGTGGATGGAGAGAATGGTTTCGTAGGGTATCCGAGAAAAAGGCTGGAGATTGGGAGCTTTATGATTCGAATCAATGCTTGACACTCTCGTTGTCTGGGATGGAGAGGAATGATTCACTCCTGGTTTCTGCATCTTATTTCTGGTCCAACACCCTAAATGTCTTCATTTTTTGTCACGGCCCAATGACCATCACTTTGGCCGATGTTTATATGCTGACCAACCTTAGAATAACAGAATCGGTGCAGCCTTATGACTTCTTAAGTGCCGGATCCAAGAAGTTAGCCAAAATATCAGACTGCATAGGATGGGCAAGCTATATTCTGAACCATATTAGAGACGAATCAACTGTTAGTGAAAGAGAATATGTGGCCTTTCTGAACATGTGGTTAGAGAGATTTATCTTCTGTGGGTCATCTTGTGGTTCGACTTACAATCACAAACTTATGGCAGAGCATCTAGCAGTAGGCAAGGGTATTCCTCTTGGAAAGTATCTGTTAGGAGCTGCTTATCATCCGATGTATCAGGTAGCTGCCCAGTTACTGAAGAATGAACCAGTGCAGACTATTGGTGGTCCTCGGTGATTGATACAGCTATGGCTAAACCTGTATATGCACAAGATTGTAAGGCCTGATCTCAGGAACCTGAGCTTTCCTTCCTCCAACTTTGATGAGGAATATAGAGACGAAGAAGGAAGAACCCGTCAGTGCATGAGCTATGGTGAAGCTGCATCGGTCATAACAATTATTGTCGATGTTGGTCATCTCTTCAAAAGAAGCTCTATCAAAAGAGAACATAAATTGGCTAAGGGATATATTGCCAATGCTTGAGAGGAACATAGCCGATTTGGTTCAAGATGCAGATTCAATGCAAAGAGCCTTGTTGGCCATTAAAGATATTTCATCTCCAGATCTTATCAACGTCTTGTTACCTTTATCTATTATTGAAGATCAAGCCCCAAAGGTAAAAAAAGGCTCAGAGGAACCTGTCCAACCATGAATCTTTATTGGCCAAGAAGAACTCCAACAGACAAGAGGCCAAATAGCTGACACAGTTGATCGATAACTTGAAGAGCTCCTCCCTCAGGGTCGAACCAGAGCTGACCCAACTAGAAGCCAGGCATGTAGAACTCGAGAAGGAACTGGAGAGTGTGAGGGCTACCATTGATCACCACAAGTCTAATCTGGCTCAAATACCCGATGCCATTAGGCAAAAGAAACAGGAACTGTTGACCAAGGTTAGAGAAGGCAGGGTCATCTGTAGCAGCCTTAAGGATATTCCTGGATCAGCCAAAGAAGATAAGAAACAAATCACATAAGTCGATGCTATCCGGCTAGAAGCATTAAAAGCAATCCAAGATGTTCTAGACTTGTAATCTATGTCAACATGTATCTTGTGTAGAATCAATGATAACCATATTTTCTGTCGCCTTGTTGCATTTCTTGTTTCGGCTAAAGAGCCGATTTAAAAATAGCCGATTCTAGACTTCTAACTTTAATCCGATTAAGCCTGAAAATATGGCCTTTATTAAGAAAACCCCTCAATCTTCTGTTCTCAGCCACCAACGCCGTATTTTCTTCGATACTAGTGAGGTGGCGCTTCGTCTTCTATTAATTGTGGTTGCCTTTTGCACGTCCCGAGACGTCCACCACCTTGCTTTGTGGCTTCAAATACCGACCGAGGGCTCTGGCCTCGAACACATCTATACTCGCAACCGCTCCCGTTCTTTTGCACTTCTCCACCCTCGCAAACTCTGTAGCGGCTTTCTTCCCCTTTTTTGTAGATCCAATCCAAACTTCATGGCCGGCGAAGACAACCGAGGTAAATGTGTGGTAGAGTCGATTCCGGAGGAGGACATGCCGATGAGCTAGCGCCTTCGACGCAAGAGGTGAGATCGATATCTTCTGTTCATGGCGATGAACTCTTCTAACTCATTTGTAGGTTTGTCTTGAATGATAGCCTTCGTCCTCTTCCTAGGGCCAGCGAGCCCTCCAATGCTGCATCCTCTACACCGGACTTGTTGTCGGACTCCTCCGATTCTTACAATGACAATGACGCCCGGTGTTTCCTCCGAGAGTGGACGGCAGCCTAGGACCGTTATTTCGAGGCAAATTGGGAAAACGGTCAGCTTGAGATCCGCCTCAGGGTCTCTCAAGCCACTCTTCACGCCGCCGAGGAAGAGGCCAGCGCTGCTCGGGCATGGCTGACCGAATCTAACACCATGGTGGCAGGTAAGATGGATTCCCGGAACACCTTTATTCTGATTTTCATTGTCCTTATCTTGATAGCTCTTCTGTTTCTGTGATCACTAGCCCTGACGGTGCAGTTGGCCAACTGGCGGCGAATGTGGCTACGATGGCCGTCAACGCCCGGGGACCCCTCATCAACGCCCGCCTCCACGACGTCCTGGCCTGTGTCTAGGAGATCGCCCTCCATGACGTCTGTTACGGCACGTCAGTGGCGCTGGCCGCGGCGCAGGTCTAGTCTGGGCATGAGCTCCACACCATGGAGACCGGCTTCCTGATGGGCGATGGCCCCGAGGAGCACGAGGAGTTGATCGAGGAATTTGTCGACGCAGCGGAGGCCATAGTAGACATCACATCCGCTCAGGATGTGATAAACCATGTTTTTGATTAGTTTGTATTTAGGGCAAACTAATCAATAAAATCTTCTTCTTTTCTATGATTGTATCTTATTGTGCTTTCTGCAATGCCTCCGTATACATAATGGTTGCTTCTGTGTTTGCTTTTTGCTCTATAGGCGATACGTCTCGTATCGGCTTTTCCCTTTTTGGGGTAATTTTGAACTAGAGGCGATACCCTTCTGGTATCGGCTATTAGAGCCGATGACTGAACAAATCGGCTATCTAGTGTTGATCCAAATGCAAGGATAATGTTCCTTCAAACATTTCCATCGATCGCTTTTGATAGGTTGCGCTAGAACTCTTCAGACCAAAGTTTAAACAACTAACCGATCTAGGCCAAGCACCTCACTAAGTAAAACAGTTTTTAAATTTCCTATAATAAATCTATGAACTCTGGCTCGTACTCAGGATCCAACTTAGCGCTTACATACGTTGGCCTAGGCCCATCTCCAGGACCAATGTCTATCTCCCTTAATCCACCGGCCGACACGAAGCCATGATTACTCATCAAAACAAACTCTTAGAGCCGATTGCTTAGATCGGCTGTTGGCTTTCATCACTGATCTTAATGAAGCCTTCTTCCCATAGCTTGCTAGAAAAACACTCGAAGTCTTTTAGCTCCCAATATACTGGATCCGCTGTTACGATACTCATAGATTCATCAACGTGAACCAGCTCAACATCATTTCCATGCCATTGAATCAAACATTGATGCATGGTTGATGGTATACAACAATTTGCATGAATCCAGTCATGACCAAGGAGTAGACTGTATGAACCTTTTCCATCAATGATGAAGAATGTGGTGAGCAAAGTCTTACTTCCGATTGTCAATTCGACGTTCATTGCCCCCTGGTCTTAGATGCATTACCTTCGAAATCCTTAAGCGTCATATCTGTTTCAATCAAATCTCTTGGCCCCTTGCCAAGTTTGTGAAAAGTGGTATAAGACATAAGATTGACAGAAGCACCTCCATCCACCAACATCTTACTCATCGGCTTCCCATCAACAAAACCTTTTACATATAGAGCCTTTAAGTGCCGATGTTTGATTGGCTTATCGAATATAGCCTGCTATATCACTGTTAACTTGGCAACTATTTCCTCATAGTCTGATTCATCAAAATCCAAATAGACTTCTTGGTCTGTTGGAGCTCTAAATTCTGATGGCAATAGAAAAACCATTTGAATATTAGTCGATGGTTGCCCTCTATCGGTTGTTTGTTTAGCACGCCACACTTGAGGTCTACCAGATGCCTGAGCCTGTTCTAACTCTCTGCTCCTTAGGCGTTGCACCCTTCTTTTCTGGATTCTTGTCAAGCCTCCTGGACACCATTGCCCTTCCTACCAAACATGTTCTTCTTAATTATCATCTTCTTCATAATCAGCCCAGTTTTGATCAACAACTCGCTTACCTAGCCGATCATGAACACTTTTATTTTTTAAGCGCCGATCTATATTATTATGATGATACTCATCTCGAGCATGGATAGACTGGCGGTTGGCTTGAGATTGCCTAAACACCCAATATTGCTCGCTGCACTCTAGGCAATTTCAAACCTTCATTCTAACAATGTCTGAAGAAAGGATAATTCCAATGTGATTCAGCTTGCTTTCTTTCATACCTCTTTTTTTTTTTGTTGACGCTAGTATTCTTGCTCTTCTAACCAACGTTGATAATCCTTTTCCCTCTGTCGCTGCCATTTATTCAACAAAATTTGAGATGTAACACGTGGCCTTGCTGCCCCATCCCTTGATGTCTCTCCTTGCTCATATCGGCTCTTTTGTTGGTCACGATGCCTTCTAATTTCTCTATATTCATCAGCCGATATTTGCATCTCGGGATCGACTGTTCTAGTTTCTCTTGATCTAGTTGATGTTAGGACTTTAGTTTTTCCTTTGAGCAACCTAGCATCAACCATGTTCTGATCTCTTGGAAAAGGATTATCATCAACTTTCATCTTTCGAGGTGTATCAAATTTGAGCCTTCCTTGCTGAATAGCCCTCTATATATGTTGCCGGAAAACTCTGCACTCATTAGTAGAATGAGAAGTGGCGTAGTAAAATTTGTAGAACTTCTTATTCTTCAAATGATTAGGGGGTAACATAACATGATTATCAGGCAGCTTGATATGTTCCTTCTCAAGCAAGAAATCAAAGAGCTTGTCTGATTTTGTGACATCGAAATCATAGCTTTCTTCGACTCCTCTTCCCCAAGGATTTGACACCATTACTGTCTTCTTACCCCAATTCTATTCAGCCACAGCAACCTCTTCTTCTTCGTCGTCCTCATAGCTGTCATCGACTGAATATGGATTATAGGCTTTGGCAATTGCGGTATTCTTCTGGAATCGGGTATCTCTGCGCATATTATGGAATTGGCTATTGAGCGCTGCCACTCGTTGAGCCAACTGACCTAAATTGTTAAACTCTTATCCCAGCAGCTTCTCTCTCCACGTTAGCAACATTTATTAAATGGCCAAAGCAGCTAGCTAATCATCAGTCAAGTTCAATGAGAAACACAAATTCCTGGTCTCTCGGAACCTTTAAAGAAACTTGGTGCCCGATTCATTAGTTCTCTGCCTTATAGTCATCAAATCGGTAATTTTCTTTTCTTCTGTCCCAGTGTAAAAATATATATAGAACTTTTTCTCTAGGTCAGCCCAATTAGCAATGGAGTTAACTGGCAACGATGAAAACCAAGTAAAGACTGGCCCTGACAGAGACAAGGAGAAGAAACAAAATCGATGGGCCTCTTCAATGGACGCTTCACCCAACTATGTAAGATACCGACTAACATGTTCTATTGTGCTTGTGCTATCTTGGCTAGTGAACTTAGCAAACTCTGGGAGCCTATAATTTGTAGGAAGAGCGACCAAATCATACCACTCTGGATATGGGCGTTTATACGAGAAGGTTTGCCCTTTTGGCTTCAAACCGAACTGATTCTTCATCATCTCGGTCACTCTAAGCAACAATTCATCAGTATTTGAATTTAGATTTCTCTATAATTGCTGACCCATCTGTGGATTAAAATTTTGAGTACCTTGATACCCTGGATTTGGAATCATGTGAAGGGTGTTGTAATCTATGCTATAATGATATCCTTATGGAATCTCTACCTGCTGGGTTATTTGCTGGTTTGCTGCTTGAAGTCTCTAGTTATAGATGTTAGGATCTGTATCTCTATGAATCCTTTGAACTGATGGCGCTATTTTTTGAGCCAATGACAGTATTTGGCCTGATGTGCCAAAATTAACTATCTGGTTTTGACCTTGCCCCGTCGGCTGTTGCACATGCTGCACTGACGATCCAGGATTATACTATATCTGATTAACAGTAGTTCCTTGAACTTGCTCAGACGAGCTATGAACTGCCTGGACATCATCATTACCAGTTAGCGCCGCTTCTTGATGGCGGGTACTGGCTTGATTAGTTCCCTGAGTCGACGGATGTGAAATGTTGTAATAAGCCGGCCCAACCTGATCAATTGGAAATCCATGAAACACCTTTTCATGGTGTTGTGGAATGTGTTCAAGAAGACTATATTATGGTTTAATATGGCACCATGAATAGATTTGTTTACAGCTTCTACAAAGAAACGGTTGTCTTCAGCTTCATCTGCATCTGTCTTCCCATGCAATAGAACTCTTCGTAGTGGATATTTCTGAACAACTTTATTGTCAAGCGTCTTGGTGTAGGACAACAAACACTTGTTCTGAAATTCTACTATAGCTTTGCTGATGACATCTTTATCTTCATCAGGTAGATCTTCATAAGGCACCATAAGGATGTCATTGTTGTTGTATGTTGCCATGACAATTGTGGGGTACCACCGAGCGTGCCACAACATATGTGAGCGCAAAAACGTGTCGGTGCGCCGAGCACACAAGCTAGAAAGATCTGCTTGACGAAGCAAGGCTGGAGATCCACTTGGCTTTAACGTAGGACCAGTCGACCCTGTGAATTCCTCCCGAGGGCGTGCCAGTCAATTTAACCTATAATTGACAAAGAGAGAATGTTTATCAGTAATTTAAGGTGGAATATGCTAGTCTTGCCTAGACAGTTTTAAGTGTGCTGCTTCGGGAGCAGCCAGTGTTAGCCCACTGGATCTTCAGCACGGAGATGTCCGACCACTCACTAATGTTGCCGAGCACATACTAGTGATGCCGACCACAAACTATCGTTGTCCTCCCTCTGGTCATAGTGTGTGGTCGGACAACGTTAGTCGTGGTCGGCAGCGCCGGCGAGTGATCGGCAACACCGGTGATCTAGTGGGCCAACAGCCAGACGGGGAAAACACAGATGTAAGTAAAATCATCAGCTAGACAAAATATAACCAATATGAAGCATTGAGCCAATGAGTCTGACAAGAAAGGATATAACATGCAAACAAATCGACTGTCTAATACGAACACTTCTACAAATGCTCCAAATCTAATCCACTATCATCAACAGTGAGGTTCGACCGGATCGATGCAGCTATGATGATAACAACAAACTAAAGCCAAAGAATTCACAAAACCATCCATACCCTGACAGGTTTTCTGAAAGACATGCTATATCTATGAAGGCACAGGCGAATCGGCTAAAAGAGCCGATTTTAGTAGAAAAAGGGTCACAACATGTGAACAATCGACTATTCAATACGAGCAGACCTATCAACTCCTAAAGGTTGGCATGGAGCCAAAAAAAGTAATTTATATTGATTGATTGAATGTCCTTTTTACAATAGCCGGGCTCCAACATTTATACCCGGAACCTAAGCATGAATCCAACCCAAGTACGACTCATTACAATCTTTGGTATAAAAGAAAATATTCCTAACTTAAAATAATTTGGACCCTAATCTTTCCCTTTTCGTAGAGTCCGACATATATTTCCCAACGCCAACCGTAGCTCATTGTCGTTATATGTTGACGTCATTCAAAGAGAGCCAATTCTAGTGTCGCATTTGAATCAGCTGATATCGATCCTTATGCAATCGATTCCTTGATTGACATGATCTCAAAAGCTTCGAGTTCCCGCATTCTTCTTCCTAAATTTTGGTGTAAACACATGTCCTCCAATTTTGAGATAAAAATATTTTTATTCCAAAATTCCTATTTACCTGTTTACCACGTCGCAACCGTTTTATTTCAAGATATTCGCGTGACTCACGATTTCTCGGTCCAAGTCTTATATAATATCCCAACAATATCTTTTCCAACTTACTCAGCCCATTTGCATTCCCCTTCTTTCTCGAGCAAATCTTAACAGCCGACGCCGCCATCGCCAAAGGCTCAACCCTAGCAAATTCTCTGCCCTATCAAGCTTTTACTCAACCGATTTTACTCAGTTTCAAATCTATTTCGGCTGCAATGGCGACCGGTGACCACATCCCCGAGGTATGCTTTCAAGTTCCCACTCTCCAAGTATCGGCCGCTACCCTGCATTTCCCTTTCTTCTCAAATTTATTTTATCTGATTTCTAGGAAATGAGGAATGAAATCTTGATTCCATCGGCTGTTACCCCCAATGTCTATTTTCTTGGGCCTATGGGTGACCCTGATCCATCTGATTTCATTCGTCAAGAAACCAACCAAATCCCCTTCAAACAATCTATAGTGGATTTGTCCTCCTAGAACACCAAAACTCCCTTCAGAAACTAGTCCAAAATGCCTAGTGGATGGAGAGACTGGTTTCGTAGGGTATCCGAGAAAAAGGCTGGAGATTGGGAGCTTTATGATTTGAATCAATGCTTGACACTCTCGTTGTCTGAGATGGAGAGGAATGATTCACTCCTGGTTTCTGCATCTTATTTCTGGTCCCACACCCTAAATGCCTTCGTTTTTTGTCACGGCCCAATGGCCGTCACTTTGACCGATGTTTATATGCTGACCGGCCTTAGAATAACAGAATCGATGCAGCCTTATGACTTCTTAAGTGTCGGATCTAAGAAGTTAGCTAAAATATTAGACTGCACAGGATGGGCAAGCTATATTCTGAACCATATTGGAGACGAATCAACTGTTAGTGAAAGAGAATATGTGGCCTTTCTAAACATGTGGTTAGAGAGATTCATCTTCTGTGGGTCATCTTATGGTCCGACTTACAATCACAAACTTATGGCAGACCATCTAGCAGTAGACAAGGGTATTCCTCTTGGAAAGCTTCGAGTTCCCGCGTTCTTCTTCTCAAATTTTGGTGTAAACACGGCCCAACAAGCCTGCCTCCTCCTCTATACGTCTCCTCCATCACTCTCAAAAAATCTTCCTACTCGCTTGCCCATCGGACGCTTCATAGCATCGTGCGGCCATCAGCCCGCCCTACTCTGCATTCGCAGCAGTGGCCATCTCTCCCCGTGCGGCCTCATCCTGTGCTGCTCACTCCTCGCTCTTGCTCATCGCGTGCCCCACCCAAGCCTCATGCTCCTTGCTCCCGTAGTCCCACCCGTGTTGTCGGGTGCGCCACCCGCCTCTGTTGATGCCGGTGGTGCCGTTTCATGCCTCAGGTCGATCCCCACCGAGCCAAGTGCACCCACGAGCGCCACCCGTGCTGGTGGTGCTTGCATGCTGCCTCTCGGCGCTGGCTCCCACTCCGATGCTAGAATCAACCAGCCTTGTCCTCTCCCTCCTCCTATGTTGCAAATGTATGATTCGAGTGTTTCTGATGTTATCAGAGGTATGTTGCAAGTGTTTCATATGGATGTTGCAAAAGTAGATCGGGATGTTGCATATGTTGCAAATGTTTCAGAGGCATGTTGCAAGCGTTTGTTCAAAATGTTTCATCTATTTTAGACGTATGTTGCAAGCATTTTTATCTGGATGTTGCACATGTTTTACACATCTGTTGCAAGAGTATGTTCGAAATGTTTCAGTTGTATGTTGTAATAAGTGTTTTCATGTTGCAAGTTGCAAGTGTTTTACCTGGATGTTGCATATGTTTCACACATATGTTGCAAGTTGTAAGCATTAGACTTATGTTGCATTCAAGTATCTCATGTTGCAAGTGTTTTGTGTTTCAGAGGTATGTTTAGAGAGTCATGGGGCATGGCTCGGGTGCCGGGGAAGGGGCGCGACTGAAAGGTCTTTGTTTGGTTTTGGTAATTGAGTGACAACCTAGGTGGACTAATGTGTTTAAATATGAGATACACAGGTGATTAGTCCACATGTACACTTGTGTGAGCAACTCATGCTATGACGATGAAGATGGCTTGGATTTATTGTAAGGCTCACACATGTGATGAATGAGCTCATTGCATATGAGACATGACATGGAGTCATGTGACTAAGGTGGAGAAGATCAAGACAAGGCTTGGCTTAACGAACCGGTTGCAAGCGTGAAGGACAAGTTGAAGGCTTTGAAGTGATGGACCGTGTGACGGTGAAGCTTGAGCAAGACTTGGCGCTGATGGATGAAGGCAATGGTGAAAAGCAAGTGAGGTCAAGATCGATGAACCAACAAGGTCACATGATGATATGAAGTGGATCATATCATTTATGATATGGTTGGTGCATGTGTTGCATAAACACTGGAGGAGATGGAATGGAATGCAAAGGTATATTTGTAGGGCATTCCATTTCACCAATCATAGGTGTGTAGAAAAGTTTATGACCAGGTTTAGGATAGATGGCCGTACTATCAAGAAGGACAAACTTGTTTGCATATCGGTCATCTAGTGCCACTCGAGTGATCTAACTTTGCATCGTTGCTAGGATCGAGTGGCGTGGTGAAAAGAGTGCTAATCCTTTGAAAAAATATTTGTGAAAAGCTAACACATGTGCACAAGGCGGTGTATCACTTGGTGGTGTTGGCATATTTGCAAAGGAGAAGAAGTTGAAGCGAGGAGGAGTTCGTAGGAAGCTTGGGTTGCTTTCTAGACAACGGCGGACTGTCTGCCCTTTGGTGGCGGAATGTCCACGGTCCTCGGACGCTGACGATTGGGGACATCGGACGTGACGCTTGCACTGTTCATGGGCTGACAGGTGAACGACGGACTGTCCGGGCCTTGGGGGCGGACTGTTCGCTGGCTAATTCTAGAGGAACAGAGGTTCTGGACAGGTTCTGGGCATGTTGTCGAGTTTGAACCACGGACTGTCTGCCTATAATTCCCGGATTGTCCGACGCTATTGTTTGAACTCTAACGGCTAGTTTCAGATGAACGGCGGACTGTTCGGGCCCTAAGGGGCGGACTGTCCGGGGTGACCGTTGTAGCACCTAACGGCTAGTTTCAGCATAAGGGCGAACTGTCCGGGCCTATAAGGGAGGACTGTCCGTAGTACACTTTTCAGCACGCGTCCAAATGGCTAGTTTGATGCCTCCCTCTATAAATAGAGGGGGTGGCCGGCCATTTGAGGTGCTTGGCACCTTGGGGACTTAGTGTCCTTGTGTGAGTGTTTGGGAGCTCTCCAACTCACTTGTGATTAGTGCTAATCATATCCGCTAAGTGAAAGAGTGACTCTAGTGCGGTGCATGAAAGATTGCAAGTGTTGGCACTAGGTGATCGAGTTGTAAGCTGATGGTGCTTCTTACTTTGGAGGTTGCCACCTCCTAGACGGCTTGGTGGTGGTCTCCGTTGAAGCACGCAAAGAAGATTGTGCGGTGCTCCGGAGAAGTGATTGTGAGGAGTATTGTGCTCTACCCATGGGAGCCGTGAAGAACAACTTTAGTAGAGCGAGACGCGAAGGGCGACAAGTGGGGTCAAGTGCTAGAGCTTGTGGTAAGCACTCCACGTGGGAGAGTGTGACTTGCGGGTCACCACTGGCAAGAGGACCGACGGCAACCTTGGAGCTTGTCTCAACGAGGACTAGCGTGTTGGCAAATACGTGAACCTCGGGATAAAAAAATCAATATATCATCTTCTTCCGTTGGTTTGCGATCATCATACACAAGCTTGTATTTACTTTCATATATATTATGCTTGTGTAGTTGCTCTTGTAATTAGTTAGCTTGTGTAGCTTGCTAGTTACCTTCTTTCTTGTATAGCATAGAAGTACCTCTCTTCTGTGATTAATTTGGTTTGAGTAACCTTGTTAGTCACATTACTTAGTTTGTGTAGCTAAGTAATTTGAGCTCTCTAATTTAGCTTGTGTAGTCTTGTTAGTGAGCATTGCTAGTGAGCTTCGGAGCTTTGTGCTTTTGCTTCACAAGTTTGCGTAGGAGCTCGCTCGGTTGCCAAAGTATTAGTTTATAGGTTTGTGTGACCTTGCTACTAGAACTATTTGGTGAGCTCTAGCTAGCCCGGTAGCTTTATTACCTAATTAGAATCTTTGTAAGGTGCTTGATAACTTAGATAAATGAGTGTAGTGTTGGCTAAACCGATAGTTTTAATTTCGTATTTGTTTCGGTTAGCCGGCGCGTTTAAATTTTAGAAAGGACTATTCACCCCATCTAGTCCGTCATCTTGACCCTCTGTAGTGGCGGTGGCAAGAAGTGATGACATACGTGTTGCAAGGTACAAATGTGAGCTTGGGGCCGATGGATGGGAGCACTTGACGCACATACTGGGGTCCTACTAAAGAGGGGCGTGCTCGTCCTTATCTGGGCTCCCGGGTCTCGCCCAAGTGAAGAGAGAGGAGGGGTCAGGGGGGAGGAGCAGCGGACGCGGGGCGGGACGAGGCGAACGGGGATGGACACACACGTGCATCAACGAACGGCGCAATGGCAAGCACGGACGGGCACGATGACGTTTTATGGGCTGTTCTGCTGGACCGTTCCGTGAGAATATGCCCATATTACTATCCGACGGAATACTATCACAGCGAGCATTCGGTCGCCAACGATTCCCTTTCCTCAGTCTTGTTTGCTTCCACAGTCTACTCGGGCACAATTCCCTGTGCTCTAAAGTCAAGGGGAAGTGCAGGGAACTGTGCCTTAGAGCAAGTATTATGGAGCCAGCAAGGCCGGCGGGGAGCACAGCCACGTCAGAAAAATCACTGCTGGCGGAGAGAGAAAAGGAGAGAGAGAGTGGAGCGGGCGGCTAGCTAAACGTCGACTGAAAGCCGGCGGATGCGCGCGCATGCAGCTTCATTGGCTGCGCTACTGCTGCACTCACCGTTGGTTGACTGCATGTGTTGTGTCAATGCTGCTGCTGCATTAAATGTTGTCCACGCTGACGTTTATCCAGCCGGCAGCCGGCTGAACCATAGTACTTGCTCTTAGGCTACGAAATTGGATATCGTAGTGCTCGTCCTAATCGATGCGGGTCTCTCGGCCAGTCGGCTGTCCTCGGTGGCGTCGGTCGTGCGCGGTGGCTGCCGTGTGGCCTTCCCCACCCGTCTGGGCGGAGAAAATCGTCGGCCGCACGTTCCTCTGCTGCGTTCTTCGCCTCCTCTGCCTCACCATCTGCCCCTTGCCTTCGCCTTTCGCTTCGTGGCTGTGTCCCAGCCCGGATCCTTTCACCCCCTCCCTCGGCTCCTCCGCTCCCGCCCTAGCAGCCCCATTGTGCCCTCATTCCCTCGACGTCTCCGTCGTGTTGTGAGGCGGGTGCACGGCAGAGTTTCCACGGTTGCGGCATACGGAGCCGATTCGTCGCCGGTGGATCCACCCATGAGTTACGGCGACAGGCCCGATGGGATGTCCCATCTCACTCTCAGAGCGGATGGAGTCCTTCCCTCCTCCCAGATCGATTCCCGTTCTCTACCGTATCCAGCACAGGCAGCCCCAACTTCGGTGGATCCGCCGTCAGCATCCATACCAAGACCAACATGTTTGCTTTGTGGTGCAGGGTCCGGCGGGCTCCAGCCCCACGAACCAGTACACGTCCGTGCTCGAGTTCAGGATCCTCAACAACGAAAGCGACGCAGCCGGCGCCTACGAGGATGACGACACCACACCGTCGCCTCGCCAACGACAGTGGCCCCAGGCCTAGACCATTAACCGGGAGCTCTTCCCGGCCGCCAACAATCCACCTGTGTGTTAGGTTCCGGATCAGAACCTAACTGAGAGAGGAGAAGAATTGAGGATAGAAGAGCAAGAAATGCAGGAAGAAGCAAGAACAGAGGAGCAGAGACAGACTGGGGTTCAGGTTTCTGCATTCCACCGTACTAACAACATTCAGTTGCCGGAGCTCAATCCTGTTGCCGTTACAGCCTGGCAGCTGTCCGTT
Source organism: Miscanthus lutarioriparius (assembly GCA_904845875.1). NCBI lineage: Eukaryota > Viridiplantae > Streptophyta > Magnoliopsida > Poales > Poaceae > Miscanthus > Miscanthus lutarioriparius. Next base: position 22,806,742 of record CAJGYO010000011.1, on the reverse strand, counting down.
AACCATCCTCACCAACACATTTACACCCGGCACCCGCACGCTTAACCACTAACGCCGTAGCTCAATCCTGTTGCCGGACCGCGCACAGTAGACATCCCCTTCCTCCGGATACTGACATTGTGCTGCAAAAACCAGGCCTCCACCACGGTCCTAGACTGACCCTCCTTCCATATACTTTTTTTTTTTTTATAGGAGCTAGAGTTTACAGATGTGGTGCTTTGGGGCTTTGCTCTCTTTCCCCCAAACTAATTGACTTCTTGTGCTAGGGTTAGGATCAGTAGCAGCACCCATCCCCGTGCTTCAGAGCTATGCATCTGAGAACTGAGTGTTTCTTAGTTCAGCTGATAATTTCAATTTAGCATTCAAATGGTGACTTTGCACAGCACAAAAATGACATCAGGGATATTACAGCTGTTGTGAATGTGTTACTACTAAGCCTATCTGCAGAATCATATAGATAGTAAGAAAGAAAAATAAATTACTACCTCCATTTTAAATTATAAAACATTTTATATTTTCATTTCTAGATTCGTGTTTCTCTCTATAATTTTAGTCAAACTTAAAAAGTCATGCACTTTGGGATGAGGGAGTAAGAAAGAAAAATAAATTATATCTAAAACATTTTGATTTTCAGATAGTTTTGTCAAAGCATGTATCTAGATAGAAAAATCAATGTATCTAGAAAAGTCAAAGCGTCTTATAATTTAGAATGGAAGGAGTACTTAAATAGAAATTGCAGGACATAAATAGAAATTTCACACCGGAAGTAAAATCATGCTTCTAATAGAACAGAAATCCAACAGGACTATCACCAAATTTAGAATATGGATGGAACAAATGTGGCTCAGAGCTGTCCTAGCTTAGTTGGGTCTTGGAGGTAAACATGAACTTATACATGAATATACATGGTATATGAGAATACATGAATATAGATGGTATATGAGGATTTAAAGCCTAAGGATTGGACTAATTTTCCTGTGTGAAAATTTGTATACCACATGCATTTTAAATCTGAACTTTTTTTTTGAGCGGGATAAAAATCTGAACATTATTGATTGACAGTGAATTTATCTGTGGCTTCAGATGATTGCTGCTCGGTGGTCAGTGCTTACAATTGGAGATATGTTGACGATGCATGCAGTGTAACTATGGTAAGATGGAATCTGTAACACCCCTGGTGTTAAATACCTAATTAGCGATAGATTAAAGATAATAAAACTTGATTAGTAAGTTTCATGTGCTCTATAATGATCTTTTGTTTGTAATACTAACAATGTGGAGTAAAAGTTCTTTTCAATTATAGCCAACTTAAATCTTTATAGGGAAAGACAAATCTTTTGTCAGTAATAAAAATGTGCATGAATAGTGTTGCTTAAGTGCTTTGCATGAACCTAGGTGTATTTTGATGGTATGTGGTGTTTGTGTAATGTTTGAAATAAAAAAGCACAAAATGACAAGGCTTTCTTTGTTTGAATCACCTTTTGTTAATATAGGGTCAACATATGTGATGTCAACCAACTTTATTTTTGTGCTTAAACATCTCTAAATGTGTTTGCAAACAAAAGTTATTTAGGGTTCATGTTGGAAAAATGTGGAGAAAATGATTAAAAATGCCAAAAACCTTACCTTGTTTTAAGAGCATCTCCAAGAGTTTGCTATCTTAACTTGGCATCCATATAATTTTGGCAAAACAAGAAAAAATAGCCTCCAACAGTTTGGCAAAATAACTTAGCATCAATAGCAACTTGGCAAATCTTCCCTCCACAGCGTAAATATATCGCAGCAGATATCTGAACTTTCATCCGGGGCTCTTCGTTTCTTAGCGGGGCTCTTTGTTCGCTTAGCGGGGCTCTTCGTTTTGTTAACGGGTTTTTTTATTTTACCAAGTCAAAAATGCCAAACTCTTAGAGATGGATTATTTTTTTACTTGACATATAATTTTGGGAGTTAGCAAATGCCAAGTAAAATTTGCCAAACTCTTGGAGATGCTCTAATTGCTCAATAGCTTTTTGGAGGATAAATGAATAATTATTTTTATAGAAACTATAAAATATGTTGGTATGAAAAACTTAGTTTAAGTTTTGTACTTTGTGGTAGAGTTCTTGTTCATGCCAAGTTTGATTGTTGGATAGGTTAATTAGTGCTTCAAAGTTTGAATAAAATATTGTTTCCTGGGAGAGAGTTCCCAAGTGCTTAGCGTTTTCGCTGACACTGCTAATTTTGTCCCTAATTATCCGCTAATCCGCTGCGCTAATAACCTTGTCCCTTAATAAGAGTTGAAGATTGAACCGAGGTGAAGATATTTTATTACTGTGGCTGGGACCGAATCTTCTTGGAATCTCCTGAAATGTGGGTCCTACGGGGCCACATCGTGCTGCCCCGGCTCTGCTCTGCCAGCACATGGCCGTGCCCACGCCCTGCTCTGGCGTCGCACAGGGGCGCCATGGCCGCCCATGCCCTACTCGCGCGCTCGCCCATGCCCGCCTGCCCTCCCTCGCGCCTTCAAGTGGAGCCCGAGATCCTCTTTTCCTCCTCCGCGCACTCTCCCTCGCCCTGCTCTCCCTCTCCCTCGCTCTTTCCTGCGTGCGACGCCGCCATGGCCGAGCGCCACGGAGGTCGAGCCGCCGCCGCGTTCCCCGCCCTCGGAGCCCTCTCCACCCTGACCGCGCCCCACCTTATTCGCCTCGCTTCCCTCTGCGTCCTACGCACGCTCGCAGGACGAATCCGAGCCGCGACGCGCCGTTTCCGCCGCTCTGCCATCGTCCTCGCAGCCGACAGCCGCGAACGAAATCCATGGTGAGCTTCTTGTTTCGGGCCTCTCTACCCCAATAAAGCGTCCCTATGATTTCTCCTTGTCTCGCAGCACCCAGCGCTCGCCTCCTCGGCCTCAGCTCACCGCCGGGGCATGTCGCCGTCGCGCAGCCACGCTGCCGCGGCCGCCGAGCACGTGGCCGGTCCGCTGCTGGGCACCTCCGGCCGAGCCGTAGGCCGCAGCGGGATCGAGCGTGGTGATCCCCGCTCACCGGCCTGCCCTTGGCGCCGGCGTGCCTCCCCGGCCAGTCAAATCGGCCGCCGACGGACACAGACCCGCGCCCCTCTGTTTGCTCGTCGAGAAGAGAAGAAGGAGTTGAGGCTGGGAATACAAACAAAGGTAGGGTTCCTTATGTATATATGCTAGAGACAAAATTTTGGTGGAAGGGCTAAAATAGATTTGGAGACAGTCCATGACTCCCGACGCAAAATATGTTTTCCTTTTTCTTTTATATTTTTCTTTTATGTGTAAATAGGCTAAAACTTTAAAAATTCATAGTAAATTGTAGAAAAATCATAAAAAGGAAAATGAAGATGTTTTGGAATCCTTGTGACCAGATCTATGCAGTAGATATATAATATTGTATGTTTTAGTAGAAAAATATTGCTCTAAATTTTTGTCTATTAGAGATAAATTCATATCTGCTGTTATGTTGATCGTGTGCTCTGGTAAAAATTTCAGGTTCAGTGCGTGCCACATGCTTTTATTACCATTAAGTCTTAATTAAATGCTAGTAAATAATCTACTTATCCAGAAATTATGAAATTCATACAATAACTTTGTTTAGTTAAGATGTGTCTCCCATAAATTTTTCATGTCCAAAAGAGATGTTTAGTGCGCCACCTTTTTACTCCTCGGTTGTAATTATTAAAGCTTTCATATAGGTAGGTTTTTAGATTAGGGTTAATATAGGCTGTGTTCGGCAACCAGCCTACTCATGTGGGCACTGTTCACATGAATAGTGTTTTTTTAATCAGAATATTATTTTTTTTTCACAACAACTCAGCTGGAACTGTATTTTGGCTTATTCAACCAGCTTGCCGATCAAGCCCATAGTTTGTCTATACTACTTGTTTACATGATGACTATGCTAGAAGTGTACTTGTCATGTTTTGATAATCTTTCACTTGTATGTTTAAAATGCAAATGGTTGTTTTGCTCACCTTTAAATGCAGAAAACAAAATAGACACTAAGGATATGGAAAACATCACGATCCCTTAAAAAAGATGTTACAGAAGCATAACTTAGCACACATGGAAGCATAACTAGTACATGGAACAGCAAAGCCTAACCTTTTACATTCGAGTGATTTGGTGAGTTCAGATCATCTCATTCAAGGTCTGGGATTTCCCTAAGCAAACGACTCTACTGTATCATCTTTGACAGCACCGTGTGCTTCCCTCTCTTCGATCTGCTTCAACAAGTCCTTATCATATTCACTAAGAAATGGATCGCTCCCATCAGCATTAATATATAACTCCAATGGCACATACTGGTCATCGATGTGTGAGATATCTTCGCCTTTTGAAAGAAGTAATTCGAGTTGCCTTCTTTTGCGACAATAAATGGCTGCTTCCTCTGGATCTTCAGGAACATAAGTGTTGTGTGCGTGCACATGCTGTGCATGATGTTTGAATATTTTGAACCGGCGAGCCATCTCGGCATGGTCGCGTTGCTTGTTGAAAGCCTTGCACCAGCCTTGTTAAAGGCCCATACAGCTTCCTCGGACTCCAGGTCCTTGTCCATCGGAATGATACCATCATCATCTATGACAATGTCCATATAAGTTTATTATGTGCCCATATAAGACAAATGTAGTCATTTAAAGCAGTTGTATATTAAAACAACGATGGATATTTTAAAATTCAGCATGATGAGAAGTAAAAGATGCAATTTTTATCTATATACTAAATCAATATTAACTTCAAAATTCTAGAAGTAGAATAGGATGACGTATGACACTAAATTATTTTTAGGCACTGACATACCATGGCCTTTCATCTTTTTAAAACAATTCTATTTCTTTATTGCTAATGCTTCTGCATATCTGTTTCAACCCCCCGCATATTTACAAGGCATCTCAAAGAACAGATAACATGGCCTTGATCAGGTACCATCTTACATACACATGTAAGTCTAAAGTTTTGGAATACTTATATAGTTATATACACTCAAACTGAAGCATTATGCAGATGCTGCAGTCAAACCTCTGTTAGACAGAATAGGAGTGAGGAACCTAGATGAGCCCAAACATCTATGATATTCAGGAAAATTAAACCAGGCGCCACACATTGGAGACTCGGACTCAAATTTAGATTCAGTCATTCAGAGAAGAAACAAAGCTTTTAGAAAGATCCAAGCAACCACGACCTACTAGACCCACGATTCACAAGTCATTTATATTAAATCTGCAGGTGGCCTCGAGATATTATTCTTCAATGATCTACCATGTTCGTTTGTTGGTTTCAGCCAGACTTATTCAACCAGCCAACAGTGCTTTCCTCTAAAAAAAAAACCACCCAGCCTAAACCAGCACCAGCACCAACCAACGAACAGGGTGGCCAAACGTGATAACATGAGAATCACGTTCAAGCACTCTAAGAACATGATGAGAAAAAGGCCACTGTACTACTTAATACTCAAAAGGGCATAGACGAATCTGACATGTAAACTAAAATTTGGGCTAATTGCAGCTACAGAGAAAGAATTGATCGGAAAAAAAAGCTACAGAGAAAGAGGCGTAAGGGAATACCTAAGTACTTGTTTTATTTCTTTTCCTAATTTCTCCCAAATTAGCACAAGGCCTCATTGACTCAAGCAAAGGTAGGAAGTACTCTTGGCCAGATGGAGACGGCCAGAACAGGGCATCTCCATGGGCCGGTGGCCGGCACAACATTGAGCCCTAGCAGCCAAAACGACGACACTAGCACCGAGACGCACGCTTGCGCCCCACGCTTGGCCACGTGCCACACATGGGCTGTGGCCACCTTGCGCTGCTGCAATGCTGCCGGCGCCCTACCACGATAGCGCGCTACCACGAATCGTAGCCCTCCCTAACTATGAAAACTGGGACCGCGGGAAGAGTGTGGGATTGGTTTACCTGACAAGTGCGCGTCATCGGCGGAGGAAAAAGTGCGGGAGAGACCATTGTCACGAGGCTTCGTGGAGCTGAAGCACCGTTTCGGCTGATTTGTTGGGAAAGAAAAATATTATTTTGGTTGAAAAAACAGGATGAAAAAGACGGATTATAAGAGAAGCGCGGATTATAAGAGAAGCGTGGCGCTTCTCTTATAATCCATCCTTTTTCAGCTTGTTTTTGTTAGACCTAAAGCAGGATCTCTAGGCACAAATCTAGCGAGTTCTCTATATTGTGAATGCGATATCAAGAGTAGAGGGACAAAGAGAGAATAGAAGAAGAATGTGTCGAACCTGACACCGCAGAGGGAGATGATCCAGAAGCCGCCGTCTCTTTCATCGGTGAAGTCTGCGCACGGGCAGCGACGTTCGAGGAAGAGGTCAATAAAGTCATCGACGTCGGTGGAGCGGGGCGGCGCGGCTGGTGGCTTCCCGTCACTGGTTGCGCCCCTCTCTGATCGGGATTAGGGTTTAGGTTTCGGTGGGGAGCTCGGCTCAGGCGAACCTCGTACACAGAGTCGCCGGCCCCCACCTCTATATATAGCGCAGTGTGACAGGGGCCCTCCAGCAATAGTGGGCTGGGCGCCCCCGATCAGGACGTGGATCAAAGGCCTAACTAGGCCGTTGGGCCCAGTTTGGGATTAGAGATCAATCTAACAGTTTTTTTAACTGAAAGAGTGTTTTTCTCTCACAACAAATCAGCTGGAACATTGTTTCGGCTTATTTTTTCGGTACTTATACGCTCAAGACTTATGACATGATCCCGGACTTTATCTTTCACAACATAATACTTTATGTCAATGTGTTTGGCAGCACCACTTGACTTATTGTTGTGAGCATACTGTACTATCGGATTATTATCGCAGTATAACTTAAGTGGTCTATAGATGTCGTCAACCACCTTCAAATCGGGTATGAACTTCTTTAGCCAGTTCACCTGCCCCGTTGCCTCATAACACGCTACAAACTCGACATACATTGTGGACGATATTGTGACGGTTTGCTTTGAACTTTTCCATGAAATAGCTCCTCCTGCAAGAATGAGTACATATCCAGACGTGGATTTTCTATCATCTCCCGCATAATCAGAATCTGAATATCCCACTATATGGAGTGAATCTGATCTTCTATACGTCATCATGAGGCTTTTCGTTCCTTACAAATAACGCAAGACTTTCTTTACTAATTTTCAGTGTTCTGTTCTAGGATTGCTCTGAAATCTACCAAGTAACCCGGTAACAAATGCCAAGCCAGGGCACGTACATACTTGTGCATATTGCAAGCTTCCGACAGCTGAAGCATCTGGAACCGTTTTCATTTGATCGATCTCATACTGATTCCTAGGGCATTGAAAATCCCTATATCTGTCGCCCTTGACTATAGGAGCAGGTGAGGAACTATATTTGTGCATATTGAATTTCTTTAAAATCTTTTCTATGTATGCCTTTTGTGACAGTCCTAATACACATTTACTTCTATCTCAGTGAATCTCAATCCCTAGAACGAACGAAGCTTCACCAAGATCTTTCATATCAAATTTTGAGGACAAAAACTTCTTTGTCTCTAGTAGTAGACTGATATCACTACTAGCTAGTAAGATATCATCCACATACAGGACAAGGAAGATAAACTTCCTATTCTTAAACTTTGCATAGACACAATTATCCTCTATATTCTCTTTAAACCCAAAATTTCTTATTGTCTGATCAAACTTCAAGTACCACTGTCTTGAACTTATTTTAATCCATAAATGGATTTCTTTAGACGGCATCCCATTCGTTCTTTTCCTTCCATGACAAAACCTTTCGGTTGTGCCATGTAAATATTTTTCTCTAAGTCCCCGTTGAGAAATGTCATCTTTACATCCATCTGATATAATTCTAAATCGTAATATGCCACTAATGTCATTATGATTCTGAAGGAATCCTTACATGAGACTGGAGAAAAGGTTTCATTGTAATTAATCTCTTCTCTTTGCGTAAAGCCTTTTGCCACAACTCGCGCTTTATATCTCTCTATATTCTCTTGAGAGTCAAGTTTTGTTTTGTAGACCCATTTACAGCCTACTGTTTTGACTTCTTTAGAAATTATTTTCAAGTCCCAAACTTTATTGGCATTCATAGATTTCATTTCATCTTCCATGGCCTCAAGCCACTTTGATGAATGATCACTTCTCATGGCTTCTTCAAATGAGGTGGGATCATCCTTCATTTGAAATTCCTCAGTATTGTATACTTCATAGTCAACAGGAATAGTTGATTTTTAACTCTTTGAGACCTTCTAGGGGCCTCCATATTTAGCACATCTTCTGTTTGAGGCTGTTGTTGCTCCCCCTCATGTGTGGCAATAGGTTCTACTGGATCCTGAAGAACAAGTTCCTCAACATCATTCATTGTTGTCATAGGCGGAATAACAATAAGTGCTAGCACCATATTATCTTTCACTATCGGTGCAGCGACAGCAGGTAGTGAGAAAAATGGCTCATGAATCATCGGAGTGGGCGCATACACCCGCTTCTCTTCAAGATCAATTTCTCGAGCTACCATGTCCCCATCATCATTTCATCCTCTAGGAAGACAGCGTGTCTTGTTTCCATAAACTTTATATGTCTGTCTGGACAGTAGAAACAAAAACCTTTTGACTTTTTTGGGTAGCCAATGAAATGACAACTTACTGTTTTGGGATCTAGCTTCCCAATATTTGGGTTAAATACTTTAGCCTCAATAGGACTCCCCCACACATGTAAGTGATTTAGTGAGGGTACTCTTCCTGTCCATAACTCATACGGTGTTTTAGGCACCGACTTACTTGGTACTCTATTGAGAATATGAATGGCGGTTTTTAACGCCTCCATCCACAGGCTCAACGGTAAGGTGGAGTAACTTATCATACTGCGCACCATATCTATCAAGGTACGATTGCGTCTTTCAGCTACTCCATTCTGCTGGGGTTTGCCCGGTGTAGAATACTAGGCTACTATGCCATTCTCCTGTAAGAACCTTGCAAAAGGTCCAGGAACTTGGCCATATGGGGTTTACCAACCATAGTACTCCCCCCCATGGTCGGACCTGACTATTTTAATCTTTAAATTGTGTTGGTTTTCAACTTCTGCTTTAAATATCTTAAATTTATCCAATGCTTCTATTTTTTCTTTAATTGGATAAATGTAACCATAACGGGAGTAATCATCTGTGAATGTTATGAATGAATCATAACCATCCACACTCTTTATAGAAAACGGACCACAGATGTCTGTGTGAATAATCTGTAAAATTCCTACGCTTCGTTTGACATCTTTCTTAATTTTCTTTACATACTTTCCTTTTATGTATTCTCTACATTGTTCTAAATCTGAGAACTCTAATGGAGAAAGAATATCATTCTTAACTAGTCTTTCTATTCTCCCCTCGAAATATGGCATAAACGATAGTGCCATAATTTCGATGACGCATCGTGAGCTCTCTTTCGTTTTTTGTTTACATCCGCAGACGAGGATACATTCTCATTATCGCACGCAACGTTCCCATCATCCCATACAACATTCACATCATCACGTAGTAATAATAAATAAAGCTCATTTTGTAAGATAACAAGACCAACACATGCATTATTAAATGTTATCTTACATTTGCCATTTTCAAAATGGCAATCATATCCATCATTGTTCAAGCATGAAACACTAATTAAGTTTCTCTGTAAAGAGGGAACATAAAGTACATCTCTAAGTAAAAGTGTGAAGCCATCAGCAAGCTCTAGAGAAAGATCGCTAAAGGCTTCAACATCTGCTCGGACTCCATTTGTAATTTTAATGTGTCTTCCTCTTCTTTGTGTAGTCCTTGTCGAACGGAATCCCTGTAAGGAATTAGCAACATGAACAGTTGCACCTGAGTCAATCCACCAAGTAGATTTTGAATACTGTACATATAGGGATTCATTTATGAACGTAATAATGTTCTCACATTTCTTTGCTATGATCATTTTTAAGTAATCGGGACAATCTTTCTTATAATGTCCCATCTTCTTGCAATAGAGACACTGGTCTTTCTCTACTGTGAACTTGTTCTGCTGAGGCTGATGTAGTATGGGACCCTTTTCCTTTGACTTTGAGGAGGAGTTAGCATTATTAATCTTTTTCTTGTTGTCTTTCACATAATTGATGGTGCCACCATTGGCATCTTTCATTCTCTCCTCCTCTTGCACACACATAGCCATGAGCCTCTCTAAGTCCCACTTCTCGGGTTGTATGTTGTAGTTGATAACAAAAGTGTCAAATTTCTTTGGCAAGGAAGCAAAAATCAGATGGATAAGGAACTCTTCCTTGAGAGCCAGATCCATTGATTTTAGCTTGGATGCCAAATTGCTCATCCTTAGTATGTGCTCTCTTATGACACCATTTCCAGAGTACTTCTCTATCACCAGCTGCTTTATCAGCTGGGTAGCATATGTCTTTAAAGAGCCAGTGAACTAACTCTTTATTCTATCGAGGTACTCGATGACCGTATCATACTCTGGGATTGAGCCCACAATTGCAGGCTCAATCATGTTTTTATCACAGCCAAACATTTCTTGTTGGCAGTGACCCACTTCCTATGCTTAAGGTCATAGGACATCTTTTGGGATTCAAAATCCCTCTCTCTAGTTGCTCAAGCGGCATCAGCCTCGTTTGTCTCCCTCACCGGTGCTACAGGCTCAGTGGGACACGGTGATGTGACTACCCAGTCCACCTCAGCCAAGATGAAGGCCAGGTCAATCTTTTTCTTCCACTCCGTGTAGTTGTCACCTTTGAGAGTGGGGATCTCTTTGATACAACCCATCAAGTTGTATCCATCTAAAAACATAATTCATATAGAGTGAGAACATAAATAATAATAACAATTGCATGCCTTGATTCCAACGTTGGTCAAAATTACAATATACAACTGTTTATACATTAAATCTACATCACCGTTGGGCAGAAATAAAAATAATGCATAAAATCATTAAATTACGATATTGTTATTAACAACGTTGGTCAGAAAATAACAACAGCATAATCATGTCAAAATCTCTTTTTCTCTAATTAAATATCATGTTGGTTCAAAATAACTGGAGAATAAACTATTTCTTTAGCAGCGGAAAACGTGAAAAAATTCATTATCTATTTTTCAGAAGCATTAAACTTTTCTCTGAAAATTATCCCGTTGGTTCAAATTTTAACAGAGATATTAAACTAGATAAATATCATCAAAAATTACTTCAAAAAGGAAACTTAAACTTGTAAAAACATTGTTCATGTGGCCCAAACGAGTTGAAACAGTGAATTCCAGCCCGGCCTGTTTCTTTTCTCGCGTGCGCTGTGCTTCCCAGGCCGCAACCTAGGCCTGTGCCGGCTAAGACGGCAGCCGCACGCGCCCGCCTAGGCCGAAACCTCGGTCCAGTGAATCTCATCCGTTCATCCAGATCCGACGGTCGCGCACACTCGTTCGCTCGATATAAAAGCCGACGCCGCGGCGACCCCGGGGAAACCCTAACCCATTCTCTGCTCTCTCTCTCTCTTCGCCTCGCTCTGTTCTCTCCTCAGCGCAGCAGCTGCGTGCACCAGAGCGAAAGCAAGCGCAAAGATGGCGTCGTCGCCGGTCCCCTCGCCGGCGTGCGCGCTCCCCAGCGGGTGAGGACGCCGCCGTCGAGTGGTCTAGGCGGCGGTGCCCTGATCCCCTCCAAAACCCTAGATCTGACCTGGCCACTTCTCCTCCTTCTCTGTCTTGGTCCCACGATGGCACGGAGTGAGACGATGACGGCGTCGTCGCTGGCCCTCTCGTCGGCACGCGTGCTCCCCAGCGGGTGAGCGCGCCGTCGTCGAGCCGCCTAGCCGCGATGCCCTTGGCCTGAGCACCCGCCTGCGCGCCGACGAGGCGGCAACACGGTGCGGCGGCGAGGTAGGCCTCTTCCCCTTCCCCTTTTCTTTTCTTTGATTTTCCTTTCTTCTCTTCTCGGAACTATCCGATTTAGGGTTGGAGATGGGGTTTGGATTGAGATTAGGGTTTGGTTAGGGTTAGGGTTTCGTTCACTGTTCTTCTTCCCCGAGTTTGATTCGCGGGTTAGGGTTCGGCTTCGCGTGCCGAGACCCCTTTCTTTTCTCTGTTCTTCACTCGATTAGGGTTAGGGTTCTGTGACCCTCTTCTCTTCCTAGATCCGGATGGATCTGATCTCTTTCTTACCCCTGACATGATCTACATCTAGACAGAGGGTTCCGACAGGCTAGATCTACACCTAGTTAGGCTCTGGTACCATTGTTAAACCTAAAGCAGGATCTCTAGGCATAAATCTAGCGAGTTCTCTATACTGTGAATGTGATATCGAGAGTAGAGGGATAGAGAGGAATAGAAGAAGAACGTGTCGAACCTGACACCGCAGAGGGGATGGTCCAGAAGCCGCAATCTCGTTCATCGGTGAAGTCTGCGCACGGGCAGCGACGTTTGGGGAAGAGGTCAATGAAGTCATCGACGTCGGTGGAGTGGGGCGGCGCGGCTGGTGGCTTCCCATCACTAGCTGCGCCCCTCTCTAATCGGGATTAGGGTTTAGGTTTCAGTGGGGAGCTTGGCTCAGGCGAACCTTGTACACAGAGCCACCGACCCCCACCTCTATATATAGCACAGTGTGATAGGGGCCCTCCAGCCATAGTGGGCTGGGCACCACCGATCAGGGCGCGGATCAAAGGCCCAACTGGGCCGTTGGGCCCAGTTTGGGATTAGAGATCAATCTAACAGTTTTTTCAACCGAAACAGTGTTTTTCTCTCACAACAAATCAACTGGAACATTGTTTCGGCTTGTTTTTTCAGCGAAGCGAACGGGGCCATCATGAGTTGGGCAGCTCTTGAGGGGCAAGGCTGAGTATAAGGGGGCGGCGGCTGCGGCTACGCCCGACACACGCGGTGATCGGCTGCCGCAGCGGCGCGAGGTGCAAGTGATGCGCTACGGGTAGCCCGCAGGAGAGTCGATGCCATTGTTGCCAATGGCGCCGAGATTCCACCCTTCGCTGCAGAGAGAGGTAGGAAATCAGAGAATCAGCAGTGGAAGCTAGGGTTCGAGAGGAAGAAGAAGAACCATGAAGGCAAGGGGAAACACGAGAGGGAGGATGAACCTATCGGTACAGAAAGTGACCAACTAGTGAATATTTATAGTTTTGCTGTACGTTGTGATCGGAGGTGGCCTAGCACTCAATGACACAGGATTTAGACTGGTTCGAGCAACATGCCCTACGTCCAGTGTGGGTCTGGGGGTGACTTTATTCCTAAGCCCAGGTGCTCAAAGTCTGTAGTGGGGTTACAAACGAGAAGGAGAAAGGAGGGGTGTACGAGAGGCCCGGTCGGGTCCGACCGGAAGGGCCGAGGGTGACCGGAACTCCGCTATGAGCTAGGTGTTCAAGCGTGTGCTTGAGGGGTTTCTGAGCTATCGATCTAGTGAGCCTGAGCTTGAAGAAGTGGACCTCTAGAAAATCGATCTCCTTTGTTGGAGGGAGCGCACCCCCTTTTATAGATAAAGGGGATGGCTTTACAGGTGAGATGGAGAGAGTATAGATGTTTCTAAGTCTTATTGCCCACGTCGAATGAGGATAATGATGATGGTTGGCACACATAACACTATTGATGTCGCTGTAGAATGTCAGGTGCACATGGGGGTTGCGTTGGCTTCTTCAGGAAGGGTGGACGTCGGTACCTGTGAAATGCTGTTAGTATATGAGGAGCCCCACCACATGTACCAGTTATGGTGAATCCTGGTGCCCACTATCGATGCCCAGAGGCATGTGGGGGCTTTTTGTCGTATGGGAGCCCCAACGGCGCCTACAATACTGTAGACATAAATGTCGGTGCCTACAATACTATAGACACAAATGTCGATACCTCCCATACTATTTGTGTCAGGTCGATTGTGGAGCACTGTTCCCGCAGGCATACAGGGTATGGTCCTAGTACCGTGTTTTGACTTTGTGCGCTGCTTTCTCCGTTCGCCCCTGGTCCCTTCCAAGTGGCAATCCCGGTCGGATGACTCCAGTCGGTACTGGCCGTGCCATTCGGAGAAGAGTGGTAAGCAGGCTTCCTATGAGCCTCCGGTCGGAGATGCGGGGTCGGAGTAGGAAGCAGCGTTTTGGACCAGGCCTTCCGATCGGGGAGTCCGCCCGGAGGTGGCCGGCGCTTGAGGCGAGCGCACCCGGTCGGAGAGGTGGGCCGAAGAAGTTGTCGAGCGGGCGTTCGTTCTTTTGGTGGACCTTCCGGTCGGTGACCGGTCTATCCCCGACCTGTTGTTTTTAGACTTTTTGGGCCGGCCCATGAGCTATAGGCTGTTCTCCTAGGCCGAGCCCGGCATTGAATCCGGTCCCCGAGGGACCCCGGGTTTATGAACCCGACAAGAGCCCCCGAGCCCCCGGGTGATTTGAGCTGAATCATCCGGGGGATTTTTGTCTTGCTGTTGGGTGCGCGTGAGCGCACCCGCGAGTGTAGCCCCCGAGCCCCCGTGCGGTTCGGGCAGAACCGGCTGGGGGGTTTTCTGCGTTGTGTCGGTGGGTGCATGCGAGCGCACCGCGTGGTGTAGCCCGCGAGTCCCCGGGCGGTTCGGATAGAACCGGCTGGGGGGTGTTCATCTCAGCGGGCGTGTGTGTATGTTTAGTTTTGAGATGTTTTGTTTAATCAAGATGTCGTTGCATAGCCGAGGCGTTTTTTAGGTGCAGGGTTTGCGGCAAATCTTTCTGATCTCGGCGTCGGTGCGTGCCATTGATCGGGTGAGAAGGTTAGTTCAGAGAAACCACTGGCGTCGGTGTGTGCCACGGACGGTGATGGCTCGGTCGTGTCAGAGCTTACTGATCTTAGGCGTCAATGCGCGCCGTGGGATCGAGCGAGGTAGGACCGTGAACGGACCCAGGCGTCGGTGCGTGCCGTGGATCGCGGGAGTTAGTTTATTTAGTTCAGGAATCGGATGAGCCGAAGCTTGTGGACCTTGAGTGAAGCCGTTACGCGAGTTTAGGAGTCACGGTCCCAGGTCTTGTTGGACCGCAGTGAAGCCGTCTAAAGCCATTACGTGAGTTTAGGAATCGCGGTCCCAGGAGCCGTAGCCGAATGTCAAAGATCCTATCGACGCGAATTTGGGGTCACGGTCCCAAGAGTCGTAGTCGGATGTCTAAAGATCCTATGGACGCAAATTTGGGGTCGCGGTCCCAAGGTTTTTTTTGGAGCGCAGTGAAGCCGTCTGAAGCCAAAGCGTAGTTAGTTGGTTAAAGATTGGACGAGGCGATGCTCGCGGACCCTGGCGTTGGTGCGCGCCACGGGATCGGGCGAGTCGGAGTCGTGGATCTAGCGAGTTCGAGGTCGCCGTCGTTTGGTGTTTTTCTTGAGCCCCCGAGCCCTATCGGGCCTTCATGGGGGTCGATGTGAGTATTGTGTGTTACCCCATCCTCGGTCCCTCATGATCGGAGGGGCTAAGTTTCGTCGCCTGTCCCGATCGCTCGGGCTCGAAGACTAGCTTGGTGAGTTCGCTAACGGGTGTGATCGAGTGAAATCCGGGTCCGTCGTTCATGACGGGGTTGGCATAGCCCTCTTGTGACATTCCACTACTCCTTTACCTGCAACCCGACAAATGCCTAGGTCATTCTAGAGACCGACCCAGGTGGCCTAATGGCCTCCCCTTCGATGGGGATTCTGTGGGCCTAGCGAGAGGTTTAGGATCGAACGAGAAGGTTGAGATGACCCAGTCTACCGGATCGGCGAGGGCCGCACGGTGCTCATCTACGGCTTTCTCCCCTGGCTCTGTTGGTTGCCCATATCGAATGAGGCAACCCCGCTTCGTGACGCAACACGGAGCGTTCTGATGCATTTCGCTGCACGTGCGATGCTTTAGTTCCCGAGCCCTCGGGCGGTTCATGCCCTAACCGTCCGGGGGTTCGGCAGCGTATGGAATGAATGCGTGTATGGATGTATGAATGTTTTAAAGAAACAGAGGGGGTTTTGATAGTGTTTACCTTGGTGACTGGTGTGACGGAGCTTGGAGAGCTTCAGTCAGAGACGTCCGACCGGGACCCATGCTCGTCGCTCGGGACGGAGTCGCCATGGCCCATATGGGGCCTCCCTTAGCTTCCTACTTATGTCCTGGTGTGGATACTGAGCGACTCGATCGACTCAGGGGGGCGGTCGGTCTTCCGACGGAGATTTCGTTTTAGGTTTCGCCTGGCCTGGGGGAGGCGGGAAGCCACCCGCGCGTGGTGGCGCTTTGGTTTTCGCGCCCAGTCATGTGATAGTGGTTGGGCATACCTCGGCCACGCTTTGCCTGCCCGGTGGCATTCCGTCTGACCCGGCGTTACTCCCGTCGGTCAGTGCGCGTCCCATCGTTTCCCATTCGTATGGGGGTAGGCGAAGAGTTTCGTGCTCACTTACCTTTTTCCTTTAAATAGGGGGAGGGAGAGGGTTCTCCGTCGTGGTCCTTTGCCTGTTCTCCAACTATTGTCCCTCTTCTTTCTTCCTTCTCACCGAGGGTGCCTAAATGCCGTGGTGGTTCCTAAGTGAGAGAGAGAGTGAGCGAGGGGGAGGACTTATAGATCCTTCTGTGAACCCGGAGCGTGATGTTGAACTAGAGATGATGCTGGTCTGTGAGGCCTTCTTCGGGATGGAGCCATGTGTAGATTCTCTCCGGTGGATCTTTACCGGATGAGCCTTGTCGGAGGGGAGGTTACTCATGATTGCGCCGGTGGAGAGTTCCGTGCCTACAACTGCTCAAGTCGGCCAGTTCATAAAGTTTGATGAGATTTCTTTCGGCCATGGCGACCATACCTTGGGAGCGGCGCCCCTAACTGAGCTGTCTCTCACTACATGAGAGAAGGCCAGAGCTCCATGTTCTTCTCACCGAGCATCCATAGGCGCGACGCCTTTGAGGTACCCGCGCTTTTTCAAAGTTTTGAAGGGGCGGGACCGAAGCGGTTTTCTGCGTTTTTAGGCAAAAGTCGTCGAGTGGCCGATAGTATTTGTAATAGAAAATGTAATAGTTAAGTTTTGTGGGTAAGTCCCCGTGTAAATGGTTTCTTTGTATCAATGAATACACCCGTACAGCCTCTGTGATGAAAACGCCATATCTGTTTCCTTGTTTTTGTCCTAACATGACCTTTGTTTTTACCCCTTTCTTTCTTGTACCTGCCTGTTTGTCCCATAGGGTGCGATTTTGGAAGCCCCGGGGCATGGCCCGCGAGGCTTGGTTGTTCATATCCATAGGGAAAGACAGAGTGCGTTCGGTTCGGGAGTAAGAACAAGGTTACGTATGGAAATCAAAGAAATGAAATGTGTTCCCGTTTGGGGAGAAAAAGTTGTATACCATGTGATAGTAAAGAAAAGAGAGGTGATACTCAATATTTGTATACTTATGGTGCCCCCGAGCGACCCAGGTCAAAAGTGTTCGGGCGGGGGCGCTCTTACAAGAGCATGTGTTTTAAGCGAAAGTGTTTTGACCAAATCTAAGGGAAGAAACGACGTAGCTGTTCAATGTTCCAAGTGTTGTTGAGAGCATTGCCATTGTTGTCCTCCTGTCGGTAGGTGCCCGGTCGGATTACTTCGGTTACCGTGTAGGGTCCTTCCCAGGGCGGAGAGAGCTTATGTTTTTCCTTTGTCGATTGGGTCCTTCGGAGCATGAGATCGCCGACTTCGAGTATCCTTCCTCTGATCTTCCTTTCGTGGTACCTGCGGAGGGTTTGTTGGTAGCGAGCGGAGCGGACGACGGTTGTCTCGCGGGCCTCTTCGATCAGGTCGATGCGTGTCTTGTTGAGCTTCCGTGGCTCGGTCGCGGTCGAAAGCTTTTACCCTTGGTGCGCCGTGGTCAAGGTCGAGAGGGCAACATGGCTTCTGCTCCGTAAGCCAGGAAAAAAGGCGTGAATCCCGTGGATCGGTTTGGGGTCGTTCTTAGGCTCCAGAGGATCGCTGGGACCTCTGCAACCCATCGCCCGGCATATTTGTTGAGCTGGTCGAAGATGCGTGACTTGAGTCCCTGGAGGACCATGCCATTGGCGCGTTTCGACCTGACCGTTAGTTCGTGGATGTCCGACCGAAGCCCAGTCGATTCTGATGACGTACCCATTGCTGAAGTCTAGGAACTTCTTCCGGTGAAGTTAGTCCCGTGGTCAGTGATGATATAGTTAGGAACACCGAATCGGTAGATGATGTCGAGAAAGAATTTGACCACCTCTTCCAAGCGGAGATTGGTGATGGGCTTGGCCTCTATCCATTTGGTAAACTTGTCGACTTCTACGAGTAGGTGAGTGAAACCGCCTGGGCCTTTTTTGAGAGGTCCTACCATGTTGAGGCCCCAGACCGCGAATGGCCAGGTGATTGGGATGGTTTGGAGTTCTTGTGCTGGTAAATGGGTTTGCAAAGCGTAGAACTGGCATCCTTCACATCTGCGGACGACCTCCTCTGCGCCTTGTAGCGCGGTGGGCCAGTAAAAACCTTGACGAAAGGTTTGTCCGACCAGAGACCTTGGGGCCGCATGATGCCCACAGATCCCGGCATGGAATTCGAGGAGGATCTGCTTTCCCCGGCTGGCGGGGACGCACTTCATGAGCACTCCTGACGGACTCCATTTGTAGAGTTCGCTACCGAGCGACGACGAAGGTCTTGGCGCGTCGAGCGATTCGTCGGGCTTTAGTTCTTTTAGGTGGGAGAACCTCCTCGAGGAGGTAGGCGATCAGTGGTGCTCGCCAGTCGGTTTGATCAAGCACCAATACGGCGACATCCACGGGTGACGTCATCATAGAGGTACCGGGATCGGAGCCCCCGAGCGCTGGCTTGACGTTGGGGTCGGAGCCCCCGAGCGCCGACTGGGCATCGGGGTCGGAGCCTCCGAGCGCGGCTGGCCGTTGGGCGTGTCTGGTCTGGACCTTCCGAGATGCGGGCAGATGACTCGTGGACGTCGTTGATGAAGACCCCGCTCATGGATGGATCCCACCTGGCGGCTAGTTTTGCGAGGAAATCGGCGGTGGCGTTGTCCCTTTGAGGGACGTGATGTAGTTCGATTCCCTAAAATTTGTCCTCGAGCTTGTGCAACTCTTGGCAGTATGCTGTCATGAGGGGGCTTTTGCAAGAGGACTCCTTCATGACCTAATCAACGACTAGTTCTGAGTCGCCATGGACATAGAGTCACGTAGCCCCGAGCTTGATGGCGATGCGTAGTCTGTTGATAAGCGCCTCATATTCCATGGCGTTGTTTGAAGCCGAGAAGTGGAGGCGGATGGCGTAGCGAGCCTACTCCCGTCTGGGGAGATAAAACCACTCCAGCCCTCGAGCCTAAGGCCACTATGGACCCGTCGAAGTACATTGTCTAGTACTCATGGGAGACGTCTGGGGTCGGCAGCTGGACCTCCGTCCACTTGGCGACAAAGTTCGCGAGAGCCTAGGACTTAATTGTGATGGCCCATGAGTTCAAGGGCCCACTTAGAGATTCGTCCCGACGGCGTCGTAGTTGCGGATGATGTCTCCGAGTGGGTATGAAGTGACAATTGTGACCTTGTGGTCGGTGAAGTAGTGTAGGAGCTTCCTAGTGGCCATTAGCACGGCGTATAGGAGTTTCTGCACCTAGGGGTACCGGACCTTGGGGTCAGTAAGTACGTCTCTCGATGAAGTATATGGGTCGCTGTACCTTGAGCTGGTGTCCTGGTTCCTCTCTTTCGATGACTAGGGCGGCACTCACCACATGGTTACTTGCCACGACGTAGAGGAGGAGGGGTTCTCCCCATTTGGGAGCGACAAGGATTGGGGCTGACGTCAGGGATGTTTTGAGGCTTTCGAGAGCCTACTGGGCTTCCTCAGTCTAGACGAAGGCGTCCGTCTTTTTGAGGAGCTTATAGAGTGGCATCCCCCATTCACCGAGCCGAGAGATGAAGTGACTAAGGGCCGCCAGGTAGCCGGTGAGCCTTTGTACACCCTTTACGTTGTGTATGGGTCCCATGTTGGAGATGGCTACGATCTTTTCGGGGTTGGCCTCGATGCCGCGCTCGGATACAATGTATCCAAGCGGTTTCCCTTTGGAACCCCGAAAATGTATTTTTCGAGATTCAGCTTGATGTTGAACCTTCGGAGGTTTGTGAACGTTGCGGCCAAGTCTGCGATCAGGTCACAAGCTCAAGCCGTTTTGACCACTATGTCATCAACATAGACGGCGATTGTTGGTTTCGGCCGTTCAGCCTGATCAGGCTGATCAGGCGGGTCGATTTGGTCGGCAAAGCATGGCTGCATGCACCTTTGGTAGGTGGCGCTAGCGTTCTTCGAACCAAAAGGCATGGTCACGTAGCAGTACGAACCATACGGGGTGATAAACGAGGTCACGAGCTGATCAAAATCTTTCATTATGATCTGGTGATAGCCGGAGTAGGCATCCAGAAAGGAGAGGATCTCGCAACCCGAGGTAGAGTCAATTATCTGGTCTATGCGTGGTAAAGGAAAGTGATCCTTTGGGCACGCTTTATTAAGTCCAGTATAATCGACGCATATTCTCCACTTCCCTGTCTTTTTTCTGACAAGGACGGGATTAGCGAGCCAGTCGGAGTGGAAAACCTCCCTGATGAATCCGGCTGTCAGGAGCTTGGCGATCTCTTCGCCTATGGCCCTGTGTCTCTCGTCGTCGAAACGACGTAGGCATTGCTTGGCGGGCTTTGAGCCTAGGATAAGGCATAGTGCATGCTCGGCGACCTCCTGCGGTATCCCCGGCATGTCAGAGGGCTGCCATGCAAAGACATCGCGATTGTCGCGCAGGAAGTCGACGAGCTCGCATTCCTATTTGGTCGGGAGCTGGGTCCCGATTCGTACCGTTTTGGCTGGATCAGCAGGGTCGACACCCATCGCCTTGGTTTCCTTGAGCGAGCGGAAGGCCATTGAGGAGGCCGGTTTGCTGCAGTCTGGGACTACTGGAGTTGACGACTCCCCGAGCCACGGGAGCTCGGATGAGTTGACGACCGCGGTGGCGAGCTCGTAGTGCTCGCGGTCGCACACGAAGGCGTGCGAGAAGGCGCTACTTACGGTGATGACACCGTTCGGCCCCGGCATCTTCAGCTTGAGGTAGGTGTAGTTGGGAATGGCCATGAACCTTACGTAGCATGGCCGTCCCAAGATAGCGTGGTAGGACCCTGGAAAGTCCACCACCTCAAAGGTGAGGACCTCCGAGCGGAAGTTATCCCGGTTGCCGAATGTGACGGGCAGATCGATCTGTCCGAGCGGGTATGCCTGTGCTCCCGGGATCACCCCGTGGAAGGGGGAGCCCGCCGGGCGGAGCTCTGACCGGGGGATGCGCATGGCATCGAGGGTGTCGATGTACAGGATGTTGAGGCCGCTCCCTCCGTCCATCAGCACCTTGGTGAGGCACTTCTTGAGGACGATGGGGTCGATGACGAGCAGTAGAGTCCTGGTCTCGCGATGTAGGAGGGATGGTCCCTCTGATCAAAGGTGATTGGGGATGCTGACCAGCTGAGGAAGGAGGGGACGGCCGTCTTGGCGGCGCACGCCTCCCTATAGCATACCTTATGCTGGCGTTTAGTCCAAATGGCGTCGAACCCTCTGAAGATCATGATGCACTCCTTGGGCTCAGGGAAACCGTCTCCATCCTTGCCTGTGCCTCCTCTCTTGGCTGCCAGGTCCTTGCCGTCTCCCTCCTTTGACCCGCTGGCCTGTCGGAGGAAGCGTTTGAGGAGTTCGCACTCCTTATAGAGATGTTTGACAGGGTAGGCGTGGTTAGGGCACGGACCATCCATGAGTTTGTTGAAGTGGTCAGGCAGTCCCTGTTGGGGCTGCCTAGGCGTGCGATCAGCCACGGCGACCAGCGCGGCGTTGTCTGACCGGCGCCGATCCTTCTTGTTCTTCTTGCCCCTCTGAGTGGAGGGGCCTTCGTCTGGATCCGCGCGCTTGGGCTTGCCTTGGTCCCGGCCTCCATTGAAAACCGCTCCGACTGCCTCCTCGCCGAGGCGTGGTTGGTGGCAACGTCGAGCAAATCACGGGTGGTGCGGGGTTTTCGGCAGCCAAGCTTGTGGATCAGGGACTCGCAGTTAGTCCCGGAAAGGAATGCGTTGATGACGTCCACGTCAACGACATCAGGGAGGGAGTTGCATCATTGAGAGAACCTGCGGATGTAATCCCGCAGGGACTCGCTGGGCTCCTGCTGATAGCTCTTGAGGTCCCAGGAGTTCCCCGGGTGGACGTACGTCCCCTAGAAATTCCCGACGAAGACCCTCTTGAGGTCCGCCCAGTCGCGGATGCTGTCGTGTGGAAGGAATTCAAGCCATGCCCGAACATGTTCCCCCATGCAAATGGGAAGGTATTGGATGATGAAATAGTCATCGTCCACTCCTCCAGCTCGACAGGCGAGCCGAAAGTCTTTGAGCCAAATGCATGGGTTTGTCTCCCCGGTGTATTTGGTGATGTTGGAGGGAGGTCGAAAACGCTGTGGGAACGGTGCCCTCCGGCTGCGCCGGCTGAAGGCCCGTGGCCCCGGACCCTCAGGGCTGGGGCTCCGGTCGTCCGGCCGGCGACCATGCCTAGGGCGTGTTTCACCGCTTCCCTCAATGGTTTGGTCGGGATCTGTGTCGCCCACCGCCGTGTGGCGGTCGTTGTTGCCGCATCGGGCCCGATGCCAGTCGTTGATGACGCTATGAGCGTCCTGGTGCGGGTCGGGCCGCTCGCGTGCTGACGGTCGGTGTGGAGCAGGCGCCCGGTCAAACCACGGCGTGGCTGCCGCACCCCGAGCTGAGCCTGATGGCTGTGGCAGCGAGCGCACGGAGCGATCCGGTTGGCGTGTCCCCGTCCCCCCGGTGGGGAGAGAGGGCGCGGGTCGGAGTCACGACGCGGAGTTTTCCGCCTGCTGGACAGCGGCGGCCTCTACTAGAACCCGGAGGTTCCGGTAGACGGCTCGTTCCTAGGGGTCGATGGGCTCGGGGACACCACGCAGGAGCATTGCCGCGGCAGCGATGTTCTGGCCGGCTCAGGCGAATTGCGAGACGTTGTTTCCCTTGTTCAAAATGTCGTGCTGGACCTATTGAGCGCGTCCCTGAGGCGCCGCCCGCCGGGCCATCCGCGCATGGGGCACAACATGCCACGATGATCGTGCCAGCGCAGGTGGCGGGTTCTGCGTCGTTGTCGTAGTTCCTCGGCGTCGCTTGCACAAACGCGAGGGCCTCCACACACGCGTGTCTAGAGGGGTGTGAGTTTGCGCAGACTCGGCGACCACCGGCGGTTGTGCTGGACGATCCGCCATGGCGCATTCCTGGGATGGGTGGTGGCGGGACGCCACATCACCGATGCTGGAACCATCGCTCTCGCCCTCGTTATCTGGGAGTTCGTGGGAGGCGGCAGGAGCGGAGCCTGCCATTCCTACAAATTCGAACGTGAGGGGGGATGGCGCTAGCGTCCTTCGGAGCCCCCGAGCGTCGGCGTCCACGGAGGATGCGAGGCCATAGGGGAACCGAACGTACGGTGTCCGTGGCGTGGGTGGTGCGGTCCCTCCAGATGATTGGTGGGAGGTAGTAAATAAAGGGTGAATAAAGGTACGCATATTACTTATAGTGGGGTTTGAGCAGGGAGTTTGCTCGGAATGAAGCGCAGATGTCGCGCCGTTGAGGTCGCACGTCCCGGAGTCGATGGAGAACGTCTCTCCGACGGGTGCTGGGTCACGAGTCTCCTCGCGGAGGTGGAGTATGCCAAGCCGGTTGGCGATGAAGTCCAGGCTTGCAAAGAGGAAGGCCTGGGATGGCTCGAGTACGAGTGGAACCCGCATGCCCGCAGGCGAGAGTACGGGATACTCCAGTGAGCCGAGGTGAATCACGTCGCCCGAGCCCCCCGTGGTGGGGGTGGCGGAAAAATGGGCCATCCGATGACCAAAAAGTGTTGAACGTACAGCGTCTTTCCCCACGAACGGCGCCAACTATCGGTACAGAAAGTGACCAACTAGTGAATATTTGTAGTTTTGCTGTACATTGTGATCGGAGGTGGCCTAGCACTCAATGACATAGGATTTAGACTGGTTCGGGCAACGTGCCCTACGTCCAATGTGGGTCTGGTGGTGACTTTATTCCTGAGCCTAGGTGCTCAAAGTCTGTAGTGGGGTTACAAACGAGAAGGAGAAAGGAGGGGTGTACGAGAGGCCCGGTCGGTCCGACCGGAAGGGCCGAGGGCGACCGGAACTCCGCTATAAGCTAGGTGTTCAAGCGTGTGCTTGAGGGGTTTCTGAGCTATCGATCTAGTGAGCCTAAGCTTGAAGAAGTGGACCTCTGGAAAATCGATCTCCTTTGTTGGAGGGAGCATCCCCTTTTATAGATAAAGGGGATGGCTTTAAGGTGAGATGGAGAGAGTACGGATGTTTCTAAGTCTTGTTGCCCACGCCGAATGAGGATAGTGATGATGGTTGGCACGCATAACACTGTTGATGTCGCTGTAGAATGTCAAGTGCACATGGGGGTTGCGTTGGCTTCTTCAGAAAGGGTGGACGTCGGTACCAGTGAAATGTGGTTAGTATATGAGGAGTCCCACCACGTGTACCAGGTATGGTGAATCCTGGTGCCCACTATTGATGCCTAGAGGCATGTGGGGGCCTTTTTGCCGTATGGGAGCTCCAACGGCGCCTACAATACTATAGACATAAATGTCGGCGCTACACAATACTGTAGACACCAATGTCGGTACCTCCCATACTGTTTGTGTCAGGTCGGTTGTGGAGCACTGTTCCCGCAGGCGTACAGGGTATGGTCCTGGTACCGTGTTTTGACTTTGTCGCTGCTTTCTCCGTTCGCCCCTGGTCCCTTCCGAGTGGGAATCCCGGGTCGGATGGCTCCAGTCGGTACTGGCCGTGCTAGTCGGAGAAGAGCGGTAAGTAGGCTTCTACGAGCCTCCGGTTGGAGACGCGGGGTCGGAGTAGGAAGCAGCGTTTTGGGTCAGGCCTTCCGATCGGGAGTCCGCCCGGAGGTGCCCGGCGCCCGAGGCGAGCGCTCCGATCGGAGAGGTGGGCCGAAAAAGTTGTCGAGCGGGCGTTCGTTCTTTCGGTGGACCTTCTGGTCGGCGACCGGTCTATCCCCGGCTCGTTGTTTTTTAGACTTTTTGGGCCGGCCCATGAGCTGCAGGCTATTCTCTGGGCCCGAGCCCGGGCGTCGAAGCCGGTCCTCGAGGGACCCCGGGTTGATGAACCCGACAAAACCTGTTATGTGTTCTGAATAATCGATGGCTGAACCTCCCCTTGCCTTCTTCCCTTTGTACTCTTCCAGCAAAATCTGAACTAGGCTCAAGGTCCAGGCCCATGCGACGGCCCAGCCATAGCTGATCCCTAACATCTGTCCTCAACGTCAGATAGAATCTGACTGAGCTGGTCCGTTGGGGACGGCCTTACTTTCTCAAATGGTGAGTGTAATGGGATCTCGTCAAACACACCTTAAAACAACTTACATTCTCGAATGGTGTGTCCGTGTTGTTAGTACAACTGTACATCCTAATGAACTTATATTTTCCAGAGGAAATACTATTATTACCAAGGAACAAACAAATGAGACATCTTAGGTCCAGTTTAGTTGCAAAAAATTTTGCAAAATTTTTCAAAATTCCCTGTCACATCGAATCTTTGGATGCATGTATGAAGCATTAAATATAAATAAAAAATAAAACTAATTACACAGTTTAGACGAAATCCACGAGACGAATCTTTTAAGCCTAATTAGACTATGATTGGACACTAATTGCCAAATAACAACGAAAACTGCTACAGTGCCATTTTACCAAAATTTTTGGCATCTAAACAAGGCCTTAGTCCAAATCATTTCCTCCTTTGCACTTCATACTTTTATGCAGAGGATAGATCGTCTCTGACCAGTGTACCGCTAAAGATTGAAAGGCATTTTACTGTTTGTCTCACACTCTCACTAGAGGCAAGAATAGATAGGGTGCAGGTTAGCACATTTTACTGGTTTTGAAGTGCGGCATGCATGATGCTTGCTCCTCACAAGCAACACAGCTACTGCATATTGCTATATTGGCTTCTTCCTGCATCCACTGTCAGTTTATTGGGTCCAATCCCTGTGCAATCCTTGCGTTGATGCTGGAGTAGAGTTCATCTCCTGAGCCCGAGGAAGGAGAGGACGAAGGCGAAGTAGTTGAAGCGGTAGAGGTAGCGCATCAGGGTGACCTTGCTCTCGTCCCACGGCGGGTACCTCAGTGTCAGCTCCACGAGGTAGCCCCGCTTCATGACCGCCTTCTTGTGGCTGAACATCTCGAACGAGTACTTCTCATGGTACTGCCCGAACCCGCTCTGCCCGACGCCGCCGAACGGGAGCCCGTCGATCGCGTACTGCGAACAACACAAGTCAACCACCAGAAGAATATCTATGAGATGATGAATTTCTGCCTACGCGACGCCTAGTAGGAGGGAGTACCTGCACTACCGCGTCGTTAAAGGTGACGCTCCCGGACAACGTCTCGTCCACGATCCGTCGCCGCAGCGCGGCGTCCTGGGTGAACGCGTAGATGGCGAGCGGCTTCGGCATGGCCTTCACGAAGGCGATGCTGTCCTCGATCTTCTTGACCGGTGTGTACTCAATCAAAAAGAAAGTTTCAGACTTCAGTTCGCCGGCCAGACACGGGAGCAAAAGGCGCCACCTGCCACAGGCTTCACGAATTTACCGTGATGATCGGTAGCAGGGGGCGAATATCTCCTCGGTCATGATCGCGGAGTCCAGCGGTGGGTTCAGCAGTATCGTAGGCTCAATGTACCTGGGACAGTTTCGTCAGAGAACAGTGACCCTGTCGATCTACACACAGGAAGCCCGTTGGCAAATCACTGAATGTTCAGAAACTCACAAGTTCTTGGCGTCCATGGAACCGCCGTGCAGGACGGACGGTGCCACGGACCTGTCTTTCAGAAGGTTACTCAGCCTCTCGAAGTGGCGCTCGTTCACGATCCGTGCCATGCGAATATGCGATCCGTTTCCTGGAAGAACCTCTTCAGCGTCGACTTGAGCACCTTGATCTTCAGAGCGAGCCAAAACGCAACGCATGCACAACGAGAAACCCACGTCAGTTGCAAACATTCTCGCATGGTCTATTTTATTTAAGCAGGATCAGTGACAAGCTGGGGGTTTAATCAAACAGTAGGCAGCTGTGCACCAGGATGGGCGCGAAGCTCTCCTCGACGAGCACGTAGTCGATGGCGATGCAGGCCTGTGCGGCACAGGACGACCACTTGCGCCCGCGATGATGCGGTTCACCGAGATCTGCAGGTCCCGGGCGCTGCCCATGGCGTCGAAGATGCACGGGCACTTGCCGCCCAGCTCCAGCGCGACGGGCGTCAGGTGCCTGAACGCCGCGGCCATCACGGCGTACGTGGGGCAATGGACAGAAGTGCTGAAGTGACCGCCCTGATCGAACTTGTGCTTCCGCAAACGCTTTGGCTGCCACCATCAGGACATCGGGCAAAAAAATTTGGTAGCTTACCGGTGAAGAGGACCTTGTCCCAGCGGTGCTCCATGAGCTGCTCGCCGACCTCCGGGCTGCCCTGGACGACCTTCACCGCCGAGGGGTCCATGTACCTCCCGATGTTGTCGGCCAGGAACCTGGAGGTGCGCGGCGAGAGCTCCGACGGCTTCAGGGCCACGGCGTTCCCGGCCGCTACCGCCCCAATCAGCGGCTCCAGCGACAGACCTGCGTCTGGAACCAGCGCACGTGACATCACTGAGTACGTATGTATGTCCCGTACTTGCAAAACTCTGCACCTATGGCTATCATAATGTGATATTGATGGTCGTAGGCAGTAGCACTCGAACAATTTTTTACGATTACGACCGAGTACCGACTGCCTGCGGGGTGGTAAAATGATGAACGTACATACTCCTAATCTTGGAGTGGTTACTGCAAGGACGACATTTTGGACAATTTCGGCTGGCTGGAGCAGGAGTGCTGGACAGGACAGCTGGTAAATTGGCTAGTCGCCAGTACAGAAGGAACCAACCTCACCAGGGCACTCGGACAATCTTGCTCGCTAGCTTAAGATTAGCAGCCACGGTAATGCTATGCAAGGCTCAGTCAGTTCAAGCTCTGCGCATTGAAACCACTCTCTTGCGCTCTCGCTCAGCATGTGGCCGCTGAACGCCTGATTGCCTGAATCGATGTCTTACGCCACCGCATTCAGGGTGTGCTGCTGAAAGCCTGAAACCTTCAAACTAGACAGCCGATTGGAAGGACGGGACGGGAATTGCCCGTCAAGTCAGAAAGGCACATGGAGCTTCTGAAAGAACGTATGAAAGGCTGTTCACTGTGTTGCCCCTGCCCTGAATCCGGTACAAGTACAACTGTGCTGGCTGCTGTATGCTGGCCCTGCCTCTAAAGTACGTATTCACATGGCACTAGCTGCTCTGTATGACTGTATCGATCTATCGGAGCTCTTGGTGATGCTTGCAACCATTTTCCCATACGAGTGTTCTTTTCGGTTTAGTTTGCTTCAGAGTTAATAGGGCATGTCATGTGGTTTTGAGTCGTTTGACCTGTATCCAAAACCAGTTTTTTGACGAAAATATGCAAAACCATTTGCTAGAAACATCGTTAAATCTCTTGGTGCAGTTTCATCAAACGATTAGATCGCACCATGCCACCATTAATTGTGATAGCTTTAGGGAAAGAGAAGGAAAACATGAAGTGAGGACTTGCAATCACTATACTAGATCCTCACAGCGTCTGCCGGTGACAGGTTTAATGTGTGCCCCGTGGACAACGAGTGTTTGTGTTTTCTCAACCGTTGGACTGATGTCCGTCCAGACGAGATGTTGCATATGCAACTCGAAGTTAGTATCTTATAGCGCACTCATTGTGGGATTCAGACTTTTTTCCAGAAGGGTTTTGTGAAACAAATTTTCAAGGGTTTTGTGAAACAAATTTTCTCCATAAGTAAAACATTTTATTCTTTTTGGGAGCTGCACACTATGACTTGAAATTCTTCCTTTTTGTGAAATTTGTTCTTTTTGTACTAGCAACATTTTGTCCTTTCTTTTTGTACTCAAGCAAAACATTGCTTTCCTAAACGACTAGCAATACTTAGTCTAAGTGTTGTACTCCCTTCGTCCACAAATGAAAGGACTTCTTGATTCTATAGGACAATTTCCAGCCGAGTCAAATGAACTCGAAAAGTATCTCCACTCATCGTTCAGACTTTTTTCTTTTGTGTAAGTAAAACATTTTTGGGAGCAAATTCTTCCTTTTTGTGATATCCAAGAAATTTTTTAGGAATCCTTTCTTTTTTGTACTCAAGCAAAACATTGCTTTCCTAAACGACTAGCAATACTTAGTAAGACAAATGACATTCATAGGACAATAACCATCCCTAATTATATCATATTTTAGGGACATTATGTGGTAAGACAAATGACACATATAACCATCCCTAATTATCATATTTGGGTTGATGATAGACATTAATAGTAGGCATGCATGTGAATGTTGTCTTTTGTAGTGTTGTTCACCTAGGATTCCTTAATTCGGTACCCCTCCGTTCCAAATTATAAGTCACGTTGATTTTTTCAGTACATTCATTTTGCTATATATCTAGACATAAATTATATATAGATGTATAACAAAATGGATGTACAAAAAAATAAATGCAACTTATAATTTGGAACGGATGGAGTAAATTTTGAACTCTAAACCCTTATATTCCATGACAGATGGAGTAGGCTATTGTCCCTCGTTAAAGCTAAAGGACCAGCTTCTGATTGTTGCAATTAAAGAGCAACTACCCCCTGATTGGCACAATCAAAGGGTGTTCTGCTCCTGGATTATGCAATTAAATAGATCTAGTGAGTACTCATAACTCCTTATATTCGTGGGCAGATTTGAAATGGTAGAAGTCCTTATATTTGTAGACGAGGGAGTACAAATCAATGTACTTTGTGCAGAGATGGTGTATTGGTGTGTGCTACTCAAGGATGCTGATGGTCGGAGGGTTTGAGGAACAAAATGATCTAGTCAAAACATGGCTGTAAGATTTCAAAGGGCCCCAACAAGGGTAACTTGGAAGATCTAATGTTAATGGATTTTGTTGGTAGATGTGTTATGTCTATAGCCACTGGTTTAGTTTCTACTCCCTCCGATCTTTGTTCAAAAAAACGATGCAATCTAATTCAAACCATCTCAATAAAAAAGTTTAATAATTATAATATCAAATAAGTATTGTTAGATCATTATTATGGAGTACACTTTTATAGTATACCAATATGATATTATAAATGTTGATAACTCTTTTCAATAAATATGGTCAAACTTAAAATATTTGGATTTAGAACAAATGTTTGGTTGTGTACCTAGGGGGTTTTTATTGGCTTTCTAGGAAAGATAGGTTGCCCTCGTCAACGAAACATTTTATTGTTCTATCTAGTGGAACTGTTTTTCCTGAGTGCAACATTTTTGGTTCCCAACTATACAACTTTCTTCAGATGTTCCATCTGGAAAGAATCGTTTCATGATGAAGACAAAAATATATTACACTAACTAGTATTCCCTCCGTTTTAAAATTACTCTCAGACATCTTGTTTGATTGTCATGACTTATTCTATCGGTAGAGATACTTTAATAATAATTTATTTATTATATAATTTACATAAAAATTTTGAATAAGACGAGCGATCAAACAAGATGTCTAAAAGTGAAAAACGTCATTTATTTTAGGATGGATGGAATAGACGAAAATAATGGTTTGGGCCCATTTGCCATAGACGTGCCACAATATGATGAAAGGAGAGGGAAGAAGCGGCCCTACGGCGGCGCCAGGTACTGTCAACATACGCGATCCATCGGAGGACAGAAATTAAAGCATCAAAGCTAATGTGGTCTTCGTTCTAGCATCAGTAGCTATCAGTAGGGTGAGTGATTAGCACCAGGCCGGGCACCTCTCGGAGGTTATCTTAACTCCTTAGGAACGCGTGACTGTCCGAGTGGAGTGCTTGAGCATCAAAACTAGTTGTAGCATCAGTCGCTGTCAGTAGGCTCCGTTATTAGCACCAGTTGCAATTGCCCCACTGTCGGAGGTATCTTAAGTCGCTAGTAGAACTAGGAACGAGTGGAGTGCTTGATCGCCACCCAACACCAAACCTATTAGAGCAAGTATTATAAGACCGATTCAGCCAGCTGAATCCCGGGTCACGTAGGAAAGAAGCGTGATGTGGCAGAGAGAGAAATGAAGAGAGAAGATGAGCCGGCGCTAAACTCTCCGCCCGGCTGAATGGCTCACACCGCCCGTTCCCAGCCAATGGCAGGCAATAAGCCTTGGCGCTTGCTCCCTGCCACCTTCCTCTCTCTCTCTGGATAAGCATTAAATACTGCTTGATACAGCCAACCTCTTAGCCAGCTTGTTGGATATTACTTACTGCATAGATATTACTTACTGCATGTGACGTGGCATAAGCACTCAGCCGGCAGTCGGCTGGCTTATTAGCCATGCTCTTAATAACGTAGCTGAAGCAAAACAAAACCGGACAGGTAGATGCAGCAGCAGCTAGCATCACTACAGTGGAGAGTAATTGGAGTCCTACGTGCGCAGGACACGTACAGACTGGCGTTATAAGTACTGTGCTAAATAAACGTAGGCCTGGTTTTATATCTGCAACGTGTCGGGGCCTGAATCTTCTAGGTGCGCCGAACGCCGGAACTAGGTGAAATTGGCCCTCTTCACTTCTCTTATAATCTGTCTTTTTCAGCTTATTTTTTCAGCTGAAATAATGTTTTTCTCTCGCAACGTGTTTCGGCTAGGGAGAAGTTTTATCATGAATGGAAGATTGTGATTTTCCTCTGAAGAGTCCGAAGACAGGAGGCCGATATGATTGATAGTTACCCAAGGGGACGTTCCAGCAGGAGAAGATGAGGACGACCCCGAGCGGCTCCGGCACCACCTGCGCGGTCGCCGGAAAAGCGATCAGCGGAACCCACACCTGCGTTCGCAGGCACAGCACAGAGGCGTGAGAACTGGGCCGGTCGGAGCAACGGCTGCTCGAGCTCGACCGATCGATCGTCTATTCTGATTTCTGAAGCATTTTGCCGTGCCGTGCCTTCCCCGGCGTCATCCATTTGCCGAGCTGCTGCAGCGCGCCGTTGGTGGACTTGATGAGCAACCTGTTAGGTTTGATCTCCCACCAGGTAGGTCCAACGGTCTTTTGGGCCTTGTTCTCGCGCTCTGATCGGGGGCGCCCAACCCTATATGGTTGGTGGGTCTCCGTCGCACAGCGCTATAAAGGAAAGGTGGGGGCCGGGGCTCGCAGCACGAGGTTCACCGCGCCGCCAGTCACCTCACCGACATCCTAACCCTAGACCCGATCTTGAGAAGGGACGCTGCCAGCGACGGAAAGCACCACCGACGCCGGCAACGCCACCCCGACGCACACGTCGCCGCCGAGGACACCACATCGCCGACTCCCTCTCCACCGAACGTCGCTGTCGGCGCGCAGATGGCGTCCGTCAATGAAATCCCAGCCGAAGATTCGACAACTACGGCATTTGATGGTTTGCAACCTATCACCCCCTTTCTCTCTGTCTCTCTGTGATCCTGAACACCTATTCCTACTACCAATACATCCCGATCCGATGAACATGCCTAAAAATGAACTCTAACAATGGTACCAGAGCCACGGTTCGACAAGAAATCAGATCGGGTAAGTGAAACCGACCGATCTGATACGGATCGGGAAAGAAAATAGAAAACCGAACCCTAAGACCTAACCCTAATTCCCCAAATCAAATCTGAAGAAGGGATTGAAGAAGGGGAAAATGGAGGGTCGGATTCTGAGAACCCTAGACACAAATCCGAAAGAAAGAAAGAAGGGTCGAAACCCTAACCCTAACCCCAAGTTTTCCATTCGGATGAACGAAAAGAAAGAAATCAAAAGCAAAGAAAATGAATCGGCAAGAACAAACCCTAACCCGAATCGGCAAGAACAAACCCTAACCCTAACCCTAGTTTTTTTCCCATTCGGATAAACCCGAAAAGAACAACTCAAAGAAAGAAAGGGGAAAGTAGGGGTAGGGTTAGGGTGCATCGGATGAACTTTTTCGCCGGCGCCGGAGAAGAAGCCGAGCCGGGGGCGCGGGCTCGCCGGGCTCGGCCAAGGGAGCGTCGCGGCCAGGCCGCTTGACGGCGGCGTGCTCACCCGTTGGGGAGCACGCGCGCCGGCGAGGGGGCCGGCGACGGCGCAAAGGACCGCTCGCTCGTCGCTCTTTCGCTCTCAGTTGCGGCTCGCTGCTGCGGCTGAAGAGAGATGAGAGAGAGCGGCGAAGAAGAGAGAGAAAGGGAAGGGTCGAATGGCTAGGGTTTCTAGGGTGCCGGCCGCGGCGACGCTTTTGATCGGCGCGAAACGGCCGCTCGGCCGTCGGATCAGATCGAACGGTCGAGTTTCGCTGGGCCAACTCGCCGGCCCAGGCGGGCGTGAGGGCGCGCGGCGCTTTGCCGGCCCAGGCCCAGGTTGCGGCCTGGGTGCGGCATGTGCGCGCGAGGACCGCTGGGCCGAGCCGTTTTCAGCGCGTCTTGGGCCGCGCTGGGCTGAAAGAAGAAGAAAATTTTTCTTATTATTTTCTAGGAGCAATTTTAAATGCATATTTTGATGAATTTGAATGATTTTGATACAATTTTCTGTGCAAATTTTATCCAACGATATTTTGCTCAGAAAACAGTGAATTTTTTAGTGCTTCTGGAAAATAATAATATGAAAAGATTATTAATGTTTCCGCTGTGCATGATAATTATTGTTCTCTTTGATTAAATTTGAACCAACGGGATAATTTAATTTTAAGAGAAATGAATTTCTGATAATTTTGATGCGATTATGATATTGTTATTTTCTGACCAACGTTGTTAATAACAATATTATAATTTTTTGATCCATTAGAAATTGTGCATTAATTTTACTTCTGCCCAACGGTGATGTAAAATGTTTGCATGGATGAATTATAAGTTTTAATTTGACCAACGTTGAGTTAAAGCATGGAATTTTATATATAAATGTTTCTTACTTACTCTGGTGTGATTTCAGGAGGCAAATGCATTGTGAACATTGCCAACATCCCGACACTCAATGGAACCAATCACCGTGTGTGGCGGGAGAAGTATGAATTTGAACTTGCGTTGGGAGAGGTCGATTTTGCCATCACCTCACCGTGTCCTACTGAGCCAGAGGACCCGGTGAGAGGTGACAATGAATCTGACGCTGATTTCGCTTCTCGGAAGCGTGATCATGCTGAAATAAGAATGAAATATGACCTTGAACATAGGCAATGGACTCTCTCCAACCGCAAGTGCCTGTTGGTAGCCAAAGCCACCATAGAAGAACAGATAAGGGGCTCAATCCCTGAATGTGCTACTGCCAAAGAATATCTTGAGAAAATCAAGAGTCAGTTTACTGGGTCTACCAAGGCCACAGCAAGTTCACTGATTAAGAAGCTTGTGAATGTGAAATTCACTGGTGATAGCATAAGAGAGCTCATTTTGAAGATGAACACTACGGCATCTAAGCTAAAAGAAATGAATTTGAAGGAGGAGGATTTCCTGATTCATTTGATTTTTACTTCTTTGCCAAAAGAATATGACACCTTCATTGTAAACTATAATATGCAGCCTGAAAGATGGGGCATAGAAAGACTCATCTCAATGTGTGCTCAAGAAGAGGAGATGATAAAGTCCTCACAAGATGAATCTGCTCATTTTGTGAAGGACAACAAAAGAAAGAACTTTAATGGCAAGAATTCTAAATTACAAGGAAAACCTAAGTGGGATAAGACCTCTTCCTCCAGTTCACAGGGAAAGAAACCCCAGGATTCTGAGAATCAACAGTATGGTGGAGCTGAAAAAGATCAGTGCAAGCACTGCTTCAAGAAGGGACACTACAAGAGGGATTGTCCAGACTTCCTGAAATCTCTGCTAAAGAAAGGTGATGAATTTATTACATTTGTAGATGAATCCATGTATTTATGTTATGATAAATCCACTTGGTGGGTTCATTCAGGAGCAACTACTCATTTTGCAAATTCTTTACAGGGGTTAAGTGGGACGAGAACCTTGCAAAGAGGAGAAAGAACGATTAAAGTTGCAAATGGAGTGCAAGCCAATGTTGAAGCCATTGGAGTTTTTTCTTTAGAATTGAATAATGGTTTTGTACTTAGACTTAAAGAAGTACTTTATATTCCCTCTTTGCGTAGAAATTTGATAAGTGTTTCGAAACTTGATGATGATAGAATTGATTGCCATTTTGGTGATGGCAAGTGTAAGATACTGGTTAATAATAAATGTGTTGGTCTTGCCTTCCGACAAGATAAGCTTTATTTATTATCTCTTGCTGAGAATGCGAACAATATATGTGATGAGAATGTGAATGATTCCCCATCTACGGATGTAACTAAGAAGCGGAAGAGAATTGATACTGTCTCTTCAAAATTATGGCATTGTCGCTTGGGTCATATTTCGAGGGGGGGAATGGAATGATTGGTTAAGGAATCAATTCTCCCGCACTTAGAATTTTTAGATTTAGAACAATGTATTGATTGCATCAAAGGAAAGTATGTCAAGAAAATTAAGAAAGATGCCAAACGAAGCACAGGAATTTTAGAAATAATCCACATAGACATATGTGGTCCTTTTCCTATGAAAAGTGTGGATGGTTATGACTTATTTATAACATTCACAGACGACTACTCTCGTTATGGCAATATTTATCCAATTAAAGAAAGATCAAAAGCATTGGATAAATTCAAAATATTTAAAGCTGAAGTTGAAAATCAGCACAATAAGAAAATCAAGATAGTACGATCAGACTGAGGTGGAGAGTACTATGGGCGACATACCCCATATGGCCAAATTCCTGGACCATTCGCAAGGTTCCTACAGGAAAATGGCATAGTTGCTCAGTACTCCACACCGAGGGAGCCTCAGCAGAATGGAGTGGCTGAAAGACGTAACCGTACCTTAATGGATATGGTAAGAAGCATGATGAGTTACTCCACATTACCGATTAGTTTATGGATGGAGGCACTGAAAACCGCCATTCACATACTTAATCGAGTACCAAGTAAATTGGTGCCTAAAACACCGTATGAATTATGGACAGGAAGGGAACCCTCACTCAACCATTTGCGTGTGTGGGGCTGTCCAGCTGAGGCAAAAGTGTTTAACCCAAACATAGGAAAGTTAGACTCCAAGACAGTCAGCTGCCATTTTATTGGCTATCCAGAAAGATCGAAAGGATATCGCTTCTATTGTCCTGACAGACATACGAAGATTGTAGAAACAAGACACGTTGTGTTCTTGGAGGATAACATGATCAGGGGGAGCATGGTAGCACGAGAAATCAGCCTACAGGAGAAGCGGGTACATGTACCCACTCCGATGGTTGAAGAACCATTCTTCACGCTACCTCTGCATTGCCGCAATCGACAAAGTCTGAGGACAACAGTAGTGCCAACACTGTTGCAAGTTCTCCGTGGCGACAATGAATGAACATGAGGAACCTGTCCCTGAGAGGAACCTATCCTTGAGGAACCTATAGAACCAAATGTTGCACATGAGGAAGAACAACAACACCATATGTGGAACAAGTGCCGGAGGCACCTAGAAGGTCTCAAACAATAAGAAGATCGATTTATTACGATGACTATGAAGTTTATGAAACGAGAAGAATGTCGGATGGGGATGATCCCACCTCATTTGAAGAAGCCATGAGAAGCGACCACTCATCAAAGTGGCTTAAGGCCATGGAAGATGAATTGAAATCAATGAGTACCAATAAAGTTTGGGACTTAGAAAATATTCCTAAAGGAGAGCCAAAACAAGAGGGTCAGTAAATGGGTCTACAAAACGAAATATGACTCCCAAGGGAATATAGAAAGATTTAAAGCGCGACTTGTGGTGAAAGGCTTCACGCAAAGAGAAGGGATTGATTACAATGAGACGTTTTCTCCAGTCTCATGTAAAGATTCCTTCAGAATTATAATGGCACTTGTAGCCCACTATGATTTGGAGTTACATCAAATGGATGTAAAGACGGCTTTCCTAAATGGGGATTTGGAAGAAAATGTTTATATGGCACAACCAAAAAGGTTTTGTCGTAAAAAAAAAAGAAAATATGGGATGCCATTTGAAGAAATCAATCTACGGATTGAAGCAAGCTTCAAGACAGTGGTATTTGAAGTTTGATAGAACGATAAAAGGTTTTGGGTTTGAAGAAAATGTTGAGGATAATTGCGTTTATGCAAAGTTCAAGAATGGAAAGTACATATTCCTAATTTTGTATGTGGATGATATCTTGCTTGCTAGTAGTGATATCAATCTACTAATGGAAACAAAGAAATTATTGTCCTCAAACTTTGATATGAAAGATCTCGGTGAGGCCTCGTTCGTTTTGGGAATAGAGATTCACCGAGACAGGAGAAAAGGGGTTCTAGGATTATCGCAAAAGGCATACATAGAAAAGGTCCTGAAGAAATTTAGTATGCATGCGTGCAGTCCTTCACCTGCTCCTATAGTCAAGGGCGATAGATTTGGGGAACATCAGTGTCCCAAGAACCAATATGAAATTGACCGAATGAAAGCGGTATCATATGCTTCAGCTGTTGGAAGTTTACAATATGCTCAAGTGTGTACACGCCCTGACTTAGCTTTTGTTACCGGGTTACTTGGCAGATATCAAAAGAATCCAGGAATTGAACATTGGAAATTAGTGAAGAAAGTCATGCGTTATTTGCAGGGTACGAAAGGCCTCATGCTTACGTATAGAAGATCCGACTCCCTGCAGATAGAGAGGTATTCAGATTCTGATTATGCGGGAGATGAAAGAAAATCCACGTCAGGATATGTATTTACTCTCGCAGGAGGGGCTATATCGTGGAAAAGCTCCAAACAAACCGTAACTACATCCTCGACAATGTATGCCGAGTTTGTAGCATGCTATGAGGCAACGGGGCAGGTGAATTGGCTGAAGAAATTCATACCCGGATTGAAAGTGATTGATGATATAAATGAACCACTGAGATTGTATTGTGATAACAATCCAGCGGTACAGTATGCTCACAACAATAGGTCAAGTGGTGCTGCCAAACATATTGACATAAAGTACTATATTGTGAAAGATAAAGTTTGGGATCATATAATAAATCTTGAGCATATAAGTACAGAGAAAATGCTCGCGAATCCGCTCACAAAGGGCTTACCACCCAACGTGTTCAGAGAACACGTAGCCGGCATGGGTTTAAGGGAAAGCCTATGATTCCCGAACATATGAAGAGCCCAAAGAAAGTTTACGTTTCAAAACGGAGAAGTGTATTGTGGTTGTTAGTCTAACGGCACTAATTGCTGTGACGATGGGACAGTTCTATGCACTAATCTGTGATGAAATAGGATGCAAGCAAGAAAAATATGAATTAAAAGTTTTGAGTATGAAATTAAAGAACGAAGAATAGATGAGAGATCAAGGGGGAGAATGTTAGGTTTGATCTCCCACCAGATAGGCCCAATGGCCTTTTGGGCCTTGTTCTCGCGCCCTGATCGGGGGCGCCCAACCCTACATGGTTGGTGGGCCCCCATCGCATAGCGCTATAAAGGAAAGGTGGGGGCCGGGGCTCGCAGTACGAGGTTCACCGCGCCGCTAGTCACCTCACCGACATCCTAACCCTAGACCCGATCTTGAGAAGGGGCGCCGCCAGCGACGAGAAGCACCACTGACGCCGGCAACGCCACCCCGACGCACACGCCACCGCCGAGGACGCCACAGCGCTGACTCCCTCTCCACCGAACGTCGCTACCGGCGCGCAGATGGCGTCCGTCAATGAAATCCCAGCCGGAGCTTCGACAACTATGACATTTGATGGTTTGCAACCTATCACCCCCTTTCTCTCTGTCTCTCTGTGATCCTGAACACCTATTCCTACTACCAATACATCCCGATCCGATGAACATGCCTAAAAATGAACTCTAACACAACCCAACCTGACAAAACCGAGAAAAAACCCAAGACAATGTCGATATATCAAACAGAGCGAAGGCAAGCACGCACGCACTTAGAAGAAAGAAGAAGCAATGGTTGGCGATGGAGGATGGACGCGACCTCGTCCCTATAGGCCTCGGCGTGGTGCTTGCCGAGGTCCTTGGTACTACCCATCCTCTCCTGCTACTCAAACACTGACGAGCTTGCCAGCTCTTCTACAAAGCGACACAGTGACAAAGTGAGAGCTCACCCGCCCCTCGGTCTGGTCTGGGTGGCCTATTTAGAGCCTGTTTGGCATGGCTCCAGAGCCGAACTCCACCCCAGAGTCAGGTGGAGCTAGCCAAACACCCCAACTCCAAAAAATATTGGAGCAGCCCAACTCCATGGAGTTTTTGGAGCCCTAGTACAAATTTGTGGAGCACCTCTTCTCCTGCTCCAAAACTGGCCAAAACAGAGGTAGACATGGAGTTGGGGTGAAATTACCCACAATTGCCACTGGTTACACAAGTGAATCGTTATTTTTTCTATTCTCCCTGCCCCGACCCCTTCCCCTTCACGCGAGCGCCCACTCCCCCGACCCGACGCCCTTCACGCGAGTGCCCACTCGCCGCCGTCCGCTTCCAGGGGATGAGCAGGCCGGGCGGCGCCGCCCCCCCCCCCTCTCTGCCTCTCTCCCCCGCCCCCTCCCTCCATCCCCCACCGGCGGCCGGCGAAGGAGAAGACAAGGAGAAGGTCATCCTCAACCCTAACCCTAGAGAAGGGGAAGAAGGGCGCCTCTCCACCCACCGGCGGCCGGCGAAGGAGAACAAGGGCGACGTGAAGGCACCCCCGACGCTCCCCCAACCTTGCAAGGTATCCCCATCCCCATCTCTATGCTGTGTGTTTTTTTTAAGAACAGTGAGTTCATGGTTTTGGAGAACATGATGTGTAGAATTGTCCTGTGCTAGGTCATGTTTTGAATTGTTGTGTTGAGTTGGTATAGATGCTGGAAATTGTTTGGAACGTAGAGAACCTTCGGATCCTTTGTGGTTTGATGGCTGAGCAAGTCGAGAAAGGAAACCGGCCAAATACTTTCTTGAATTCAGTGGGCTATGCTGAGGTTGAGAAAGGATTCAAAGATCGGACGGGTATTGTATTGACCAAGAACCAAATCAAGAACAAGTGGGACAAACTGAAGGAAGATTTCAAGGCATGGAAAAAGCTAACAATGGGGCAAACAGGAATTGGTTGGAATAATGGCACTATTAATATGGATGATGAATGGTGGAACAAAGCTAAAGCTGTAAGTGCTTGTTTTATGAATATCACCTACTTCTTAAATTAATTGATGGTGGAAGAAAGCTAGAGCTATAAGTATTTGTTCTAATATGTGTTGCTATTTTGCATATTTTCAGTCTATTCCAGGCTGTGGGAAATTTAAGAAGCAGCCACTTCAAAATGAAGAAGAGTTAGCAATTTGTTTTCAAGGCATTGTGAATGTTGGTTCTGATCATTGGAACCCTTGTGGTAACACTCCTACAGTGGCTGTGGATGATGTTGTTCGTGTGGATGATGAAGTTGCTGCACTAGGTGCGACACAAGAAGAGGATTTAGATGAGATTACCCCTTCCTGGATCTTCATGATAAGTTGACTACTCGTTATGGTTTACAACCATCCAAGTTCATAAATACTTATGAATCACTAGCAATATTTTTATTTATATGTGGTGGCTGTGAGACGAATAGAAAAGGGCAAAATAGGTTCAAGCATTCTGGTGAAACCATTAGTAAGAAATTTCATGAAGTTCTTGATTGTGTGATTGCAATGGCTAAGGATTACATAAGACCAATTGATCCCAATTTTCGGTCAATTCACAAGAGAATTAGAAATGACAAAAGAGCATGGCCACATTTCAAGGATTGCATAGGAGCACTAGATGGAACTCATATTCTAGTGTCTCTTTCACCTGAGGAACAAGTTAGATACATTGGAAAGTCAAGAGTTCCTACTCAAAATGTGCTTGCCATTTGTGATTTTGATATGCGTTTCACATATGTGTCTGCGGGGCAACCGGGGGCTTATCATGACACAAGTGTACTGTACCATGCAATGGAAGTGGATAAGCAGGCCTTCCCGCATCCTCCTGAAGGTAAAAAAATAACTTACATTTTGCATGGTCAATTATAACTCGAATTCTTATGCTATTTTTTCATATCCACAGACAAGTACTATGCTGTGGACGTGGGCTATCCTAATCGTCTAGGTTACTTATCTCCATACAAGGGTGAAAGATATCATTTACCAGAGTGGCATCGAGGTATGGAACCAAATACTCCAACAGAAAAGTTCAATCGGATTCATTCATCTGTTCGTAATGTGATTGAACGTTCATTTGGACTATTAAAGATGAAATGGCCAATTCTTTATAAGATGCCCCATTTTTCCATGCTAACACAAAAGAAGGTTGTAGCTGCATGCATGGTCGTCCACAATTTCATACGTGAGCATGCTAGTGGCGATGTGGACTTTGCTAGATTTGATTGAGATCCGAACTTTGTACCAACTATCCCGGAAAGGTACAACAAGTATGCTGTGTCTCGCCATGCCTCTGATACGTCTACTAATGAAGCAAGCTTTGTGACCATGGACACATTTCGTGATAGTTTGGCTACATCCATCGCATTAGCTTGGAATTAATGTAATCATGTTCTTAAACTTTGTATCTTGGATTATTTGGTTAGACGTGTATGTCGGATTATTTGATTTCATGGATTATTCGGATTATCTAAGAAATATTTGAATTATCTAAGAATTATTATTTCAGATTATCTTATATGTTGTTGGAATTTATTTTATACCTTGATTTGTGCTAGTAGTAGTACGAGTACGAGATGTCCTTGTGCAAACGAATAAGCTACTGGGATCAGTACGTTGTGCAAGGGCAAAATGAGCAAACAACACTGTCTAAACACAACTCTAGAGCTCAGAGTACCAATTTAGCCAAACATCCCTTCCAAACAGCTCCAACTCCACTTAGAGTCAGCTCTAGCTGAATTTCTGGAGTGGAGCTGCTCTGTGTGGAGTTAGAGCCATGTGTCCTTAGTAAATGGCGTCATGGCGCAGGCCTGCAATGGCGTCGTGTGACACGGGCGTTGAAAACGGTC
Source organism: Miscanthus lutarioriparius (assembly GCA_904845875.1). NCBI lineage: Eukaryota > Viridiplantae > Streptophyta > Magnoliopsida > Poales > Poaceae > Miscanthus > Miscanthus lutarioriparius. Next base: position 22,764,688 of record CAJGYO010000011.1, on the reverse strand, counting down.
GGGAGCGGTCGGAAAACATCAGAATCATTCCCGCTCCTGCATTATATGACCGGAACAGTGGCGGGAACGGAAAGCCGGACGGAAAACGAATTCGATATTACGGGATATCGGGAACGGAATACTTCGATCGGGAACGTGTCGATTACGATCGAATCGATAACACAAAACGGAAACATCGATATACATGTAACCACTTAAAAGCAGTTAGCTCGACGCAATAATTGCAACCATGCATTGAAGCATATACGGATGAAACTATGAAAGCAACACGAATCGAGAATGAAGCAACCACACACACGTACATCACGGTTCCACGAGCAATGAGGCAACAATCACATAGCACACAAGTCACAGACTCACACCAGTACATCACAGTTCACATGCGAGCAAGGCAACCACACACGAGCAATGGTCCAAGTCCAACACTCGACTCACTCACATCCACGAGCAATGGTCCAGTCCAACACTCAACTCACAAAGTCACAAGTACAAGTCCAAATTAAAATAAAAACATGCCCAAACCGCCAAGTGCCATCGACCAAACACACAATAGATGAAGGAGCATAAGCGAGACAACACTACATGTCAAAGAAGCCCAGATCATCTCCATGTGGTCCATCTCCTTAAATCATCGCTTGTCCATGCGACATCGTCCGTCCTAAAAAATAGGAGGCATCGGTGTTGGAAAGAACCGATCCGCCACACCCGATTATCAACTAATATGCAAAATCATAGACAAGGGTGAAGCTCATCCCTCTGTTATTCCGAATCAAGATATATGTAGGAAGCATATGTAGCACATGCATGACACATAAAGTTCTTAAGTTTAATAGAATCTTTATTTTTAAGTTGCTTTAATTTAAGGGTGTTAATTCACTTCTAGGTAAGTTTTTTTGTTTTCATGCTTACTTGATTTCTAAGTTGTGCTTATTTAGATTTCCCAAAAACTCCTAACAGTTTGTTTCTTACTTTGAACTTTTCTCGCTTTCGATTACCAACTCACGGTTGCTTGAAGCTAACCTTCGGTTCGATTGCTAATAGTCTATCAAGTGATGTATAAATACTAGAATTGTTATCCTTTCCCTAGATTAGAACTCTAGAGTAAACACTAGTAATCTAGTACACTACACATTGACCACATACAACCTCGCAACATATATATAACAAACAATGTAGCCAAATGACTGAACCACCGCCACCAAAGCACCTTCTAGGCCAAAGCACCACGAACCACTTGCCACCAAAGACCACGAACTGAACCACTTTGCCACCAGCTGAAGAACACGCCACCTTGACTTGGACTAGATGCAGGGAGTTGCACTTGCGAGATAATCTGATGGACATATACCAAGATCTTTACCACAATTACGGGGCTTTCACTTGACCTCTTAGATCCTGCCAAGACAAGAATAGAACACAACAATATGAATCTAAGACACCAGTATGAATCAAAATGACCAAAGTAATTGGACCTTACTCAATTACTTTTACTCATGCATCTGTTGGTTGCAATTGCAATATGAATCTAAAACATTCATTTGGGAATCAAAATGACAGTAGCAATTGGACCTTACTCTATTACTTTTACTCATGCATCTGTTAGTTTGATAGTTTCATCTAACACACAAGCAATAAAACACAAGGGGACAATATTCATCTGTTAGTTTCATCCCTAACAACAAGCAATCCCATGTAGTGATTCACACATCTAACTTTTGCCAATAAATGAAACATACACTAATTCACACATCTTTACCCGCCATTGGAAAAGGCGCGAGGGTCTTCATTGTTCACCGTGAGGTGGCTCAGAGAAGAGGCGGCGCTTGGCTTGCGGATGAGGCGGATCTGAACGTAAGCTTGCTCACTTGGTGGTGGCTTCATCTTGGCGTCCGGCCTGCCTCCCTAGCCCCCAAGTCGTGGATCTGTTGTCGCCTCGTCGGACGGCCAGGCCACCAGGCAAGGCACCAGGAGGGACTGAGGGAGGCCAGGCCGCCAGGCGCCAAGAGCCTAGGAGAGGAGAGCTGGAGAGGCGCTTGAGAGTTGAGAGAGACTGAGAGTCTGAGAGGGAGAGCCGGAGAGGAGGGAATGCGGCGCGGGCGAGTTGCGGTGGGCGGCGGCGTGCGGCATGCGGGCGAGTTGAGAGAGACTGCCGAAGCCGAAGAGGCGAAGATTGGGGATTTGGGTGCTTAGGGTTTGCGGCGTGCGGGCGACTAGGCGACTCGGCGTGCGGCAATGCGGCGTGGGGTTTCAGGGTTTGGGCGACGGACGTGGCTGCGCGACGTGGGGTTTGGGTGGGCCGGCGAGGTGAGTTGGGCCGTTTGCCTGGAGGCCTTGAAAACAGGAATTTCCTGCGGTAGTTTCCCGAACAAATACGGGATCCGCTAATTCGGTCAGGAAACCACTCTAACCGATTTCGACACCGGATTCGCCGTATTTTCCCGGATTTCTTCCCGAATCCGTTTTTTCCCGAGAAAACGATATTCGGTCGGGATTTTCGGTATTCGGTGTCGGTCGGTACGGGAATTTCCCGTTCCCGTTTTCAACCATATACTTCCCGCAGCCGAAGAGCCGTAGCGGTAGCGGTAGCTTTTTCCAAAATTTTCCTGTGGGATGGATGAACGAGCCTTCGGCCCTGTTTAGTTTGCCAGATTTTCTGAATTTGGCACTATACAAAAAGAAGATTCCTCGTCACATCAAACTTGCGGTACATGTATGGAGTACTAAATGTTAACGAAATTAAAAACTAATTACACAGTTTGGTTATACTTTGCGAGACGAACGTTTTGAGCCTAATTAGTCACCGATTAGACAATTATTACCAAATAAAAACAAAATGCTACATTAACACTAAATCCGGCGGCGCCGAATCCGGCCTCCAACTAAACGTGGCCTTCAATGCATGCATGCATGCATGTACAGGGGTAGTTTGCTGGAATTATCATTCTTCAATGCGGCAACTGCAGCAAGATTATGGCCTCGATCGATTACGGGAACGGGATTTATCCAAGGTGATTTTCTGACAGGAGTGGCGCGTGTACGTACGTATGTGCTGCTGCACTGGTGCAACTAGGCACTAGCAGAGCGCAACGTCTGGCGATCCGGGTCTCCGTGGAGCTGTGTCGGCCTGGCCATACCTGACCGTGATCGCCATCTTTCCCTGCGAATTTGATGGAGGACGAATCGTCGGTGCACGTAGCCAAAACCGGTGTGATGATGGTGGTATAGTCGCTGTAGTACAGTAGCACTCCGTTTCATGTGTACGAGGGCAAAGTTGTACAGTATCTGAGTTTACTACTGGTATGTCCCGTTCGCTTCGCTGAAAAAACAAGTTGAAACCTTGTTCTGACTTATTTATTGTGAGAGAAAAATACTATTTCAGCTAAAAAAATTAACTGAAAAAGATGAATTACAGAAGAAACGAACATGGCCGATGGGTGTTACCGTCAGTACTCTAGCTACTCATCGTTCATTGACCGGCGGCCTGCCTTTCACTTTCCGCTGCCATTGTTGTGGCCATGCCCCATGCGCTCGCGCGTCCACGGATGGGCTCATGGGTTGGTTCATGGCTCGGGCAGCAGGATGGGCTCATGCGCGACTAGCGAGGCACCACTGCACCAGGCATGGCCGCATGGGCATGTGTAGAAGGCTGCCCCAGCACAGATGGTACCGTACGTCGCATTCATTTCCTCCGCTGATGCTGGCTGCAAGCCTGCAACTGGAAACAGCAATGCCAGCAGCGCGGGCGTACGGTATGGACAGTGCGCTCTTGCCAGGGAAGCGTTGTTTAGGGGGCGTTTAGATCCAAAAATTTTTGGATTTTGGCTCACTGTAGTATTTCGTTTGTATTTGGTAATTAGTGTCTAATTATGGACTAATTAGATTCAAAAGTTTCATCTCGCGATTTCTCACCCAACTGTGCAATTAGTTTTTTTTTTCATCTACATTTAGTACTCCATGCATGTGCCGCAAGATTCGATGTGACGGATACTGTGCAAAAATTTTTGGAATCTAAACGCCCCCTTAGTTGCCCAAAGTTAGCGCCGTCGGAATTGCTGTAGTGTACTGTAGCGTAGCGTAGTATTTCGTTTGTATTTAGTAATAATTGTTCAATCGTTGATTAATTAGGCTAAAACGTTCGTCTCGTAAAATACAACCAAACTGTATAATTAATTTTTGATTTCGTCAACATTTAATACTCCATGTATATACCGTAAATTTGTTATGATAAGAAATTTTCTTTTTGTATAGTAACAAAGTTTGGATTTTAGAGCCGGAAGAACGAGGCCAAAGATCAAATAATCTGTTCGGCAGCTGGCTGGCTGGAGCTGGGGCTGGACCAGCCAGCCCAGCAAGTTAATTCCGGCCGCCAGCCATTCTTAGCAGATTTATGGGATGTTTGATTCTTTAGTTGCTCCTAAAATTCATGTGACATTGAATGTTTAGATACTAATAAGGAGCATTAAATATAGATTAATTACAAAACCAATTACATAGATGGAGGCTAATTTCCGAGACGAATTTTTTAAGCCTAATTAATCTATTATTAGCATATGTTTACTGTAGCATCACGTTGTCAAATCATGGACTAATTAAGTTTAAAAGATTCGTCTCGTAAATTAGTCGCAAGTTGTGTAATTAGTTTCGTAATTAGTCTATATTTAATACTCCATGCATGTGTCAAATATTCGATGTGACACAAATTTTAGAAGTTGCCGCAGGAACCAAACACCCCCTTAAAATGGCTGATTTTATAATTTTAAATTCAAACTGATTATTGACACCAACAACAGGTGGTTTTCATATAACGGCGCCAAACCATAATGCACATAAGGTTGTTTACAACACATTTGTAATCCGCAATTCACAGTTAAACAAGTTACAGGTTCAACCAACAATTCACAATTCATTTGTTCCATCCATACAACACAAAGATCATACACTACAAATACCACAGTAGGCATATATGCAACACAAACATTGTGGCCTTCATGATCCCACTAACCAAAATACACGCATACCTGCAACCTGCAGGTGCACATACACCACCCGCCTTCGAGCTACTCCTACGATCAGTACCCATTGTCACTCATAAACAAATCCGTAACTACATAATTCAAATTGAATTGCTAAAGTAGCGCCAAGATCACAGTGCTCGGTCCATCACTGGAATTGTTGTTGTACGATGACTTGTCAGTGCTGCTCATTGTGCTACCTGTAAATGGGCACAAATTAGTAAGATACTGATGCATATATCGGGAACAAAACATTTGCTGATAAGTGAACATGTCAAGTTACCTGAACTAGGTAGTTGGCACGACCACCTTAGACAAATGTATGTAAAGCATGAACAACAGAAAAGTGATCCATGCATAAGGTCTTACAACGCTCACAGCACGACACATATATTTTATTCAAAAAACGAGACAACGACATGCACTTAGTTCTTCGCAACGGTCTTTATTAAAACAAACAAAACGGACATAACAAAACAATGAACAGAATCAACTCAACATGCACATGGTGAAAAACAGAAACAGTAGAAAAAAAACGCAGTACGAACAATAGTGCTGATCACTGGGACTTCGTGGAGCACACGAAGTCCCACGACACATTGACCCAGTTCAGTCATCCCTCTTTAGTTTCCAAATCAAGAAAAGCCCGACGACGGAGCCTGTTGTTGCAAAGGTTAAGGGCTTGCGCGAATACTACATCACTCTCGCTGTAACCATCTTGTTTCAGAATCTGATTGACTTGGGACAACTCCTCAGCATATGTGGCCTGATGGGCCTTCTGGGACCTAGCCTCCCTGATAATGTGGCTCAGGTCATCAATGGATGGAGTCTTGCTACTCTTCTTACTGCGAGGACTGTTAATAGAATGTTCCCTATGGACTCTCTTCGAGGGCTGAGCACCACTACGTGGTAGGACTGGCTCGTCCGACAAGGCCGGAGGAGTGTGAGGGCTTCCACTACTGGGTGTACTGTCAGGTTGATGGCCCCCGCCGATACCAACTCGCCTCTATCACGTGGGGTGCGTCCCAAAATCGTGATCAATTGCTCACAACATTGGGGGCGTCTGAACTTGTCACGAGCGGGTTGGCTACTTTCCTGCACGTGTTCCAGTGATGACGAAGTTAGTACTGAGTTAGTGGGAACCTAATTGCTAAAAAATAGTCAAGGAAATGCGTGTAGTTAGTACCCTGGGGCTGGCGCCGTACCACTCGGGGTCAGTTGTAACCTCTTCAGTAAGCGGGTCACGGCCTAGCCCAGTATGGGTCTGACCGTCGCGCCAATTGAAATACAAATGTTTCAGCTCGTTGTACTTGTTCTGGCACTTTTTCTTGTTGTACCTGAGCCTCGTGATTTCGTTGAAGCCACGAACGACATTGGTCCACCCTAGTGAGGTTGGCGAAGTGGCGTTCTAGTGACAGAGGTCTTTCTGCTTGTTGATTAGGTCAAGAAGCAGAGAGCAGGTTCTATCATCCCAGCTAGCACGTTCCTGGCTCATCTGATGCAAGGATCGACATTCGAAGGGATTATGTACATGGATGCATATCTTATGTCATATGGAGGGTAGTTCCAGTACGCAAAGATGAGAGTGGACAACGAAAAAGAGAACTTGCCTTTCCAAACAGCTTGCGGCATTTTTCCCAGAGGTGGTACTGCCTGGCTGCAGGTGGAGAGCACGATGAAGTTGACAACGCTGCTAGTGTGGGTAGCCGTGTGCCCCAGCGGATGAATCATCGCTGTAGTATCCGCAACGGCAATGTAGAGGTCATTATGAAGTCAAACGATAAAAAATGCACGAACAGTAGGAGGTACAATCCATTACAAAAATTTAGAACACAGTTTGGTACGTATAGATAGTGTATCCAGTAGATCTCATGATACGTTACATTCAACAGAAATTTGATAACAGAATTAATGACAAAACCAAGCAAAAAGTTAAATCTGGTCAGCGTAATCAAGATAAAAATAACGGTAGAAAGGATAACAAAAGTTGCATATTCATCACATTCGAATGCCCCAGTATTTTTCTTACATACAAATTTCAGGCAACAATTCCGGGGGGGGGGGCGCCCGAGAGGAAAAGAAAATCGCAGCTATGATGTACAGCAACACACATCTAGATACAAGGCACATCCTCATGCAAGCAAATAGTGCAACTAAGTTACAACAAAACAAACAAATAGAGGGGACGCTAAGCGGGACCCACCGTGTTCGGCCGTGAAGCTCGGATTCGGGAAAACTACGACAAACAAACATATGATAAGGGGGGACGCTATGCTTAAGTCACCGCATCCGGTTGAGGACGTCGGATCTGGTACATCTAGCAGACTAGACCGTGGAGCTCAGCTCCGCGAAAGTAAGGAACGGTGGATCCAGAAAACCTACAAAACGTCAGCTCAGATCCGGGAAAACAAGAAGCAGAGACCGTGCACCGCAATCCCTAGATCCGGAAAACCTACAAAACGGCGGCGGCGTGGCTTGGGTTTTACCTTAATGCAGCAAGTCGGCCGGGTCGTGTCAATGGAGGCGGTGCGGCGAGGAGGGAGAACTGCAAGAGGAGCGCCCGCAGGTCAGATCCAGCCAGGTGCTACAGCGGTGGCATTGAATCAAGAATACCTTGCTGTTGACAGTCGGTGAGGATGAAGGCGGGTTGGGGGAGGGAGGCGCAGCGCAACGTCAGCTTGGCTCTCGCCAGCGAGGTTCCATGGCACGGCGTAGAGAGGCGGGCGGGAGCCGATCCGCTCACCACCCAGGGGGCCCGGCGACGCGGCCGCGAGACGACCCCATGGGACTCAGCAGCGAGAGGCTGCGATGGCGGCGCTGTCTTGAAAAACCCTAGCCGCCAAGCGAAGGGGAGAAGATGAGGGACGGCGCCCGCCTGGGGGGTTCGGTGGCTTACAACCAACCCGAACAGCTAAATTTGAAATTTCTTGCCGAACAGTTGATGGTTTGATAAGCTCAATACCACCAATGACCAACCCACATTCACCCTACCACCAATTTGTTTGACATGTGTGTGAGGTTCGACCAAAAAAAATTGTACATATGCTCCTCGCAGAAGTGGTTGAACTGAGCCGCACCCGCGCCCATGCGCTCTTGCCGATTACGGGTCAGTTTTAAAGGAGACTGAGAAGTGACATGTTGGGAAAAGAGCTCCTGGTTTGTATTTGAAGCTCAAATAGTAGTGGTATTTTCTTACACTTCTATCATACCATGTAGACTAGTTCCAACTAAATACCCAAATTGAAAGATCAAAATAGCACTGAATTTTTTTTAAAAGAAAACCTTGTATCTTAACAAGGGTGTCACTCTCACGAAAGATAATCTTGCAAAAAGAAATTGGCACCAAACTAACACATATTTTATTGTATATCCATTGATACTAATTTGGTGTCATAAATTTAGTTGTTTTTTTTCTATAAATTCGATCGAACTTAAAAATGTTTGTTTGACTTAAACAACTGTAGGACTTGATTTATTCATAGAAGGAGGGAGTAACCGGTAATAAGGACCTAGCACCATGTGAGACGGTGTTTTATGCTACCTCTATTTCAAGCGGTAGTAAGAGCAAATCCACCAAATTGAACATCCTATTTCCCTAAAATATTGATATAATTTGAGAAAAATAAATACTGATATAGGAGATTGAGAAAACAAGAGTAAAGGGGATATGGGAGGTGTGTTGTCGCAGAGTGAGAAAAGCTTCATCTCTTTTCCATCCACTGGAACGTGGGACCCTTGTGTAAGTGGACTAATATATTTTTGAGTAAAATGCATGAGCAATCTTAGAATTTGTCAAGATGTGCCACTTAGATTCACGAATTTTAAAATCGTATTTTTTGGTCTGTAAACTTGTTAACTGGTGGACTGCACGTCCTTGAACTTGTTAAATGGCGCACTGCGGGTCCATTTATGCACCATATCAACCACTCCGCTATACCACTTAGACAATTAACAAATTTAGGGATCCAAAAATATGTTTTCAAAGTTTGTGGATCTAAGTCACACCTCTTGGTAAGTTTCAGAAATATGTTTTCAAAGTTTATGGACCACAGGTTAAGAGATCGCTTATGCATTTAAGTATTTGTTTCTTCTTCTCCATTTCCCCTTCTCCTCTCTCTCTCCTTTATCCCATCCGTTTCTTCTCATAGAAGTCGCTGCCCTGCAACTCCATCTCTGGGCGCGTGAGCAGGACACTTGGGAGTGCCGCACACGAGCGACGGGCGAGCAGAACTGTGTCGAGCCACCGCTCCCCTCGCATTCCCTCTTTCTTGTCTCCATTTCTTTCTTCCCTTTGCTATTCTCTCTCGACTGCTCCTGTGGACGAAGAGCTCGAGCGAGGCCACATCGGCGAGCTGTTTTTCAGCAAGCGGTGCGGGGGAGAGAGCGAGGCTAGATGCGGCGAATCTTGGGCTTAGGCTCGCCAGTGGTCCTTGCATCTCGCACGGTAGCCTCTTCGGCTCACTAGCTCGTGGGAAGATGTTCGGGGCCGCGCCAACTCAATTCCCGACTTCCACCGACCGAAAGAGGTGGATCGAGGCGTGTGGAAGGTAACGTATCACCAGTTGCACGGGAGAAACGACTGGTGCAGATGAAAGGGGATTGAGCTCTTTTCCCCTTTGTTTGAGGGATTGATGGAATATTTTAAGAGATTGAGAAAAAATTATGACACCACTTACACCTTTACTTCTACAAGGACTTTAACCGATAAGAGCTCCCAACTTAAAGAATAGGTAGGATTCCTTGAATCAATAACAAGCATATTATGGAGCTATTTCTCGAACTGAAAGATGGGCACAACAGTGGGCAGTGCTTTCAACATCTTTTTTTTGTTCTATAATTTGTTTTATACGAATTGATTAAGCACAAATACTATGTCGTTGGTTTGTAATTTTGGATTGGAGAGCGGCACATGGCAAATATATATAACAAGTTTAAGAATTTTAAGATGTACAATTATTTTTCTATGATTTTAGAAATTGTCTTTTATGCACAAGTGTTCACGTTACGTGTATGCACGATTTTGGATTGGAGAGCGGCCCGGCACCTAGTTAGCTTCTTCGCTGTTCATTTTTCTTCACTGCATTCCATCCGCTCTTCCGTCAGGCGCATGCGCAACAGTGCAAGCAATTGCCTGTTGCCTCCACCGCTGTGTCGCTGCCTCGCCGGACGAGGGACGACGCAAAAGCCGATCAACAACGCTCAGCTGAGCCCAGCGCGAGGGGCATCAACGGAGAGAGAGCAGGCGTGCACCAAGTACCTTGTAGATCTTGTAGGAGTTGTCACGGTCTCACGGAGTGGGAACGTGGGATCCAGGCATCCAGCCTTACGAGGTCCAAGCGGAAGCGGGTGAAGCAGCAACGATCTATTACTTCCCTTGCTGCTGTGGTGCGGCTGGGAGGGAGGCGGCGGTAACGGACCGAGCGAGGTGGCAGTCGTGAGATATAACACGGGCGGTCGCAACATACAGCGGACAGCGTCAGAGAAGGATCTAGAAATGCTGGAAGTTACGTCCAATTTCGAACGGCTTACGGCTAGATCAAAATCCAACGCTACAAAAAAAGAATCGACGTGGCTAATTGAGACGCCAGAGACGTGGCTGACTGAGACGCCAGAGAGTTTGGTGCAAGATTAGTTCTTTAAAAGATTTTATAAAAGATTTTATTAATCTGATCTGACATGGGCTTAAGCAATAGGACGTTGTGGGATGGAGTGTTGCATGTTGGGCCGTGCTGCTGGGTGCCTGGGTGTGACCAATATGCTACCTATCACATAAGGGGCCTTATGCGGAGCGAAAGCCTGCTGTCCACGGATTTTCCCTCTACTTTTTTTTTTTGACGCAAAAGACTATGGAGGAGATCCCACAGTGGTTTTAATATATATTAAAAAAAAGGCTAACAGAGTTACAAACCTGAGTTAATTAAAAGCATCAAGCCAAAAGCAAAAAGATGACCTAAGATCATCCCTCAATCTAACAGATTGAGACAAACATTGATGTTTAAAATTTGCTAGCCAAATACTATCTTGTCGTTGCGCAATTTCCAAAGCTCCCAAGCCGCTATAATAGACGCTTCCGTGAAGAATTCCAAGCCGTGTACGTCACGCGCCCTTATAAATCTTTCTGGCAGTGGCAAAGACGTGTCCCAGCTGAAGTTTATCGAAGCCCAGCATTGTACCGCAAAGGGGCACTCAAAGAACAGGTGATCAATGTCCTCCTCAATCCTGGCAGAACACATGACACAAAGAGTGTCATCTTGAACATTTAGGTTCCTTCTTCTTAGCATTGTCTTGGTGTTGAGACAATCCACTAGTGTCAGCCATGCAAAGAATCTGACACGGGGGGTGCAGTGAGACTTCCAAAGCACTTTGTAATATGGATGAGTTTCAACCCAACTAAAGGCATATGAATAGAACCGGCGAGAAGAATATTTATCGCCCCAGATCATGGTCCACGCATCTACCGCGGTGTCATCATACTGTAACTGAACCAAGTGGTCCTGAAGGTGCAGCAGCTCATCATGGGCCTGTGTCGACAGAGGGAGCATAAAAACTTCACTTAGATCCTCTTCTAGCATCATACCATGGACTGAGATGGTTTTGTTTTTGGCGTAGGAGAATAGCCTAGGGTATTGGACAGCAAGCATTGAATCCAGCCATAGATCCTCCCAGAAAGTGATCGTGCAGCCATCTCCTAGAGTGCACCTAGCAATCCTTCGATAGATGCCATTGAGTCTCATCACATCGCGCCACCAGAAGGAGCCGAGCTCTCTGCAAGTGTGTAGGGCTTTGTCCGTGTAATAGGTACCCCAAACCAATCTCACCCAAGGCACATCCTCTTTGTTGTAGAATTTGTGGAGTTGCTTGAGTAACAGCGCATCATTTTGCAATCTCAAGTTAATCACTCCCAGCCCCCTTTATCCTTGGGCTTCATAACGGTTGGCCAAGCTACCAAGTTACCTCTTTTTGCTGCTTCATCACTCCCTCGCCAAAGACATTGCTTCCTAGCTCGGTCAATGTTATCAATGAAACCCTTCGGGACTTTGATTGTGCAGAGGGTGTAGGTGACAATGGGGGTGATAGCGGAGTTGACCATATGTAGTCTGCCCGAGTAAGACAACCATGTGGAGCATGCTGATAATCTTCTTTCGACCCTATCCATGATAGGTGTGAGATCTTCTATCCTCGGCTTGGTAGTGCCCATCGGCAAACCCAGATACGTAAAGGGGAACGTACCAATCTGACAGCCGAATGTACCAGCTAGGATCTGCATATCTTCATGACTCACATTAATGGGAATCATCTGTGACTTCCTGTAATTAACTTTTAAGCCCGTAGATGTCTCAAAGCTGTGCAAGAGCGCCTTTAGGAAGAAGAGCTGACTCGCGTCCGCCTGTAATACGAGAACAGTGTCGTCCGCATATTGAATTATGGGGAACTCATCGACCTCATGAGGTATTGGGGCTTTGAGCAGGTTCATATTTGCAGCTTTGTTCACTAAAACTTGCAGCATTTCCGCAGCCAACACAAAGAGTAAAGGCGATAAAGGGTCGCCTTGCCTCACCCCCCGCTTGCATTTGAAGAACTTGCCGGGTACGCCATTTAGTAACACTGCCGAGGACCCTGAAGAAAGGATGCTCTGGATCCATGCTAGATACCTGTCCGGGAATCCCAATTTCTGCAACATCAATAGGATAGCTGGGTGCTCCACTGTATCGAACGCCTTCTCGAAATCAAGTTTTAAAACTATAGCTCGGCGACGCGAATGGTGACACTGGTGTATATATTCAAAACTCCACGCAAGACAATCTTGGATCGAGCGGGACCTAATGAATCCATATTGATTTTTATGTACAAGCTTGAGAATAACTTATTGCAATCTGTCCGCTAAGTTCTTAGTGAGGAGCTTTAGACTGATGTTTAGAAGAGATATTGGCCAGAAATCACTAACAATTTCTGGGTTGCTTACTTTCAACACCAAAGTAATGAAGGAGCTGTTGATGCATTCTAAGTTCGTTGAGTTGCAAAAAACCTTCACATAGCGCATAGAAATTATTCTTGATAATGGACCAGCATCTCTTCATAAACATACCGTTGAATCCGTCTGATCCCGGCGCCTTGTCGGTTGGCATGCGCCGTATGATTAAGTCAATCTCCTCATGCTGAAAAGGTAGAGCAAGAACGTCCTGACCTATTATTGTGTCAATGAGGGAGTCGAGATCAAAGACCATCGTGGGGTTAGAGTTGAACCCCATGCGATTTCTGAAGGAATTTAATAGGAGGCCCGCCTTGCCGTCATGATCCTGAACCCAGGCGCCTTGCTCATTCATCAACTGCGGAATAGAGTTTCTTCTGAAAGAGATGGTCGCCATACTGTGGAAAAATTTTCGTGCATTCATCTCCAAATTTAATTCTATTAACAGTGTATCTCTTCTTCCAATACTCATTCTTGTAGTGGAGGAGAGTGGAGAGCTGTGTCTTTACCAAATATCAGAGATTAGACTCTGGATTAAACAGACTTCGTCTATCCTCCAAGGCATCCAGGAAGAGAGTGACTTTGTTGCAGTTAGATATTAGGACTGACAGGTTAGATAGACTCTTGCTCCATTCTTTCAAAGCCCCTCTTAAACCCTTAAGTTTAGCAGAGACTGTTCTAGTAGCTGTAGTTGTTGAGGTTGGAGTAAGCCATTGATTTTGTACTGTGTCAAAGAAGCCTGCATGCTCCACCCAGAAATTCTCAAAGCGAAAAATATTACGACGCGGAATGCTGGTCCCTATGGTGACTTCACATGGGATATGATCAGAAGTGATCTTGGCCATGGGGAGGACCTCAGTATTCGGATAATCTATAGTCCAGTTAACTGAGGTGAAAAACCAATCACGTTGTTCCAACAACGGTTCATTCTGCATATTACTCCAAGTGAATGCCCTGCCCTTTAGTTGGAGTTCAACCAGCCCAAGATGCCCGATCGCATCATTAAAAATGAGAGTATCTGCCAAATTTCCCCCGGGTTTATTACGATTCTGCAACGATCTGTAGAAGTTAAAATCCCCCAGAAAAATCCAATTATCTGTATCTGCAATACTGTGACTTCGGAACCAATTAATGAACTCTGACTGATTCGGTTCAGTGCAAGGATCATAGACAGAAGTGAGGTGCCAAGCGTTAGAATTATGGGTCAAGGAGAAAGTGATCGTAATGCCAAATTTCTGCTTGTCTACCACCTGACCCACAAAACATGAGCTATTCCATACCACCAAAATACCACGTGAGGCACCCAGTGATGGAATGAATTCAAAACGGTCAAAACGCCTGGGAGCAAAATTCCTGATAAACGCCGTGTCAAAGTGTTCCTTTTTTTGTCTCCTGTAAACAGAGAACCGAGCAAGCACTTTCCTCAATCTTATCTCGCACATCCTCCCATTTACTGACCGCATTGATCCCACGGATGTTCCAGCACAAAATTTGCCAAGTTCCGTTATTCATTATAACCGATGCGTGGGGAAGTAATTCCTATCACGACTAGCATGGACAGGTAAACAGAGAAGGCATAGCAGTGCAATTCAGAGACAAAAGCAAAAGAAATAGGAAACGCAGCTCGAGTAACCGACTTAAGCTGAAGCATCTTCATTGATCACCACATTGGGGTTGGGCGCCTGCATCAACGCTTCTTCAGATAGCTCCACAGGAGCTATACCACAATCTATTCCCTAGCTCTGCAAAATCTCAATCGGTATCAGCCCTGCCTATCTCGTGGTTTCATCGATGATAACTGCAGCACAAGTCTTCCTCTTTTTTGACGGCTCTCCGGCCAGCCTAACTTCACGAAAGCCATCTTTGCCGCTGTTGATTCTGGAACTGCGTCAGACAGAGCTTTCCACCAGAGGGGTGGTTGAGTTGTTGGAGAGAGCCGGCAGAGTAAGGTTGCAACTTCTACGCCCACGGCGCTTTTCCTGTCCTCCTTCAACTGGGCTGGGCCGAATTGGAGAAGTTTGAAATTCGAAATAACTAGGCTAGATTCAGACGGGCCTTGCTCACGCTGGATATCTGGGAGAATGATCACTAAAGATGGTGCATCTACCGATTTTGCCTGCTAGCGGCTTTCCACTATCGCCGGCCAGAGCTGCAGAGCCAGTGCACGCCTGACACTGACAGGTTGCCATGGAACGATCTCCAATCCTGTAGATGTCGTCGATGGGGCTACAACAGCAGGGTGTTTAACAAGGGCCCTGTCAATCACAATTGGCTTCCTGTTGACTGAGGATTTAGTAGCTCTGATGAAGGTGTCATTAGGGAGTCCCTTCCTATTGAAGATCAGAATGTTAGCACAGCTCCTCTGTGCTGCCACGAAATGGGCACGCTCTTCTATCATGTTGGAGCTAGCATCGCTAGAAGAGGAGCTCCCATCATCACGAGCTGCAATGTCCCCAAAAGCTTCATCCAAATTTTGCTTGGGGTCGGACGGCTGTGACGGCGGATGCAGGTGCAAATCAACAACGAGGTCTTTCTGTTCCAAGTTAGTTGAAGCATCCGGTAAATCCGCGTGAGAATTGAGGCTTAGTTCCGTATCTTTACCCAACGTGATTTTTGGCTTCGAAATGAGCTGGGGGTGGTACGTGTCAAAAGATTGCCTCGTTCTTGATCAGGCGGTGGGTGTACACCCTCACCACGAGCAAATCTCGGTTGCCACGTTAAACAGAGTCTGGAACGTGACAGGCACCGTTTCCTTGTGTGACCAAAATTTTGGCACCTCCAGCAACGGATGTTACCAGGACACCTAGCGCTGGGGTGGCCCAGGCCAGAGCAGCGAGAACAAGAGGGCCCAGAGAGAAGCGCAAAGGAATCTGAGCAAATCTCGCTCTGCATGTGGACTCACGGTTGCTTGACATAATGAGTTTAGACTACAGAAGTGGGACTTGGATCGTGTGCCTTGCCAGTATGTTACGATACTCTCGTTCTTCGTATTCTGAATCATAACCTTTAGGCACGTAAGAAATGTTAGGCCATGGTAGTATCGTACGGTAAGTTCTTACTTAGGCACAAGTTAGGTTAGCCTATGTACAACCCTCAAAATATTTCTATTTGTTTTCTTTATCTGCTCGTGAACATAAAAATATTTTTTATATGTACCATGTTAATGAGAAATTTTAATGATCTTCATAATATATTAGAAAATTAAAGAAGTTGATAGTACAATAAATACTAGAAAATCATATTGTAGCAATGTAGATGTACTTAGTGCTATTTTTGTGCCACGTGTCCCAAGCATTGCCCAAAATGCACGTTGGGGCATCTAACCCATGGTGCAGAAATCTTAAGCATGACATGACTCACGATTCATGCAATGCCGGCACAACTCAAAATATTTCACATTGTCTCGTGCTATGGGCCGTGCCAAAAGACCATGTCGCGGTCCGCTAATCTAACCAACCAAAATATTTTCTGCTACCGTAGAGCATGAATATATATATTATCTGCTAGAAAGATAAAGAAATTGAAAATATCAATGATAATAACACATTAAAATCACCTATGGAGTGTATCAACTAAAATAAGTTAAATTTAATCTATCTTCACCTTAAAATATGATATTCCTCGGTTTGTGAACCATGAATACAATATTTTGGCCCAAAGTAACCACATTCGTGTCCTGGCCCCTGGTAATCTCGGATCTCAGAGAAATGTGACGAAATGCGGAAATACTCCGTTGGACGGAGGGAAGCCCAGGTGACTAGGTGAGACGGGGACGATTTCTCAGTGAACGACAAAAGTTGTGAGAACTAGGAGTGCCCCCGGTGCGGTGCGTCCGGAGAGCCAAGAGTTTAAAGCGGCACGATAATAAAGACACGAACGATCGGATAGGAAAGGAGTTTGTGCGTAATCTACTTTTCATGGACGAACGATCCGTGTTAAAACTTAAAAAGAAAACAATAGTATAGGGGGGCAAAAAAAAGAAGAAGTGCCTTTGATTTGTCCGTGTTGAATCTCGGTCTGTGTCGTCGATGAAAGTACTCTCCTTCAACGAGCTGAGCCAGCCCACCATGGACCACCAATTTTCACACATGGGATACGTGTTCTTCATTTGTATACTGCGCTTGCAGTTCACGATTGTCATCACCACGCGCATACGCATATCTCTACCTTTCAACCTTTGTTTATACAAAAAGAAAGAAAAAGGTAGGAGCGGCACCGCAAGCATAGCACCTTTGCCCATCGGCGAAGTTCGCCGGAACGCCGCACGTGATCTCCAAAGAGAGCCCTTTGCATAAACAATGGGGGAGATGGAGCCGCGAGTCCGCGACACGGCCACATGGGTACGTATGAGCAAGAATGCGTCTTTGATTATAGTAATAACACAAAGAAGGCCAATCACCAATCAACAGTACTGGGTGCTACCAATACACAAGTACTAATAAACCCACTACTAATTCGGAATTACTACTACCAGTAGTATATTCGTAGAGCATGAGGCTGCAATCATTCCATCCACTGGAACTGGAATGGCAATTCACCGAGGTTTCGCTGGCCACGTGGACAAACAGCTCAGGTCATCACTGACAGCCCATCTTCAACAGGCTCAGCTCATCAGTCATCACGCACCTACCACTCGTACCGTACCGCCACAGGTCTATAGCGGCAGTGTGTGCTCTTTTCTTAAGTGTCGTCAACGAAATCACAGTGGTCTTCTAACTTGTTATCAATATAAACACGTTGTTTATTTTTATTTTTTTGAAAGGAAAACACGTTGTTTATTACTCCCTCTATCCTAAATAAAAAGAATATAAATCACTCTAACAAGAAGTTAAGCAATCCTGAGTTTGACCATATTCATAAAAAATATTATCTATTTTTGGACCTTAAATTAGTTTTATTATAAAATACATTTAATAATTAATTTAGTGATACTTATTACGTATCATCAATATTAATATTGTATTATATATATTTGTCAAAACTTAAATTCTTTAACTTCTCGGGAAGGAGACTTCCATTTTTTTGGACGAAGAGAGCATTGAAAAAAAATAACAGCATTAACCTTTAAAATAAGTTTAGAAAAAGAATGAGCACCCACCTTAAGTTGGTTCCGCCCTAGCCAGCTCATTTAGTGGTATACTAAGGGCTGTTAGTTAGCTCCTTTGCATCAAATTGGTCCATCTAATAGCCTAGTTAATTGTCAGCTGGATACCTAGCTAACAATAATTATCTCACTACTTGAGTCAAACTAGCTAACGACAACTACTAGTAAGCTAGCTAATATTAGCTATGTACTATTAGATAGCTAACAATTTAATAGCTATTGGATCCAAACATTGTCTAAGAACCCGTTTGAATCCAATGTGCTAATAGGTACTAATGGATCTAGCCTGACCTGCTAATAGACCAACTAGCTATTAGTTAAGGGTCGTTAACTATTAGTTCCACTAGCAAGTCTAGAGTTGCTAATAGTGGCTCTTAATAGGTGTAAAGCACGTATTTGCAACATATTAGTAGGTGGATTGAAACATACCTTTACTAATAATTAGCTAGCTAAATAGTAGTAGCGTTAGACTTAAACAGGCTCATAATAATAATTAGCTAGTTAACTGTTAGTACTAGTAGATTCAAACACACTTATACTAATAATTAGCTAGCTAACTATTAGTACTAGTAGATTTAAATATACCCCTGCTAATAATAAAGCCAATATGAATCCAGTTTAGACCACAAGAAATACATCACAATTTTCCCAGTCTTCTTGGAATATTGTTATATAACCTTCTCTGCATCGTTTTTATAATATATAAAGGGCGTATCGTTTGTTGGGATGTCACAAAGAGCACCTAATCTGCATCGTTTTCGCGCAAACCTTTCTTATGACCCGTTCGTTTTTCGTGAGGCAGCGATGGAGAAGCATCGACCGAAAGCTCAGATCGTCACACACAGCTCGCACTCACCGTTGCTCATGGCAGGCTGTGGGCGCTGCCGTTTGGGCATCTTTTCTCGTGGGTTCAATTTGAAATGTGCAATGCAAAGTAGTGGTCAGGAGCAGCAGGAAGTTCCTTTCTTCAGCACAAGGAAAAATCATGAAGGCTGCAAAAGTGGAAGAGTACTGCAACATCTTCAGCGAGGACATGTGGGCAAGCAGTTTACATGTAGCACATTTTAAGATCGGATCGTGTATCTTTGTCTAAGTTGTGGATCCATTTTAGCTTGAGGAGTCAGAACTCTCCTTAAAAACAATATTATCTTTCCTTGGAGTTTTTTCCCGATGTTTTACCCTCTTTTAATTTCTGAACTTGAGGAAACAACAATACTCCTATATGATTCAAACAGATCAGAAGATGGCTGCTGCCAGTGGGAGCATGTGGCTGATCTAAAATTAGCGCTGGAAAGACGACCATCGTGAAAAAGGAATCTGGCTTTGATTGGAGAAAACGCTTTCTGGTGGCGGCACTCATTCTGGAGCGCTTACTGGTGAGGCTAGCTAGCTAGCTCAACATAATTCTGGACCAATTCCTCTTGCCAATAATTGGCCTTCTTAATCCTATTTGTAGGTTCAC
Source organism: Miscanthus lutarioriparius (assembly GCA_904845875.1). NCBI lineage: Eukaryota > Viridiplantae > Streptophyta > Magnoliopsida > Poales > Poaceae > Miscanthus > Miscanthus lutarioriparius. Next base: position 22,745,141 of record CAJGYO010000011.1, on the reverse strand, counting down.
TTGCATGCATATTTAAATTGCTGTTCGTTGGAGCAGATTCATCCGAGCACCGTGTCATGTCATAAGAAAAACAGAAACTGAATGCCAGTCTTTCAGACCTCACCAATGATCTCAGAAGTACGGCCTCCTTTAGATTGCAATTTTTTTCACTCTCTCTCCATCACATTAAATCTTTGGACACATGTATGGAGTATTAAATGTAGATAAAAAAAATAACTAATTACACAGTTTGATTGTAAATTACGAGACGAATCTTTTAAGCCTAGTTAGGCCATGATTGGACAATAATTATCAAACACAAACGAAAGTGCTATAATGCCAAATACTGATTCCTAACCCCAGTCTAAACAAGGCCTACATGTGAAAAGTCTATTCATAGACAACAAGGCAAATTGATAATGAAATAGTACTACGGTGTTCCCGGTTCAACAAACACTCCATGGCATGACAAAATTTTCTATCAGGATCTAGTGATCTAAAAGCTTTAATTTTCCCCCCCTACCCCATCTCACTGCACCAATTCTTCTGCTAACTAATTTAGGACCAACAAGGAGATATTTACAATCTGCGGCGTGCTTCTAATTTAGGACATCTTGCGGTCCAGTCTCGATCCAGCGGCGGAGGTCTTCTCCTGGAGCACGCGCACGACGTCGGCCATGGATGGCCGGAGGCCGGGGCTGTCACTGACGCACCGCATGGCGAGCTCCGCCACGGCGGCCGCCTCAGCGACGTCGTAGTCTCCTCCCAGCCTCTGGTCCAGAACGTCCGACACCTGACCGTCGCTGAGCTTAGGCCTCACCGCGGCCGTGAGCCGGTGCCCCGTCTCGCGGCAGGCGGCCTCCTTGCCCGTCAAGAGCTCGAGCAGCAGCACGCCGAAGCTGTACACGTCGCTCTTCTTGGTGGCCACTCCGGAGCGGAGGAGGTGAGGGTCGACGTAGCCCGGGGAGCCCATGACGGCGCGGTCCGAGGGCCGGCCGCCGCCGCCCATCGTGGCCGAGACGCCGACGTGCGCGAAGCCGAAGTCGCAGAGCTTGGCGTCCATGCTGGCGTCGAGGAGGACGTTGGAGGCCTTGATGTCGCCGTGGATGACGGCCGGGTCGCGGCCCTCGTGGAGGTACTCCAGCGCCGTGGCCACCTGGAACGCGACCGCCACGCGGCGCGCCCAGGGGAGGACGCCGCCCGCGCCGCCGTGGAGCGCCTCGTGGAGGTCGCCGTTGGGCGCGTACTCGAACACCAGCACGCCCTCGTCCCGCTCGTCGCAGTAGCCGAGGAGGCGGACGATGTGCGGGTGGCGGAGGGAGAGGAGCACGTCGAGCTCCCGGCGGAACGCGCGGTGGAGGCGCTCGCTGCTGCAGTGGACCTTGACGGCGCCGAGCCGCGAGGAGGAGGAGGAGGAGGGAGCGAGGCGAGGTACACCGTGCTGAACCCGCCGCGGCCGACCACCTTGGACGAGAACCCGCCCGTGGCGGTCTCCACCTCCGCCCACGCCAGCTGCCGCGCCGCGCCGCTGCTGTCCTCTGCCTCGTCATCCACGAACACCGGCTCCGGCTCGGCCGGCGCCACCCGCGAGCTCGCGCCGCCTAGCTCCCCGCGCTTCCTGAGGTCGCCACGCCCCCGGCGGGCGCAGGCGAACAGGCCGCAACCCCTGAACATTTCGAGCTATGTGGGAGGAGTGTCCGCGTCTGGTAGAGGAGAACAAGTCCTCTGCTCGGCGTGCTCGCTCCTTCAATTTAATTGCTTTGTTGCTGGTGAGTGACGATGCGTTCTTGGTCTCTTGGATGTGCCTTCCTGGATAAGCTGGGGACAGGGTGGACAGAGGAGGGCTGAAGATGGAAGAAGAGCGACGAATCACCAAACGCTGGCTCCGTGCATGCTCCCAGTCAAATGCACTGCCAGTGCATATATATGGCGCTCGGCGGCTCGCCGCTCGCTGGCCTCTCTGGTTGCTCTCTTTCCGTGTATCTGATGTAACCCGGTGGACCACACGCCTGTTACCTGTTTGCTTGGTACAGTGTTTCTCTCTCTCGTGATAAATCAGTGCTTACATCCTGACTTTTCAGCGAAACAACGGATGGCTCAGGACGTCATCCATCGAGACCAAGCATTCTCCGTGTTTGTAATTTTCTACTAATATATGCATTTCGATGGCGTGTGCGTCGTCGGTCACCAACGTGCCATTGACCGCTCTTGGGATGATTATTAAACGACGATCATTCTAAAATCGTGGTTTTGTTAGAATGTCTGGGAAGCGCAACTTGTTTCTGTTTTGTTTGTTTTCTCAGTGTGAAGGGGACTGCAGTAGCTCTTACCTCTAGCAGAATACGAGAACCTGAACCATTCTTTTTTACTTTTTTTACTCTTTATTACCAAGTCTAGCCCTCTGCTACACTCACAACATCCACCAGTTTAGCCTTTTTTCCCTTTGGTATTTGGTATTTTAGGAGTTTTCTTTTCATACTCTAATGTTGTCCCCATTGTAAAATTGGATTGAAAGTGTTGCCTTTTGGCGTCACAGTTGAGTTAATGTAGGCCGGAAACAACCTCCGGCGTGGTTTACATCTTATATTACAAATCATCATGATCAAGATTGATTACAGGATCAAGGTTTCCTAACCCATGAGATATGCTGCATCTTAGCAATATCTCAACATTCATGCATAGAGGGGTGCCCAACAACAACAACAGAACGCATTGTGCGGCTTGATGTAGGTGAGGTGGTGGTGATGACCATTTATGGATCAAGATATGATATTGATCGCAGCATGATCAAGATTGATTACAGGATCAAGGTTTCCTAACCCATGAGATATGCTGCATCTTAGCAATATCTCAACATTCATGCATAGAGGGGTGCCCAACAACAACAACAGAACGCATTGTGCGGCTTGATGTAGGTGAGGTGGTGGTGATGACCATTTATGGATCAAGATATGATATTGATCGCAGAAGATAGAGGAGGAAATGAATGAGGACGAATGAGGCGGATACGTCATACGAGATAGAGCCATAGAGGGGGAGGAGAAAGATGTGAGTGTGTGGTGGCTACATCACTGAAGATAAAATGAAGAGAGGAAGGGTAAAGTGAGGCGAGCTATTGACATGGTAGTTAAGACAAAGAGGAAATTAAAGTATATCTCTATTTGCTAGAGATTGATAACACAAAAAAAGAGGAAATCAAAATTGCCAATATACTGCTTATTTGCTTGAGATTGATAACATTAGCTCATTGGAAAAAAAAAACACTAGTCAAACCATGGATTATAATATAGAATTGCCAACATGGTCTCTCTCCACAAAATGATATGGAAATTCTTCAAGAAGCTAGTGCTCTTTTGTGTCATTACATCTAGCTCTAAGTTCACCGCATCTCGCTCCCTAAAAAAACTCATGATTAGCGTATTTCTTGTTCTAGCTCTCTTCAACTCCAACGTTCTTCTGTAAACCCTACATGATTATGATCTGCTCCATCCATTCCAAATTATAAGTCGTTTTGACTTTTCATGATATAGGTGTGGTGATGGTGGTGATCATTTATGGATCAAGATATGGTATTGATCAAATAAGATAGAGGAGGAAATAGAGATGCATGAATGAGGCGGCTAGCCGACTACACCATAGGAGATGAGGGGAAGGAGAAAGATGTGGTGTGCCCTACATCATAGGAGATAAAAATGAAGAGGGAGCAGTAGATAGCATTAGTTGAAAAAAAAATCCATATCTTGCCCCTCTCCACGGGATGATAGAAATTCATCTAGAGTATTTATTTCAAGGATAGTGCTCTTTTGTGCAATATGTCTGTCATTCCATCTAGATCTAAGAAACTAATAGTTTTTGTGGCTGATAAGCCGGCTGATTTGTTGTGAGAGAAAAACACTATATCATAACTGATAAACTAGGCTGATAAGTTCAAACGAACATGATGTAAGCTCATTTGCATCTCGCTTGCTGAAAACCACATGATTAACATATTTCCTGGTCCAGCTCTCTTTTACTCATACAGTCGTACCTTGTTCTGTAAACCCATGTTTACAAGCTACCTATGGCAATCGGCTATTATATTTGAGATACAAACGCCGCCTTGAGGTACCCCATTCACGTGCCTTCAAAACGAAGGGTGCAGCACAAGCGAAAGGCTACAGCTACAAGGCAGCGATACATAAATACAGCGTTTGATCGTTTTTATAGCTTATAAATCGGCTGATGTTATTTTATTGTGAGATAAAAAACTATATTATAACTGATAAGCATAGCTGATACGATCCAGCGAATAGTTGAAAGCATAGAGTAATTAGCGGGCCGTGCAGTAGTACCGTCCAGGACAGCACAGTTCCTTGACTTGCTGCGTGCTCCTCCGTTGGCGCATCGTGCTCGTGCGTCACCCCGCGCCAGCAGGCACGCCGTCGCGCTCGTGCATTGTGCACTTGTGCAGCACAGGAGGACCATGGCAACCATGCGATCCACACGGTCAGCAGCAGAGCCCACGGCCGTCCACCACGCGGACGCCAACACGTTGTTCGAGCACTGCACCTGCCCCCGCGCCCGCACGGCCCCCGTGGGGCTGTGTGTGTGGTGTGGGGGGTGTAGCTCGCGACGCGACACGCCACCCGTGCGCGCACCGAATCCATTCCAGCCTGCGCGGCGGTGCCGCTTGTTGGGGCCCTATCCATTGCGAATGAGGTGGCGTTTAAATTGAGGGGTAAATAAAATAAATTACATAAGTCCTTAGTAATCCGCGTGATGAATTGAGGGGTGTAGCTTAATTTGCGACGCACCACCCGTTTTTACGCGCAACCGAATCCATTCCAAATCTGCGGCTAATTGTGCCGCTTTCGTTGGGGCCCCATCCATTCGCGAATGAGGTATAATTAAATTATTTTTTTATAAATAAAATAAATTACACATTATGTCTTAGTAACCTTCGATACGAATTTAACTAAACTTTAATTTGTCGTTAGCACATATTTACTGTAGCACCACATTGTCAAATCATGAGCTAATTAGGCTTAAAAAATCGTCTCGCAAAGTAGTCGCAATCTGTATAATTAATTATTTTTTTAATCTATATTTATGTGCTAAACCTTCGATACGATAGGAACTTAAGCTTAAAGGGACGAAGTAAACCAGGTCCGAGGAGACCATGATGGTCAGGTAGGTGAGGAGACCCAGACGGTGGAGGGGCAGGCAGCCGGCAGCACCGAGGACGCGTGCTGGGTGTGGCACCGGCGCGCACGCGCGTCGGCGCTGACCTCTCCTGGCGCGGCAGGGGAATCTGAACCTGAGGCCAGAAGCTTCGTGCCGGGAGCTCGGAGTGCAGGGGGGAAGCTCCAGGGCTCGAGGCTCGGGGTCCAGCTGAACGAACGTGGCAACAACTTTGGTTGGGGATGGCAGGACGACTTGTGGGTAGGGCATGAAACAGGCCCCTGGCCTGCCTTCGAGCTGCTGCAAGGTTTATTTCGGTCAGAATCAACCAACGTCGTTTTCCTTAGTTTAGATGATTCGATTCAATGAGGATGATGCTCGTGTGCTCGAACCAGCAAGCAAGGCACAGGTTCGTCAGGGGGAGATGCCTGTCGGTGTCGCGCTCTGGTCGTGAAACACAAGCTCCAATTCCAAATCGGATCGGTCTGGTCTGTCTGATTCGAGACCCGCTACTGGATTTGGCGACTTTGGGGGTGTCAGTGTTTGGGAGTTCAGAGATCGACTCTGCACTACCACTAATGCAGACTGAAGAAACCCCGAGTATTAACGTGCGTGCCTTATACTGGTTCCAGGTTGGTTCCAGGTTGCCTGGATGTTACTCCATTGCCCATTCATTGTTCGACCGGAGCTACTTTTTCCGCCCTTGATGTCATATTCATTGGACGTACTGTACATGACCAATAATGCCGTAGAAAAGGAGTGGTGGCTAGTGCTAGGAAGGACAATAGCACTCATTGGGACAGACCAACAGAGGCAGAGACATCAATTCTTGCTGTGAATGAATGAAAGAAAAAAAAACATCACGGCATCTGTACAGAAAATCAAATACCAACCCGTGTGAATTTCATATGCACTTCCGGAATCGGAATTGGAATCGTACGTGCTGCCGTCTGTGTCCGGAAATGCATGACACGACCGGGCCGGTGCAATAGGAAACCTCCACCGGGATGCTGCGTGCTTGGTGCTAAGATACTTGTTCATCACCTAACCAGGGACGACCAAGTTCAGGAAAAAAACGTTTGTAATCAGATGTTGGACGAAGCCCCTGATAACAAAAACAAAGGCTTGTCAGTTCGCACGTCCATATCCGTACCGTTCGAAGATGAACATCAAGGATAAGGAAAAACATGTCGGAAAAACAAAGGATAATGGGTGGGTTTTGCTTGTGCGCGTGTATATGTGGGACATATATATAAGAGGCATGTGTGATGCGTCAACGTAAACTGGATAGCGTCGGCATCGATGATCGATCGACAAGCTAACAGACATATATTTCATGATGGATTGTGTAAGAAAACCAAGGGGCCTATATAGACACATCGCAATTGATTGGCGAATCGAGTTCTCAAGGACCGATGGGTGGGTGATAGGAGACTTTCTTATTCATAGAATCAAGTACGTTCAACGACGTCTCTATTTCTATTGGGCAGGTGGTCGAAATTGAATAAAAGCAACTGTGGTGTGGAAGCAAAGACGTGTGCAGTTACATTATATGTGTGAATATTTTAGAGTCTATTTACTGGACTAAACTTTAGTCATCTACCTAGGCCGTCCAAATGTGTGGACTAACTTTTAGTCTAGTCTAACTAACCGTTAGTTCTAACCATATGCCTGTTTTCGAGCCGGCAAGTTCTTGTTAGCAACCTCAGCAAATTCCTGGTATCACTTCTTCGCTTGTAAGTTGGTTTTAGGATTGGATACTTAGGTGGTGTTCGCTGGTCTGAGGAAACCAGCCAGCCGGCTGGTTCCCCTCACGTGACATTGTTCATCCATTCAGCTCGAACGGTGTTTTCCTCTCACAACAAACCAGCGGGAACAGTGTTTTTCAGCCAAGTTTCAGACCAGCGAACGGGGCCTTATGAGATTGGACATACGAGTCCATCAACCTATGCTCTTGCATATGCTAGAACGTTATAAGACATAAATATTGGGAGTTAATGCATAATAACTATAACTAATAAAAACACTTCTTTTTCATTCGCACACTCTCTTTTTCGATCTCTCATTGTTCATTTTATAGCAATAATACATATACTGATACTCTATAGCTTGTTGTGATGAATTTATCAATTACTAAAAAATTTTATCCATATTCGTAATTTTTTTCTTCCTCTGCGTGGAACGTCCATATGCCTTGCATTTAGTTCAAACCTTATCATAAACTATGTGTCTTTTGTTGCAACCCATGCCTCATAATTCCATGAATCTATATTTTATTTTTGAAAATTTGAACTTATTAGTTTATAGTTTTTTATATCCTCATTTTAAATTTGAGCTATTATGTTTTATTTTTATTTTATTAAAAGTGAGGATTTTAGTCAAAGATGCACTCTTAATTTAGCGTAATAATCATTGTTTACACCCAATGAATTTCAAAGACCAAAGATGTCTTCTTCACTGTTGAAGATGTTAAATTATATGTGCAGTGGTGTTCTTTTAACAAAAAAAAGTGCTTGCAAAACCTATTATTTGAGCTGTTTTTTCTGTGTGTTCGGCATGTTGCATAGGTATTGATGTGGGGTGGCAAAATCTGGTTTATTATCTTACTATTTTCACTCAGATTACTTTGTGACTGTCATTCATGTGCCCAAACCCCAGTTGTCAATATGAACATGAATCGAGTGATGTGCTGAATAAATTGATAAAAAACATCATACTGCATTGCACCAAGTTACTCTAGTAGGATGAAAAAAGAAAAATCTTTTGGGCCATATTTCGGTCAAAAAACTGAATGGGCTCACTGAACCCACTCCGAACGATACCGGAGGCATTCCTGATCCTTCTGATTTTTCCGTCTGGCCCAATAGAAGTCTTCAGTTGAGGCTGACAACAGGCCTTAAAAGGCCTGGTCATATACGACTTCTTCGATTTGGTTAATGGCCTAACGCCGTATGGGCCCCTAGGCCCATTATCACACTATCGAAAGACTGATCATGTTTATCGCAATACTTTTACTCCTACTTGTATTGTGTGGAGAGTGTTGGTGCGAAGCTGTGCGCTCCTACGCGACGGCACAAAACACTGTCGTCATACCACAGCGCGTGATCTACAAACAGCCGCAAAGCGTTGCGCTGCTAATGCTGTACGACAACATCGAGCGCTTTACAGTTTTTATTACCTGCAAACCCAGCATTCCGAAGCTCCGAACCAGGGAATTTATACATGACCTAAACAGATCCGTTATTGGTTAGTCGTTAGTGGTGTCCAGGTACCCAAGGATAGCATTGCCCTGTTTGTTTGGTAGATAAACCATGGCTGTCCTGTTCGTTTGGCTGATAAGTCATGGCTGAAAATACTGTTGACTGATTTGTTGTGAAAAAAAAATACTGTTCGCTAGCTGAAAAAATACGGCTTATAAGCTAAGCGAACCGGGCAAGAACACAACAACTAGTAAAGCCTACAGAGCATTGGGGGCACGGCACGGTAAAGCTAGAACAGGGTGAAAGGAGGAGCACATTCTTGGAAAAGAAGAGGAGAGGCGGATGACAGATCCATAGAAAATTGGAAAAGGGCGGAGCAGACCTGTCAACGTCAGAAGACGCCACACAGCGACGGATCACTCCTGTTGACGTCAGCTGGGCAGTCGAGTGAGGAGTGACCCCAACCTCGCTCCCAATCGGGGACCCAGGCCTGGTTTAGATTGCAAATTTTTACAATCTGAATACTGTAGCATGTTTTGTTTATATTTGATTAACTTTGTCCTATTATAAACTAACTAGACTTAAAAAATTTGTCTTATGATTTACAATCAAACTATGCAATTAGTTCATTTTTTTACCTACATTTAATACTCCATACATGCGTCCAAAAATTAATGTGATGGAGAGAGAGTAAAAAAACTTAGAACTTTCATGTCATCTATACAAGGCCTCATATATATAAAAAAACTCAGGTGCGGGTGCACTGACTGACGCTGAAAGCGAGGGGGGAAATCAATTGTTTCCTCGGCACTTTCATGTTGGAGCTGCCGGTTGCCGCCGCTCGGCACTACCGGGACGCATCATCGACGTCACAGACCGCTCATACCCGACTATAAAAGGAAGAGTAAAGCAGGAGGAAAGCGGAAAAGATGCCACCAGAGGGGCTTTTGTTTATTGCCCAGCCTAATCTGAGGGGATGCCGCCCCTGGTGACGATGCTGTCATGGCGATGGCAACTCACATTACCAGCGGAGGAGCCCAGCTATTCGAGTTCCATGGGTACGCACGCATCACGCATGTGATGGTGACTTTGGATCAAAGCATCACACTCTCCCTCAGATGGCAAGCTAATAAGCTCAGATCTTGAGCATTAGTTTATCTGGCCAACTCCAAAAGCAGCAGCCAATCTGGTATCTGCATCTGATGAGATGTGGAATCATTATAAAATTTCTACCTGATAAGCCATGGGCGCATGGGCCTGTCCCCCTGAATCCGAACTGTAAAATGAAAGCAGTTGTGATGTCACTACTTGCAGAAGTCTGTATTGTTGTTGCGAGCTCCAATTTTTTTCTTTAAGATAAGATGGCCATCAATGGGTCCAGAAATTCCTGAACTTGTAGTCATGTCGAATGTATTTGGTTTAGCAAATCTATTATCTTATTACACTAATAGTCGTTAAAAGGAACACCCACTTCACCAAGAGGGCATATGTCATGTGGGGGAAAGCAACCACTTTTGCACGCGTCGTGAAGGGCCCGTGATGTCACCTCGAGGGGCGCGCAAAGACGCTGAGGCAGCAGCAAAGCGGGTGATCAGGAGGAAGGTGCGGCTAAGGAAAGTGGCTGATTTGATTAGATAAGTGATTGGCCTAAAGTTTAGGGGATTCATCCCTAATTAGTTATTTCCTATTTTATTGTTGCCAAGTGTGGCAGCCCATGGGCCTATATAAAACCCATAGGAGCACTAGAGGTCATGATCAAGCAAGCAATAAAGTTATCCCTAATCTCTCTCTATTCTCTCAGTAAGCCTACGGAAGAGGGTATAACCTCACCGGAGAAGACGGCCAACGGCCACGAAGCTCGTGAGCCAGCTGGTCCGTCTTGCCGTCGGGTTTTGTCCCCTGACAACTCCCAGGATCGACCTCCTCAGTGCGCGTTCCCATTCCCGACGATCCTCGCCCACCCGCCCCACCCAATCCACCACGGGTCCCGCCCGCCGCCCACCAACCCAAAGAGCGCCATCACCACCATCATCCTCCGCGGGGTTGCCGCAAGTGACCACCACCACCATGAGTGAGCCGACTATGGCCGACGTGATGGAGATGCTGAAGGCCCTCAATTCGGAACTGTCAACAATGAAGTCCGACATGGCGGCCATGAAGGACAAGGCGTCGTCCTCAACGGACAATAGCATCAACCTCGGCCGCCAGACGGGCGCGCGATCTCTTAATCGCCCTCCGAAATTCCAGTAAATTGATTTTCCCATATTACGATGGTAAGACCGATCCGTTCTTGCTCTTCATCAACAAATGCGAATCATACTTTCGCCAAAGTAGCGTACCATGGCGGAGGAGCGCGCGATTGGATGGCCTCATACAACACGGAGGGCGTCGCCCGCCTACCGTACATCCAAATCGTGCCATGAGGGTACGCCACCATGGGGGCGCTTTCATACACCTCTGAACCTCCGGTTCGGCCTCTCCTCCGCTCGGCTCATTGGTTCGAGCTCACCGAGTGCCGGCGTATGGAAAAGAGAGGAGTACTCAATCCCTTCCAGCCCTCCTGCCAAGCTAGAAATTAAAGTCGTCGTTTATTATTGAGGCAAAGCGCGTTGAATAAAGCTTCACCGGCGGGTTCTGCCACCACTCACCACGCCGTCCGCATCCACAACCCGGAGACGTTGGCGGGTAATTCATGAGCTTCGCCCGCCAGTGGAGCTGATGGAGGTTATTAGGCCTTTGCCATCACCATTCAAAATTTCCACCACCACGGTACATCATGCTCGCGCCAATGCCACGACCACTTACTTCCGGCGCCCGAGCGCTATGGCGCTCCAAGAAGGACCACATCTATAATAATCCGCCAACTATAAAAGGAGCGATAGAACAACCACTCCTCGCCTCACCGGGCGAGATGGCGGGCGGCGTCGTGCATATATCATGTGTTTCAATTATGATACAAAATACACACGTGGCCTGGGAATCGGTTCTGCGCGTATCTTCTTCGTGGACGGCGTGGAGATTGAGGACGCGCTGGATTATATATGCTCGTGTTACGACGCCAAACACGACGCCACGGCGCCACTTTTATTTTTCCTTACACAATGTGTATGGGGTCCCCGTGGCGGGCACTATGCGGACGCCGTGGTTCTCGGGACCGCGAGGTCCTTGTCGCCTGGCCGACTCATCGGAAGCACGCACAACTTCATTTCGGAGGAGGCAGCTCGGCGCTCCGGTCTACCCTCCACCGCACTCGCCTCGCCTCCGCCTATACGCCTTGGTCGCCAATGGTGAACGAAACCTCTCTTGGCCGGGGTCATCCGCGACGCGCGCTCTACTCGTCGATGGCGGCGTTCCCAACCGATCTCTCGTCATGGAATCCACCGAGACATGCACGACGTCGTCCCTGCGGTACCGGTGGCTTGGTGAGTTAGGGCCCATCGTCAGGACCTTGGCGGGGCACATGACCGTGACCTTCCAAGACCACGGGCGCCCGTCACGTGGACATCGGCGTGGCGTGGTCGCCGGTGCCGGCCATAGCCCATTTTACGCTACGCAAAGACAGCGCCGAAGCGCGTCCCTCCTCGATGAGTAGCCGCCACATTCAGCGACGTTTTCACCGAGCCCACGGGCTTGCCACCGCCACCACGCGCCGCGCGACCACAAAGATCGTCCTCCAACTTTTTGCGCACCTCCGGTGGCCGTCCACCCCACCGGCACCGGCGGCCCACCTGAGGACGAGCTCGAAAGCGGCACACCGCGCCATGATCGCCCGGGGATCGTCCGCCGCGAGCGACTTCGGCGTTCTCCTCGTCGGTCCTCCTCGTCAAGAAGGCGGATGGTTCGTGGCGGTTTTATTCGTCGCCTACTGCGTCTCTGAACGCCGTCCACCATCAAGGACGCCTTCCCCATCCCCTCGTCGCCGACTGAACCAATTTTTTTTTAATTTTTTCCGCACGGGGCTCGCTTCTTCACTTTAAGCTCGACCTCCGGTTTGAACAGTTACCACCAGTGCGGATGCGGCATGAGGACATCCACAAGACGGCGTTCCGCACCCACGATGGCCAGACGAAGTTCTTGGTGATGCCATTCGCCTCATCGCAATGCCCCCGGCAACATTCCAAGCGCTCATGAACGGCGTGTTGCGTGCCTACCTCCGCCAACCCGATTTGTGCTTGTTTTCTTGACGATATTTTGATCTCAGACTCCACTGGCGGACCACCTCCGACACCTCTCGCGTCGTCTTGACTCTCTTCAAGCCAACACCACCTCTTCGTCAAGAGGTCGAAGTGCTCGTTCGGCGTCTTCTCCGTCGACCTATCTCGGCCACATCATCTCCGCGGTCGGCGTAGCCATGGATCCCGCCAAGGTCCTGGCCATACACGACTGGCCACAACCTCGCTCGCGCTGCGCGTCAGTCGCGCGGCTTCCTCGGCCTGGCGGGCTACTACCGGAAGTTCGTCCACAACTACGGCACCATCGCCGCGCCCCTAACCGCGCTCCTGAAGAAGGAGGGGTTCACGTGGAACGACGACGCCACGGCTGCCTTCACCGCCCTTAAGGCGGCTGTGACGTCCGCCCGGTGGCACTTCCGGACTTCAAGCAAGCCTTTCGTCGTCGAGTGCGAAAAATCCTCATCCAGAGGCGCATCCGATTGCGTTCTTCAAGAGGTGGGTGGCGCCACGACACGCTCCCTTTATGCATATGAGCGGGAGCTCATTGGCCTTTCCTGGTATGCGATATGGCATTGGCGGCCGTGCTTGTGGGGCCGTCGCTTTTTCGTCAAGACGGACCACTACGAAAAAGTACCTCCCGACGACCGGCGCCTGCCGCGATCCCACAAGAGCATCATTCACGGAAGCTACTCGGCTTCGATTTCTCCGTCGAGTACAAGTCGGGGGTGACCAACACGGTGGCTGATGCCCTCTCGTGCCGCGACACCGACGAGGACCCGGCGGTGGCCCTCATGGCGATCTCGGGCTCTCGCTTCGACTTCATCAGCCGTCTACGCCAGGCCCAGGCAACCAACCCCGCCTTGGTGGCCATCCACGACGAACAGCCAAGACGGCTCCCGCGCCCACCGGGATTGGCCGACAAAGATGGTCACCTACGGTGGGCGCCTCTACATTCCGCGATCGCTATCGCCACTCGCAAAGAGATCCTGTCACCGTCCACGACGATGGGCACGAGGGTGTCCAGCGCACCTTGCACCGTCTCCGCCGCGACTTCCATTTTCCCAACATGAGTCGTTGTGTGCAGGACTTTGTGCGCCAGTGCGTCACTTGCCAGAGGTACAAGTCAGAGCATCTTCATCCATATGGGCCTCTTGATCACCGCGCCCCATTCCCACAGCTGTGTGGGCCCACATTGGCCTCGATTTTGTGGAAGCGCTGCCCCGGGTGAATGGAAAGTCGGTGATCCTCTCCGTCGTCGACCGCTTGATGTACCCGGCGCGCGCACCCATTACCACCGCTGAGATGAGGATCAGCGTTCTTCACCGACATCGTCGCGCCTCCATGGCTCGCCGCGATCCATGGTGTCCGACCGTGACCCGGTGTTCACTTCATTGCTACGGGCGCGAGCCGATCGCCTCATGGGCACCAAGCTACACATGACCTCCGCCTTCCACCCCGGTCCGACGCGGCCAAACGCGGAGGGGCGGCCAACAAGGTCATTGTCATGTACTTACGCTGCTTTTCTGGTGACCGACCCGGCGAAGGGTCGCGCGATGGCTTCCATATGGGCCGAAATACGTGTACAACACGGCCTATCGATCCCTCGCTTGAGAGACGCCGTTCAGCGTGGTGTCGGCCACGACCGCCCACCATCCGCTCATACGAGCAACTCGGTGAGACGCGAAGTTCTGGCGATGGCGCTTGACATGGAGGAGCGCGAGGCCTTCCTAGGCGATGTTCGCTGCTACCGCTTGGAGCAAGCACGGGGTGTCGAAAGCGCCACTCGACGACCCAGCGCATCGCCGGTCCTCATCACTACCAGTCGGCGATTGACCGCTCTGCTTTCGACAACGCACCATGGCGTCCCTTCCTCGGAGCGCAGACCGGCAAGTCGGAAGCCGCCTCTACATCGGGCCCTACCGCGTCTGCGAGATCATCAACGATGTGGTTGTGCGTCGTCGTCTCGAGCTTCCCCATAGCTTCGTATACATGATGTGTTTCATGTCGATACCCTCAAGAAGTTCGCCGGCACCCCCCCGGACGCTCCACCGGCTCTGCCGCACATCCACCATGGTACGGTGGCTACAGAGCCCAGCAGGGTTGAGCATGCTCGCTTGGCGTGAGGCGTTCGTCAGCTGCTCGTCCATTGGCGCGGCGAACCTCCAGAGTCGGCCACATGGGAAGATGCTGAATCCTTCCATGAGCGGCTTGCAGACTTCCAAATGAGGACGAGTGACTCTCGAGGGGGAGATGTCATGTGGGCTTGCACTTACGCCTACGTCGTGAAAGGGCCCGTGATGTCGTCAACACCCACCTGCTTTCAAAGACGCTACCGAGGCAAGCAGCGCAAGGTGATCGGGGAGGAAGGTGCGGCTAAGGAAAGTGGTGATTTGATTAGATAAGTGATTGGCCTAAAGTTTAGGGATTCATCCCTAATTAGTTATTTCCTATTTTATTGTTGCCAAGTGTGGCGGCCATGGGCCTATATAAACTGTACTAGAGGTCATGATCAAGCAAGCAATAAAGTTATCCCTAATCTCTCTCTATTCTCTCTCGTAAGCCTACGGAAGAGGGGTATAACCTCACTCATCATGGGAGAAGATTCGGTTGGTACCGACGGCTTCTCGAGCTCCCCTAAAAGGCCGAGGTTACAGTCCAGTCCACAATCGGGGTTTGTTGTCCTTGACAGCATACAAATTAACACATTATATAATCAAAAAAAGAAAAGAAAAGAACATACACAGTTGGATTTTATGATGGTCTAACAACTTAGATTAAACAAAAAAATGCATAATGTCGATGCGGGACCCATAGGGTTCCGCACGGAGAAGAGAGAAAAAGACCTAGTCCAACTAGGATTCCCTACATGTAATCCTATTAGGACTAGTTACGTATAATTCTATTAGGATCTCTACTTTGTAACCAACTAGGACTCCCGCCTCTCCTGGACTATATAAAGGAGGGCAGGGGTCCCTAGATGGAGAGAGACAATACCAGAACTCACAAAACACAACAAATAGCGCAGGGCGCAATATACTATCCACACCAGACTGGACGTAGGCCGTGACTTTCCAGCGTACCGAACCAGTATAAATCGTTGTCTCTCTGCGTTTACCATCGAGTTCCTGCATACGCCGATACTCCTCCGAACAAATCACCGCCCCGGGTACTCCCGTGGCGGGTTGCCGGTGGTAAAACATCGACACATACCTAATTCAATTAATAAATAACAAATGATAGATGATAAATTAAAGAGAAATAACAATTTTATTTCCAAGCGGAAAGAAAATACGTAAATGAAGAGTCATGTAATAAACAATTCGTAAAGGCAAAATTTGAACAAAACTATGAAAACTAATAGTTTGACTTGCAAGCAAATTGGAAAGAAAAAAGAATATTGTTATAGTAACTACATGGATAAGTTCAAATTAAAAATTACAAAAAATGGTAATTTGATCTCCACATGTTGGGAAAAAACAACCATACAAAAATGAATGTAAGCCTAAAACTACCACATTGATCTCTAGATCCATAGTGTAATAGTCTAGGAGGTCTATCAAAATATATACTTCCTACATCCTAAAATACAAGGTATCGATGATTCAAAATTTGTTCGAAATTATTAGGTATTTTAGATTACTCAAATCTATCCATAAGTGCCTACTCCCTCTGTCCTATAATATAGTATATTCCAAAAAAATTAAGACAACTTAAGAGAAACTCAAATGATGCATGTACCCATAGATTAATACCAAATAAGGTGTTTATCCTCAAATTAAGGTTTCCTTTTTAATAAATTTTATCAAATCTAGGCATTGACGCACTATATTTCAGTACAAGTTTTAGAAGTCACGATGCACTATATTTTAGGGTGGAGGTAGTGCCTTTTAAACCCCATCCATGAATGCTTTTTAAATATCATCTTGCACTAGCACACTTAACAGTAATTGTGAAACCCTGAAATCTACAAAGTGAACCAGGCCATCAGAGGTATACACCATTCATTATCAATCTGCACTAGAACACTTAACAGTAATTGTGAAACCCACAAAATCCAACCCAGGACAACATTTTTGCAGCACTCTGCCCACGAATTACTAGAATCACCACACATCTAATTAAAATCCCACACATTTAGCTCAATCACCTATGGACTGCAACCTAAGTTACAACAGAAATCGCGGGAAAGCAACCATTTTTGCCTTTTAAAAAATCCAGAGTCCCAACTAGGAGGAACCAGCCACGCAGTCACCTTGGGGTGGAACTGGACGCCCCAGACCTCGGACGGCGGCGCCTCCAACGTGGCGACGGATGCTCCCGTGTCGACGTCGAAGACGCGGATGAAGCTGTCGAGCCACACGGCGGCGCCAAGCGCGCCGGCGGGGTGGGCGGCGAGGGAGACGACCCCGAGCGCGTGGCCCCGCGCGGGGGACCCCAAGGCGGCGAGGTCGTCGGGGAGCCAAGCGCGGACGGTCTCGTCGAGCGCGCCGGTGAGGAGCACCGCCGTGGGGCGGTGGTCGGCGGCGTGATGGACTCCTCGTGGGCGCCGTCCACAGACTTGAGCCCCGCGAACTTCATCTCCCTTGGTCGCGTCTGGGTCCCGAACGGCTCCTCGCCGGCGAGCGGAAGACGAGGTGGAACCCTAGATCGGTGTGCTCGATCTGGTGTGGGGTTGGGGAAAGTGAGAGAGAGAAGAGGAGGGCTTTGTGGGTTTTAGAAAAAAACATTTTTTTTATACAGCCAAAGTTAAAAAATGATAGGAAAAGAAGACTCTGGTGGTGACCAATTAAACGAGAAGAAAACAAATAAAATAATAATAAATATAAAAACTGCTTTAATGGTGACTAAATTAAATAAAAGAAAAGACTATACGTAATATTCATCAACATCTCCGCTCTAAAAAGGAGATGGTAGAATAACTTAAAATGACATCTAGAACAACATAGTATACATTCATATATCGAAACATATCCAAGAAATAAAGAGCTTATTTCTTATTTTGATCCTAGTTCTTGATCTTGCATCTATGCAATCCAGCTAATCTCTCAACACTTTTTAGTAGTTTTTTTTGTTAAAAAGGACTTTTTAGTAGTTTTGATTGAGGCGCATCTACAAGTGTTTGGTAGGCCTCCTTGCAAGGAGCCACGAGTTGAAATCGTGCCAAAAAGGCCAGTTGGTTCAGGCCACTTTCTATACACTGTATATGTAGATTCTTCTCTTTGTTTTCTTTTTTCTTTTTGGAAACTCGAACTTGTAGGGTGGTTATTTTTTCTGACACACTATTACACTACAGTGTAAAAATAACAGATGCATCATTATCAATTTTGCAGACTGTAAGCACATGCCAAGCTAGAAATTAAAGTCCAGAGTTTATTATTGTATCTCTTAAAAAATTTGAATAAAACGAACGGTCAAACAAGATGGTTGTGATAATGGAACCAACCGGCAAAAAATATTAACGATGCAAAAATCAATGCACCAATTGCGGTACAATAGAGTTGTAATTCACTAGTTATTCCGGATGCATGTCAAATCTGAAAAAATAGAGGTTATTTGGATTCCTCGGAAACCCCCGCCTACATCACCATTCAAAATTTCTTTGTCCTACTATTGGCTAAAGTACCTGAGCACTGGGTCCAATGTAGTAAAAAACGTCACTTTAGGACGGAGAGAGTAATATGTATAACAATCAAGAAGTGACTTCATCTATAATATTATCCCTCCAGACTATAAAAGGAGGGATAGAACCCCTCTACTCCTCCCTAATCGGTACCAAATACATCACCCCCTCTGCATATATCAACATACAGCACACAAGTAATACAAGCATCATCATACACGAGACGTGGGACATCATCTACCTAGACCAGTATCAATCTGTGTCGTCCTGTGTGTGACCACCTGATCTATTACGCGTGATACATTGATTATATATGCTTGTGTTACAAAACACAGACATACATACTTGTTCCCACTTTTATTTATTCCCTTAATTACAATGTGTATACCAAACACATCACACGGTAGACACTAGCACAGCATGTAAGGGGGTCGCCGGATTCAACACGGTGCCATAGCGGTCATGGAGGTCCATTCCCTCCGATCCGATCCCATCACCATCAGGTAGTCTCCACTCATTTCTGTGCAGAATCGAGGCCAGCAGCAACGGCACAGACCGCGCGGTGTACTCCATTCCAGGGCACACCCTACGCCCCGCACCAAACGGCCTATACGCCTCCTTCACCATTGATGAGTTCACCTCCTGGCCAGCCAAGAACCTCTCCGGGATGAACTCCTCGGCACGAGGCCATGCGCTCTCGTCCCTTCCTATCGCTCACAGGTTAACAATGACGCCCGTCCCTTTCGGCACATGGAATCCACCTAGAGACATGTCATCCGCGACAACCTCACGCGGTATCAGAGGTACTGCTGGGTGTAGGCGAAGTGTCTCCTTCACCACGGCATGGAGGTACGGCAGCTCGCTGAGGTCGCTCTCCGTGACGAAATCTTTAGACCCTAGTTTCTCAGCGAGCTCGGCGTTCACCTTCTTCATCTTCTCCGGGTGGCGAAGCAGCTCCGCCATCGCCCATTGCACGGTTACCGTGCTCGTGTCACTCGCCGCGATGAACATATCCTATAAACCGATGATGCAGGGTTATATTCAATGTAATCATGCAAAGTTTATCCAATATAGTATGTGTGTATGCGTACTGTTATAAATGTAGTGATCTGTTGGCGCGTGAGCTTGGCCATGGCCATCCGGGAGAGGAGGACATCCAAGATGTCATTGTGCTTCTCGCAACAAGCTAATCGTTTCTCAATGATCACCTCATCAAAGAACCTGAACAGCTTGGCCAGGTGCGTGGAGATGCGGCGGCGCGAGCCGAGGAGGTGTTCCAGCGGCGCCAGGAAAGGGAAGGCGTCGGAGACGCTGGGCTTGGACCACTCCTCAAGCACGGGCACGACGAGGCTCTTGAACGTCTGTGCCTTCTGCTGCTCGCGCAGGTCCACCACGTCCTCGGAGAAGAGAACGTTCGACACGACGTTGAGCACCGTGCCGTTCACGGCCTCCCGGATGTTCACTGGCCTGCCGGAGCCAGCGCACGCCCTCACGTGCTCGGCGAGCTGGCCGGCACGGCGTTCCAGGACAGGGCGGATTTGGCTGGAGGAGAAGCCGGCGCCGATCAGGACGCGGAGCTGCCGCCACAGCTGGTCGGAGCTCGGGAGGAAGACCATGGACGTGGCGCCGTACGACAGCGCGCGCACGTTGTCGGGGACGAGCCGGGCCGCGAGCGCCGCGTCGTTCTTCACCAGGGCCTCGTGGGCGACGGCGGCGGACGAGACCACGGCCATGGCGCGGGTCAGGCCGAGCCGGAGGTACACGATGGGGCCGTGGGCTTTCGCGAGGGCGACGAGGCTCCGGTGCGGGTTGTGTCGGAGGGGCCCGATGACGTAGAGGAGGCTGCCGAGGAGAGGGTAGCCGGCGGGGCCAGGAGGAGGAGCCGGTTTGTTGAGAGCTGTCGCGGAAGTACGCTTGCTCTGTATAGATCTGTGCAGGGTGGCAATGGTGAACGCCAGCAGCAGTGTCACTGTGTAAGCAGCAAGCAACACCGAGAACCCCATCCTGTCGTATGAGTCAGTGTGTGTGCGCTGTTTATTGAGCTAGCTAGCACGGCAAGATATTATATATAGATATTTATGTGTGTGTGGTGCTAACCCTACGTGGAGTTCAAGCAAGCATCGTTTTCACGTGGTACACGCGGCTCCGACAAATTTTAAATGCTATTGGAGCAGTGACAGTTTCCCTCTCCGTCGGCTCCGACAAAAACAAACAAACAAACGAACAATATATAAGAGATCCTTTTTCATGTCATCATGGTAGTATGCTCTACCAATTTTGTTTGAACTCTTGCATGGTTGGGTTGCTACGCAAATTTGTGAGAACTTTGGTCAAGAATATGATGCTGTCAGTCTATTTTCATAATTAGGAGAAAAAAAAATTCTTAGAGTTGCAGAACTGAAACTTTGGTGAGTGCGCGCGGCTGTGCGAGCGGGCCAGCGGATGGCTACATGATGCAGGCTGAGCAGTCCAAGGCGGGCCAGGAAAGCTGGGGCCTGGGGGCACTGTCTGGGCCGTACAGGCCTGCGCAGCGGGCGAAGGCAGGTGGTGTCTACGGGCTGGCGATGGGCCGGAGAATCGCAGCAGAAGGCTGAACCCCAGGGCCAGCCGGAGGGGGTGCCACGGGAGCTCAGCCAAATTACCAATTTACCTTTTCATTTTAATAGAAATTGAAAAAAAAGCATTGGTACTGGCCCCATGTATTTTGTTACTAATCTTATTTATTTGGTACATTTCAGTACTTTTTTGTAACCTCCGATTTCTTCACCATTCGATCTCTCTTCATGGACGGTTCATATCTCTCTTAACCACCGTAAAACTTGTAATATAAATTTCAAATTTTTTAATCCTATATAAATTCCAGTTTTGACTCTGTCCTGTCGCTGCCAATTTTTTTGTTTTCTCTATTTATTTAAGATCGGAGGGGTATGTGTGTTATCCCTATATTATCTTATAAGAATGATATATTCATGTTTCAAACCGGCTTTATATTATCAGATTCATTTATAGAAATGAATACTAATATTTATATCCTCAAGATTCTTCATAAACACATTTTTCATACTCTATCTGTATTGTCTCATAAATGTTGACAATTTTTTATCTGCATATTTGGTCAAGCTTAAGGCAATTTGATTTAAAGAAAATAAACTAGAACATCAGGTTTTTCCTCATGACCGGATCGGAGGAAAGCATGCATTACCATCTCCCCATACGTTTCTTTATTCATTCACGAGATTTATTTATTTAGTTGATTGGTCGAAAGGGGGAAACCCTCCACCTCCAGAAAAGAATAAACGAAAGAAGACACGAGTTTCACGGCTGGATGGTGACACGATGGATCATAGAGAGTTGAGAGTTGAGAGTTGTGGGACCCTGACAATAGCCTCCCACGTGCAGGCCTGTCTTGTCTTGTGGCCATAAACAAGTGCCGCTGATAGACCAACACACAGTCACTCACACGTAGTATACGTGATAGCAAAAGCATGGGGACCTTGCAAAAATTGCAGCAGCCCACCGGCCACCTAGGTTTCAATTTCATCTATCGTATGGATGGAATTCAGTTTTTTTTTTCGTTTTTCCTTTTGGAAAAGGACAAACAACTGGCATGCACGCACGCATCTTTGGTGTTGCTTCTTCCACGTCAGTACGGCAATGCAGAGCCAAGAGAGCCAGGGGTGTACACATGGGGACGAAAATGATGTGTCCTTTATTTCTGACCCGGCACGATAAAAAACACCCTTTTTCATACAAGAATTAGTAGGTGGCTACCATAATTTGCATGGTCCCAAGCAGGTGGAAAAGTAGCCGACCAATTTCGACGAGTTCTGTCGCTCCACTGCCCCTACTGTGATGGCTGCTAAATCCTACCGGTTATACGAGTTATTATGTTTTTGTTTCTCTTATAATTTTAGGTTAAAGTTTTGACACTTTAATTACCAATAACTTCGCAAATGTTCAGTTTAAATACAATGAGATAGTCCTGGGAAGTATAGATTAATCTTGAAACATAATTTAATAAAATCGTACACGTACTGGCAAAAATATGTTCCGAAGATGAGTTATTGTCCGAAACAATATGAATTATAGAACCGTTCATAGGTTTCAGGACATGTTGAGATCAACCAGCACTAAAAGTTAGCTAGCTAATAGTAATAGCTGTTATTTTTTAGCTACCTAATTTTTAATAGGAGGCTATTTAGATCCACCTGATAATAGGTGGTCGTAGGATAGTGAGTTGAGCGTGCATATGAACTATTATCATATACACTTCAAATCAGCTAATGGAACTAATAGCTAGTAATCCCATGGCTGATAATTAGCAGGTTTATTAGTAGGCCAGTTAGATTCACTGTACTAATTTTAGCTTCTAATTTGGTGTCAGTAGATCCAAACAGACCCTCACTATTGTAGACGGGTTGAAAGACAAAATTTTGTACCGCAAGCATCACTATCTTTTGTTGAGAAACCTAAATTTACAATCTTTTTCACATGCAAAATAATGTAAATGCGATGAACCTTAACTTGTTGGTAGTGGTGCAAGCACAGGTACCTTCCAAAGTCGTCCCGTTTGCATTTGCATTAATAGTGTGTACTCCCGAGAGTGACCTCAGACGACTGGGATTCATGAACCTCACATACCCCTCGCTAATACTCCTATAATCCGTTGACCTTATACGCTTTGTTCTTGCAAATTTACAATCTTTTTCACATGCAAAATAATGTAAATGCGATGAACCTTAACTTGTTGGTAGTGGTGCAAGCACAGGTACCTTCCAAAGTCGTCCCGTTTGCATTTGCATTAATAGTGTGTACTCCCGAGAGTGGCCTCATATGACTGGGATTCATGAAGGGGGAATTCTCTGTGTGTCATTAAAAAAGATCGCGATGCCCCGTGTGTCCCTGAAAAAGTTCAACGGTCTTCAGCGCCACTGCTTCAACTTTTTTGTGTCCTCCATGCCACTGCCGTCAATCTGGGCTCTAACGCCGTCAAACTACAGGTGTGAAAAGTCGAAAATACCCTTAAGTCTAAATATGTTATTAATTTTTTTGAGCATCTTAACGACTTCAAATGAAAAAACTCAAAACTAGAAAGTTGTAGATCTCGACTTTGGAAGGTCGAAAATACCCTTCAAATATGTCATTAATTTTTTTGAGCGTCAATTCTTGCTGTGAATGAATGAAAGAAAAAAAAACATCACGGCATCTGTACAGAAAATCAAATACCAACCCGTGTGAATTTCATATGCACTTCCGGAATCGGAATCGGAATTGGAAATCGTACGTGCTGCCGTCTGTGTCCGGAATGCATGACACGACCGGGCCGGTGCAATAGGAAACCTCCACCAAGGATGCTGCGTGCTTGGTGCTACGATACTTGTTCATCACCTAACCAGGGACGACCAAGTTCAGGAAAAAAACGTTGGTAATCAGATGTTGGACGAAGCCCCTGATAACAAAAACAAAGGCTTTCTTATAACAAAAACAAAGGCTTTCTTATAAGAGTCATGTGTGATGCGTCAACGTAAACTGGATAGCGTCGGCATCGATGATCGATCGACAAGCTAACAGACATATATTTCATGATGGATTGTGTAAGAAAACTAAGGGGCATATATAGACACGTCGCAATTGATTGGCGAATCGAGTTCTCAAGGACCGATGGGTGATAGGAGACTTTCTTATTCATAGAATCAAGTACGTTCAACGACGTCTCTATTTCTATTGGGCAGGTGGTCGAAATTGAATAAAAGCAACTGTGGTGTGGAAGCAAAGACGTGTGCAGTTACATTATATGTGTGAATATTTTAGAGTCTATTTACTGGACTAAACTTTAGTCATCTACCTAGGCCGTCCAAATGTGTGCACTAACTTTTAGTCTAGTCTGACTAACTGTTAGTTCTAACCATATGCCTGTTTTCGAGCCGGCAAGTTCTTGTTAGCAACCTCAGCAAATTCCTGGTATCACTTCTTCTCTTGTAAGTTGGTTTTAGGATTGGGTACTTAGTTACAGTCTTATGAGATTGGACATACTAGTCCATCAACCTATGCTCTTGCATATGCTAGAACGTTAGAAGACATAAATATTGGGAGTTAATGCATAATAACTATAACTAATAAAAGCACTTCTTTTTCATTCGCACTCTCTCTTTCTCTCTCATTGTTTATTTTATAGCAATAATCTTCATGTTCGATTGGCCTTGTTTGGCTTATAAGCCATACTTTTTCAACCAACTAACAATATTTTTCTCTCACACCAAATCAACCAACAGTACTTTCAGTCATGGCTTATCAACCAAACAAGCCCAAACGAACAGGCGAATACATATATTGATACTCTATAGCCTATTGTGATGAATTTATCAATTACTAATTTTTTTTATCCATATTCGTAGTTTTTTTCTTCCTCTGTGTGGAACGTCCATATGCCTTGCATTTAGTTCAAACCTTATCATAAACTATGTGTCTTTTGTTGCAACCCATGCCTCATAATTCCATGAATCTATATTTTATTTTTGAAAATTTGATCTTATTAGTTTATATTTTTTTATATCCTCATTTTAAATTTGAGCTATTATGTTTTATTTTTATTTTATTAAAGTGAGGATTTTAGTCAAAGATGCACTCTTAATTTAGCGTAATAATCATTGTTTACACCCAATGAATTTCAAAGACCAAAGATGTCTTCTTCACTGTTGAAGATGTTAAATTATATGCACAGTGTTGTTCTTTTAACATAAAAAAGTGCTTGCAAAACCTATTCTTTGAGCTGTTTTTTCTGTGTGTTCGGCATGTTGCCTAGGTATTGATGGGGGGTGGCAAAATCTGGTTTATTATCTTACTATTTTCACTCAGATTACTTTGTGACTGTCATTCATGTGCCCAAACCCCAGTTGTCAATATGAACATGAATCGAGTGATGTGCTGAATAAATTGATAAAAAACATCATATTGCATTGCACCAAGTTACTCTAGTAGGATGAAAAAAGAAAAATCTTTTGGGCCATATTTCGGTCAAAAAACTGAATGGGCTCAATGAACCCACTCCGAACGATACCGGAGGCATTCCTGACCCTTCTGATTTTTTCCGTCTGGCCCAAAAGAAGTCTTCAGTTGAGGCTGACAACAGGCCTTAAAAGGCCTGGTCATATACGACTTCTTCGATTTGGTTAATGGCCTAACGCCGTATGGGCCCCTAGACCCATATCACACTATCGAAAGACTCTGATCATGTTTATCGCAATACTTTTACTCCTACTTGTATTGTGTGGAGAGTGTTGGTGCGAAGCTGTGCGCTCCTACGCGACGGCACAAAACACTGTCGTCATACCACAGCGCGTGATCTACAAACAGCCGCAAAGCGTTGCGCTGCTAATGCTGTAAGACAACATCGAGCGCCACACAGCGACGGATCACTCCTGTTGACATCAGCTGTCAACGTCAGAAGACGCCACACAGCGACGGATCACTCCTGTTGACATCAGCTGGGCAGTCGAGTGAGGAGTGACCCCAACCTCGCTCCCAATCGGCGACCCATATATATAAAAAAACTCAGGTGCGGGTGCACTGACTGACGCTGAAAGCGAGGGGGGAAATCAATTGTTTCCTCGGCACTTTCATGTTGGAGCTGCCGGTTGCCGCCGCTCGGCACTACCGGGACGCATCATCGACGTCACAGACCGCTCATACCCGACTATAAAAGGAAGAGTAAAGCAGGAGGAAAGCGGAAAAGATGCCACCAGAGGGGCTTTTGTTTATTGCCCAGCCTAATCTGAGGGGATGCCGCCCCTGGTGACGATGCTGTCATGGCGATGGCAACTCACATTACCAGCGGAGGAGCCCAGCTATTCGAGTTCCATGGGTACGCACGCATCACGCATGTGATGGTGACTTTGGATCAAAGCATCACACTCTCCCTCAGATGGCAAGCTAATAAGCTCAGATCTTGAGCATTAGTTTATCTGGCCAACTCCAAAAGCAGCAGCCAATCTGGTATCTGCATCTGATGAGATGTGGAATCATTATAAAATTTCTACCTGATAAGCCATGGGCGCATGGGCCTGTCCCCCTGAATCCGAACTGTAAAATGAAAGCAGTTGTGATGTCACTACTTGCAGAAGTCTGTATTGTTGTTGCGAGCTCCAATTTTTTCTTTAAGATAAGATGGTCATCAATGGGTCCAGAAATTCCTGAACTTGTAGTCATGTCGAATGTATTTGGTTTAGCAAATCTATTATCTTATTACACTAATAGTCGTTAAAAGGAACACCCACTTCACCAAGAGGGCATACAAATTAACACATTATATAATCAAAAAAAAAAAAAGAAAAGAACATACACAGTTGGATTTTATGATGGTCTAACAGCTTAGATTAAACCAAAAAATGCATACCTAATTCAATTAATAAATAACAAATGATAGATGATAAATTAAAGAGAAATAACAATTTTATTTCCAAGCGGAAAGAAAATACGTAAATGAAGAGTCATGTTATAAACAATTCGTAAAGGCAAAATTTGAACAAAACTATGAAAACTAATAGTTTGACTTGCAAGCGAATTGGAAAGAAAAAAAATATTGTTATAGTAACTACATGGATAATTTTAAAAATTACAAAAAATGGTAATTTGATCTCCACATGTTGGGAAAAACAACCATACAAAAATGAATGTATTATTATAAATACAGTTAAAAAGAGTAACGCCTTTCACTCCATGGGGCTAAAAGCCTAAAACTACCACATTGATCTCTAGATCCATAGTGTAATAGTCTAGGAGGTCTATCAAAAATATATACTCCCTACGTCCTAAAATACAAGGTATCGATGATTCAAAATTTGTTCGAAATTATTAGGTATTTTAGATTACTCAAATCTATCCATAAGTGCCTACTCCCTCTGTCCTATAATATAGTATATTTCAAAAAATTTAAGACAACTTAAGAGAAACTCAAATGATGCATGTACCCATAGATTAATATCAAATAAGGTGTTTCTCCTCAAATTTAGGTTTCCTTTTTAATAAATTTTATCAAATCTTGGCATTGACGCACTATATTTTAGTACAAGTTTTAGAAGTCACAATGCACTATATTTTAGGATGGAGGTAGTGCCTTTTAAACCCCATCCATGAATGCTTTTTAAATATCATCTTGCAAAAAAAAATCCTATAACTGGTAACCAAAATTAATGGCATGCATGCATGTCTTTCAAAACTATGCATTACTATGAAATTAAGCAAGTTAGTAACAAAACTAACCAATTAGTAATTGGCAAGTTAATCTTTTGCTAGACTTTTTATTTGGTCCCAAAGTTTCTTGGACATGTTGGATATATTATGGGCTTGGCCCATATAATATTTAATAAATAAATAAAACTCTATGATCCATAACATTAAGTGTTATATGGTTTAATACCATACGGGATTTTGACTAAACGTTGACTCAGCTTATTTGCTTTGAAATTATTCATCTTAATTGAGAGGATGAGAAAAGGACACAGGAGTGCCACACGCGCGCGCGCCGCCGCCACCGCCGGCCGGGCCAGGCAGGCGGGCGTGGCCAGGTTTTGCCATTTAATCAACATAATTACGAGAGTTTCTCTCCTTTATGGTGGATGCGAGTTGATTGCGCCCCCTTTGGCTTTTCTCGTCCCGTACCTCTGCGCACGCACGGAGCAGCGGGAGAGCAGGTGCCTCCGGAACCCTTGTTCGCCTGCGAACCTTGCACGGGGTGTGCGGAGATTAGGTTTTTCGGGAGCGATTCCGCGACTGCTCGTCCACGTAGTAGACGTCTTCTTCTTGGTGATCGCTCGCAGAACAGCAAGTTGTCTTCTTCCTGGTGACCGTTCGTGGAACTGCACTACGAACACCTTCCTGCATCGACTGTGGTTCATGACTTCGAGCAACGCACTATGTCTGGTGCGAATGGAGCCTCCGATGCCCTCGGCATGGGACCCTCCGCTGGGTACACTCTTATCTCTCTAATTACCTTACTTTGCGTACTTACTGTATCGATCGGTATGTCATACTTGCATGCTGTAGCGGTTGTTAGTGATATACGCATACACATATATGTTGTCACAAAATCGCTCATGTTTTATTTCTGGATTAAATTGACCATGAAAATGCCTAATTATCTAACAATCCAAAAACCTAATGTTAGGCAATTTTCTGTCAGTGGTTTTGCTGCTGCTTTGAAGCCGAATAATTTTGATGGCAAGAATTTTATGATATGGCGTGCCAAGATGGTGTTGTGGTTGACTGCTATGAACTGCTATCACGCCGCACAGGGGAAGCTTGAACAATTTACTCCTGAGGAAGAGCAAAAGTTCTTGGATGCCGATAACCTGTTTCGAGGCACCATGATTAGTGCACTTCATAGTAAGTATGAGAAAAACTACATATCTTGCACATCGGGTAAAGAGTTATGGGATGCTCTTGAGGCAAAGTTTGGAGTTTCTGATGCTGGTAGTGAGCTGTACCTTATGGAGCAGCTGTATGACTACAAAATGGTTGAAACCGTTCTGTAGTGGAACAGGCTAATGAGATACAGGCGCTAGCAAAGGAACTAGAACATTTTCCATGTTTGTTGCCCGACAAGTTTGTGGCCGATGGTATAATCGCTAAGCTGCCACCTTCTTGGAGGGATTTTGCTACTTCTCTAAAACACAAGAGACAAGAGTTTAGCGTGGCAGAGCTTATTGGATCTCTTGATGTTGAGGAGAGGGCAAGAGCAAAAGACAACCGTGGAAAAGAAGTTAAGTCTTCCGCTGCCAATATGGTGCAGAAGAAAAACTCATTTGCATCCCGTAATAAAAAGAAGAAGAACATGCAAGAGAACAACAATACAAAGCTTAAGCAAACTGCTCAGTTTAAGAAGAAAAATAACAAGAAAGGTGGAGGTTGCTTTGTTTGCGGGAGTGATGAGCATTGGGCAAGTGCGTGCCCAGACCACAAATATAAGCAAGAAAAAAAATCAGCAAATATGGTGATTCGCGAGACTGAAGGAGGAACATCTGGGTATGGTAATTCTTTACCTTTTGTTCTTTTAGTTTGTCTTTCACCTGAGTGGTGGATGGATAGTGGCGCTAATATTTATGTGTGTGCTGATGTTTCTTTATTTACTTCCTATCAGGTCGGTGGGACTGGAGCCTTGCTGATGGGAAACGGTTCGCATGCACGTGTTCTTGGTGTTGGTACGGTCGTTCTAAAGTTTACTTTGAGAAAGACGGTGCTATTAAAGAACGTACAGCATGTCCCATCCATCAAGAAGAATCTTGTTAGCGGTTCTCAAATGTGTCACGATAGCTTTAAAATTATGCTTGAATCCAATAAGTGTGTTGTGTCGAGACATGGAACATTTATTGCAAAATGTTATGATTGTGGAGGCTTATTTCGCTTATCTTTGCTTAATGATGTATGGAATAAAGTAGTGAACAATGTTAATGTTTTGGATGAGTCGAATATATGGCATTCACAACCTTGTCACATTAATTTTGGCTATCTCACGCGGCTTGCAAATCTGAATTTAATCCTGAAATTTAACTTAGTCGAAGATTCTAAGTGCCAGTTGTATGTGCAATCGAAGCAATCGCGCAAGCCTCACAAGGCTGCTGAGGCGAGGAACTTAGCACCATTATAACTCATTCATTCTGATTTATGCAAAATGAATGGCGAATTGACTAAAGGCGGTAAACGATACTTCATGACATTTATAGATGATTGTACTAGATTTTGCTACGTGTATTTTTTGAAAACTAAAGATGTTGCATTATTTTAAAGTCTATAAAGCTGAGGTAGAAAATCCACTTGAGAAGAAAATCAAACGTTTACAGTCCGATCGCGGAGGAGAATATTTCTCAAACGAATTTTCTGAGTTTTGCGTGGTGCATGGAATTATTCATGAGAGAACGCCACCATACTCACCACAGTCTAATGGGATTACAGAGAGAAAGAACCATACTCTAACTGATTTGGTTAATGCCATATTAGGGACTATCTAAGGAATGTTGGGGTGAGGCTATATTTATAGCGTGTCATGTCCTGAATAGGGTGCCCACAAAGAACAAAGAAATTAGACCATTCGAGGAATGTGAGAAAAAGAGATTAAATCTCTCTTACCCGTGAACTTAAGGTTGTTTGGTAAAGGTGAATGTGTCAATAAACAAAAAGCGAAAGCTTAGACCAAAGATTGTTGGTTGTGTTTTTCTTGGTGATGCTATTTACAGCATGGGTTATAGATTTTTAATTATAAATTCTAGTGTTCCTGAGATGGCTGTTGATACAATCATGGAATCTAGAGACGCTACATTTTTTGAGAATGAATTTTTCATAAAAAATACACCTAGCACGACTGGTCATGAATTTATAATTCTCCAGGAGCATGAAAATTTTACCCCGATAGAACAAATTGAGGAACCCTATATGCAAAATTCTGAGGAGGATGACACTATAGTCACTAGAAAAAGTAAGAGACAGAGGACTATAAAGTCTTTTGGTGATGACTATATTGTGCACCTTGTGGATGACACACCAATGACCATTGAAGAGGCATATTCCTCTCATAATGCTGACTTATGGAAGGAAGCAGTACAGAGTGAGATGGATTCTATTATATCTAATGAAACTTGGGAAATAGTTGATCGTCCTTATGGATGCAAGCCTATAGGGTGCAAATGGGTGTTCAAGAAAAAGCTTAGACCTGATGATACTATCGAGAGGTACAAGGCAAGACTTATGGCCAAGGGTTATACTTAAAAGGAAGGTCAGGATTTCTTTGATACTTATTCACCGGTTGCCCGATTAACTATAATTTGAGTTTTGCTTTTCCTGGCAGCCTCTTATGGTCTCATCGTTCATCAAATGGATGTTAAGACAGCTCTCCTAAACGAAAAGTTAGAGGAGGAGATCTATATGGATCAACCGGATGAGTTTGTAGCAAATGGTCAAGAAGAAAAGGTGTGTAAATTATTAAAGTCATTATATGGCCTAAAATAAGCTCCTAACCAGTGTCATGAGAAGTTCGATAGAACTCTAACATCTGCTGGCTTTGTTGTGAATGAAGCTGACAAATATGTGTACTATCGGTATGGTGGGGGTGAAGGAGTTATTTTGTGCTTATATGTTGATGACATACTGATCTTTGGATCTAGCCTCAAAGTGATTGAAGAGGTGAAGGAATTTTTATCTAATAATTTTGAAATGAAAGATTTGGGAGAGGCTGATGTTATTCTTAATATCAAGCTTCTGAGAGAAGGTGATGGTGGGGTAACTCTGTTACAATCCCACTATGTAGAAAAGGTGCTGAGTTGCTTTGGGTTTAGTGACTGTGAAACTGCTCCTACACCTTATGACCGTAGTGTGATATTGAGGAAAAATCAGAGAATAGCAAGAGATCAATTGAGATATTACTAGATCATTGGTTTGCTTATGTATCTTGCTAGTGGAACAAGGCCTGACATCTCATTTGCTGTGTGCAAGCTGAGCCGGTTTGTGTCAAACCCAGGAGATGATCACTGGCGTGCTATTGAGAGAGTGATGCGCTATCTAAAAGGCACTATGAGCTATGGTATTCGTTATATCGGACATCCAAAGGTGCTGGAAGGCTATTGTGATGCCAACTGAATCTCTAATGCTGATGAGCTTTATGCCACAAGTGGATATGTGTTTTTGCTTGGAGGTGATGCTATTTCCTGGAAGTCTTGCAAGCAGACTATCTTAACGAAGTCTACAATGGAAGCAGAACTCACAACATTAGACACCGCTAGCTCTGAGGCCGAGTGGCTTCGTGATCTCCTTATAGATTTACCGGTTGTTGAAAAAACCATATCGACTATTTTTATGAACTGCGATAACCAGACTGTGATTACGAAGATTAACAGTTCTATGGATAACATGAAGTCCACAAGGCATGTTAAGAGATGACTAAAATCTATTAGAAAATTGAGAAACTCTGGAGTAATAGCGTTGGACTATGTTCACACGTCTAACAATCTGGCAGATCAATTTATTAAGGGTCTGTCACGCAATGTGATAGAAAGTGCATCGAGAGAGATGGGTTTGAGACCCACATAAAATTTACTATAGTGGTAACCTGTTCTATGTGATCGGAGATCCCATGAAGTCGGATGGTGAAACAAGCTAGTAGTGAATTGTGAGAAAAGATCCTTAGTAAGACTCATTTCTGATGTATATCTTTTCTTTCTATAAGGCAGATTGGTTTTTACCTTAATATGTTCTAAGTGGCTTGCTAAAGCAAAGATGTTGTCCTACAGAACATCTTTTGAGGAACACACTTATATGAGTTAGACTGCTGGTCACAGTCTATGAGATTTGGGTGATCTCTATATACTCATAAAAGGCACTGGAGTATGACTTATATGCTTCAAAAAGAGGGGATGCCTTTTCCAGCATAGTATCAGCTAAGGACTTTAGTGACATTCATCTCACACAAAACTATCAATTCAAGGCTTAGTTCATTGTTCAGTTGTGACTGAGTGAAACTGTTGCTCTAGATGGATGTTCAACTTAACAGCCTCCATCGAAACACTGGTATATATAAGAAATGTGGTTCTGAGACTACTTTGTTACAAACCCTAGAGTTTGGTGGGGATTGTTGGATATATTATGGGCCAGGCCTGTTTAATATTTAATAAATCAAATGAAATTCTATGGTCCGTAACATTAAGCGTTGTATGGTTTAATACCGTACGGGATTTTGACTGAACGTTGACTCAGCTTATTTGGTTGGAAATTATCCATCTTAATTGAGAAACTGAGAAAAGGACACAGGAGTGCCACACGCGCGCGCGCCGCCGCCGCCGCCATCGGCCAGGTCGGGTCGGGCCATGTGAAAGGTCCTAATATGACTAGAGGGGGGTGAATAACCTATTTAAAAATCTACAAATCAACTAGAGCAAATTGATTAGTATGACAAATAGCGAAATGCAAACTTGCTCTAGCTCTACAAGGGTTGCAAGCCACCTATCCAACAATTCTAGTTGCAATGATTGCTAGTTTCACAACTTGCTATGATACTACTCACTAAGAGCTCTCAACCTTGTTACTCTAAAGAGCTCCATTAGATGAACTTAATTAGCAAAGCAAGCTCTCAATTCTAATTACACTAAAGAGCTTGCCACAACTAGTTTGCAAGAATATAAATGAGTGAGTAGGATGATTATACCGCCGTGTAGAGAAGTGAACTAATCACAAGATGAATATTAAACCAATCACCGGGGAGAATACCAAATGGCAAGAGACAACCAATTTTCTCTCGAGGTTCACATGCTTGCCAACACGCTACGTCCCCGTTGTGTCGACCAACACTTGGTGGTTCGACGACTAAGAGGTGTTGCACAAACCTCGTCCATACGATTGGACACCGCAAGAACCTACCCGCAAGTGAGGTAACTCAATGACACGAGTAATCCACTAGAGTTACCTTTCGGCGCTCCGTCGGGGAAGGTACAAATCCCCTCACAATCACCGGAGATGGCCACGAACAATCACCGACTCATGGCAATCCTCCACCGCTGCACCAAGCCATCTAGGTGGTGGCAACCACCAAGAGCAACAAGCGAACCCGCAGCGAAACACGAGGACCAAGTGCCTCTAGATGCAATCACTCAAGCAATGCACTTGGATTCTCTCCCAATCTCACAATGATGATGAATCAATGATGGAAATGAGTGGGAGGGCTTTGACTAAGCTCACAAGGGCTCCATTCGCGTGCCCTTAAACCCAGCTTGATCTGCTTATTTTTTTATCCGAAATAGTATTTTTCTCTCATAAATTCCTCAGCATTCCTCCAAACCATCCAGATTCCTCCAGAATTCAGACAAGCGAACAGGCCCAAGGTTGCTATGTCAATACAAAAGGCCAAGAGAGTGAGTTTGAGCCGGCCATGGGGCTTAAATAGAGGCCCCCACGAAATAGAGCCATTGTACCCCTTCACTGGGCACAACATGGGGTGACCAGTCGCTTCGGTCAGTTCGACCGGACGCAGGACCCCAGCGTCCGGTCGCCCGATGCTTACCACGTGTCATCAGCTTCAAACGCTGATCGCCCAATTTCAACGGTCAACTGATGACCGGACGCGTCTGTTAGAAAGTGACCGGACGCTGGATCTCAGCGTCCGATCATTTCCAGTAAGGTTTCAAACGCGATATTTCACGACCGGACGCGTCCGGTCATGCTCGACCGGACACACCCTGCGTCCGGTCACTCAACATTTCCTCTATACGCCTCACATCAACGTACGTCAGCACTGACCGAGACAGTGTGCTTTCTGCTATCACTAACCGGAACTCTGAACCCAGCGTCCGGTCACTCTATAAACCCCTGACTTTTCTGTATAGGGCGCCGGTGGCACCGTCGGACTGTCCGCACTCTACGGGCCGACACTTCGCCGGTGAAGTTTCTAACCCTTGCTCAAATGTGCCAATCACCAAGTGTATCACCTTTGTGCACATGTGTTAGCATATTTTCACAAACATTTTCAAGGGTGTTAGCACTCCACTAGATCCTAAATGCATATGCAATGAGTTAGAGCATCTAGTGGCACTTTGATAACCACATTTCAATACGAGTTTCACCCCTCTTAATAGTACGGCTATCTAACCTAAATGTGATCACACTTGCTATGTGTCTTGATCACCTGAAACAAAATGGTTTCTACTATTTATACCTTTGTCTTGAGCCTTTTGTTTTTCTCTTTCTTCTTTTCCAAGTTCAAGCATTTGATCATCACCATGCCATCACCATTGTCATGATCTTCGCCATTGCTTCATCACTTGGAGTAGTGCTACCTATCTCATAATCACTTTGATAAACTAGGTTAGCACTTAAGGTTTCATCAATTAACCAAAACCAAACTAGAGCTTTCACCGTGGCGTGGCCGTGGCAGGCGTGGCAGGCGGCGGGCGAGCGAGCGGACGGGCGGGCGTGGCCAGGTTTTGCCACTTAATCCACATAATTACGGGAGTTTCTCTCCTTTATGGTGGAGGCGAGTTGATTGCGCTAGTTACCGTCTTTTCGTGTCTCCGTCTCTTGAGTTCCTCCGTTGACTTTCTCCCTCCCCGCCACTAGCATAGAAGTAGAAGTCCCATGTTAGTCCCATCCTTCATTTGCTTCTGAGAAACCACATCTCAGCTGCCCTTTGTCTTTCCCCGTCCCGTACCTCTGCGCGCATGGAGCAGCGGGAGAGCAGGTGCCTCCGAAACCCTCGTCTGCCTATGAACCTTGCACGGGGTGTGCGGCGATTAGGTTTTTGGGTAGCAATTCCGCGACTGCTCGTCCACGTAGCAGACGTCTTCTTCCTGGTGATCGCTCGCGGAATAGCAAGGTGTCTTCTTCCCAGTGACCATTCATGGGACTACACTGCGAACACCTTACTGCATCGACTGTGGTCCACGACTTCGACCAACACACTATGTCTGGTGCGAATAGAGCCTCCGATGCCCTCGGCATGTGACCCTCCGCTGGGTACACTCTTATCTCTCTGATTACCATACTTTACGTACTTACTGTATCGATCGGTATGTCATACTTGCATGATGTAGCGGTTGTTAGTGATATACACATACGCATATATGTCGTCACGAACCTACTGATGTTTTATTTCTGGATTAAATTGACCATGAAAATGCCTAATTATCTAACATGACACCTTATATTTTAAGACAGAGTGAGTAGGGAAAAATCCAATACATATAGAACAAGCATGAAAAAAGATATTAGAGTAGAATCTAATCAACATCACAACCGGATGTTATCACGATGATAGGAGAAAAAGGAAACCACAAGGAACATTTCTAAGAGGGGCTACATGTATCCACAGGAATTATGCAAGTCGGACACCGATGTCTAGCATAAAAATACATCGATTCACTTTTGATCCGCACACTTTTCCTTCCCCACTAGTAAAAAAAATTGGAGACCATCACATTTATTTATTGTATCGGCCTTGTTCGTTTCGCTGAAATTGACTTATGCTAATTTATTGTGAGAGAAAAACACTGTTCGTTCGCTGAAAAGTAATACTGAAGTAGTGCTGCAGAACAGATGTTTCCATTTTCTAAAATACCCCACCAATTTCAAAGGAGGTTGGCCTATTTATGAGGACATTATAGTAAATAACTATATCCCTAAATCAATTAATAACGACGAGCATATTAAGAGATCTGTATGTATGTTTTATTTATGGAAGCAAAATGACAAAAATTGTCTAGTCTTAAAGGCCCCATAGTGACCGAGGACGCGAGCGAAACCGATGACGCGCATGTGTGGCCGATCGATCCGTCGACACGGGAGAACACGGCGACAGCACCGCCAGCTGCCCCGCACCGCACGAACAACAGAGCACTCCGGTGACGCCTCACGCCTTTAGGTTCGTTTAGATACGCATATATTCATCTCAATATATGTAGGTTGAAATAGATTGGAGTGGAATTAAACTAAATTTCATTTCATTCCACTCCAACATATATAGATTGAGGTGGATACACATACATCCAAATAAGCCCTTAAGGAGTGTTCGGTTTCCCTCCTAATTTTTAGTCTCTATCACATCAGATGTTGGACATTAATTTGGAGTATTAAATATAGACTAATTATGTAACTAGATGCACATATTGAGACTAATTTGCGAGACGAATCTATTAAGCCTAATTAGTCTATTATTTGACAACATGGTGCTACAGTAAATATATTATGATGATGGCTTAATTAGGCTTAATAAATTCGTCTCGTGGATTACTGACGATTTTTGTAATTTGTTTTATTATTACTATCCGAACACTCGATGTGACACCTCATGTGATATCTGATGTGACACCTTTTTCACTTTAGTCCCTGGATCAAAACAACCGTTAGTACGTCTTAACCAACAGTAGCGTGCAACTGCAATGCAGAATCTCGTATCTAAAGATATGATTTGGTGTGGCCACGGCGCGGCCTCAGGGTGGCCACGTCGCTGGCTTTTCGCGGCCGTTCGATCGGCCGCGCGGACGGCCCAGATCGGGTGAGCCGCGGTCGTTTTACGAAAAACCCCTTTAAGTTTTCGGAAATCAACTCGCGCTCCAGACGTCATCTCAGAAATTTTTACAAAAAACGTATCGTATTATTTCCAAATCAACGCTCAGTCCAGACCGGATGGGCATTGGTTTGTTTGCAAAAAAGACCTCCACTTTATCAAAAATCAACTCGCGCTCCCCAGACACTCTCACCGTTTTTTGCGAAAACATCCTCAGATTTTTCTCAAATCAAATTACAGCCCAACTTTAATTATATCTTTTTTTTCCAAAAAATACGTGTGGCCAGTGGATCGCGCGCATAGGCGCGCCTGAAAAACTAGTATAGCCGTGGCCTTCCTGGCCTAGACGCCGTCTCCGCTTCCGTCGTGCGCACGCGACCCCACCGTACGAGCGCCGTGAGAAACAAGCGTGTGGAGTCAGCCACCGCGGCGTCGCGCGTACGCTCGCGTGCCATGCGGTTTTGTTGGTGCGCGGCGCGCGGGCGGGCGATGGGCGATGGGCGATGGGGGCCGGC
Source organism: Miscanthus lutarioriparius (assembly GCA_904845875.1). NCBI lineage: Eukaryota > Viridiplantae > Streptophyta > Magnoliopsida > Poales > Poaceae > Miscanthus > Miscanthus lutarioriparius. The sequence goes on along the minus strand of CAJGYO010000011.1, from coordinate 22,707,462 downwards.
GGACCGATGCGTGTTAGTCCGGTGGTGGGGGCCGTGCGGGGGTAGCTAGCTAGGTAGTGAGGCATGGGTTGTAATGCACTGTGCGTGTGTCCCTCTCGCGCCCCGGCCGGCACGATATGCCTTTGCCTGTGCGTGTGTGATATGCCACTAGTGCCCGACGACAGCGGATCATGGGACGGAGTGATCATGCCATCTGCATTTCCCCTTTTCCTAATCCTTGAGCTATTGTCTGTTCGCTTGGCTGATAAGTTATGACTAAAATATTGTTGGCTGATTTATCGTGAAAAAAATATTATTCGTTGATCGAAAAATTACGACTTATAAGTCAAGCGAATCAGCGTATACTAAGCCACCTTCCATATTCCCCTATAACCAACAGGAGCTAGCAATCAATCGAATAAATGGAGGGTACGCATGCAGAAACAGTCACTGATGCCACTCCGATCGTAGCGTCGCGGCACTGGCGAGTACATCCTAAATGGAATGCTGAAATTGTTTTTTCTTTATTCCGGCGTTTTTACTGTAAAAATTCAACTAACTCGCATGATATTTATTTCTGCATGATTTCTGTTAAATTATTACTGCGCTATAAATGGGTCCTAATAATTGGTGAACGAGGTGCACGTACGGGCGGATGGATCGGACGAGGTGTGTCGTACACCGGTGTCACGCATCACCGCCAGCATGTGTATGTAGCTTGGCTAGCTGCGCGGAGCGGCGATGAGCTAATAGCGCCTAGCGCATGCATGTGGCACCGCCGCAGGTGCCTAAGATTCTAGCGGCACGTAGCAGTTGGGTGCGTAAACGTCGTCCCGTCATCCCGTGCGTGCTGCGGGCGGCAGTGACGCAGCGCCCTAGCTGCCTGCTAGCTGAGCGGAGCGGCGATGATCTAATAGCGCCTAGCGCATGCATGTGGCACCGCCGCAGGTGCCTAAGATTCTAGCGGCACGTAGCAGTTGGGTGCGTAAACGTCGTCCCGTCATCCCGTGCGTGCTGCGGGCGGCAGTGACGCAGCGCCCTAGCTGCCTAGCTGTATCGACCCGTGCTGCGTAGATTACGAATGACAGAGACGGGATCGGGCGAGGTGGTTCAGTAACCAGCTGCCCTGATGCAAGTGGTTCTAGCACGTGCACGTACGGCTTCAAGTTCCCGGCCAGATCAGCACAGGTGAAACTGCTGACCAAAATGACTACTCCATCTGCACACAACCTCTGCATCTAAAGACCGACAAGATTGAGTAGAAGGGCGTGAAGTTTCGACCTACGTCCACCGACATGTGGGACCGGCTTCGCCATGTCACGCTCGTGCTGCGGCCGGTGGGCGCTATGTAGTAGTGGTAAAGTTCAGTGCCAATTGCGAACGAAAATTGCAGGTGTGTTTTAAAAACCCACCCTAAAGATACGCGCGATGCGCGTCTGCGTATCCTCCTCCCACGCGGTTTCGCGATTCGGACGATGGCGCCGGCATGGAGCAGGCGGTGGCGGTTCGGGGTCCATGATCGAGATATCGAGTTATTCGTGGGGGCGCATGCATGGTCCCTATAAAGCATGGAGGAAACGCGTACTGTGGTGCGCAACGTAATGACGAAAAATTGGATGAGTGATAACAAAAAAATCGCCAACAACCGGTAAATTAATCTGGCTGTTTTATTTGTTGGAGATTAAAAAAGATGATCGTATTTATGAAAATGCCATTGAATGATTAGAATATGTTTTTAGGAGTACATTATTAGAAACTCTTGAAGATTGCCTTAACCTTCCAAAACGACAATGTTTTTGGAATAAAAATAGGCAGATCCTCTCGCATATACTACTAATATACTGCTTGTGTTTCTTCTAAAAAGTTATACTGGTGCGTACTATTTTAACGTAATTAAATTAGCCTTTTTGACGCGTTCAACTTTCACAGTAAAACTGTCAAATTTACCCGATCAGATTCGCACATAACTGCACCCTCGGGGTAAAAGAAAACAAAAGTAAAAAAGATGAGATGGCGGTGCTAGTGCATGTAATCTATGTGTTACTCCCTCTGGCTTCGTCCCACTAAAGTTAATCTTTTTAAAACTTTGATTAAATATTGTGAGAAATATTAATATTTATGGTGTATAATTAACAGCATTAAGTGAATAATTGAAGCACTTTCATAATAAATTTATTTGTAGATACAAATATTAATAATACTTTATCAAAAACTATTGAACTTTTAAAAAATTGACCAACATGAATGCTATATTTTTTTTGAGACGGAGAGAGTATATTATATCTATATAATAGAGTGTTAAAAAAGCAATGGGTAATTAAAATTATGAAATGAATATAAAAGAAAAATAATATGCATCATTATATTTTATGATGATCTATATATTTTTTAAAAAATAAACCACATATGTTTAAATATTTTTTCTTCACACGTGTGATATTCCAAAATTAAATAGTTTTCTATCTGTATATAAAAGGACCTATACATGTATTTTTTTAATCATATATAATCATGTAACAATGTTCTAGAGACTATAAACTTGAAACTCTTCTCATGTTTCAACCAAACCATCTTAAAAAAAGATGAGAAAGACATCAAGACTAACAGAGTTCATCGAGAAATTAGTATTTGAAGCTATTGAACCACACTGGAAGAATAATTTTGAGGTAACCTATCAATTCGTGAATCCTTATTTTAAAATTATTTGTTCTCCTAAAATTAATTCTAAATTTAAGTTTGAGTTTAAAAGTATTAGTTTGATCTCTATTTGTATTACTATAAATGAATTAAAAAGAAATTTCTTCCAAAGTTATAGGTACAACAAGTAAATACAAAATTCAACCAACGTCACAACTATGGGAGGTATTACACATAGGCACAAGAGCTATGCAAGTTGGACAACAATAGCTAGGCAACCATGAAAAATATTTGAACCACTTCCAATCCATGTGCCGCTCCTTCCCCTGTTGTGCTCTGTGCCTCGCTATCACAACCTATCCTCACGACATAGCTCTAAGCTCACTGATTGTTCCTTGTGTCCTTTTGTTTCTAGTAGGAGAGCCTTAGCATTAGTATCAACATCGACAAAAAGGAAAAACAAACAATTACATGTCAACTCCAACAATCATGGCTTACATGGCTGTGGTATCTAGTAGAGAAACATGTTCCGATAGCCGATATTCCAACAAAATCATAAAAAACATATCCAATTTTGATATATTACATTCAACTGGTCCATTGATTAACCATGCTCACGTGTGAGGGTAGGGCAAGCAACACAAATAGTGTTTCTTTGCAAGAAGTTAGTCACAGGCAGAAAATCACAGCATGTTCGATATCAAGGTAGAGTGGCATGGGTGGCATGCTTTAGAGATTAGCATCTCATCAGCATTAACGATGGTTCTATAGTATGTTTGAAGAGGCTTGGAGTGCCCATGGATGTTGGTACAATGATGGGACGATCGGTGGATATGCTTGAGGTAGAAGTGGCTCTAGCAAGCATGAACATAATTGTAATGAATCTTGTGATGGTTTAGGGTAAAAGAAAGGCAACTATGGACTCAAGGGAAGGTAAAAATGATAAATTTATAAGAAGACTAAGGAACTAAACAATTTGTGAAAGACTTCGATAGTAGTTTTCTTTAGAAATGGAGTTTACTAGGGCCGTTTGGATCCTTTCATTTGGAGGAATTGAAATCTACTTAATAAACTAGGCTATTTGGCTTGGAATTTGACATTCCACCACTTTTCAAAGTTCACATATAAGTCTATCTCAAATTCATAGGGTGGAAGATGAAAATTGATTCTATAGATCACCATGCTATGTTTCTACTTTGCAACTTATAACACGCTTCCCCTACGGTATAAATGCAACACATAAGTATCTCTCTCGTATAGCCAATAATAGTATACAAATATAATCAATATACAACCATATTAGCTTAATTAATATGTGCCTAAATTATTATTATTAAAATAAATTCAATTCCAATGATCCAAACCGTGCCTAAGAAAACCAATGGCCACCTTGATTTGGCCTCAATAGAAAATTTCACAAGTACCAGATACAGATGGGAAAAAAGCTTGGAAGAAAGGAGAAAAACGACGATAGTTAAGGAATTGATCGATGCTAGTTATATGAAGCTCATGTTGATAGACGGAATTGGGACAGATGAAGAGAGAAAAATTATTATAAAAAACAAAACTATTTAAAATGATATTATTAATTAAACATATATAATTAACAAAATAACACTATTTTGCGTGAATAACTATGCTAGTAGTTTGGATATGTGGTACGTATATAAGATGTACATAAACGCGGCTCAGTGTGAAAGGGTGATGTCGTCTTGTTAGGCCGGGCCGGGGGCCGCATGGGCGTCGTCACTATCGCCCCCTTACCACCAAATTTACCGTCACTTTCCGCGTGCTAATGATTGATTCCCCGGCTTCCGATCCAATCGGCACTCACGGCCATGCCCATCTTCCCCTGTTCCCTACAACAAGCTGATATTGATTTATTTCTTTCTGTACACGCCGCTACTGCACTGCACTGCACTGCCCCCTACTTTTCAATTCTCCAATCTCCACCCACGCAAGTGATGACCAGCCTGGCCTTCCTTGGTTTACAGTCTGATCTGGTAAATCGGCACTGCTTCGTTGATCATTTGTCTGGTTATATATATACTGCTATTACCGGGAGAGGTGAGCTGGTGGTTTCGTTTACGCTTCACTCGCCCCTTCTTTTGACCTTTTCCCTCCTTTCGCTGCGCGGATCATGCAGGGTTATTCTGGTGCAGTAACAAGGTAAAATACAGAACGTGTTCACACTACTACATACAGTACATACCGGTAGAGTTTTCAACTGAATGGATATGGACGCAGCACTGCTGCTGCTGTCTGCTGATAAGCAAATGTTACGGCAACAGCGGTTAGTTGTCAACGTGACGTGAGATTTGATTTGATTTCTGTTTGTCCTGTGTTTACTGTGTACTGCACGTAGCCTACGTAGGACGCATAAAGAGACTTGAGGTTTACAGCGAGGTATATTTGGCCAACGGGCGCTACGGGCCGGCCTAGGCACGGCACGAACAAGCATGGCCCAGACATGGTCTGGTCTGGCTCCCACCGTATCCGTGCCTGGCACGACCGGTGGCGGTGCCATGCCTGGGCCACAAGTTCGGCCCATCGTGCCGGCACGGGCACGACATGAATTTTGGGTCGGCACGATGTGGCCTGATAGTTTGTAGCCATTGGATGATTTCAGAGATTTTCAGCCGTTGGATTGGAGTATATAATCACTTTTTCAAACCCTAACTCCTAATTTCCCTGTACTCCCCAGTCCCCATGGCCTCCTCCCTAATTTCCTCTCTTCCTCCTCCTTCTCGCAGCCTCCTCCCCATGTCCGATTCCTTTGTCCTGTGCCCATACTCTCTACCACTGTTGCCCACGGTGCCTCTTCCTCCTGTCCCACGGCGTCACGATGACCACGGCGCGGGGGAGCTGGAGAGCGGCGCGGCGACCATGGCGTGGCAACGCGACGACAGCGCTCGGCCGGGGGCGCGTCCCCGCCGGATCTGCATCTATGGCGGGCCTAGGCGCGGGATCTGCAATGGCTACACGGAGTCGACGCGACGACGACGATGGTCGGGCACGGCGACGGCAGCGGCTGGGCGCGGCGTCGAGCCAGGGCCGGCACGACTCGGAGACCACAGTGCCGTGCCTGGGTCAAGACGGCGGCACGGCGGCACTAACAGGCACGACACGACCCGCTGCGCGTGCCGCATAGTGCCGTACCTAGGCGTGCCATGCCTGGCCGAGCCCGTGCCTGTGCCGTGCCGTGGGGCCCGATTGGCCACGTATACAGCTAGGTCGTCCCATCCACTTGGGCCAATTTGCAAATACATGGGGTCCTTAGGGGGCCGAGATGCAAACTGCCACGAGGGAGGACGTGAGTGAGTCAGCGCTATACGTGCTGACATGCACATCACTTCACGCCTCGTTGTCCTAGGTCGACAGAAAATCAGAAGAGCTGTATCTGTATGTTAGCCTATACTCGTATGTATAGCTAGACGTATTGGGGTTACGTGTGGCAGAACTGTCCGAAATAAGTCATTTACGGAGGCGTTTGTATTTTACTAGACACTAAGCACTCCGAAGGTGAGCCACATCAGACAGTTCTGTCGAGTACACACCATGGGAGAACCCGAAAATCCACATTTTTCAACATGACCTTAAATGGAAGAATAAAACTTACAACATTTTAGCCATTTCTTACATCACTTTTCATTCAACACGAGAGTATAATATTTATTGTTTATAACATCAGAATATAACCATGTTATCAGAGTTTCAACGGAAATAAAATTATTTCATGACAAGTTAAACATTAACATGATGATCCGTTATATACATCGTAACTGGTTATAAGTTTTTCCATTGTAAAACATTTAGGGTGAAAGCTTCAAATAAACTCTATGTCTGCAACGTTAAGGAAATCCTCGCTGAGTCCACCAGTAGGTTTCCACACACAAGTGTCAGCTCCACATGTTCCTATCACCTGCAACAGGGTAGAACAAACCCTACGTACTCAATTGTACTCCGTAAGGCTTACCCGTCAGGAGAAAAGAAAAGACTCCAAGAATATGTAAGGCTATCTGGCTTGTGGGTTATTGCATCTGCAGAAAGCATTACTAAGCGTGCATCCTTATATTCAATTTTATTAGCAGTCATCATTAGTTTATTAACTAACCATTCTATGTAAGCACATATGCTACTTTCAAGCAGGTGGTAAGCAATCAGAACCATTTTACCATCTTTCATATTCCAGTTCTTACTACGGTGCTAAATCGTAGCCAAGTTGTACCATATCACACGACGATTCGCGAATCAGTGTATCCCAGCTGGGTACCTCGAAACACACGCCCCGCTTGTATCCTAGACACAAGCAGGACCAACCCACCACTCTCCTGTCAAGAGGTCTAGGTCCCCGTCCAAACTTCGACTCCAAGCCCCCACACTTGAGTTCTGGACTTAGTGTGGTGCTTAGACCTCCACCATCCCCACCTCTAATCAGTCGGTCTAGAAAGAGCTAGAACCCACGACAAGAGAGCAACGAGCCTTCCCGCCCCATAAGCAAGTATGTGCTCAGGATAATAAGTCTGTGACCTGACTAGAATCCAATGCAACGGACAGTCCTTAACCGACGCAGGTGGAACAAGTGCAATCCGAGCCTCGCTCTAATGGCAAACCAAGTCCAGATCAAAAGTACCATTCCGACCGGTCTCCAATTATCATTCATATATATATATATATATATCTATGTGATAGTAATATAATAACAACAATAATATCTTTCCTATCTCTCGCGAGTGACAGACAATCACTCGACTTCTACCGGAGTTCTGTAGCATAGTAATCTACACGATTCTGTCATACTAGTAAGACTCATAGGATAAGGATATATATATGCAAGTGGTTTTCATTCAACTCCTTAAAACTTAATGCACAAGCATAAGATAAAGTGCAGAATAATAGGGGTTATACACCGGGGCTTGTCTGGGTAAGATATAACCAAGTTAGCTTTCATCTTGGTGGCATGATCATCAAGTCACCATCTGCTTCCGCTACTCTTGGTGACTTCGCGATCCAACATCGCTCCTATCATGAAATACGTGGACGCAACGCAGGGACGTAAATAATCAACAATATCTGCAACTCTAAAATATGATTACGTCTCGTAAGCTAACGAGCTAGCTCTAATGACTAACATACTAAGCCATGTATCCACGTGGTCAAGTGAGGCTCGTTTTTGAAAAATATTTTTGTTCTACAAACCCCCAATTATTTTTAACATTTGATTGATTAAATATATATTTTCGTACTAGGGCTCATTTAGTTACATTAACAAACTAATTTCTATGGAACTACAAAAATTACAGTGAGCACCTAATATTGTTAGAAATCTACTGTAAAAATTTTAGGGCCGGTACTACTACCACTTCATCACAATAATTCCTACAATTTCATATTTTGACAATATTAAGTACCTCTAATTAATTATATAGCTCCTAAGAATATTATAAAACTATGTGAACAAAATATCTTGATTTTAGGGACCTAACAAAATTGGTTTCTTAATTTTTGGTTACCTACACAATTTTATATTAAATTTACAAGTTTACCTTAGAAACTAAATTAGAAAATACATTAGAAAAAAGAAAAGGGCCGGCAGCGACCCTTCAGGCCCGACAGTCCAACGCGGCGTGGCTACGCGCGCGTCGTGGCGGCCCAGCAATGTCCCAAGGCTGGGGCGCCTGCGCACGACGGTGGCTTTGAAGAAAACCCCCCGTGCTTCTACATAATAACATGACTACTATGAGCACTATTCCTACCGTCAGTAATCTAGCAATTATACCCTTGAATGTCTTCGCCCTTACCACGGGGAGGTCCTTGGGATCCCTGCGCACGCCAGCGCTACGGCCGACGACAAAAGGCGGTTATGCCGGGCAAACTAGGCTCGATACGACGGAAGTGAGTGGCCGACCACCATCTACCGCTAAACGCGCAAGGATGGGTGGCGGTTAGGGACTCGGAGACGCCTTGTCACGGGCTGCAGCGGTGAGCGGCGATCCGTGGCGGTGACGCGACTCCTCCGGTGAGCCTATGCCCTCACGAAAAGGTAGAGATGGCGGAGGAGCATCCGTAGCTCACCGTGGTGCACGCCCTACTGACGGTTGAAGCTAGGAAGCTGCAGCGGTCTGGCCATGGGCGACCGAGTGGGGCGGCGGCGCTCTGCGAAGGACACCGGCACTTCACCCCACCGACGACGAGCACCCTAGCCAAAACAATGCGAGCACTAGATAGGGGGAGTCAAGGCGAGCTCGGGGTTACAAGCAATCGAACTGCTACCACTCCTACGTGCCTTACCTCCCAACCAACCGATTCAACGACGCCCACGGCCGGCGGCGAGCGAAACACCAAATTGTCGGTCGATAGGGCATAACCGAGCTTGAGGGGAAGTATACGGCTAGCCTACTTCCTAAGCTTCCCGCGAGAGAAAAGAATTGAACAGCGAAGTCGCTAGCTATAGGCAATTGGAGGGCGGAAAAGCAGAACTCTAGCCACAGCCCTCCCGTGGAGAGTGCACCTGAGCGTGGGCGAGCGGATCAAGATGGGGCGACTCCATTTGATGATGGTAGCTCGAGCACGTGCGCACGGTGAAGGTTTATGGGCTTGGCACGACGCGTTTGAGTGGAGTGGCAACACCCGAGCGGGGCTCACTAGCGTTGGCTAGTGGCGAGGCAGGGGAGCATCTCGTCATCACAGCGACCGAGGTCGTCGACCGAGGCGCGGCGACAGCGGCACATGTCCAAAGATTCGACGCGGTAGGTAGGATGAAGGGCGAGACGAGCGCCACGTCGGCAAAGCGGTGACAGCCACCGCCCCGCCATGACCCTGCGCTCGGCCCTGCGCACGACTCGGTGGCTGGCGTTGGCGCGCGCACACCGCGGTCGGGTGACCAGACCACTGGCAGCATTGTCTACCACCCTTCATACTTAGAAACGTTAAGGTTTTCAGTTAGGACCAAGTAACCATTAACTCTTATGTCGTAATTTTAAATAGATCTAAACCTTGTTAACTTTAATTAACAAATACTTCATGCAATAGTCCGTGCCTTATACTAACCCGTAGAAGCAAAATATTTAAGCACCATTTAACTAATTCGCTCAATATAATTTGTCAAAAATGGTATTTTAATAATTGTTCAAGTGTTTGCCGACTTAACGAAAAGAGCTTATCTTAACGTCAAGTTTGATTTTTGGGCTCCCAAAATACCAGTTAACAACATCTATTTTCCAAAAAGTTAAAGTTGCATTGTCATCTACCAAGTTTGTACTTCCAAGTTTATTTAAGTGTCACATACATGTTCTATAGTATTTTTTGTTTAATAAAAAATAGTTTTACACCTTAAGTGATATAACATGACTATTGAATCAACTTTCGTTTAACACTTTTGTTGATCGTTTTGAGTTACGAAAATTGATCTACACATTTTATCACATGCATTGACACATGAGCATGATCTCATAACATAGTTTAGCAAGTTGTTTAAGCGGTAACACCACTATGGGCTGCACGAACAGTAACATTTCACTGGAACAGTTCCTTTGACTTGTCTTCAAGACGTACTGTATGGGTAACTTGGTAAGGTAGGGGATGGCAACTAGTCCTGGTAGGTGTACAAGGACACGGTACACCAACTGCGCTGGTCGCGTGGTTGTATCTAGTTAGCTACTGACAGGACTAGTCCTCCTAATTGTGCTGTCAATACGACATGCATGCAAGCTGAAATTACAACTAGCAGCGAACTTTGAGTCAAAACCTTTTATCTCTTAGCCTTGGATCTTTGGAATTAAATTTATTTTAATAATTATAATTTAGATATAAATTAATTAAGCTAATATGATATATATTATTGGTAGTCTTACAAGGGAGATTCTTATATGTTACATTTCTATCGTAAAGAAGTAAGTTGAAAAACATGTTATAAGTTGCAGAGTAGAAATATAACATAGTGATCTATAGAATCAATTTCCATCTCCTACCTTATGAATTTGAGATAAGGTTATTTGTAAGTTTAGGAAAGTTGTGGAATGTTAAATTCCAAACCAAATATTCTAATCCATTAAGTAGATTTTAATTTCACCTTGGCGTTTTAGAAAAGTCTCGTACAATTTTCAATGGATCTGTCTATATAACTCACTCGCGGGCAATTCAAGTCCATCATCTCATATTAAGGCCACCACGCGGTTTATCCAACGACTTGTGTTTGTCCTCACTGTCAAGTGTAACCCTATGTTTCTTCTTCCTCTTCTTACACGGTCAATTCGAGTCCGTCCATCCATCACACAATGTTTCTTCTTGCGGCTGATATATCCCACGACGGCACGACCTGTGTTTGTCCTCGCCGTAACCCCTTTGTTTCTTCTTCCTTTTCCTACACGGTAACAACGTGGACACCCGACAACTCCGCGTAGATGGCCACACCCTGTCACGCATGGCATGAGAACCCACCCCAAATCGTCAACTACCTAATTTTTTTACTCGACTCATCAAGCAACCACCTGCACGGTGTCCATTATTCAACACGTCAAATACGTCACTGGCCGGGTAGTTCGCGGCTTGGTTTACGGTGGACTTGCAGATAAACATATCGGCGATCATGTCCTTGCTCCGCAATTGTTCGCCAAATCACTCCACTGTTATTTACTTCTCTATATCTCAGGTAACATGAAGTTTTTATCATTGTTTGGTATAAAAAGTTATAAATTGTTTTGTTCTTTTAATAATTATATACTAGTTATTTATGTAATATTGTTGTCTAAAATTCTAAAATCCAGGCACATGTAAAAGGGTAAAGTCCAATTTACACCCTCCAACTTTCACCAAAGTCCGGATTTCAACCTCGAACTTCAAAACCGGATAACTTTGGCCCTCCAACTCTTGAAACCGTTCAACTTTCGACCTTATGGGCGGTTTTTGTGGGTGAACAGTAACATTGTTATTTAGCCTTTCCCGATTCATATACTCATAGATAAAAAAATGTAAGAAACAATTTAATACATACACCTGGAAGATGTATACGCGCCACTACCTCATTTCCACAAGAAGCTAATAAAAAAATTCAAATGCAACAGGATATAAAACTTACAGAACCGGTTTATTTTTTTTTTAATATTCCACTGGCAACGATAAAAGCGCTTTTTTTGACATAAAGGGGTACTGGAATAACAACAAAATGTACACTGTAACAAGTAACAGGATTTATATCCACTGTAAAAAAGGACACAAAATGTAAATCCCCAACGGCAAAAACACCTTCTCACCTCTGCAAGCTCCAAGTTGCTTGAACTGTATGTAATTCTTGTATACCCGTATACAAACTTGTATACTGCCGTCGCCGGGAGGGGGGTAAAAAAAAGAGAGGAAAACATCATGGACTGACTGTTACATCGATGTACAATTCTTGTTTAACGCGATCGACGATGACCTATAAATAAGTTACTGAGGGGACTGACTCTTCCTTTTTTGCTCTACCACCGCAGCCCCACTCTGCATCCTCCGGTTAAGCGGCCGCAAGGATGGGGCTCTTATTATACACGAAACAAATCAATAAATAATGGAATGGCCCGGGGGAATTACAGGATGAACAAGAACAGTGTGGTGTTGGTGATGGACTGATGATGGTACTTGGTGGACTGGTAAAGGAGGAGGTGACGGTGATGGTCATGGTGATGGTGATGCTCGCAGGTTTTTGGTTTGAACGCATATACGTACGGTTTGAGAGGGCTGCCGCCCGCGCCTATTGAACCATGGCGAGGAAGGTGCTGGTCGGAGCCGAGGTCGGCACCGCCGGCGCAGCCGTCGTCGCTGCAGCTGGTGCTGGTGCTGTGTTGGCGCCGCCCGGGTTCGGCCTCTGGAACTGTATCCTGTACTGGATTTTGCCGTCGTCCTCGCCTTCCTCGCCGTCGTCGGTGTACTCGTCGCCCATGTCGTCGCTGTCCGTCTCGTCCTCCGTCGTGAACTCCCGAGGCGGTTGCTCGTTCAACTCCCTGACGATGTCTTCTGGCTTCACACCAAGCACATATCCGGTCAGCCTGCGTCTATCGAGCACGAAACGACAAAGGGGACGAAGAAGAAACAGGTTGGAGCAAACGGTGTCGTTACCTTCTTCATGCCGGTGTCGGTGTCGAACGCGGTGGGCGGCGTCGTCGGCGCTGTCTTCTCGCCATTGCTGGCTGGCATCGGTGTGCCTCCGCCTGATCCACCGTTGTTCCTCTTGTCGTCGTTGATGTTCTTCCCCTCTATCTCTTGCCGGCTCGGGTTCAGTTGATCTGGGTAGGCGGGAGGAGGAGGAGCGGCGGCGGAGGCGTTGGACGATGGGGCAGCGGCTGCACCGCTGCGGAGGTGCTTCCTGCTGTAGATGGCCTCGAGTTGGTGGAAGTACGGGCAGGTCTTGGAGTCCTCGGGCCGCTTCTTGTTGCTCTCCTTCACCTTCTTGTAGTACTTGTTGATGTTCTCCCACTTCTCCTTGCACCGCTTCGAGCTCCGGTTGTATCCCAGCCGCCGCATCCCGGACGAAATCTCCTCCCAGAGCGGACCCTTGGGACCTGTCTCCTGGTAGCGCATGTCCAGGTCCATGCGCAGCTGGATGAGCGCGTGCACCTCCGTCTTGGGCCACCGCGATGACGCCGCCGCCCCTCCATCCCCTCCTCGTAGCCCGGAATCGACGTGATGCTCCGCGACGGGCACCAGCTTGAGTGACGCGCCAGAGGTCGGGGGCGCGCTGCGCGGCGTGACGGTGTCCTGCTGCGACGTAACCTTCGGCTGCTGTTGTGGCGGTTGCTGCTGGAGCGGCGCGGCTGAGATTGGCTTCGACTGCGGTGTCGCCTGTGGCGACGGCGGCGGCGGCGGCTGCTGCTGACGAGAAGGCTGTTTTGGCGGCGGCGGGGTATGGACTGGCACCGGTGCTGGCATTGGGAAGACAACGGCGGTAGCGGGCTGCACGGAGTGCCCGCCGATGCGCTGGAGGAAGGCGATGATGGCGGCGTCCCTGGACGCCGCGGCGGCGCGCTCCTGAGCGAGCTGCTCCTGCTCGCGGTTGAGGCGGGCGACCTCCTGCCTGCGCCACGCCTCCTCCCGAGCCGTGCGCTCCGCCTCCCGCTTCTCCATGGTCTCCAGGAACCGCCGCTGCATTTCCTCCTGCCTGTCGACGACCTGCTGCATGAGCCCCTCGAAGAAAGTCATCATCTTCTTGCTGCCGTTGGCGCCGCCGCCGCCGCCGCCGTCGCCGCGCTTCCGCTTGCCGAGGCGGTCCTGGCTTCCGCCTGTCTCCGCCGTCATGTCGTCGTCATCGGACTCGTCGGACTCCGAGTCCGACATGGAAGAGAAGCTGAAGCCTTGCAGGTTGAGGGGCTGGTGGGTCCCGAGCGGCAGCTCCACCGGTGCCTGGACCTGCACCACCGCCGGCGCCGCCGACGATATGGGCGCTGGCTGCATCGGCCCCGTCGGCGGCGGCGGCATTGAACTCATCGGCGGCGGCGCGGATACTGCTGGCGCGGCAAAGGCGCAACGGCGGGCCGGTACTTGCTGGTGGCAACTGCTGCTGCTGCTGCATCTGCGGCGGCTGCGGCTGAGGCGCGGCTGCGTGCAGCGCCTCCAGCTCGTCGAAGAAGCGGTAGCTCTTGCCGTCCTGCCTCCCGGCGCGGCCTCCCTTGGTGCGCTTGTAGTACTTGTGCACGTTCTCAAACTTCTCCTTGCACTTCTTGGCGCTTCTCTTGTAGCCCAGGTCGGCAAGCTTCCTGAAAGCCACAGCAGTGACAAAGACACAAGGTTCGGGTCAGCCATTACTTGCGTGCAACCAAAGACTCGAGCAATCTGCGAGGAGGAAGAATTAATGATGGCAGCGTTTACAGGAGGAAGCATCTAACGCAGTGGCACAACACATCGAGAGGCCTCTGGAGGAAAGAGACAAGAAGATGGAAAGAATTGGAGATTTGGAAGGACAGGCAAGAGGAGTGAGGAGCGAAAGCGGGCCGAAGGCAAGAGGATATGCTGCAGAATGGAATTACAGTTAATCACAGACCATCTCGTCTTTTTAGGGATAAGAGAGGATGTGAAGCTGATGATGCACTAGTGAATGAGTGAATGAAATGAAATGGAGCGATGACGAGGAAAAAAAATACTGGAGCCATGAAAGCAAGGAGGCCGCATTGGGATGGCAGAGGAAGGCTGCCTTCCTTCTTTTCCCAAAAACTGGAGCCATGAAAGCAGAAAACAGTGGCAGACTGCAGCCTGCAGCGGCGGCAGCAGCTGCCTGCTGCCTGCTGCCTGCTGCCTGCACTCGGCACTCACCACCATGGTACGATCCCCAGGCGCCCAGATTCTTCACCCTACTACACCTACTACTCCTGCCTGCTTCCAATTCCTCACTCTCCCTCTCTCTCTCTCTTCCCCCTCCAGTCTCGCTGAAATCGAGAAGCATTTTATTAGACAGGGATGGAAATGGAAAAGCAAAGCAAAATTCGAGGGGGAATTGGGCGCAGCGACGACGCAGGATAATTATCCATCATTTCATGTGGGGCGGCTGCGAAATTCCACGAAACCGTTAGCCGCTTTCCGCAGGGGAAAAAATCATGCCGGAGACTGGCAGGCTTCTTGAACCGGACTGCAAATGCGTTTGGAGTTTCTCTCTCTCTCACACTTCTTTACCTGGAGACGTCCTCCCACAGGGGGCCTTTGAGCGTCGCGTCGCGGAACGTGGCGTCCATCTCCGACCGGATCCTGATGAGCGCCTGCGTCTCCTCCCGCGGCCACCGGTTGCTGGACGCGCCCGACGACCCGCCGCCGCCGCCGCCGCTGCCCATCATCTCGTCGTCGAAGCCGGCGCCCGCACCGGCACCAGACACCACGGCCAATTCGTCGTAGCTGGTCCTCGGTTGCTGCGGCTGCGGCTGCGGCTGCGCCGACGGAGGCCTGCTGCTCAGCGGCATGGGGCCGGTGGCGGCCGCCGTCGGTGAGAAGGGGCCCATGTCTGGCGGTGGGGGCCCGAACTGTGACCCGCCGCCGCCGCCGCCACCACCGCCACCGTGGTGCTGCTGCTGCATGGCGGGCGCACCCCCCCCCGCGGCGGTCCTCTCGGGAGGAAGGCAGGGATTAGTATGGCCGCCCTGCTGGCTAGCTGCGTAGTAGTTGTAGAAGTGCGTAGGGGATGGCAACTGGTAGAAGTAGCAATTGGGGAGGGAGTACTCCTACCTAGCTTGCTACTAGTACTGAATTGTAGGCATGCACTGCAGCTCTAGCCCGCCATGCCAGCCTAGCTCCCTCGCTCTCTTCCTCTCTCTCCCACACACCGAGCGAGAGTGGTGTGGGCGACGACGAGAGAGAGAGGGATAGTGGAATTGGAGGGAGAGGATGAAATTGGAAAAGAGGGGCTGGTACAAGTAGGGAAGGGCCGGGGAGGGGCGGGCGCCCGGCCGGAGGGCAAGGCAGCAAGGGGTGGGAAGAGGAGGGCGGGGCGGGGTTGGGAGAGAGACAAGGATGAGGAGGGGTGGTGAAAAAGATGGGAGCGTGGACAACTGGAAAGGGTCCAAAGGGGAAGGAGGGAGAAAGAAAGAAAGAAGCAAGCAAGCAAGCAAAGAGGCCGGGCCGGGACGAGCGTGTGTGGGGAGGGACGGGAGGGGAGAGGGAGAGGACGCCCTGGCTGGCTGGCTGGCTGGAGTCCGATGGAGAAAGAGGAGAGAGAGAGAAAGCAAGGGAGGGCAGGCAGGCCGCCTACAAAAGGAAGGGCTGGTGGCACATGTACTGCCGTGTCGTACGCATGTGTATCTCCATCTACCCCCTGGCCGATCTGCTGACACCCTTCCCTTCTCCCAGCACGAAGCGCAACAGCGCGCGCGGCGCCGCGCCAGAGCTAGCAACGACCTCTCTGCAGGCTCGATCGGATCGGCCGCCGGTTTACACGATCGGATCCTGCCCTGCACGCGTGTACGTATCGTATGCAGGCAGGCCTGGAACCGATCAGTAGAAGAGACTGGTAGAGATCGAGAGATCGTCGGCTACTCACAGCCTGTTAGTGTTACGGGGGCGGTGCCGTTTTATAGCCTGGGGCCCGGCCGGACGCCCATGGTGATGCATGGATAGATATGGGGAAACTGATGAACCGGGACGCATGCGGACAAAACAGGGAGGGTGTGGGGCTGTGGGCTGCGCAGTAGTAGCTAGAGTGAGTGAAACGGAACGGCCTGCGCCGACCGCCCGGCTTCCGGACACGTACCCTGCCCCCGTGCCGTGGTGGGGAGGGCGCGCACGGGCCGCGCTGACATCGCCCTCTCGTCCCCGTTGGAGCGCAGCGCATGCTGCACGCCCGGCCGGCCCCCTCACGCGCTGCATGCATGCATTGCATGGGGCCCGCGCGCCCGCACGCCGTGACACATCCCCACGTCCGCTCTGCATGCCCATGCCCATGCCCATGTGTACCGCCGGGCCTCGCTCTGTGGCTCTATCTATCCGGTCCGCGCCGCCGTCGTCACGCAGCCCGTGTACAGCGTCCGTGGTGGAATGGAGATAGAGACATAGAGTGACTGCGCGCGCGCTGGCCAGCAATTAAAGATCCTTGCGTGAGCTATAGACCCTGACCCTGGTGGAGGGAAAAGATTTTTGCTTTGCCTTCTGACTTCTTCATGCATGCATACATGTATCCATCTTTATATTATATCTATCTATCTACTATCCCCAGGCTAGCCGCGCCGCGCCCTTGCCACCTCCTGTATATTTACCGGCCGCCGCCCACCGCCGCTGGTGTGGTCGGCGTGGATAGATATGTGGGTCTCCACTCTCACCAGGCTAGCAAGGATCGTCACCACATCGCATGCATGGTCAATTATAATACTCCTATCTATCAGCAAACATGAATGCAATCATATACAGCACAGCACAGCTTTTGCACATCTTGTTCCGTTAACTCAACCTCCATGCGTATTAATATGCGCTCATCATTAATCTGGCAAGATATGCGTATTCTTGCTCAAACTGTAGTATCTGCCGAGGTCTACAAGAGCTACAGCCTCGTCGATGGTCACGGCGACACTACACGGCATGGCTCATGAGTCATGCATGGCTTGCTAGGCAGCAGTTGAACAGTCGCACGAACACTTGCATGAGCCGACCGCGGGCCGCTGTAAAATCGGTGCTGGAATAATGGGGATCGTCTGCGTCTCCTGTTTCTAGAGCCGGCGCCGGCGTCGCGAGGCTGGAGGGTAACGGCTTCAAACGGCAGAGGGAGACGGGCGCCCTAATGCCCATGGGTCCCAGCAGAACGGACGGTTGCGATGAGGTGGGCGCGGCAGTACAACGTGGTTGGTTGTGGGCCGGCCCGTCCTTGTAGGCCCATGCAATGGTGCGTGGGGTAAAGCGGTCATTTTTTCTAGTTTATTTGTGTGCGCGCACGTCTATGCCTGTATCCGGACACGCACTTGTATGTACGTATCTGCACTCAGGGGGCGTGCAGTGTACAGATACCGCACCAGGTGTGGTTCCGGTATAGACTAATAATACGGTAAAAATACCCCACTTGCGGCCCACGGCGAAATAAGTCGCCTTCGGTTTTCCAGATATTATCAGTCAGAAACGTCTAAGTCGCAGGGTTCACATGTCACCAATTAATCATGTTTACAAAGCTGACACGTACCAAGTTAGTTGTACTTTGTATCTATCTAATGCCAGATGCCATCAACCATCCAGACTCTGGATTATCCGTGCTCCGTGCACCCAAACAGTACCTGGAGTAAAAATGATCTCAGAGCTAACCCAGGACCATTTTCTACGCGGTCACGCGGATAAACATGGTACTAAAATAGTCTACGTATTCTATCCACCGTTGGTAATACGGCCGGTTGATGTGTGGTACACGAAATATTATTTGACCGAATGAACATATATATCGCCCAGAAACGGCAGATTTAGGTGTGCTAGTCCATAGTAATTCTTGGTAAATGCTGCCTCCATCCTAAAAAATATATGATTCTCATTTTTCAAAAAGTTAAAAAATCTAAGTTTGATTAAATCTATATATAAAATACTAACTTCTAGATGCCAAATGAGTATTGTTATATTAAATATAAAATACATTTTCATAATAAACTTATTTGAGGCATAAAAGTTGACACTATTTTCTATAAATTTGGTCAAACTTAACAAAGTTTGACTGGCTAAAAAAAACCTAGTTTTTATTGTGTACTTAGACATATATCACTACCACAAAAATGATTTCTAGAGATGTCCAATTTTTTAGAGGTGGGTCCATCAAAACCTATATCGCATTTAGTAATCAAATTTTAATTTTCTTGGTTAGGATCCCGCTGAAAATAGCAAAAACCAGCCTAAGCCGGTTTTTCAACTTGCTCTAATTGATCTGATTTTCGGTGGAGATGTGCTCTGTGATGCTATAAACTCCTCCACCAACTTTCAGATCTTATGAAATTTGTTTGATTGGATTTTGACTTTTTCTCCTCCAAGGGCTGAAATCTGAAAATCATCTTGAGCTGGTTTGTAAACCAGCCTAGGTCGGATATCCATCTTTCTTTAGTTGAGCTGATTTTTGGTGGAGATGTTTCTCACGGTGTTATAAACTCCTCCACAAAAATTCATGATGTTTGGAGGTTGTTTGACATTCCAGAAAGCACTCTTTCTCGTTCGTTTTGAGCTTCGATTGCTTCTGCATTTTTCTAGCCTAGTTTCTTAGGTTTGTAGTACCACTGTGACTACGTGATCTTGGCTAGCGCTACTCGAGGGATTCGTAGATTAACTTTGGGACATAGCCATCGTATTATCGTTTACTCAGTGAGAAAATTTGAGGCTCCTATTCAACCGCTCTGGTCACAATTATCTTTAATACTCATATATTTTTTTATATTATTTTGAAGTCGTTTCAAAGCAATATACAAAGTGATACGCTGCGCTTGTTGTGCTGCAACGGTAAGCTACTGCTACACTACTCAGCGGGAGCTCTATACTAGTTTTCCTAATTGAGATATGGTTTTCATTTAATATTATTCACAGCCTATATCAGTTTGCTATAAACTTTAGTTTTGTTAATGTCCATCGACTCCGCCTTTTGGCCTGATCTTAGGCCCTGACTCACCCTCTGTGGACGAACCTTGCGGAGGAAATCTTGGATTTTCGGGGCATTGGATTCTCACCAATGTTTTTGTTACTCAAACTGACATTCTCGCTTCCGCTTCACATATTGAAGAGGTTTAGTTAAATTTTAAACACTCCATGTTTTTGTAGTGATTTTATACTTTATTTCACTTATAAAAAGTTATTAAGGTATTTTTAGAATTTTTTCATTCTGCTTATGATATTTTAAGTTCATATTTTTTAGTTGCTCATGTCATCATGCCAATGTGAACTGCCCATCTAGGTTTAAATCTTTATTTCAGTTGTACATAACATGCTCGTTGCCAATGAGATGCATGTCTTTGATAACTTTGTCAATCTCAAAATTAATTTACTAGGCTAATTTAATCGTTAGAAGGTGCTTATAGGGTTAGAGCATATATGTGTGCGTTGACAGAGGTAAGTGTACCTACGTGTACATGGGCGTGTCTACATCTACACCGCGAAAAAAATATGATCATGTCAATGTCATGTCACCCCAGTCCATCCACTCTAAATTAGTAAATTGGAGAGTGAGAAAGTTAATGGTTTTGTAGCTGAGGGTGAAAAACGAACTCAGACGTAAAGACTACACGTCATCAATATGGGGCTATTGTCGGATCTCAACCAGCTGAAAGTTACTAAGTGACGAATTAGTGATGTGTCGCAAGCATCCGTCACTTGTATATGTGTTACCTTTATATGTGTGTGTTTTTACATAACGTACATTTTTCAGTCCATGGTATATATACATGATAGAGGTCGAACTTAATGGTCGCGCGTATATGCCAAAAAAGAAAAGGTACATAAAAATATCCTGAGGAGCACACCCTTAGGCAGCCCACATGCAACTTGAAACATACGCGTACTTGCTCAAATCAAATCACGAGAGGGTACAACTCAAGAAACTAATGGTCTACACTAAAGCATCAACAACACCTCGCTTCAAGGTTGGCGTGCGTGGCGCACGCAACTGGAGCGCATTCTGCTGGCTGCCAGCCAAAGCCCAAGGCATCATTAATCCCTGATACCACTACTGTTACGGCCAGTTCTCTCTAACTTAATCATAGGCCACTAGCTGTTGATCATTGCCCAACAAGCAAAGTTAGAATAAAAAGGGGGCTGGAGGCGCTGTTATTTCCGTGCGCTGGCGGGTGGAATCTAACACTCCTGGCGCACTCGGTGTTTCCGTGATTGCGCAGCGTGATCCATGTTACTAATATAAACTCGACCGAGGTAGTAGTAATGATTGGGTGATGGCCTAGCTTGTTGAGCGCGCGCGGCCATTATAAAAGCGGACCTTATATAAGGATAGATAAATATAAATACTAGTGATGATGGGCGGGCACGGATGGATAAATTTAGATGTTAGGATTGATCTCCACCAACTTAGTTCAACGGTTAATAGGGCTCTTGATCCGCGTCCTGATCGAGGACGCCCAGCCGTTTTTCTGGCTGATGGGCTCCTGTCGCGCAGCGCAATAAATAGGAGGTGGGGGCTGGGGCTCGAGACACGAGGTTCACCGCAGCCGCCATGCCCCACCGTTTCCCTATCCCTAACCCGATCTAGAGGGCGCGTTATAAGCGACTGGAAGCGCCATCGCCTTCGCCGCCGCCACCGGACCACGTCTCCAGGTCGCTGCTACCTCGTCGGCAGCGCAATGGCCGCGACTGCGCTCGACATGAGGTACATCAGCAAATCATCCCATTAAGCAAAGTATTACCCACTGATCTACGCCTAGAAGTACTTTCAGTTCTATCAATGGTACCAGAGCTAGGTTTTCTAGTGTGTAGATCTAGATCGAGGTAGAAAAGAGAGAAGCAAATAGAAAGAGAGGATTAACCCTAGCAAAGAAGAAAAGAAACAAGCGAGCTCACCTTGAAACTGCCACACAACTACCGCCGCCTCGCGGGGCGTGGGAAGACAACGAAAAAGAAAAGGAAGGGTTTTTTTCCAACCTGGGAACTGCCCACACCGTCACCACCGCCGGCCGTCGCCTAGACGCCGCGCGGGAAGTCACCCCGAACCGCCTAACCCTAACCCCAAAAGGGAACAGACGGAGAGGGGAAGGAACCTGCCTGGTTTTCTTCACCACCGTCGATGCCGCCGCACGCGGGAAGAAGCACCACCCGCCGCCGCCTCGCCGGCACATGGGGAGATGGCCGAGCCGCGCTCCTCACCGTGCTCGCGAGCCTCGGTCGAGGGAACCGTCACAGGACCACTCGACGGGGTGCCCTCACCCACTGGGGAGCGCGCGCTCCAGCGAGGGGACCCACGGCGACGCCACACTTCTTCTCCGGTGTCTACTACACTAAGAGCTGACAAAGGAGAAAGGGGAATGGAAAGAGCTAGGGTTTTAGGGCGAGCCCCACCGCAGCGCGTGTGGGGACTAGGGCACCGTTGCCCCGACCGCTCGATGGTGGCGCACTCAGCCTAGGGCGAGCGCACGCGCCGGCGAGGGGACCGGCGGCGGTGCCGCTCCGCTGCTCTCCTTCTTTTCTGTTGCGCTGCAGCGTAGAGAGAGAAGGGTGAGGAGAGAATGAGGCTAGGGTTTTCTAGGAGAGCGGTCGCGACGTGGTTTTATTCGAGCGAAACACGCGCACAGCCGTTCGATCTGATCCGATGGTCGGCGTTCATTGGACGAGATTCACCAAAGCGGGAAGTGAATTCCGCCCGAGCCCAGTTGCAGCCTAGGCGCTGCGGAGCGCGGCAGCCGTGCCGTGTTAAGGTGCCGTTGGGCATTGGTGTCATCTTGCGCGGGGACGCTGAATGATGATGGGCCACGGACTATTTTCCCCGGGCCGGTCCTAATGAACAGTAAATGTAGCCTTTTGTTTTATTTATTTTGAGAACCGAATTTTGATGAATTTTGATTAGTTTTTCATTTCTATTTAATTTTGAACCAATGGGATAAATTGTTCAGAGAGTAGATGAGTACAATGAGATGCTTCTGAAATGTAGATAAACAATTTTTCATGTTTCCGCTGCAAAGTTGAATGTTTATTATCTTCTAATTAAATTCGAACCAACGGATGAATTTAATTTGAAGAGCAGTTACATTTAGTAAATTATGATTATGTTGATCTTCTAATTAAATTGGAACCAACGAGAAAATTTAAATTAGATGAGTAGTCTGTTTTATTTAAGTAAGATTATGTTATTGTCATTTTTGATCAACATTGATGGAGCCAATATTATAATGAATTTAAGTTTAAAGTTTAAATATCTGATAAATTTTACACCAACGTGGTCAATTTTTTAGAGAGTAGATAAGGACCAAGAAATGTTCCTGAACTAAAAGAATGTATTTCATTATAAGTTTTCACTGCAATGATGTTGATTATCTTCTAATTAAATTTGAACCATCGGAAGAATTTAATTTTAAAGAGTAGTTATATGGATTTCAAGTTAATTTATGAGTTTTATGCATTAATTCTATTTTCTGCCCAACGATGATGTAGAATTGATGCAGAAGCATATTGTATGTTTTATTTTTAACCAACGAGATCACTTGGCTACATGTCAACGGACTGCAATGCTGGGGTATGTGAATGAAAAGGCTTGAGTCAAGCCAGTTCAAAATAGTTTTTTGTTAGTTTACTAATTTTATGATTAAATTTGAACCAACGAGGAGATTTAAATAAAAAATGAAGTATAAATGAATATTTTAGTCGTCATGACTAAGTTTTCGTATAGATGTATCCCGCATGGGGAGAAGTTTTGGCATAGTACTTATGCTAGTCAATCCTGCATGGCGAGAGAAGTTTTGTGATGATTCACATGTTTTGTATCCCGCATGGTGAGAGAAGTTTAGGTAGCTCTTATGCTATCCTAGTATTGACCTTGGCACAATAGAAATGCATCGTCATGGTCAATACTAACTAAAAGATAAGAAAAGAAGCAAGCGTGACTTGCAAAAGTACTGCTAATGAAAGACCTCGTTAAGTTCTTGAAGTGAAATGAGAAAAGTGTACTCCTAAACGGATCAAAAAATAACTTTGTTTACATGACATAATCATGTGAATGAAGTAAGTAATAAGTGTCTCTTTGTTCATAGGTTTTCTGAATAGTTCTCGAGATTATGGTAGTAAAGTTTATACCATATTTCGAGGGGGATCTTAAGATTAATTAAGAAAAATACTCTTCATTAAGAGTGAGATAAAGATCAATTAGAAAAGATACTCTTCATTAAGAGTGAGATAAAGATTAATTAAGATGAATGCGACCGTTGGAGGAGTACAACGGTCACAACAATGATACCCCTAAGCAGAAAAATGGCTAAATTCCTAGACCTTTTAAAGTTCCAATAGGAAGATAGCGTAATCAGCCTCAAAAATATTAAGGTGATACTTAAAGCGCCATATGAGATTTTAACAGATTAAACCCAAAATAAGATATTTGAAGATACACTATCTTTAGAAAAGATAGGAAGATTTGGGGGAGCATGGTATGTACAGACCTAAGACTTGAAGAGAAGCGGGACTGTGTGCCCACATTAGTGATTCAAAACAATGAATTTCTCGATACATGTTGACGTTGTATGACTTATACAACACCTGTTGTTGGCTCTTCGAAGAAGATGAATAATGTCAACAAGGATCTTGTGATACAGGAGCCTGTAGAATCAATTGCCTCTTGACAATGAAGAGCAACAATAGCCCCACATATAAAAGTGCCAGTAGCTGAGGCCCCAGAAGGTCTCAAAGAATTAGTAAACTAGTTTTTCTGATGACTATGAAGTCTATGTTAGTAAAGAAATTCAAATGGAGGATGATCCCACCTCATTTGAAGAAGCCATGAGAAGCGTTTACTCGTTTAAATGGCAAGAAGATATGGAAGTTAAAATGAATTCGATGAATACCAATGATGTTTGGGACTTAGAAGAAATTCCTAATGGAGTCAAAATAGTAGACTGTAAAAGGGTCTACAACACAAAACGTGACTCCAAAAGGAATGTAGAAAGATATAAAGCACAACTTTTAGCAAAATGCTTTACGCAAAGAGAACGAATAGATTACGATGAGAGTTTCTCTCCAGTCTCATGCAAGGATTCTTTTAGAATCATAATGGTGTTATTGGCATATTACGATTTAGAGTTACATCAGATGGATGTAAAGACGACTGTTGGGTATCGATATTAGCGATACCCAAAGCAAGGAGGTTAGCGCCCACGCTGACTTCCTCGGATGAAGCAAGATGTATTAAAAGGTCTCGTCCGACCCTAAGGCCGCGGGGGTCTCACCCAAGGCCGTGGCCTCCGCCTCGCCCGACCCCTTGGGTGCGGGCTCTGTCTCGTCCGACCCCAAAGCCACGGGGGTCTCACCCATGGGCTCTGTCTCGCCCGACCCCTTGGGTGCGGGCTCCGCATCACCCGACCCCAAAGACGTGATTTCCGCCTCACCCGACCCCTTAGGTACAGGCTCTGTCTCGCCTGACCCCTTGGGTATGGGCTCCGTCTCGCCCGACCCCAAGGTCACGGGGGTCTCACCTAAGGCCACGGGCTCTGTCTCGCCCGACCCCTTGGGCGCGGGCTCTATCTCGCCTAACCCCAAGGGTGCGGTTTTCGTCTCGTCCGACGGGGACCCATACCATCGTCAACCACTTCAAGTCCAAGCGTATGGGTTTGGGTCAAAACTCTAACACCAGGGAAGAGACTAGCATGCCTCGATGTAACCCGTGGCCACGATGGGCCATACTTGAGGATTCACATCAAGAACATCATCGGGCATGCTGGTGTTGTTCTGCCTAACCCTCGTATGAACGCTGATAGGCGCGTTAGTTAACCACGACGTCTCGTCAAGATGAAATGAAATGCCATGACCGGTAGATGATGCCTGCTTATGGCGCCAGTGACGAACAGGGCCACGACGTGGAGCCGTCCTTGTTCACATCTACAGGATCGATGGGACACGCATAAAGAAGAAGAAGGACCCAGCGATCCTAGAAGCCTTTTTCTCTCTCTCGTTCTTCTCCTTTTCCTCTGTTGTAACTCGTGCTTTCCCTTAGCCTATAAAAGGGAATGCAGGGCACCCCATGAAGGGGGATCCAGATCGACACAAGATCGAACCACGAGATAAAAGCACAAGAGCAGCGATCAAGCTCTCAGCACCCATTCACTCCCTTCACTAGAGACTTAGGATCCTTTCCCTCTCTCACCTATTTGTAACCCCTACTGCAAACCAAGTGCCGGTAACATGAGCAGCAACAAACTAGACATAGGGATGTTCCGCTCGAACCAATATAAACCCTTGTGTCATCCGAGCACACCATCTGAGCCAGACACGCAAATACAAATTTACTCATCGGTGGTCCGAAAACACCGACAGTTGGCATGCCAGGCAGGGGCTTTTTGCGCGTCTAGACGTCCACATCAGGCCTTGGATGGCTAGTCACGGCGCCAGCTGGGTCCCAGGCATGCACGTGCGCTTCGGGAACCTAGACTTCATTGTCACGGTGGAGGGAGAGTTGGTGCAGGCTCCCATCACCGTCCAACCTCTTCGCTCCGCCAACCTCGATATGATCGCCGAGGCGCTTGAGGAGCTACAACTACACGCGCCCCCGAGAGCGACCAGCTCCTCGGCTTCAATTACGAGAGGTTAGAGCGCCAGCTCGGTGCCTTCCTAGGACCCTAGCCGTCTCAGGAGGACCTGGTCCGCCTCACCTTCTCGTTCGCCAACGTCATGACCCAGCTTGCCGGAGGAGAGCCGTTCTCCCCGGAATACCTTATCCGGAGCGCCCCGACAGCGCTTCTGTTCGGTCTACGCAACGCCACAGAGACCATTGGCCACCTAGCGGTGTAACGCACTCCCTCATCCCCTACGAACGACAAGTTCGTGGGGATGACCGAATATGTCGCGAAATCTTTCCACGACCTCCTCATGGGAGAATCGGAGTCACCCTCCGAATCTAACTCTAGCAGGGGGAGCCATCACCCCTTACGTTAATGTTTCATGGCAGGTACCCCCGAGGGATACGTCAAAAGCATCCACGAGGGAGAGGCTTCCCCAACAAATGACCTCGACGACGAGGTCGAGGGGATACAGGGGCCCCACCTTGCCTGCGGGTAGAGCAGCTGAGGGCTCGGCACCAAGAGATAGAGGAAGCATGACTCCAGCTCGAGCAGGAACGCACGATGCTTGAGCGAGAGATCGAGCGCCATGGAGATGGTCGGCGCGCACGTGCCGTGGCCTGCAATGTGAACCGGAGGATCATCGAGGATGATGAGGCCCTCCCACACTTCACCTGGGCAAGCCAGAACATAGCTACTGCGGTGGCCTTGCTTTGGGGGCTTCCGGGGCCCACGACACCCGAGGACCGATGGGCCCATCGCGTGATTCACATGTTACTCGAGCGTGCGGCTGCACGGTAGGCCGAGAGCTCAACACCAGCCAGCGCGTGCCCTTAGAGAGACCTGACAAGGACGTGTCAGTCCACCAGGCGCAGCAAGGCGGCAGGCCATGCACCACGGTCCCAGTGCATGAGCGTCTCGGCCTCCACCGTGACATGCGCGATACCCTCAATGCTTGCAGGCGTGCCCACGACGATGCGAGGAAGGAAGCTAGCCACGGCTACCACCCTCGTCGTGTTGAACACTACGATAGCGGCGAGACCCGGAGCCCGAGCCCTGACTTGCTGGGACCTCAGGCCTTTGGCCGACACATCCTCAACGCCATCTTCCCACCGCGGTACCGACCACCGACCAACATCTCGAAATACTCTGAGGAAATGAACCCCGGACTGTGGCTCGAGGATTATCGACTTTCTTGCCAAGCCGGTGGAGCGGATAGTGATGATTTCATTACCAGCAACCTTCCATTGTTCCTGGCCGATTCGGCGTGAACGTGGTTGGAACACCTTTCGCCTAACCGAATCAAAAGTTGAGCGGACCTAAAAGAGATCTTCGTGGAAAATTTCTAGGGCACATACGCGCGCCCTAGGAACCCATGGGATCTCAAGAACTACCGATAGAAGTCTGGGGAAACTCTTCGTTGGTACATCTGACGCTTCTCCCTATAGTGCAACGAGCTGCCCAACGTCGCCGACACCGGCGTCACAGGACCTTTCCTGTCTGGGACCACCTATGAGTCTCTGGTTCACAAGCTAGGATGTAAGGGCCCACAAACCACCAAGAAGCTCCTCGACATCGCCACTAGCCACGCGTCGAGCGAGGAGGCGGTCGGGGCGATATTCGACCGCCTCAAAGGCAAGGCAAAGCAGAATGAGGACACCGGCGAAGGTGCCTCCAACCGCCCCAACAAGAAGAAGAACAAGCAGCGATGCAAGGGCCCGCTCGTGGCCACTGCTGACCACAAGGGGGGTTGGAAGCCCGCCGAGGGTACCCTAGACCACTTCAAGAAGCTACTCGAAGGGCCATGCCCGAACCATGCTTTCCCTGTCAAGCACCTATACAAGGACTGCGTCCTCATGAAGTGGTTCTTTTCCAGAGGCTCCAACAAGGGGGAGCATAGGAAGGAGCCCAAGCCGGGCGCGGACGACGCCGAGGGGAAGGACAATAGATTTTCGAGGCTGGATGGCTACCTCATGATCTTCGGAGGGTCGACAACCTATGACTCCAAGCGCCGCCAGAAGCTTACCCGCCGCGAGGTCTATACGGTCCAGCCGACCGCACCTACCTTCCTCCGATGGTCGGAGTCCACCATAACCTTTGATCAGACCATCCACCCGAAAAGCGTCCCGCAGCCGAGAAGATATCCGCTTGTGGTTGACCCAATCATCGGCATGAAGCGGCTCACCAAGGTGCTGATGGATGGAGGCAGCGGCCTCAACATCATGTATGCTGAAATGCTCGACGCCATGGGCATCGACCGATCACGCATTCGACCAACCGGGGCACCTTTCCATGGCATCGTGCCTAGAAAGCAGGCCATGCCACTTGGGTAGATCAATCTGCCCATCACCTTCAAAATTCGACCAATTATAGGACGGAGACCCTTACCTTCAAGGTGGTCGGGTTCCATGAAACCTACCACACCATCCTAGGACGTCCATGCTGTAACGTCCCGCCTCCTCGAGGCCAGGCCCGCTTACATCTGATAGCTTTCCTAGGACATAGATCGCCTCACGGCATCAACACCACCTTTTCACGCACTTTATCCTCACTCATGCGCCCCGGAAGAACTTCCCGGTCGGTCACCCATCGCCCGTGCCAAGCGCCGCTTAACCTTGGAGTTCTTAAGAGATGGGCTTCCGGAAAAGAAGTTGCAACTTGTTGGTACGAGTATCCTATTAATTCTAAATTAAGCCACGAGCCGGGTGTTACATCCTCACCCCCTTAGGAGACCGACGTCCTCATCGGTCAACCCCAGGCCAGGAACGTCCCCTCTTGGCCACGTCCGTGTGTCTAGTGCCAGTGCATGTGCCATGCTGGGTGACCACTCTAGGTCCACACCACCATGCGCACCATGCTCACAAGAATCGACACACGCACCCGCGGAAACCGCAAGGGTCGGCTTTGATACCATTCTCAGAACGTCCCGCCTCCTCGAGGCTGCACTCCGCTTACATCCGATAGCTTCCCTCACGACATAGACCCTCACGGATCAACATCGGTTTTTTCTCGCACTTTGTCCTCACTCATGCGCCCCCGGGAAGAACTTCCCGGTCGGTCACCCATCGCTCCAGGCCAAGCGCGCTTAACCTTGGAGTTCTTAAGAGATGGGCTTCCAAAAAAGAAGTTGCAACTTGTTGGTACGAGTATCCTATTAATCCTATTAAACCCTGAGCCGGGGTGTTACACATGCTACGTGAAGTTCATGGCCGTCCTCAACTACACCTACCTGAAGTTGAAGATGCTGGGTCCATGCGGGGTCATCACCATTGGCACCTCCATCCAGCGCGCCTACGAGTGCGAGGTCGAGTGCTGCGAACACGCCGTGGCAATTATTGCCACCAAAGAGCTTGCGGCCATCAGGGAGGAGGTTGTCGAAGAACCGCCTGACCCTAAGCGGTCGGCCAGGTCTTTCGAGCCTGTAGAGGGTGCTAAGGTGGTCCTCATAGACCCCAGCGGCTCCAAGGGCAAAGTGGTGTGCATTGGCACCACGCTTTCCTCCAAATAGGAAAGCGCGCTCGTCGACTTCCTCCACGCCAATAGAGACATCTTTGCGTGGAGACCCTCGGACATGCCAGGCATACAAAGAGAAGTCGCTGAGCATGCCTTGAAGATCAGGCCAGGCTCCAAGCCGGTGAAGCAGCACATGCGTCACTTCGACGAGGAGAAATGCAGGGCCATTGGTGAGGAGATTGCGAAGCTGTTGGTGGCCAGGTTCATCAAGGAAGTTTACCACCCCGAGTGATTAGCCAATCTCGTTCTTGTACGAAAAAGAGTGGAAAATGGAGAATATGTGTTGACTACATAGGTCTCAACAAAGCGTGTCCAAAGGATCCATTTTCTTTGCCACGCATAGACCAAGTAGTCGACTCAACATCAGGGTACGAAACCCTTTGCTTCCTCTGGGTACCATCAAATCATGATGAAAGAGTCTGACCAGCTCGCAACATCTTTCATCACCCCATTCGGATCATACTGCTACGTCACAATGCCACTCGGTCTAAAAAATGCGGGGGCTACGTACTAACATTGCAAGCTCAAGTGGTTTTGGGGGTCTCATCGGGCAGACCGTTGAGGCATACGTGGATGACATCATGGTCAAATCCAAATAGGTTGACCAGGTCATAGCTGACCTAGAGCATACCTTCATGAAACTCCGAGCAAACGGCATTAAGCTCAACACCAAAAAGTGCGTTTTTAGGGGTCCTAAGGGGTAGCTGCTGGGTTTTATCGTCTCCGAGCGTGGCTTCGAAGCTAACCCAAAGAAGATCTCGGCCATCACAAGGATGGGCCTGATTCAGAACATAAAGGGGATACAGCGAGTTACGGGGTGCCTCGTCGTGCTCAACCACTTTATCTCACGCCTCAGCGAACGAGGTATCCCCCTCTATCGGCTTTTGAAAAAGGCCGACCGTTTCGAGTGGAAGCCCGAGGCCCAGGAGGCACTTGACAAGGTCAAGCAGCTCCTGACGAAGGCCCCGATCCTAGTCCCTCCGACCGACAGGGAACCACTTCTACTCTATATTGCAGCCACCAAGCAAGTGGTCAGCGCAGCCCTGATGGTAGAGCGAGAAGAAAAGGGACACACCCTCAAAGTGCAACGTCCCGTGTACTTCATTAGCGAGGTCTTGTCTGATTCTAAGACTCACTACCCCAAATTTAGAAACTCCTGTACGCTATCCTTATTGCCACGAGGAAGTTGTGTCACTAGTTCGAGTCGCATCCAGTGACTATCGTGACGTCCTTCCCTCTCGGTGAAGTCGTCCAAAACCGGGATGCCACAGGAAGAATCACGAAGTGGGCATTCAAGCTGTTGGGTCAAGGCATTTCATATGCCCCTCGGATGGCCATCAAATCCCAAGTGTTGGATGATTTCATTGCAGAATGGACCGAGGTCCAAATGCCGCCAGCAGTCGTCGACCAAGAGTACTGGACGATGTATTTCGATGGATCGCTGATGAAGAAACACGTCGGTGTGGGGCTGGTCTTCGTTTCGCCCCTCGGGGTACGCATGAGGTACATGGTTTGCATCCATTTTCCTCCTCCAACAATGTGGTCGAGTATGAGGCACTCATCAACAACCTACGCATCACCATCGAGTTGGGTATCTGATGGCTCGACGTCCGAGGCGACTCCTAGCTGGTCATCGACCAAGTCATGAAGTAATCAAGCTACCACAACACCAAGATGGCTGCATATTGCCAAGAAGTCCGCCAGCTAGAGGACAAGTTCGACGGTCTTGAGCTCAATCACATCCCAAGGTGTCTCAACGAGGCGACCGACGCACTAGCAAAAACAGCGTTCGGCCGAGAGCCGGTGCCGACGGGCGTCTTCGCCAGCGATCAGTACAAGCCATCGGTCTGCCATGAGGAGCCGAAACAGACCAGTGACGGGCCGCATGCCCTGGGCTCGGGGGCAAACCAGTCGATAGCTCCATCTGACCCCAAAGTCATGAAGCTTGATGAGGATCCAGCGACAGAGCCTGACTCTCTGGCCGACTGGAGGACGCCTTACCTTGACTACCTCCTCCATGAGGCACTACCAATGGACAAAACGGAGGTATGGCAGCTTGCGCGTCGCGCCAAGTCCTTTGCCCTTATTGAGGACGAGCTCTATAGGCGAAGCCACACCGGGATCCTATAGTGCTGCATCCCCATCGAACGAGAGAAGCAATTGCTGAGTGGTATCCATGATGGGGTCTGCGGGCACCATGCCGCGCCTAGGACCCTGGTCGGAAACGCGTTCCGACAAGGCTTCTACTAGCCGACCGTAGAAGTCGATGCTGAACAGATTGTGCGCACCTGTGAAGGGTGTCAATACTACGCTCGACAAACCCACCTGCTGGCCCAAGCACTCCAAACGATTCCCATCATGTGGCCATTCGTGGTCTGGGGGCTCGATCTGGTTGGAGCTCTCAAGAGGGCGCTCGGGGGCTATACACACTTGCTTGTCGCCATAGATAAGTTTATAAAGTGGATAGAGGCTCGACCGATCTCTGCGATCAAGTCCGAACAAGCCATGCTGTTCTTTCTTGACATCGTCCATCGCTTTGGAGTCCCAAACTCCATTATCACAGACAACGGCACGTAGTTCATCGAAAAGTAGTTCCTCCTAATTCGAGACGAATACCACATCCGTGTCGGTTGGGCCGCCATGGCGCACCCCCGCACGAATGGGCGGGTCGAGGGCGCAAACGGCATGGTCCTACAAGGCCTCAAACCTAGGATCTTCAACCGGTTGAACAAGTTTGGCAGATGATGGGTCATGGAGCTTTCCGCGGCGCTCTAGAGCTTGAGGATGACCCCTAGCTGGGCCACCCACTACACACCATTCTTCATGGTCTACGGTTCCGATGCTATCCTCCCGACCGACCTCGACTATAGAGCGCCAAGGGTCAGGGCGTACGATGAACAGGGAGCCAAGATGTCCCTCGAGGATGACATGGACCAGCTAAATGAAGCGCGCGACATTGCCCTCCTCCACCTGGCCAAGTACCAGCAAACGTTGCACCGGTACCACAGCCGTCGAGTGTGGGGTCGGGCCTTCAATGTCGGGGACCTGGTGCTCTGTCTCATCCAAACCAACAAGAACCACCACAAGTTCTCTACGTCGTGGGAGGGACCGTACGTTGTCATGGAGGTGCTCTGACAAGGCACCTACAACCTCAGGACCATCGATGGTGAAGTCTTCATAAATGTCTGGAACATCGAACATCTACGTCGCTTTTAGCCTTAATTTACTCACGCTTTCTCTTATCAGTTTCGTTATCAACTCCTCGATCTTTAGTGACACCCGACCCAAGCAACGGCAGGGGGTTGGGCCTCACTCGGGGGTTGATAAGAGCATATCTATCCGATAGACATTCTCTATGCCCGACTCTTTCTCACGTTAAGACCTAGAAGCGAGGGTCGCAGAAACAAACACTGAGTAAAATTGGTCGGACTGCAAGAAACCTACGCCACAGCGGCTACGGCGTTTTTGCTCACCAGCGTGATCAGAGTTTTTTTCTGCACCCCAACTCCCCAAGCTTCTTAAGCCTTAACTACGGAAAGAGTCGGGACACATTTGAGAGTATATCCACCTGGCAAACATTCTCGATGCCCGACCCTCTCTCACGTTAAGATCTAGAAGCAAGGGTTACAGAGACGAACACTGAGTAAAACTGGTTGGATTGGAAGAAACCTACGCCTCAGCGGCTACGGCGTTTTTGCTCACTAGCGTGATCAGAGTTTGTTCACCCACATCCTGAGCTTTACAACCTTAACAACGGAAAGGGTCAGAACGCATTAACCTTTTTATACAAAAAGGGGAGATGGGCTAAAAATTTGTTTGGCCACAACGAAATTTAAGAACTTGTCCACTTATTACGAGTTTGCCGCCTAGCTTATCTACCTAACTAATTTCTTTGGGGATGATCTCATCCTCTATCTCTGTAGGTAAGTCCTGTGCCAGTGGGTCACCCAAGTCGATCGGACGGCTCGAGCCGTGGCCGAGAGATGGGTAAGGAGCAGTAGAATGCCCTATGCGGGTTATGCTGGCTCCATCACGAACGACGGACCAATTCCATTCAAACATATCCGATAAGAGCTCCTCGAACCCATCACTTGAGCCATCAAGGTAAGTCATGTGCCAGCAGGCCACCCAAGTCAATCGGACAGCTCGGGCCGCTGCCGAGAGATGGGTCACCCTTAATTTATGCACGCTTTCTCTTATTAGTTTCGCTATCGACTCCTCGATCTTTAAGCAACGCCCAACCCCAGCAATGGCAAGGGGTCAGGCCTCACTCGGGGTTGGCAAGAGTATTATATCTATTCGGTAGACATTCTCTATGCCCGACCCTTTATCACGTTAAAAAATGTAATGGCAAGGTTTGCGGAAACAAACGCTGAGTAAAACTAGTCGGACCGCAAGAAACCTACGCCCTAGTGGCTACGGTGTTTTTGCTCATCAGGGTGATTAGAGTTTTTTCACCCGCACCCCAAGCTTTAGCCTCTGCCTTCCTAGGAAGGGTTAGAAGGGGCCCATCGGTGGAATCTCCATCGAGTCACCCAAGTCGATCGGATAGCTCGGGCCGCTGCCGAGAGACGGGTAAGGAGCAATAGGATGTCCCATGCGGGTTATGTCAACTCCATCATGAATGATGGACCTAGATTCCACATGGACATATCCGGTAAGAGCTCCCTGAACCCGTCACTCGAGCCATCGAGGCAACTTTACCAACCCCCACTTTACTTTTCCAGTGCATGAGCATTCATTCATCCATTCTCATACATCCAAGCATCGCATATGCAATTATTGCATCACAACGCTTCGCATCGTGTCATGAAGCGATAGTCATCTCATTCAGCATGAGCGACGACCGACCGAGGTTCGAAGGCTGGCCCACGAAGGGCTCGAGGCCACCTCACGTCGAACAGAGCCAGGGGAGAAAACATAGATGAGCCCCAGCGGCCTTTGCCCAACCCACTCAGAAGCGGACATGGTCATCTTGACCTTCTCGTTCGATCCTAACCTCGAGCCATGCCCATAGAATCTCCATCGAGGGGAGGCCAGCGAGCCACCTAAGTCGGTCTCCGAAACGACTCAGGCATCTACCGGGAAGCGGATTAAGGAGCAGTGGAATGCCACATGAGGGCTATGCCAACCCCGTTATGAATGACGGACCTAGATTCCATGCGGACATGCCCATTAGCAAGCTCAACGAGCGACGACACTTGAGCCATCGAGGCAAGTGACATTAGCTTAACCCCTCCGATTGTGGAAACCACAGATGGGGTGACAATCACAAAGATGAGCCGACCCTCGACCAGACCCCCACTATGCGCGGGGGCTTGAGAAAAGTTGGACTCGCAAGGAGGCCGAATGCACGGTCATAGAATGATGGCTCAAATCCTAGGAAGGGGGTACGTATGAAAACTAAGAATAGTGTTTCTAAAACAAGAGACTCTTTCTCCTACTAGTTTCGCTATCGTCTCCTCGATCTTTAGTGAAACCCAACCCCAGCAACAGTAAGGGGTCGGTCTCACTCGAGGGCTGATTGATAAGGGCATATATATACCCTTTCTAAAATAGTCATCGTGCTCGACCCTTTCTCATGTTAAAAACCTAGAGGCAAGGGTTGCGGAAACAAACGCCGAGTAAAACTGGTCGGACTGCAAGAAATCTATGCCCCAGCGGCTACAGCACCCTTGCTTACCAGCGTGACCAGAGTTTTCTTACCCACACCTCGAGCTCTACAGTATTAACAAAAGGAAGGGTTAGAGCACTTTAACCCTTTTTACACATAAAAAGGGAGAAAGAACAAACTTGTTCAACCAAAACAAAAGAACAGACTTGTTCAAACAAAATAAAAGGAATGGAACTTGTCCGCTTATTACAGATACGCCGCCTAACCTATCTGACTAAACTAACCCCTAGGGGGATGATTTCATCTACTATCTTGGCAGAAAGTTCATGCGCTAGGGGGCACCTCCTCCTCGATGACGTCTAGCTCAGCGTCGGTATAGATGGGCGTGAAGCTTTGGCTCATTGTCGCCAGATCGATGTTCTCGTAATGAGAACGGGTGATCGCGAACGATCGATGAACACCAAAGCAAAGCGTGCCCCTCACCATATCATGTGCCCGGCCCATAATCCAGGTGGTGCGAACCACAAGGGAGCTTGTCTCCTGCTCGGGGCTAGCTCGAGCTCATCGCAGACCGGCTAGACCATGATGCGCAGGCTGTTGTGTTCGTCGCTCTCCTTATAGAGGGTGTCCTTCACCTTGCTGAGCTCCTTCTCTAGGCCATGACTCTTCACAACCTCCGCCCCAAACTTGTCATCGAGACCTGCCCAAGTCACATACCGACCGTGTCAGAAGGCTCACCATGGATTCCAGAAAGAAAACACAACAAGAAGAAACCGGAGAGTTACCATTCACATCCGCCCAAAGCCTACGCGTCTCATCGCGCTGCCGGGTCACCTCGGCCTCTAGGCTCCAGACCTCCTCTTGGCGCTGCTCGACCTCCGTGGTGAGCCCGACGGACACGCCCTCGGCTGCAATCTTCAAGTCCCTCTCTCTCTGGAGCTCCTTCTCGAGGTGGCCAACCCACTGCTAAGCGTCGGCATGCTCCTAGCAAGCCAATTCAGTCCCCGTGTGGAGATCCTCTACGGCCTAAAGTAAATAGTCCTTCTCCTTCCATAGCCATTCGACCTCCATGGCGTCTGTGCGTGCCCTCTTGATCAGGGACACGAGCTTCTCCTTGGCCCTGACTCGGAGTTCGGCCACCTCTCGGGCAGTAGGAGCAAGCTCAGCCACCTCCTGACGGGCGGCAGCGAGCTATGCGGCCAGCCCCTCACTTCGTCGTGTCTCCTCAACAAGGAGCTAGGACTTCTCCCAGCTGATAGGCCATAAGGACCTGCGAAGAAGACAAGACTTAGAGGTGCGGAAGGAGAACATAAGGGTCGGAAGCATAATCATATCTTACTTGGCCGACCAGGGCGACAATGTCGCGCATCGAGCTCAGCATGGTGGTTAGGGTGCTAACCACTTCCCAACCTCCATGTGGATGCTCCCCCATTACCTCTCCTTTGTGGCTTCATCAAGGGCAGCCACCCAGACCAGAGACCAAGATGTCCCCACGCCGACCTCAAGCAGCGCCGACCTCTCTAGCGGCGGCAGCTCCTCCAGAGCGGCTCCCCTATCAATAGAGGGGGCGGGTGACACGAACAGGGAGGCCTACCCCATCGCCACATCCACAAAGGATGCCTCGGGTGCGCCCCCTTCCGTCCGCCCGATCGCGGACATAGCCACCTACACGAACGGTGGCTCCGGCCGTACCTCCTCCACCTATGATGCCGAGGACACGGTTGGCCATGTCGCACGCGCCACAGACCCCCCGGATGAGACCTCCTCCGCCTGCTCTCTTGTGGACACATCCACCGGCTGCGCCTCCCTAGTCGAACGACGTGGATGCCCCGATGCCACTCACGCTCGCCACCAGCACGGCACCAGCTGGCTCCTGGTGCATTTGCCAAAGGAGAATCTTCTTTAGAGTAAGCCACAGGAGAGTCCCATGCCCTCCGACACTACAAGGGACATGGCGGTCAGATTGTGGCAAAAGTCCGTTAAGATAAAAGGATGAAGGAACTCTTGACTCACCTTGATGCCATCATACAAGGACGTTTTAGGGCCGGCTTGCATGGCCCCGGCTGCTCCTCATCGGCATGTTGTCGCTTTGAGCACTCCCTCGGCTCGGAGGGCTTGGACAAATCAACACGGCCACCCCCCGCCGACTCTGAGGCACCACCGAGGGCTCGGACGGAGCAGGGCGACCTATTCCCGCCGGCTTTAGGGCTGCCATCGAAGGCCCAGATGAGGCGAGGCGGCCTAGCTCCACTAGTTCCGAGGTCGCCATCGAAGGTTCAGACATGGCGGGGCGGTTCGTTTCCGCCAGTTCTGGGGGCACGCCCTCCCCCTCCTGCCTTGTGACATGCCACGGGAAGGGCCCCGCCTGTGGCGAAGGCGGGTTCTCATCCCTGGCATCCAGATCATCCCACAAGATGGGCAACATGGAGCTATCATCTTCTCTTCTTCTTCCTCCTCCTCTTCCGATGAGCCTTGAGGCCGCTTCCCTCGCTGCTTCGACCGCCGTTTCTTCTCTTCTTCTTCCACTATTCATCCACGGCACGGTTTGTCGCCCTCATGGCCGTGTGCTCTGGCAGTGGTGCGATAGAGTCTCGGAAGACTAACCCCATCGGTAGCTCGATGAAGCCCGCATTTGGCCGCATCACAAGATGCCCCGGGGTTGGGAACACAGCGTCGGCCTCCCCCGTGGCCTCATTGATGCGCTGCACGACCTCACTATTGTGGAGCGGCCCCTGGGCGGAGTTGTCCCGATGAGCTACGCGCCGAGCGTCATCCCGTACAGTGGGAGGACGCGCGCCATCGGAGGCGCCACCCTCCTCGCGTGATACCCCCCAATGACATTGGCCCTGCAGGAGGCCATGGGTCTTTAGGAATGCGATGGCCTCGAGGAGATCATGCATCCTCTTCTTCTCCTTGATGGGTGGCCCCCATGGCCATGACGGCAGAACCTCCTCGATCAGACACCCGGAGATGACAGGCAAGGGTGCGGCAGGGTCATCCTTCAAGTAGAACCAATGCGAGTGCCACACCTTGTTGGATCTAGAAAGCTAGCAGGGCATGTACCGAGGTCTCCAGAGGTGGATGCCCGTGCATCCCATCGGCACCGGGGTCTCCCGGCCTCTCTCCTTCTTCTTCAACAAGGAGATGGAGAAGAAATATCTCCAAAGCTCAAAGTGAGGCTCGATCCCTAGGTACCCCTCGCACATCGTGATGAAAGCTGCGATGTGCTAGATCTCATTGCGGTTCAAGTGCTGTAGCTCGATATGATAATGGTGTTGTAGACCCCGAAAGAACGGGTGAGGGGAAACCGCGAATCCGCGCTCGTGGAAGAGCGCGAAGGAGACAATGTAGCAGTCAAGCGGTGCCAGCGCCTCCTCGTGGCTAGGAACAAGCCACTCTGCTGCATCGGTCCTCCCATAGAGAAGACCATGCTTGACGAGGCCCTCCATGCGCGCATAGGTAACGTCGGAGCGATGCCATGAATCCATGCAGGATGGAGGTGGCTACGGAGAAGCAAAGGCGGCGACAGAGGAGTGGAGGCTATAGATCTAGGGCTCCGGCACTAGACTAGCAAACACAGCAGATCCGAGCATGCGGTGGTGGAGAAACATAGAAGGTCAGGCTGCGGTTTTGGTGTGCAGAAACATGAAGGGGGAGGCCGCTATTTATAAGGCGGAACCGGGCGAGAAGGTGAATCGTCCGCTTAGATTCACGCACCCACTGCGCCATGTCATGTCACCTCCCTCTAAAGATCGTGCGCACGCAATCTATGTCCATGCCCTCAAAGGACACACCGGATGACGGTTCGCCCAATCGATGGGCCAAGAACCGCGCAGGTAAGGAGGGATAGAGAGCTGAAAATGCTCCTATGGCCCATTCAGGCCCAGGAGTTCGAAGGCCAGCCCACCGACGGGTTCACAGCCGCTTCGGGGCACCCAAAGTGCGAGGGGTGGAAAGGGATAGGCCCACTAGCGGCCAGTACCTAGGCGCACGAGCGCCGTAGGCGTCCTGGCCCATGTTCGAGTCTCAGTTGGTTTCCAGTCCATGGTTTTTCCTCAAAGAAAGGTAACAAGCCCTTGGGACCGGCCAAACGGACCCAAGAACTATATGGACTGACCGCCAAGAGTCTGGAGTTGGTCACCAGCTGACCCATGCCGGACACCCATGAATGGGAAGCCGGGCACCTCTCAGACTAGCCCGTTAACAGCTCACCGAGCACCATGTTTTGTCC
This sequence comes from Miscanthus lutarioriparius, assembly GCA_904845875.1. Classification (NCBI taxonomy): domain Eukaryota; kingdom Viridiplantae; phylum Streptophyta; class Magnoliopsida; order Poales; family Poaceae; genus Miscanthus; species Miscanthus lutarioriparius. The sequence continues at coordinate 22,667,837 of CAJGYO010000011.1, read as the reverse complement.
GTCGAGGAAAAACGTGGCATGGCTCAGCCCTCCATTTTATCAAAAAACGCTTGAGGGATGACGATCACAAAGATGAGTCAACCCTCGACCGGACCCCTACTACGCGTGGGGGCTCGAGGAAAGTCGGACTCACAAGGAGACCGAATGCGCGGTCGCAGTATGACGGCGAACCAATCGGATCCTAGGGACCGAAATCAAGAAAAATCTTTCCGACCACCCGAATCCTACTGGTTACATGCCCCCGAGAAGACCGATCTCAACAAAAGGGAACCGCCGCCCTACCAGGACACAACTCGGGCTACAAAAAGAAGGCCAAGGCCATTAGAGTCCTCCCGTCCAAAAAAGCTTCCAAAGAAGTATTCTACTACTCTCCGTAGGCTCGGGGGCTACTATCGGGTATCGATATTAGGGATAGCCAAAGCAAGGAGGTTAGCGCCCATGCTGACTTCCTTGGATGAAGCAATATGTATTAAAAGGTCTCATCCGACCCTAAGGCCACGGGGGTCCCACCCAAGGCCTCGGGCTCTGCCTCGCCCGACACCTTGGGTGCGGGCTCCGTCTTGCCAGACCCTAAGGCCACGGGGGTCTCACCCAAGGCCACGGGCTCCGTCTCGCCAGACCCCTTCGGTGTGGGCTCCGTCTCGCCCGACCCCAACAACACGGTTTCTGTCTAGCCCGACCCCTTGCGTACGGGCTCCGTCTCGCCTGACCCCAAGGCCACGGGCTCCGTCTCGCCTGACCCCTTGGGTGCAGGCTCTGCCTCGCCTGACCCTAAGGACACGTCTTTCCGCCTCGCCCGACCCCTTGGGTACGGGCTCCATCTCGTCTCGACCCCAAGGCCGCGGTGGTCTCACCCAAGGCCATGGGCTCCACCTCGCTTGACTCCTTGGGCGCGGGCTCCATCTCGCCTGACCCCAAGGGCACGATTTCCGCCTCGTCCGACGAGGACCCATACCACCACCAACCACTATAGGTCCAAGTGTATGGGCCAGGGTCAAAACTCTGACACTAGAGAAGAGACTAGCATGCCTTGATATAACTCGTGGCCATAACGGGCCATACCTGAGGATTCACATCAAGAACAGTGTCGAGCGTGCCGGTGCTGTTCTGCCTAACCCTTGTACGAACACTGACAGGCGCGTCAGTTCACCACGACGTCCGTTGGGATGAAATGGAATGCCATGACCGGCAGATGACGCCTATGCATGATGCCAGTGATGAACAGGGCCACGATGTGGAGCCATCCCTATTGACATCTACAGGATTGGCGGGACCCGCATGAAGAAGAAGGACCCAGCGATCCTAGAAGCCTTCTTCTCTCTCTTGTTCTTTTCCTTTTCCTCCGTTGTAACCCGTACTTTCCCTTCACCTATAAAAGGGGAAGTAGGGCACCCCATGAAGGGGGATCTAGATCGACACGAGACCGAACCATGAGATAAAAGCACAAGAGCAGCGATCGAGCTCTCAGCACCCATTCACTCCCTTCACCAGAGACTTGGGATCGTTTCTCTCTCGCCTGTTTGTAACCCCTACGCAAATCAAGTGCCAGTAACACGAGCAACAACAAACTGGACGTAAGGACGTTCCGCCCGAACCAATATAAACCCTTATGTCCTCTGAGCACACCATCCGAGCCAGACGCGCAAATACAAATTTACTCATCGGTGGTCCAAAAACACTGACAACGGCATTCATCAATGGGGATTTGTATGAAAACATTTATATGGCACAACCCAAAGGTTTTATCATGGAAGATAAAGAACATATGGGATACCACCTGTAGAAATCCATTTATGGGTTAAAACAAGTCACAAGACAGTAGTATTTGAAGTTGATGAAACAATAAGAAAGTTTGGGTTTTAAAGAAAATGAGAAGGACAATAGCATTTATGCGAAGTTCAAGAATGGAAAATATATTTTCCACATCCTGTGAATAGATGACATTCTACTCACTAGTAGTGATGTTAATCTGTCATTGGAGAAGAAGAATTTTTGTCCTCAAGTTTCAATGTGAATGATCTTGGTTAAGCGTCATTGGTTCTAGGAATCAAAATTCACCGAGATAAGAAAATGGGGTATTATGACTATCACAAAGATATACTTAGAAAAATTATAAAGAAATAAAGTAAAGAAATAAAGTATGTATGCGAGTAAACCTACGCTTGCTCCTATAGTCAAGGGTAATAGATTTGAGAACTTTAAGTATTATAGGAATCGATATGAGATCGATCAAATGAACATGGTTCCATATGCTTCAGCTGTTGGAAGCTTGATGAGTGTACAAGTACAAGTAAGAACTTACCCTGACGTAGTTTACGTATCCGGGATATTTTGGTAGAAGTCTAGTCTAGATATAGATCACTGGAATGGAGTTGAGAATGTCTTGCAATTTTGCAAAGTATCATAGGCCTCATGCTGACTAAGAAAGAGCAAATACTCTCAAATAGTTGAGGGTACAAATGTTAAGTCTTGGCGAGATGTGTAGTAAAATCCACAGCAGTTGCTAACACTCGCAGTTAGAGTATTATTGTGAAAAAAGCTCCAAAGAAACAGTTGTAGTGTCATTAGTGATGCATATCATAGTATAGCTTAATATGAGGCTTAAGGAACAGGTAAAAGGGGTTAAGGAAATTTATACCTAGATTTCATAATGGTAGACAACAGCAATAACCATTTAAAGTAAGTTAACTCATAAGACAACATGTCAAATGTGCTGCCAAACACATTGACACTAAGTTATATATTGTAAAGGAGAAAATCAGAATTATTTTAAAAGCATTGAGCATATAAGTACCAAGCAAGTACTTGCGGATCCGCTTAACAAAGGCTAACCACCCAGTGCGTTCAGAGAACACACAGTCGATATGGGTTTACGGGAAAGCCCATGATTTCTGAATACTAAGGGCATAGTTGAGAATCTGTTTCAAAACATAGAGGTGTATTATAGCTGTTAAATCTAATGGCAACTAACCGTGACGATGAGACACGCTCTATACACTGATCTGTGATGGAATGGGAACACTACTACACAACGTGGCTTTTGTCCCGGTTGGGAAAGGCCTTTTGTCCCGGTTTCCCAACCGGGACTAGGAATTTGGGACTAAAGGTGGGGTCCTTTAGTCCCGGTTTGCCACAACCGGGACTAAAGATCCTCTCAGCTTTAAAAAAAAATAATGCCTCCCACCGCTGCGCCCCGTGAGATTTGAACCCAAGACCTCATGTGTCGCTTCATGATGAGCTTACCACCCTGACACCTACACAACACATCTAACAATGGATGTGATGCTTTCCTTTGAACTAACCCATCGGGGACCTTTAGTCTCGGTTGGTGTTACCAACCGACTAAAGGGTCCTTTAGTCCGTTGATGTTACCAACCCGACTAAAGGGTCTACCTTTAGTCTGGGGTTGATATTACCAACCCGGACTAAAGGTTGAGGATTTTTTAGTCCCGAACTGAGAGTAAAGGAACCTTTAGTCCCGGTTGATATTACCAACCGGGACTAAAGGTCCTTTAGTCTCGGGGATAAAAAAATGCCGAGGCTAATGCTAAATTGGGACATCGTTCTAAAGTCTGTTCTCTACTAGTGGAAAAGATAAAGTAAGTTAAGTTTAAGTCATAAGGTGAGATCAAGGGAGAAAATGTTAGGATTGATCTCCACCGACTTGGCCCAACGGCCAATTAGGCCCTTGATCTGCGCCCTGATCGAGGCCGTCTAGCCGTTCTTCTGGCTGATGGACCCCGTCGCGCAGCGCAATAAATAGGAGATGGGGGCTGTGGCTCGAGACACGAGGTTCACCGCAGCCGCCAGCGCCCCACTGGTTTTCCTATCCCTAACCCGATCTAGAGGGCGCGCTGTAAGCGACGGGAAGCGCCATCGCCTTCACCGCCGCCACTGGACCACGTCTCCACGTCACTGCTACCTCGGCGGCGGCGCAATGGCCACGACTGTGTTCGACATGAGGAACATCAGCGAATCATCCCATTAAGCTAAGCATCATCCACTGATCTACGTCTATAAGTATTTTCATTTCTATCATAAGGGACAATGGACTAAACAAAGGGCTTCTCTTTTAACTACCAAGTGATGAGCTTGATTTGACAGACTTTATAATACGTATCGAACAGAAGTGACTTGCTAGTTGCTATATACTTCTATGCGGTTGTCTCTTCAATTCAGAAATTGCGCTCGCGGCTCGCATGATCGAACTGAAGGTGTTTACATTTACACGCATGACGGAAGCACGCATGCCATTCGCATGGTCGGTGGTGCCGTATGCAAGACGCGCAACGCACATCCATATCTGTCGAAGCAGGCAGAATGTGATGATCTCATTCTCACCTGAATGCTTGGTGAAATGAAAACAAGCATTAGAAAGTCACACACGGAAGTTTTTACAAAACCAGCAAAGTGACAAGGCGATGGGGTTAAGTTTTGACATTTCAGCGTATAGTACTCCGTGGAAGGTATGGCTAATTATAGTATCTGAAGAAAAAAAATAGTAACTCGCGAATGAATAATGCAATCAGTATTGTGGGAGCCACTATTTGTTTCTCTGATGAACGATGCAGATCATCTAGTCATCAGAGCCCTAGCCCATCCCCGTTTGTACCGGCGAATCAGAACAAAATTACTCGGTTTCTGCTATTAATTTGCATATCCTTTTGCAAGAGGCAACGGGCCGGTCTCCTCTTTTTATATTCTATTATTTCTTTCAGTAATGAAATCAACACGAACAGACATAGTATAAACCTTCTTCTTGCCGACCAATCTGAAATACTTTCAATAATATACCATGAGTAAACGATTAGAACGTAGCTGTCATGCTTACCCGCGACATGGTGCCGAAGTACAGTTCATGAAGCTCAACTGACCAGCTGTAATCCTGTAACAACGATGCAGCTGACAATCATGGATGATATGATTGATAGTTGCATATATATACTATAATCCAAATCAGGCATACTAGTTTGTCTGAATAAACCCATAAAAAAAACTGATTCGGTTCAGCTGTTAGCGAAGTTAATCATTTACAGGATGGCCAGCAGGATAAAATAAACTAGGGAGCTAGCCATGCATCGCATGACGCAGATTATTCTCCAAACAATTAATATGATCCGATGATACGTACGTGAATATACAAAGTCGCCTCTCTCCGCTCTTTTGGCGCAGCAACGAAAGTCAAGCGTCTCCTTCATGCGTTGTTGGCGTGGTCTACATTCGGTTTAAGCCATAGAAATATGATGACGGCACTTTCTTTTCCCGTTGTCGCACGGCTCTTTTTTCAACCGGCTGCGAGAATTTGGGAATGCAGGCGGGACGCCGCTTTCTCCTCCAGTACTTTTGAGGCCAGTTTATTGCATTCTCTGCTCTCGTGGTCATCTTGCATTTCATTGATAGAAAGAAGTCAGCGAGGCTAGAGTCAAAATCGCTGCAGACATTTTCTTTCAGCAGTTATGAACTGAGAAACAACGCCGTTTCTCGTACTTATTTGCAACCCAAAGTCAGTAAATTAATCTCACGGTGCTGTCCGTGCACCAGTATACGTCGTCTGCCGTTTTATGAGCTTGAATAACACAACTAGTAGGTACGAGTACGGCGTCTCTACTGGAGCAGTTGGGCATTTCTCCATCCATGCCAAACTGTGGAGTTACAGGAGGTTGGGCTTCATTTTCCCGGGTGACCTGCCCTTGCACAGCGTCACTCATATTCGGCTTGTCCGGGGACCATGGGCGACGCAAAGTTTGCCGTGGAAGTTACGGGCTCCATTCCGTGCCTGCCAACAAGATCGGGCGGCCACCTTCCTCCAGTCTGTATTCTCTTTCTGTAGCGTCGCGACTCCGCTCACTCGCCCTCCCTCCTTGGATGCGTCGCGCCATTTCCGATCATCATCGGTCGGGGACCACCGGTGCTGGTCTTTTTCTTCTCTCTCTTCGCTCTCCGTCCCCGCCCCGCCCATTTCGGCTTCCTCGACCCATCGCTTCTTTCTTTATGCGCAGGCAGATCGCATCGCACAGCCATAGAGATGGCGGTGCAGTGCAGTTGAGTTCCCAGGAGGACACACACAGAGACACAGTAGCGTCTCTGCTGGCCCAGCCAGGCAATTACAAAACGCAACTTGCGCGCCCAGCCAGCTCGCTGTCTATCTACAAATGCTGGCTTTTATTCGTCGTCGGCTCCGCGCTAGCTCATGCGGGCACATGACCCTGTTTGTTCCTCACAAGCTTCTCCATCAATTTCACTCACCAGCCCGGCGATCGCGCTTTGCCGTGGCTGTGGCTGTGCGATGCGTCGCGAAAGCTAGCTAGCGCTTTATCCCCCAGCAGAAAGGACGGCGTCCGTCTTGCATTGGGTACTGGCTGGCTGGATGGATGGATCGATGGACGGGTCGACGAACGAACCGCAAACACCACGCCCACAGCGCACCGGCACCGCCGCGCATGTTACCCTGTTCCCCCCTGTCTCGCTAGCTACGTACGTAGGAGAGTACCTAGCTGCGATAGAGCGCGACCCCCTTTCTACCTGCGACAGTGCGGTTACGTTCAGCTGTGCTGTGATGCGTCTGATCTGACCAGCCCAGCCACCACCCGCCCGGGCGCGCGCCGTGGAAAGGAAAGGAGCAAATCGCCAGCGGACAGCAGCGGTGGCCGGTGGCGTAGGGGGCGCTCGTCGGTCGTCGTGTGTGCGATCGCGTCGCGTCGTCTGGTGGTGGCAGTGGCCAGTGGCACACGGCGCGAATGGCCAGACAGCGGTACCGCGGAATAAAGCCGGCGGCGACCTCCCCTCGTGCGGCTCCGCCCTAGCAGCCCTACTACCCGTAGCTAGCTAGCACCTGCCTTTTCCCTGATCAATATATCGTCGCTCTCCCGGGCCCGATCGATCGACGTGCCAAAGCCAAACCTCCCGCGCGCGCGGGGCACGCCGGCCCAATTCGACCCGTTGCCACGCAACATTCCTGGGGGACTGGCCGACTGGGGACAACGCAACATTCCAAGTGCGCCGGTGGCCGGCCGGTGACAACGCTCTGCCAGCCCTGACACATTCGGTTCGGGACTGGGGCAACCGGGCAAGTACCAACCGGTGTGAATGGACGCGCGCAAATACGCAAGTGGCTGCATTAGTCCAGGGTGAGTGCTAACATGCCAAGTGGGCGGCCAGCTGCCGAGCCGAGCACACTCCTACTGATGTTACAGCTGAGTTTACTACGACTACTAGTAGGGGAGAAAAGCAAAGGAGCCTACTGATGTTTATAGTGACGGAGTGAGCTCGTCCAAGAACAACCAACGCCGCCCATGACTCCGGAGTCCGGACGCGCTCCGGCTCACGGGGCGTGGCAGGACAGCCCGGGACACTGTCCCCATCGGCGTTATATGTGCTGCTCACTGGCAAATCGAAGATGACAGAGCGCACTGATCGATCGGATCGTGCGCACCCCACACCACTCGACTCCAAGTCATCGGTATCCACCGATACATACAGTCACTCGTCCGTCCGTCCGTTCGTTCGCTCGCTCGCTCGCTCCCTCATCATTATTCAACTCCCGTTACATATCTCCATCCATCGGGCATTCTCGGGCGACGGCAGCAGCCAGCTACCGCTACTAGCGCCAGGCGCCACACGTTCGGCGTGTGTGCGCGCGCGGGCCCACGAAGTGGCGTCGGCGAGGCAGAGAGTTACCGACACGGGCACGGTTTACAGGAACAGTGATCCATCCGTGCGCCCATGCGATGCGATGCAATACAACCCCACACGGGTCCAGGGCAGATGAGCTGGGCGTCACTGTTCACGCGAGTAGCGCCACATGCCCGCGGTCCCTGGCTCGCTGGGCACGCGCAAGCCAGGCGGGGCGGACCAGACCAACAGGAGCTAGCGCTAGCTGTGGGTATACGGGGAATTAGCACCTTGTAATCCAACAAACCAAGCCCTTCCATCATCACAGGCGAATCTAACAACAATCGCAGGGTACGGCCGCGCATAAAGAGAGAGAGAGAGAGAGGGATCCATCGATCCGTCCAGGAATATAACCACGTGCCCGTCCACCAGGCCCGTTTCAACAAGGGTTGCAGTATATGATTCCTCCTGTATGTACGTATACTCCGTCATCTCATTCTCATCTGTGAATTTGGTTCCGCAAGCTGCCCGCGCATCATGTAGCTAGCTATCTATAGGCTATAGCTAGCACTGCCTATCGTATCGCGGCATCCATGAGACGTCGCGTCGATTGGTCCATCCGTCGATCCCAGACCGATCACCGGTGCATTATACGGCACCACGTCGCGCCCAGCCCTCGCCCACGGGCATACAGCCTACAGGGTACAGGCACGGTTGGCTGGGCGCTGGCCTGGCCGCAACAGTCAACCTCCGCATAAAAAAGCCGGCGTGGCGCGACCATCACTCGCCGTCGTCCGCGCGCCGCCGCCGCCGTAATCAAGCCCCGGGCGGCGGGCGCGCAACCGTGACCCGTCGCGGCCGGCCGGGGAGTGATCCGTAGTAAACCGTGCGCTTTATGGCCGTTGCGGGCGCGCCGACAAGTTAGAACCGCGCGCGCGACTTTTTTCTCCCGGGCACGCGTCGCGTGGATGGGAAAGTGCGCGCGCGCGCGGACGCCCGTCCGGCCGTTCCGTATCGTACCATGCATACCAGCCGAGAGAGAGAGCCGGGCCCGACGGGACGGCGGGCGGAGACCGGAGAGGGCGGCACGCCTGGTCCTCCGGGTCCGCATGCGTGCCGGGCGCCGTGCCTGATACCGTGTTTCTTTTTCAGATTTGCTATTCTATAACCTTTTTTTTTTCTCCCGCGGCACGTGAAAACCGATCGGCAGAATCCGGCAGGCGCACGCAGCGCCCAGCTCGTTTTCATCGCGGTTCCGGCTATTTACGTGCCCATTTATGGCCCCGGCCGGCCGGCCGGCTTGCCCCTTCGACTCTGACGGTCTGACCACCGCATCGCATAGCAGATCGATCATCGATCTGCTTGCTACTCGTGCCTGGATGTACTAGCGCGCGGCTGCAGGCCTGCAGCCGTCGCGCCCATCCTTCGTCAGGCAGTCTCGGAGGCAATGCAACTGGGCTGGACACGCGCGATCAACTGGGCCGAAGGCCGGCCGGGCGCGTGCATGAAAGCGAGGCACAAGTACCGTCCGGCGGTGGTGGTACAGCGAGCGCGCCATGATTTGCAAGTGAGGTAATCGACCTCGACACTGGCCGTGCCTGTGCAGCTGCGCTTCCCCCGGATTTGACACCTCGTCCACGTTCGCATCGATCCATCCATCGGTGGACGTTTTCTGCTACCGGCTGGCGCCTGTGATCTCAACGTGACACCCCGTCGTCCGTCGCTCCCCGATCGACGATCCCTAGGGCCCACAGCGTCCAGGTGAACCACGCCGTGCACGGCGGCAGCTTGGAGGGCGTCTGATCAAGCGAGTATATAAAAGGCACGGCATGGCGCAGGCTGGCAGCTGCTGGTGCTGCATCGGCAGCTAACTGCTGCAGATCTATGGATCAGAGATATATATATAAAACGGGCCCATGAGGCCATGACTCGGCCATGATTCCGAGAGTGGCAGTTGCAGCAGCCTGCCTGAAATCCCTGGAACTGATGTGGGAGCACTTTGCTGCCTCTTGCTCGGAGTAATATACTAGTACTACTTATATTGCAGTTCCAGTACCATGATTGATTGTCCTAATCTAATCTCTCTCTGGTACCTGAAGCACTGCTCCGCGTGCTTTATGGCCGGCCGGCCCGCCGGCTGGCTGCCGCTGCTGCGTGCGCTTGGGCAGGCACGCCGCCGATCGGTGGATCGCATGTTCGTCGTCGTGCACCCGCGTCACTTCGAGAATGTTTGCGCCGGAAAGGAGGCCCCTCGTGCCGTTTTCTTTTGTGGTTACTGTTGCACCAGAAGCGCATAGCACTGGGGGGAAGAGGGGAGTGGCTTTCTTTTGCTGATCCAACTCAAAGGATGCCCAACAAAGCGGCGTGCCTTGCCTGCTGATATCTCCAGGAATCTTTGCTTTCCCGGCTTCGTTTCGACAGGTCTGATCAAACTGCCATTTGCGTTTCCGGACTCGTACTGACAAAATGCTTTAGCCCAACGAAAACGACTCGTCGTGGTACTGATACATACACAGCACCTACTTGGTAGCGCGCCTGTGTACAAAGGAGCTCAACACTGACGCTAGCTGCTGCTACATGGCTAATGAGACTGATGAGCGTTTAGTTTACAGGATGGCTCTGACAGCGAAATGAAATGTGTCAAGAAGCAATCTGTGGCGTGCATTGACAGTTGGAGGAGGTCTTCTAGTCTTCTGTGGTGTCAAGACTCAAGAAGGAGAGTTTATGCCGTTGTAGACGGTTACACCAACTGCTCGGAAAGAAGATGCATTGCTGCTACTTTTTTTTCTGCAGTGCGAAAGAAAGCTGATGAGCTTTGTACTGTAAAGTTACCGGAGCTGGAGAAAAAGAAGGGGACAGCAAGCTTGGATGCTTTAAGCCTTTATAATCTGGCCTCTGACACAAGAAGAATCGGTTTTGCAGCGTCATGACTCCACGGCTCATGGGCCATGCACGACCAGGGCCGAAAAAAATTTGATGAAAATACACGTGCTTTTTGAGGAGGATTAGTAGCATTACGGCCCAACGCAGGGTGGCCCGTGCGAAGGCCCGGCATTGCCTTGAAAAGGCCGATTTTTTTTTTAAACTTGAAAAGGCCGGTCTTTGCAAAGTGAAGTAGCGTTGCCAAATAAAGGAAAAAGTCCACGTTACCTCTCTTAATTTTCGCGAAAGTCTGTTTTTCCTCCCTGAACTATAAAACCGGGCAAACATCTCCCTCAACTTTTAAAACCGTTTATCTTACCTCCCTGGCCCTGTTATAAATAGTTTTGAAGGTGGTTTTGTCTTTTTCTTTTTTATTTATTTCGGCTGAATCTTTGAAAAGTCATAGTAAATCATAGAAAAATCATAAAAATAGAAAATCTAATTTTGTTGGACTCCACATGAGTAGATCTATACAGTGAACATGTAATATGGTATGTTTAGTACAAAGCTTTGTTGTGACTTTAGATCTATCCTTTTATGTAATTAATTGGAATAATTTATAGCTGTAGCTTCTATGGTATAATTGTGATGAAAGTTTTATGGTGGGTTACTTATTGTATGATTGAACTATATTAAAAAATTCATACTCATTGGATCATGTATAGCTTAGTTATAGATTTATTTATATTTAATTAGCATAAACCTAAATGAAATCTATAACTAAGTGATATATGATTCAATTAGTATGAAATTTTTACTACAGTTTAAGCATACAATAATTAGCCTACCATAAAAATTTTACCGCAATTGGACCATAGAAACTACAAGCTATGAATTATTCCATTTAATTACGGAAAAGCATAAATTTAAAGCTACAGCATAAACTTTGTACTAAAGCATACCACATTATATGTTTACTGTGTAGATATACTCATGTGGAGTCCAACAAAATTAGATTTTCCATTTTATGATTTTTCTGTGATTTACTGTGATTTTTCAAAGATTTAGCCAAAATAAATAAAAAAGAAAAAGACAAAACTGCCTTCAAAACTGCTTATAACCGGGCCAGGGAGGTAAGATGAACGGTTTTAAAAGTTGGGGGAGGTGTTTTACCTGGTTTTGGAGTTCAGGGAGGAAAAACGGACTTTCGCGAAAATTGAGGGAGGTAATGCGGACTTTTTTCCCAAATAAAAGGACACTGTGCAACATGGTCTTTATCCCCGTATTGTAACGAGGCCTAAATTATTGGGCCTACTCTTTTTTATTTTCCCCTTCTATGAAATTTCTAGATATCACTAGTCATGAGTTATGCTAGGACCCTATTTGTTTCCACTTATAATCGGGGATTTTTTTTTATTCTCGATTGTGCTAGTTCAAAGTTCTAAAGTGGTGGCTAGAAGTAGAAATACCCGAAGCGTTTGGTGGGATTCTTGATTTTTCACCAATAATTCGATTATTTCTTTCCACCAAGGGAAAACCTGAATTCATTGCCCAAAAGCAACAAAATTAAAACCTGAATTTCATTACCCAAAAGCAACACAGTTACACATAGTTTAAGCTTTGTTCTCAGAAACTAACCAACCATAAGACGTTGCTCAAATCACCAGCCACTACTTCGACCACCCAGGGATCTAAAGTGGGATGGACGGGAGAGGCCAAACAGATTGTGCTTCACATCGTCATGCTCAAGACCCGACCGTAGCGAACTCCCTGCTGCCGCCGCTCCCAGTGGCGGTAGAGGGAAACAAAGTTTCCAGAGGCTAACAAGGAAGTGGTATGTGGTCTCAAATTCTTGTTTGGGTCTCTAACATAGGTATCAGACCGAAGAACTTCGGAAGAGGGGAACTATACTCACTCTTTTAATTTTACTTTTCCCAAAATCAAAATAAATACTTTGAGACTTTCAAGAATATTGTAACTCTTTAAAGTAGATGATACAGATTACAAAATGTCCCATTTTGCTTGGATTTGGAATCATGAGTTTTATGAATTTGAAACTAAATTTCCTCCCAAAATATTAGTTTTGAGTTTGTGTTTAAGTAGTTTAGCCTAAAATGGTTTCAAAAAAAAAAATCGGAAAAAAATCATGTACTCTAAACATATGCCTGTTCGCTTGCTCGTAAACGATCGTAAATTTCCAGCAGGGAACAGTGTTTTTCTCTCGCACCAAACCGGTCAGCAGTAAATAATCCACGATACGATACGACCTCCCGAACAGGCTGGCTACGGACTGGTGAAATCCAAAGTTCTGGCTAAAAATTGAATTCAAAAGCATACAAACCATACTAAAAATTTATGTGGATGTTAAAGATGATACACATGTATGTTTGGTGTCATGTTTGAAAAATTTTAGACTGTGATTACAAAGCGCATTGATGTTCACATCACCAGGTGTTGTTGATGCTCTTATTCTCTAACCGCATAAGGGCCTTGCTCGAGACGGTGGATTCATCTGCAATGTTGGTTGGGGACAACACAGCCTCACGGATTAAGCTCATCATCAGCAATTGCTTGGACATAAACCAAGCAACCAAACTACTACAGTACAAATGTGAGAAACGGGTGGGCAAGTAGATGATCCTTGTCATTTTACTATTATCTTTTTATTTTATTGATTTCGTTACTTGTTTTAACCAGGTTTTAATTGTTTCTTTGTCCATGGTTTGCTGATGATTCTTTATTTTATTGATTTTGTCACATGTTTTTAATCAGTGTTTTTAATTTGTCTAGTCACATATTCAGTTGGAATATTCTATTTTCTTAAAAAATATGACGTGCCAATACTTCACTGGTCTAAGAAGTCAATGAAATCTGGAAATAAAACTATCCAGATGACAGTTTTGTATTCGTGTGAAGTATGCAACGCATTTAGATAGTTAAATGCCTTAGAAAGAAAAACAACTTGAGCAATTTTCAAAACAAAAAATACTTGAGTAAAATGAATCGAAGATCATCAAATCTGTCTTATTATGTTCAAATAGGCAGTGCCAGATCTGGAAATTTTTTAAGCCTAAGCGATTCGTTATGTAAAAAGAATTAACTGAAAAAAAACTATATTCATCACTAAATTGCCAAAGTATATCGTCCAAGATCACTGTTGCGTGCAGCTCACAGCCATGAACGCTAATCGTATCAGCTTATTTAGCGCAGCAACGGGCCGGCCATACTGTTCACTGCTGGAGGCCGCGGCTTTGCCGAGTGTTTCTATACTCGGCAAAGAGCCCTATCCACTCGGCAAAGGCTTTGCCGAGTGTAGCATTCGGCAAAGTCCGCTCGGCAAAGAGTCTTTGTCGAGTGCTTTTTATCGGGGCACTCGGCAAAATAAAATAAAAATTACCGAGTGCTTGGGGTGGCACTCGGCAAAATATTTTCGGTTATTGCGGCGCCGGCCGTTAACGGTTATTTTGTCGAGTGCCCGACCCAGCACTCGGAAAAAAAAAATTATTTTTTAAAAAAATTACTTTGCCGAGTGCCCCAGCCCAGGCACTCGGCAAAGTTTTTTTTATTTTTTTTAAAAAAGTACTTTGCCGAGTGTCCCTGTCCAGGCATTCAGCAAAGTTTTTATTTATTTTTTTAAAAAAAATTACTTTGCCGAGTACCCCTGCCCAGTCACTCGGCATTTTTTTATTATTTTTTTTAATAATTTCTTTGCCGAGTGCCCCTGTTTAGGTACTCGGCAAAGAATTTCTGAATTTTTTTTAAAAAAAATACTTTGCCGAGTGCCGCGGCGAGACACTCGGCAAAGAAAATTTATATATTTTTTTTGAAAAATCTTTGCCGAGTGCCTTGCCCATGGCACTCGGCAAAGACCCCGAGAATTGCAAAAAAAAAATTACATTCCATTGTAACAGACATCTCCACGTGTGATCACAGCCTCCACATGTGGAGATGTCTGGGTTTTTGGCATCCGACGTCACAACTTATTCTAAACCTTTTCAATTTTTTACCACAGCCTCCACATATGATAACACGACGCCTCGACAAGTTTCGTGATTTTCGGACTTCGTTTGCATTTTATACAATTTAAAATCACATTTCCAGCAAATACCTCGACATGTTACGTCAACGAGATGCTCGAGATTTCATGTGAGTTCCTGGATACGGCCTAAACATACCATAAATACCATGAATATCAATTTTTGGATGACCAAAGTTCATTATTCGATGCACTGCAGTTTAAATTTGAAATATCCCAAAAAATTCGACGAAACGAAATAAACTAATGAAATATATCAAAAAAAGTCAAAATTGTCCCAAATTTTAAAATAGAGTTTTAAATACTGTCACAAGGCCCTAGAAAAAAATTTGGGCCCAAAATCAAAAAAAAAATGCTGAGTGCCATGGGGGCACTCGGCAAAGTTGATTTTCAAAAAAAAAATTGCCGAGTGCCTGGCGCCGGCACTCGGCAAAATAAGTTTTAAAAAATTTTAAAAAAAATTGCCGAGTGCCATGGGCTGGCACTAGGCAAAATATGTTTTAAAAATAAAAAAAATTTACCGAGTGTCAGCCGTTAAGCACTCGGCAAAATCTGACGGCAGGTGGCCGCCGTCACGGGCCGGCCACCTTTTGCCGAGTGGGATCTTTGCCGAGTGCCGCGGCACTTGGCAAAGCCACCTTTGCCGAGTGCTTTATTTTGCCGCGTGCGGCACTCGGCAATTGCTTTGCCCAGTGCCCCGATAAAAAGCACTCGGCAAAGTCTCAGGTACTCGGCAAAGTCTAGTTTTCCAGTGGTGGTTAGCTGTCCGGTTTACATAAGAAAAATAAATCACATCCAAATTCCTGCTAAGCTCTTGGACATCATCCTAGATGTCGCAGTTGCAGAACGAGCTCCCTCCTGCGTCTCGACTCTTGAGTAGATAATTCATTTTTTTCTCAAAGGATGTTTTCTATGACATATTTGCACATGTATACAAAGTTCAGTGACCTCCGATATATATAACATATAGAGTTGCAGGAAATATCCTTAGTTTTGTTTTTGTTATATGTTAAGCACAACAAACCGAGTAGACTTTAAGCTCGAATACAATATACGCGGGCTTTGATGTTGTACCGCACTCCAGGATATCAAAAAGAACTCGTTGTCCAATCATTCGATCCAACTACTTTAGTTCCGAACGAGCTTCCTCAGTTGCTTGGATTGGATAGTTGAACAGCTTTAATTCAGAGATAGAGTAGGCCAGGATAAAAGCAGCACTATGCCCTGTTCGTTTGTCTTATAAGTCGTACTGTTTCGACGAAGAAATAGTATTTTTTTCTCACAACAAATCAGCGAACAGTACTTTTAGTCATGGCTTTTCAGTGAAGCGGACAGGGGCCATGAATGAATCATGAAAGTATGATCTCTTTGCTTAACGACGCCCAAAGCAAGCCGATATGCCAAACGTAGCACTGTAGCAGCACTAAGCGAATAGGTTGCAATGGTGCGAGCGCATGGTCTGAGCGTCTAACTGCCAATGGAACTGAAAATTGCATGCTATTCACTGATTTGGAACGTACTACGTCAAGCTGGCAGCTGGAAACCTTCTTGTTTGCCATTCCTGGTGAGGTCTTTGTGGATTTGTCACAATCTGCGCCAGGACAGCAGGGTCAATCCAGCCTTCCAAGTACACGCCGACCACCTTTTTTAGACCCAAAAAAAAAAACGAACCAGCCAAGTTGGACTGGGGCGTCTAATTTGGAACGGCAGACTGTTCAGTCAAATCGAGTCACCTCTGACACGAACGATAAATCCGGGTCAGTTTTCTTCCAATACGGGCAAATTTTATCCGCGGACACACATCAATCAATCAATCGCGTAACAAACAATTTGTTACGTTATACTGAGGCCTGTTTGATCAAATGATCTAGGTTCATACATCAAACAGATAGCCTAAAAGTGGGCTATTTTTTAGGTTTGCACCCAAAAGCCCTATATTTCATTAGTTGTCGAAGTAAGTCTAACCGGCCTAAAAGCTGCAACAGAGCATACAGAGGTATCCTGCTACCTGTTGTTTGCATATAAAAAAGAATTACATGACAAGAATTTGCACAATCTCAGATGGCAAGTGTTTAAAACATGCATGGAACACTGGAACGTGCTTCATGAACAACGCAAACTAATATATTTTTAGTCTATGCATCCAAACATCACTAAACTTTAGTCATCTATATTTTAATTCACCTAAAATTTAGTCTAACTAAACTTTAGTCTTGAATGATCTAAATAGACCCTAGCTCGAGTAATCAACGGAAGCCGGTGCATGCGCGGTTAAGACGCACACACGGGACGTTATCGACGTGTCGTTCTCCAGTCTCCAGTGGATAAAATTTGTTCGTCTCTATTGCAAGCCATAAGTATACATCTACTCCACTCCACACATCATAAGTCTCGACTGTCGCTTTCGCCTCTCGGTCTCGTCAAATCTTTGCATTGCAGTGGCCGGCGGCAGCGGCGTGCAAGCCATCGTCAACGCGCTGGTGTGCTCGCCAGCGACGCAGCGCAGCTAATCCGGGGCCGGGAACAGCGCACGCTGGAACAGTCGCCACGGCGCATCGCACTCGCACGGTCGCACCGTCGCAGCGTCGTAAACCACGGGACGGGGCGAACAAACCGAACCAACCGAGCAAAACGAGAAAAAGGAAGGAAAAACAAAGCAAACGGACGGGCGCCGCCACCACCCAACCCACCGTCTCCTTCCTGCCTCCCCTGGCCTTCGGGTCCGGTCCTTCCTCCCACCCCCGTGTACCGTCCCACCGCACCGGCCTCCAGCTGCTCCAACCCCCAACAGCCGGGACGCCGCCTCGTGTCCGGCACGCCATTTCCTCCCTCCCCGGCCCCCGCTCCTTTGCCTCGCTAAAACCCATCGAATCGACGCACGTCCTGACACTCCTGCTCCCCTGTCGCCACCGCGTCGCGCGCGGGCAGCGCCTCCCCCTCCCTTTCTCGCGGTCGCGGCACCCCACAGCTATCACCCGACCTCCCACCGCCACCGCCGCCGGCGGCGGCGGCCTGCTCCGAATCCGGAAGGACGCCAGTTCGATCCGCCGCAGGGAGGTGCGCCCGCCAGCCTCCACCTCCGGATCCGATCGCCCGCCGGGTGGGTTGAATTCGGTACGTCCCCTTGCGGGTTTTCGATCCGGCCGGTGCTTTCCTTACGGCGGAATCTTCGTGTTAGGTGGTGCGGTTGATGGATTGCTCGTCGTCGGCTTGTTTTTTAACTTCTCCCTTCTGCTCCCCCTGCTTCGAGTTTGTCTGGGGACTCGGTGCTTGGCGATTAGCGACCTGGTGTGCTGCGCTTCGCGTGTGGCATTTTGAACCGTGTTAGACGAGATCTGGTGTCAGTAGTTCTCAGATGCTTGTGGCGCGCTGCGTTGTTACCTCTGCGGCTTAGCACGTTCCCTGTCCCTGGATGCACTAACAGTAGTAGATGTGTTGATAGCGTCCCAGGTATAGTGTTGCTCATCATCTGATCTTATTATTTGATAGTGCGCATACTCATATGTGTTGGATAAATGGTTGTAGCATTCAATCCCTTGCGCCTTGTGGATTATTAAAGATATCATCGATATACTCTACCACATATGCTTTATCGTTAGATATTATGGGTTTGTGTTCCTAGAACTTTTGTGCAGTCAAATGCTTCCTCTGATAATAGTTTACCAAACTGTTGCCCCCATAGCTTTTTTATGGCCCATCTTTGATGTTGGTATCCCAGGAATGGCTGCAGGGAAAAAAAATTCAACTGATCCCTTGGCCATTTTCTTTAGAGATTAGAGAAAAGGTCTCCCTTGCTGTATTTTCATCGAAAACAAAGCGAACAAAAGTCTTAAATCTCCTAGATCAATTTCTGACGATGGCAGTTGAAAAGCTAAGCATGACGGCCTAATAGCTTGAGTGCTGAGCTCAAGATTTCAGATTGATATTTGTATGATACTTGGAGCAGGAATATGCATAGTGACACCCTTTTTCACAGTATGGAGTATAAAAGATGGGGCACACACTTACATACCAAAAGTTATTACTGATAGGAAATCACAATGTTCTTTTTGCTGAATGTGCTTCAGCAATGCGATTGGTCAAGGAGGCCGCTTTTTTTTTGTGCGTGGGAATGAGACTCGCTATGTGGCATTATATATTTACCAGACATTTGCATATAATATCTGTTTCCTTTAACTGCAGCTGACTTAATTATACTGACCTTCTCGTATGGCATTGGAGCCGTGATGCCTCATCCATCTCTAAAGCTGTATAAAATTCATTGCTTGGATCAATGTTCTGAAGTGCTGTCTAACAGGCAGAAATGGATGGAACCGAGCTTGAAAATCCTACTTCTAGAGGCTCATCCCAGAAATCTAACCGACGTTCTAGTAGTAGGCGTTCTCAAAAGTCAGCTGGACAGCATTCTTTGACCAGTACTCAAGAGAAAAGAAGCAAATCGAAATCTTCAAGGCAGAAGCACTTGGTTATTGACGACAAAGAGGCTAAAAAAGGAAAAAACCATGCCCACAAAATTGATGTGGCAGATGAGAGGTCCAATTTTCTAGGTTATGAAGTGTATGCTGGAAAGCTGATTTTTGATAAGAAAAATAGAAGTGCAAGTGATAATAATCAGTTACCATCAAACGGAAAAGCTGATGCAATTGATGCTAGACTCACAAGTAAAGCTCTGATCTGGGGCAGCTCAGTACTCCTCCTGGAGGATGTCGTCTCTGTAAGTTCAGACAATAACATGTGTCTCTATTATTAATTAGATCTGTTTCATCACTTTACTGATATTTTGTCTCTGCTTATATTTTGGCAGGTATCATATAATTCGGGAGTCAAACATTTTACATTGCATGTGTACCCAACTAAAAAATCTTTATTTGGAAAGACATGCAGAGTTCAGAAAGACTTCTGCTTTATAGCCTCTACCCTTGACGAGGCCATTTTGTGGGTGACATGCTTTGCTGAACAAAGTATATATGTTAATTTACTACCTCGCCCTGGAGCATCTAGTATCAATCAAGACTCAGAGAATCCCCTCAGTGAGTCTTTATTCGACCAGCCACCGATTAAATGCAAATCTCCGCAAAGAGTACTTGTTATATTGAACCCTCGATCTGGACATGGTAGATCAAGTAAAGTTTTCCATGAGAAAGCCGAACCTATATTTAAGGTACTTTTGATGTCTATGCATGCAAATTGCAAAGTATAAACAACTGGTGGTTTGAGTAGCTACGTTTAACTATTTTTCTGATAAAGTTTCTTCTTGAATTTCTAATGAATTTCCTTTTCCAACTTGATGTTGCTAAGCTTAGGATATACTTGTTCATGGCTTGGTTGCAACTTGTTGGATATCTTCTATAATTTCAATTTGTGCATGTGTGAACTGAAAAGTCATAGACATCTGTTTTTGTGTTATTGAAAATATATGAGATTGCCACATCGACAGATTGTTAGTCTCTTTGTCCTCGTGCGACTCTGCAGTAATAATTGGTAAGCAATGGAAATAATGAATGCTACATTGGGACTGGAGTGAAAGGTTGCGTTTGATTCATTATGCAATGACCATTTAGTCTCACTCCTCTGGTAGTGGAGCAAAATTTACTGTTCTAGAAAAAAATAGAGCAGTAGCCAGTTACAACTGCCTATGTGTGGCATCGTCATCTCTTGAGAAGGAATATAAAATGTTTTTACAGATGCATATTGTATGCCACATTTGTGTTACTAGCTTGAGAAGGGCGGGCCTGGTGCAAGCGGTAGAGTCTTACCGCCTGTGACCAGAAGGTCCCGGGTTCGAGTCGCGGTCTCCTCGCATTGCACAGGCGAGGGTAAGGCTTGCCACTGACACCCTTCCCCAGATCCCGCACAGAGCGGGAGCTCTCTGCACTGGGTACGCCCCTTTATTTGTGTTACTAGCTTGAGTTAAAATCTTTGCACATTTTCTGCTTTACTGCATACATATTTTTTGTTGCTACTTTTAGCTACTACTAATTCAGTGATAAAATTGATGCAGCTTGCAGGTTTTCAGATGGAAGTTGTTAAAACTACTCATGCTGGGCATGCAAAATCTCTTGTATCTACATTTGATTTCAGTGCATGCCCTGATGGTATGAACATTAATCATGTAGATATGTGAATTATCCAATTCCAATGTAGAGACAACCGTTTTAACTGGTATTCCCTTAATGATACCATGAAATTTTTGCAGGAATCGTGTGTGTGGGTGGTGATGGAATTGTGAATGAGGTTTGACTTTGCTATTCATATTATAGTTTTTTTAGACGGTTCATATTATATATGGTTAGGGATAATTATGTTATTTGCTAGCTCATTATTTATAGCGCTACAGGTGCTCAATGGTCTTCTCATTAGAAGTGATAGAGCAGAAGCTGTATCAATTCCAGTTGGAATAATTCCTGCTGGGTCTGACAACTCACTTGTCTGGACTGTTTTGGGAGTTAGAGATCCTATTTCTGCATCATTATTAATTGTTAAGGTATTCCAAGTTTCAAGTTTTTTTGTCAAAGACTCCATCACTATCATTACTGTTGGTGTTTTATGCCTACTTCCTATATGATAGAGTGTCAGCAGTATTATTTTGCTTAATTTTGATTTTGTTCAAATAAGGCTGCTACTAAATCTTGTTCTCATGAGGATAAATTCCTTCGTGACAGGGTGGCTTCACAGCTCTAGACATCTTGGCTGTCGAGTGGATTCAATCTGGGCAAATGCATTTTGGCTCAACTGTTTCATACTATGGTTTTCTTAGTGATGGTAACCTCTAAGCCATTTATTTGGATCTCTCCAGTGTTTTCATTTCTGATTATTATTATTCTGCTGTGTGTTGCAACTGTTTTTACTGGTTATTAGATACTAGATTTTACCCTTTTGGAGAATACCATCGAATCACATGTGCCTTAAATAAATACTAGGATCTTGCCTTTGCTGTGGTTATTTAGTTACCTTTTTGTGATTTATATGTGCAATGCAGTTGTGTTATCAACTGCTAGAGGCAACTCTTATATAAGTGTAACATCATATCCGATTAGCTAAGATGCCAGTCTGGGAGAAATCTGTTTTTAGGTCCATTCTTAAATAAATATGTGATTTGACAGCATGCATATTTTTAAGCCTGTTATGAATTAGCTTTCTTTTATAAAGAAATTATATAGCATTATCACTTATGACTATTCTTCATGCCTTTCAACATCTGAGTACATTCGTAATGAATAATTAATAAAAATCATTTATCTGAATTGGCCACTCATAGAAATTTAGTGTGTCCGTCCACTTTCCAATGTTTGCATCAGTGAAAAATTGAGGACATTGTGAAGCTGAAAATTTTCTTACTACTTTGCAGTCCTGGAACTTTCTGAGAAATATCAAAAGAAATTTGGTCCTCTTCGATATTTTGTGGCAGGAATACTGAAATTTTTGTGTTTGCCAAGCTACTTCTATGAACTAGAATATCTTCCTGTGTCAAAGGAGATGGCCGTGAATGGAAAAGGTACAGGTCAAGACAAGACCTACTTGTCCAATGTCTATACTGATGTAATGCACAGCAGATCAAAGAGAGAAGGAATTCCAAGAGCCTCCAGTTTGTCCAGTATTGATTCTATTATGACTCCGAGTCGGATATCACTTGGGGATGTTGATACATCAGGTAGTACAGTGGCAAGCACTGAACCATCAGACTACGTACGTGGTCTCGATCCGAAAGCAAAACGCTTCTCTCTGGGGAGAAGTAACATTGTTTCAGAACCTGAAGAAGTGCTACACCCTCAACCACATCATGGATCATTCTGGCCAAGAACCAGGTCGAAAGCAAGGGCTGAGAGAAATTCAGTTGGTGTAACATCTACTAATGACACACGGTTGTCTTGGGCAGCCCCATCAATGCATGATAAGGAAGACATTTCCTCAACAATATCAGATCCAGGACCTATTTGGGACTGTGAACCAAAGTGGGACACCGGGCCAAAATGGGATAGTGAGCTAACTTCGGAGCCTGACCACCCCATTGAACTTCCTGGACCACAAGAGGACATGGAAATGGGAGCACCAATGGAACTTGTTCCAAATTTGGATGAGAAATGGGTAATTAGGAAAGGGCACTTTCTTGGTGTCCTGGTATGCAACCATTCATGCAAGACGGTGCAAAGTCTGAGTTCACAAGTTGTTGCACCGAAGGCAACCCATGATGACAACAGCTTGGACTTACTTTTAGTTGGTGGAAAAGGAAGATGGAAATTGCTGAGATTTTTCATACTTCTGCAATTTGGTCGCCATCTCTCTTTGCCTTATGTTGAATATGTGAAGGTATCTTAACTAATCTTCTCAAGCCATTTGCCCATTCCTTCCTTTTTTTTGCCCTAGTGTTTGTTTTCCTTTCTGACTTTTGCGTGAAAATATATACATAGAGGTGAGACTAATCTTATCATATTATCTAATTGGGTGTCCTCAAGAACTTTAAACTGGATCAATGTTATGTAGTTTTGCATCAACTTTGGCATGCTCTTATGCATTCTAAGTAGGCATATTTCCACTCTGTATGTTTTCATTCCTATTAAGTGTGTGTGTGTGTGTGTGTGGGGGGGGGGGGTATCTTATGATCAACATGTTCCAAATGAAACTAGTGAGCTTGTCAATGAAGTTGTAAGATGTATCTTCCACACTTATTGTTGACCTTAATTATTTGAGACCTCAAAACAAAATGCTAGCTGTTTGTTACCTGTACAGCTTCTGATGGCTATGCTGTGAGGTCTGTGTAGTACCATTATCAGCTCTAGTCATGGACCACCACTGAGAGCTTCGTTAAATAAGAATGTTTGTTTGTGAATGAAGCTGCTCTGTTTTTTTTTTGGCACAAAAGCTGGTTTTCCTAATAATCCTAACAAGAATGCTGATATTGACACAGGTGAAGTCAGTTAAGCTTAAACCTGGAGCAAACACTAACAGTGGCTGTGGCATAGATGGCGAGCTTTGCCGTGTCAAGGGACAAGTACTCTGCTCCCTGGTGCCGGAGCAATGCAGACTGATTGGCCGACAATGTAGACAATCTATTTAAGCGCTGTGTTGTTGAATTTCATGGGGCTTGGGTTCTTTCCACTTCTAACAACTAATGTTTATATAGTGATACTTTCTGATGGGACCAAGCGTGGGTTGGTGTTGCAGATCTTGAGAGTTTGAACCGGACAAGCAATGTTGTGAGGTTTCTGTATATTTGAGGTTATAGGATGATAGACGTGTTTGGGAGAGCTTTTCTGAGTCTCGCTTATAAGCTGAGCAGGCTTATCTGATAAGTCACGATCTGGAGAATCTGCTGTCTGAATAAACTGGGCGTTTGGCTTTCCTGATTATTTCTGGGTGATTATCTGTCCTGGATGTAAATTGACCTATCTACCCCTGGGCGGAGTCAGAGACCTTGTCCTCCTCGTCCGGATGTGCCCCCCCACAGAGACCTCGCTGGCTCCCTCCTCCTCTTCCTCCTCCTCCTCCTGCTCCTCGCCTTCCGGCACGGCGTGGGCAGGCGGCACCCCTCCGGGCTCCACCATCATCTTCCTCCCGGCACGGAAACGGCGGTGCTTCAAGGGGTGGCGCCGGCCGAGGGGGAGGAGAGGGCCGCCAGCGCCCTTCCTTTAGATCCAGCGGAGGGGAGGGGAGGGGAGGCGAGCCAGAGAAGAGGAGGTGAGGACCGTCGCCGGAGTCGGATCCGCCGCTCCCGTGCCGGATCTGCCGCGCCGGAGTCGGATCCGCCGCTCCCGTGCTGGATCCGCTGCACCGGAGCCGGATCTGCCGGAGGAGGGGGACGGGCCTCGCGCGCCACTGCCGGAGGAGGGGGACGGGCCCCGCGCGCCCGCCAGGAGACCCGCCTCGGTCGCGGTCGCCAGGGTGCCGCGTGCCCGCCTCGGTCCCGCCGGGGGGCGCGTGCTGGGGAGAGGAGGGAGGGCCTCGGGTCTGAGGGGCAGGGAGAGGAAAATCCTACGCGATTTGGAAAAGCGGGGTCGAGCTCGCGATTTGGGAAGCGTTGCGGGCGACGATCAGTTGCGGAAGCGCGTTCGCTGGCAGGCTCATAACGCAAGGTGTTTGTGCGGGCTTTTTGGCTTATCTTGCTCAGAAGCTGAGCAAACGCTCTCCCAAACACGCCCGATATGTTGATTCTGTTTATTTCTGTTGCGTTTGCTTATATATTCAATAGAGTTCACTCCCCATTTGGTGCGGCGGGAAGTTTGGTGTTTTTGATTGCCCTTCAGTTCATGACTTCATTTCGCCAGTAATCGTGCAAATTGTACGCTTCGTCCAATACGTATTACAGATAACATGATTTGATTGGATCTTAATTTATTTGCTAATAATGCTTGCTTGAACGAATTCTACTGAATACTGAAATGAACCAGAATTTTCAAACAAAAATGTTGACCCTTATGTTTCTCACTGATAGTATCAGGATACCTCGTCTAGCACATTTAATAATTTTTTAATTGGTTATAAATCCACGCAAGCATTTTAGAGTACATATATAGCAGTAAGATTATTACATATTCTTTTGAGTGCAAGCCCTTTGAGCTAAATCAAACAAAAACATCAGATACAAGGATGTAAACGTTGCATTGAAACTTGGCGAACTTCCATTCCCACATTCATCCTTGAGTGTAAACGTTGCATTGAAACTTAGCAAATTTACATTCCCACATGCATCTTTGAGTGTGGATGTATTTAACTACCATTCTCAAAAATACATTCACCGAAGTTTATTGTACCCGCACTAGTGATTTTCTATGAACACCGTATTTCTCATGTGTGCACCGGAGGCAAAAAACTAGTTGTTGGACGAATGGACGTCACCCACTTTACCTATGATCAGAGTTTAGTTATAAATAACATGACATAAACAAATAGACGATTAAAATGTAGTTTAGAAGACCGTGTAAGTCAAATCGTGCTTGTAAACTAGGATGAAGAGAGTTTGTTTCTTAATGAACCTAGTAATAAAACTTACAAAGATTTTGATTTAAAAGCAAAACTAGTGGGTAGTCTTACAAGCAAAGCAACCACTTTATATATACCACGTCGAGAGTGGGAAAAACCGAAATCTTGGAGGTGCACGAGTGTGAAAGACTTACGTCTAAAATTCTTGTGGCCTTTATTTTCTACACGATGTTTCTCTGCTCCTGGCAGCGCCGCCGACAGCAATTTCCAAAACACTAGAAAACCATGGGCACAGTGTTGCCGCGCCAGCTAGGGCTGTTCCAGTAGAGAACCTGTGAGTAGTATTGGCGGTGGCCATGTATCGAGATGGAAAATATAACATATGACTTATTGGTAGTGGCCTTATCTCCGATTGATAGGTCACTGTTCGAGAGCCAAATGCCGCCCGAAAGGGTGGATTGCCGATCGTGCTACAAAGAGACCAACAGTTCATGCTTATCGTTCGGGAGACAAATTGCTTGATATTTAATTTTCTATATAATTTTTTATCAAACTTGAGATGCTTTAGCTCTCCAAGAAAATTTAAATGACTTATAATTTGGAATGGAGGGAGTACCTATTCATTATTCATTTGGTTTTGTCCCTTTTCAGATTATGTAGTGAAATATAATCGATAATCGCTAATAAGTGATCTGCTCAGGTTATGGCACAACCTAAATTGATATTTTCTATTTCGAATTGGATGCTTTGCTGAAATATGCATTTTTTGATCTTGCAAAAATAAAATTGGCTACAGGAACACCGATCACTATGAGAGATGAATTTTGTGAAGCAGTGAAGCTTAGCTACCCTAATGAAGTAGCATCAAAATCAAAGAACATTTCGATTTTCACCTAATGGTAAGGATCATGTCTATTTCTGAATAAGCACTTCACTCCTTTTTGCAAACTTAATCGAGGCAGTAACAGTTTATAATTTTGAGCTGAAATAGCTACCAAAAATAAATAAATTGAATGAACATGTCTATGAGTATGTTGTTTACAACGTTAACCATTGTGATGTTGTTAATATCCAACGTAATTAATAGCTATTTTAAATGGAACTTACATATAAAAGTAACAACAGGACTGCAATGGTTATTATTGCATATGCCAAATGGCCTCAGTTCATTCAGAATAGAAGAAGGGACCATATACATCTAATGGTTCTCATCACTGCATGTGCCAAATGCCTCAATTCAAAAAAAAAATACAATAGAAAGATCATAAAAAAGTGATAATCATCATTGCATATTCCCATATACCTTAGTTCAGAAAAGAAAATAGACAGATGGATGGTAATCATCATTGCATATTCCCAAATCTCATAGCTCAATGAAAAATTATAGTCATTATATAAATTGGTGCCATTGTATGCATACATAGCTACAACAACAGCTACGGTAAGCTTTGATTCCAACATCATTGGAACTAAACAGTATTGAGTTCAATAACACAAAAAAACAGACATGGACATATATATTTCTTATCTTGTAGATCGTCCATGAGAGGTGAAGTGAATGATGTCTGATGCCTTGACTTCAATAGTAGGTCGCACCTAAAGAGATATGGAACTATTTTAGATTAAAAAATCTGTCACGACCCGTAAGCTATCTGGAAACAAACGTATAAGTAATGAACATGTAGAAGTGTGGGTATTTTTTGAAGGATGAAATATAGCATGTTAAAATGCAGTAAACTATTAGTATATGCCCCTGACTAAAGTGATGCTGTATTAAGAATTTAGTAGTGAAGAAAAGCACCGTAAAGAAGTATCCTTCATATTTATAAGGTACTGCTCCATGTCATTGAAAGGATTGGGCCTATGCAGTTCAAAGATGTTAGGTATCATCTTATTAATGTCAATATTGATCAGAGTAAACCTTCAGAGCCTTTGCTGTTCTTTTTCTGGAGTAGTGACTAAATGTCTAAATCATTCAAAAAATTGTTTAATGGTGAAAGGAGAATATAGTTGAATATAGAACACTATGATAAAAAACCGATTTATAACCAAAATTCTAAGACATCATTTGTAACATAATCTCGCTATCCTGCTTATCGTGATCCTGTCCATGTTGTTTTTACAGTTTATTGTAAACTATTTCCAACTATAGTGCACACCCTTCTTAATTTTTTAGAACCATGTTTGAGAAGATACTCTTAGTCTGATTAAAATTCTACGCCAATGTGGATTCAATCTATCAATATTCATAGCATAGTACAGATTAACACATCTGTTTACTTGCATTTTGTATAAGAGTAAAGAGAAGAGAGAGAGAAAAAGGCATGTTAGCACTCACCAGGATATACCTCATAGACATATCGTCGAACACTTGTGTGCAGCCTCCAGGTTGACGCCAACCATGGTGTCAGAGATGATGGTGGTCGTGGCCGCAGTGGTGACAAATGGTGGCTTCGGGACCGCATCCAGACACAGTCGGTGCAGGCTGCAGTGATGCAATAGCAGACCGCTGGGTAGGTGAAAGGTCCTTGTTTGGTTTTGGTAATTGAGTGACAACCTAGGTGGGCTAATTGTGTTTATGTGAGATACACAGGTAATTAGTCCATAGGTACATGTGTGTGAGCAACATATGCCATGAAGGTGAAAATGGCTTAGAGATGTTGCAAAGCTCACACATGTGATGATGAAGGAGCTTAACGCACATGAGACATGACATTGAGTCATGTGATCAAGGTGGAGAAGATCAAGACAAGACTTGGCTTGATGGACCGGTTGCAAGCATGAAGGGCAAGTCGAAGGCTTTGGAGTGATGGACCGCGTGGCGGTGAAGCTTGAGCAAGACTTGGCGCCGATGGACGATGGCAACGGTGAAGGGCAAGTGAAGTCAAGATCGATGAACCAATATGATCACGTGATGATATGAAGTGGATCATATCATTGTTGATCGTGTTGGTGCATGTGTTGCATCGACATTGGAGGAGATGGAATGGAATGCGTAAGGCAAAGGTATAACTTAGGGCATTTCATTTCACCGGTCATAGGTGTGTAGAGAAGTTGATGACCGGGTTTAGGATAGATGGCCGTACTATTAAGAGGAGCAAACTTGTTTGCATATCGGTCATCTAGTGCCACTCGAGTGATCTAACTTTGCATCGTCGCTAGGATCGAGTGGCGTGGCAAGTTGAGTGGCTAACATCCTTTGGGAAATGATTGTGAAAAGCTAACACACATACACATGGTGGTGTACACTTGGTGGTGTTGGCACATTTACAAAGGAGGTGGTGTTTGCAAGGTTGAGATGGGTTTGGGTTCCTCTCTCCCTCCCGCCGAGCTTGCTCGGCGGGATTCGGCGCTTTCGGGAAAATGGAATGCCTATTTTCTATTGCGCCGGATGCAAATTCTTGTGGTTGGCACATTGGAGCAAGGGTGAAGAAGTTAGAAGTGAAAACGAGTTGGTCGCGAAGATGCTGGCGTTGGTCTACTGACCGGACGCTGGGTCAAGCAGCGACCGGACGCTGAAAGGTTGCGTCCGGTCAAACTGACGGGTCTGCATAGTACCGAGGGTATTGCACCGGACGCTGGTCTGTGTCCGGTCAAGGTGGACCGGACGCGTCTGGTCGAAGAAATACGCCTCGGGGAGCTTACTGGAAACGACCGGACACTGGGGCTTCAGCGTCCGGTCAGTTGAAGCTGCTGCGTCCGGTCAGGTCAAGTGACCGTTGGAATCAGGACACGTGGCCGTCTGCGGGCGACCGGACGCTGAGGTCCAGCGTCCGGTCAACACGACCGGAGCGTCCGGTCAGCCCGACTTTTGCCCAGTGAAGGGGTAACGGCTAGTTTATCCCTTGGGGCTATAAATAGAAGTGGACCTCGGCCATGGCTGGGGCAGAGCACCTAAGGGGATTTAGTGTCCATGCTTGTGAGTGCTTGGGAGCCCTCCATCACACATATACTTGATAGTGATCATTCGATTGTGTGAGTGAGCGATTCTAGTGCGATTGCATCGTGAGGTTGCATCGAGTGGCACTAGGTGATCGAGTTGCAAGCCGGTGGTGCTTGTTACTCTTGGAGGTTGCCACCTCCTAGACGGCTTGGTGGTGGTCTCCGTCGAAGCTCGCAAGAAGCTTGTGCGGCGCTCCGGAGAAGTGCTTTGTGAGGGGCATTGTGCTCGCTCCGCGGGAGCCGCGAAGAGCAACTTTAGTAAAGCGTGTCATTGAGCTACCCTCACTTCAGGGGTAGGTTCTTGTGGCGCCCGCCGTGCGGGCTTGGCGGGTGATGCCAATTAGCCACCGAACCACCAAGTGAGCGGTCGACACAACGGGGACTAGCGTGTTGGCAAACACGTGAACCTCGGGAGAAAAATCATCGTGTCAACCTTGTTCTTCCCGTTGGTTTGCATCCCCATTACACAAGCTTGCAATTACTTTTATACATATTAAGCTTGTGTAGTTGCTCTTATAATTAGTTAGCTTGTGTAGCTTATTAGTTACCTTCTTGCTTGTGTAGCATAGAAGTAGCTCCCTTGCGTGGCTAATTTGGTTTTAGTAACCTTGTTAGTCACATTGCTTAGTTTGTGTAGCTAAGTATTTACGCTCTCTAATTAGGCATTGGTTGCCTTGTTATTGAGCTTTGCTAGTGAGCTTAGTTGACTTTGTGCTTTTGCTTACTAGCATGTGTAGGAGCTCCCTTGTTGCTTAAAGTACTATTGGCATAGGTTTGTGTGACCTTGCTCCTAGAATTGTTTAGGAGAGCTCTAGCTAGCCCGGCACCTTAGTTGCATAATTAGTATCTTTGCAAGGTGCTAGTGAACATATATAGAGGGGTGTAGTCTTGGCTAGACCGATTGTTTTAATTCCACATTTATATCGGTTAGCCGACGTGATTAATTTTAAAAAAAGACTATTCACCCCCCCTCTAGTCCGCCATCTCGACCCTTCAGTAGGGACACCTTTATGTGGCAGCGTGGTTTCCGTGCGACCGAGGTCGGAGGTGGAGACTGGTTCCTAGCAAGAGCGGAGCGCTGTGGGGGCATGGCGGCTTAGAACGGAACATCTCGGCCGCCAGCCATGGCAGGGGGAGGCACCCTCAGCCACCAGCGCGGCTGCTCCCTGGCGTGGGCGTGACCGGTTCTACGGTGCGGGATCCGGCCGGCGGCGACGTGCAGCTTGCGATGCGAGAGCAGTGGGAGGAGGGATGCACGCCTCAGTACGCGCCGCGACAGACGGAGATGCGGAGCCGTGGCCCTGCCACCTCGCCTCGGCGCAGGATGAGCCGGTTCCACGGCGCGTGCGCGGCCAGCCCCGGACGCACGCGGCTCCGTCGTCGCTAGCCCGGTCTCGCCGCACCCGGAGCCCGCTGCCGCGCCGGGAGCCCCCGTGGCGTCTGGAGCCCGCTGCCTCGCCAGCTCGTCGGTGGCAGGGACCCGCGCCGGTGGCTTGCGCGTCGCCGCTTGCCGGCGACCCGCGATCAGCCGCACCCATGGGCTGGGAGCCGCCACCAGATCCCCGCCTCGCCGCCTGTCGCGATGGGCCAGCTCACCGTCGTGCCAATGCGTCGCGCCAGCTCATCGGCGACCGCGATTCAAGCCCGCTCTAGTGACCCTGCAAGCGGAAGTTGGAGTGAAGAGCAGGGGTGGGGGCGGCGGTCCGGCGGAGGGGAGAGGGGACTAGCGTCGCCCACGAAGCTTCGTGATGGCTCCGGTAAAGGCATGGATTGAGGGTCGATTTCGGTAAAGTTGAGGGTTTTTTTGAAAAAAAACTGAGACGAGGCTTGGACTGAGGGTTGATTCCACTAAAGTTTGAGGGTTTTTTTAAAAGACCGGGGCTCGCACGATCTGGGCCGTCCGCGCGGCCGATCCGATGGCCGGGAAAAGCAGACAACGTGGCCACGCTGCCTGGCCTTCTTTAGGTAGCCGGATTCATATGGTAAGATGTGTTGGAGATATGTTTCTTTAATACGCAATGCCTCCTTGATTGGAAAAGTACTCAAAAAAATGGAACGAGAGGGGATACCGCAAGCAAGCAATCTGGTAGGACCAGCTGATCAACTACGATAAAATTT
The DNA here is from genome assembly GCA_904845875.1 of Miscanthus lutarioriparius. Taxonomy (NCBI): domain Eukaryota; kingdom Viridiplantae; phylum Streptophyta; class Magnoliopsida; order Poales; family Poaceae; genus Miscanthus; species Miscanthus lutarioriparius. Next base: position 22,636,351 of record CAJGYO010000011.1, on the reverse strand, counting down.
TAAATTCTGATGATTAGTGCCATTTTTATGTAGAAAACATGGTTAGTGCGATTTAGTGCATGCAGTCCCTATAGCTGTGCAGTGCAGCCCTGGGTCAGGTGACCCGTCAAACTAAGGTGGTGTTTGGTTGCCCCTACTAAATTTTAGTCGCTGTCCCATCAAATGTTTGGACACATGTATGGAGTATTAATATAGACTAATTACGAAACTAATTGCATAGTTTGCGACTAATTTGCGAGACGATTTTTTTAAACCTAATTAGTCCATGATTTGACAATGTGATGCTACAGTAAACACGTTCTAATGATGGATTAATTAGGCTTAAAAATTCGTCTCGTAGAGTACTGACGGATTATGTAATTTTTTTTTATTAGTATCCGAACACTACATGCAACATCCTCCCGATACATCTTCTAAATTTTAGTCACCGGATCCCAACACCAGCTGAATCCTTAAAGGGAGACGTTACGCGAATCTATAGCGTGTTTTCCCTCCTTCTAAAATTAACGGTTAGGGCGTCCGCAATGGTGCTGAGTCAGCTAGCTATTTGAGTGTACAGCTTAGCATGTATCCTATGTGGAGGAAAGAGAAGACGCAAAAATATTCAAGCCGGTGACTTGCTCGTCGCTCAGCTCGCACGCGCGACGATGTGCCAAATCGCCAGCTTCATCGCCATCTGCTAGCTATTCTTCTAGCGTTTTCAGATCCGCTGCGCGCAACCCTCTCCTCCCCCGTCCCCTGCGCGGGAATCCTTCTCCCCCATCCGCTGCGCGCGAATCCATTTTCTCTCCCGCGTCATTGCGCGCGAAAATCCGTCCATGGCGCGCGAAAATCCCTCCACAATACACCTTCTCCCACCCTTGCTCTTCCGATTTAGTTCTGGAGGCGTCAAAAGCAAGGTCTGTTCCTCTTCTTTTCCGTCATATCTTCCCATCTATCTTATTCCATAATCCAGCTCCTATGCTTGACTCTTTCGATTCAGTTCCGGCCCGCGAGATCCTTGTCGCTGCTGGTGATGAGCCGCCGGAAGCGAGAGATGGCTCTGCCACCACACCAGACTGGATCTGCTCAGATGGGATCCGTGGGATCCACCCCTGCTTTTGCTATTCAAGTGCCTACACATGATCCTGCACTTCTTGGTGGTGGTTCTTCTATTCCAAATATAGGAGGTCCATCAGGTAATCGAGTTCGCTCTTGGTTTCTATATTTAGCTAGATGCATAGTAGTAAGCTAGAAAAAAAATCAATGAAGTCACTCCTGCTACTTATTGATTTTTCAGTGGTATGGATTACTATCACCTGGTGGTTTTATGAGCATTTTACAATCTGGACAACCATTCTTTCCTCATGTTTCGGCACCATGGCCACCTATGGGAAAGGAATCTCAATTAGCACCACCAAAAAATGACTCAGGAAACCAAAATTCTAAAAAGAGATCGAAAGGTAAAACCATCATCAACTTAGATGATGGAAAAGATGGCAGGACTGCAAAGCGCCTTGTATTTGATCCAGATGAGGACGTGAGGCTAGTAAGTAAAATTGTATCACTCACTTTCTTTTTGTAGCTACACAAATATATGAACCTACAACTAATCATGTATCCTAAATTCAGGTCAGTGCATGGCTGATCCACTCAAATGACCCAATCAATGGGAATTGCAAGAAAAATGAGAAGTATTGGGGTGATGTACATGGACACTACAATAAGACTACACCTACAAACCCAAAAAGAGAGGTGAAACATCTCAAAGATCGTTGGACAAAAATTAAGAGATGGGTGGCATTTTTCTGTGGAAGTTGGAAGAAGGCTACCTCAATTTATCTTAGTGGATATTCAGATGAGCAGCTAAAAGACATGGCTAAGCGCTTTTATTTGGATGACTATAAGGAAGGACCATTCACAGTTGAGCACTTCTTTGGAAAGATTCTTCGTGATGAACCCAAGTGGCATGCAGTTTTGGAAGAACTTGAAAACCCAAATAAAAGGAGTTTGGATGGTGAAGATGAGGCAATTGGCACCTCAAGGACACCAGAAGCTGTAGGAGAATTGGAACGTCCTATGGGGACACAACAAGCTAAGAAAAAACGCAATGGTAAAGGTAGAGTCAGCGATGATGATGTTAGTTTAGATGAAGACTTGAAATTCATTGACATTCAAGCAGCAACAAAAAACGACAGGAAGATTTCGTAGAGGCACAAGAACGCATTTCTGAAAAGAAGTTTCAGACAGCAAGGCTTAACAGGGAGGCCGCTTTACTGGAATCATATCAAAAACTCTTGTGTATGGACACTAGGGAGATGATAGAGGATATTAGAGCTGAGCATGTCCTTGCCCTGAAGATGCTAAGGGAGAAATTGGCCGGTAACAGTAACTAAGGTACTTTGTTTATTGCTATTTTTTTACACCAGTCAACATGTATAAATGCATTGCTAATTATCATGCAATACCACTAAATTTAGTCAGTCAACATCTATTACCAATGCTTTGTGAATTATCATGCAATACCATTAAATTTAGTCAGTCAACATCTATTACCAATGCTTTGTGAATTATCATGCAATACCACTAATTACATGACCAGTTTGGTGTAGTAGTCAAAACACATTTGTCCTTTGTGCGTGTATATATACATGACCAGTATGGCTGCATATATGCATAGCAGCCCAAACTCTCCAACCTCTATACCCCTTTCTAAACTTGTCTCCAAACATGTTGGATCAATCCGATGATTCTGTAGACCCCTTAGAAGAGTTCTCAGCTGAGCAACAAACCCTCGACTCTCTTGCTAGCTGGATTTTTACGAAGATTAAGGCAAAGATGGTGGGTAGTTCATCTAGGCGTCGAACCAGAAAGTACATCAACAGGGATCGTGAAGGTGCTCATCAATGACTTGTGACTGATTACTTTGCAGAAGAGCCTCTATATTCTGATGCAATGTTTCGTAGAAGATTTCGGATGAGAAGGCATGTTTTTCTACGCATTGTGGATGCCCTGGGCAGTTGGTCTCCCTATTTCACTCAAAGGGTAGACTGTACTAATCGCCCGGGGCTTTCACCATTGCAAAAGTGCACAGCAACAATCTGTATGCTTGCATATGGGACTGCAACTGACATGCTTGATGAATACTTAAAGGTTGCAGAGAGCACTGCCCTTGAGTGCTTGGAAAAATTTGTGCAAGGGGTGGTTGAAGTTTTCGGCTCCAAGTACCTTCGACGTCCTACAACTGAAGACATGGAGCGTCTGCTCCAAGTTGGAGAGTCTCGTGGATTCCCTGGAATGTTGGGTAGTATTGACTGCATGCATTGGCGATGGGAAAATTGTCCAACAGCATGGAAGGGGCAATATACCACTAGTCGCTATGGATTCCCAACCATGATCCTTGAAGCGGTAGCTTCACATGACCTCCATATTTGGCATGCATTCTTTGGTGTTGCTGGGTCTAATAATGACATCAACGTGCTTAATCAGTCCCCTTTGTTTCTTGAGGCGATAAAGGGTGAAGCTCCTCGGGTTTAGTATTCTGTCAATGGTAGGCAATACAACACTGGTTATTACCTAGCCGATGGAATTTACCCAGAATGGGCAGCCTTTGTGAAGTCTATAAATTCACCTCAACTAGACAAGCACAAGGTGTATGCAGCAGAACAAGAAGGTGCAAGGAAAGATGTGGAGCGTGCTTTTGGCGTTCTGCAAGCTCGCTTCAACATTGTGTGTCGTCCAGCACGATCTTGGAGCACAAGGATTATTGGACTGATCATGAAAGCTTGTGTTATTCTCCACAACATGATAGTGGAAGATGAGGGAGAAATGGCTAAGGAGTCTATTGATCCGAATGCAATTCCTAGAGAATCAATTGTTCTTCCTCCTGAAGTGCAAAAGGCCACAAACAGTAACCCATGCTTCAATGATGTTCGACGAGAAATTCGCTATCCGTGTTCACTCATCCCACACTCAACTTAAAGATGATTTAATTGAGCACATATTTGGCGCGCTTTTGGCCATAGGGCTCCCCACTATTTTTTTTTTTTTGCTAATAACCTCATGTAAGATCTCATCATGAATTTCTTTTTTTTTATTGGCACCATTAGTTATATTGAGTAAGTGACTTCTATCGCTTGTTTTCTTTTTCCGAATCGTTGGTATGAGGTTGATTGGCATTTCTAGCAGAGCTATCATGGAGGTTGACTTTTGGATTTTGGTGCTTCTTCCTCAACGATGCAGTTAGTCGTTCAGTTTTGCTTTTGTGGCCTGAAATAAACATGTATGGCTAGAGTCACTGTTATCAATTAGTGCATTATGTAGTAACGCATGGACATTCTATTTTATTTCCATGTTTAAAACCTTTGGTTGTCCTGGTTGCTTATCTTTAGTTGGTCATGTAATGAAATGGCTTGAGTCATGTTTATCAGTTCATCATGTAGTAACATATGGACATTTTATTTTATTGTTATGTTCAAAAGCTTGTCCATGTTTTCATGGTTGCTACCAGTTGGTTATATTGAGATGAGATGTTTAGTGTTATTCTCCATATAGAGAGACACAAAGATAATCTTCACAGCACTGTGCATGAAAGTACTAAAAATAACAAATAGCTACCACTATATAGATAGTTGCATGGACTTGACTATCGATTTTGTTGAGGTGGACCATGGCTTTTTTCCTAGCAAAAGATTTTTTAGATACATCAAGTTTTCACGATATGATTCTTTATTGAACATACTTCATTAGTGTTATATTTCATTGAAGTATCTAAGATTTTTTAAAAGAAAAAACAGATAGTTAAATTTTGATGCTCGAAAAATTTTCTCCTTCCACTAAACACAATTTCCTGAGTAGTTCGATCTTTGATCGGTTGATATTTAGTGCTGAGGTGGATGGCTCCTAGCTAGCAATTAGCTAGGACTGTTGCGGATGACCTTAGTAGACAGCTACAGCTAGGGTTAGTTTCCTCATGGAAGCCCAGCACATGTTGGCAGAAAAATAGAAACGGGAAAACTATTTGATGCTCGAGTGATTTTCTCCTTCCACTCACTCGATTTCCTGAGCGTTCGATCTTTGATCGGTTGATCTCGTGTGCTCCACATGGTCGGTTGATTTCCCCCCTGCACCGCTGCATGCATGCATTCTGGTATGCCTGGTCGTGTGGGGCCTAGGGTGGCAGGGTGCCGTCGGGCGCCTGCTCACTGGTCGTGTGGGGCCTAGGGTGGCAGGGTGCGGTCGGGCGCCTGCTCCCGCATGCTGCGCTGGTGCCTGGGAGCATACGCCAACAAGTGCAGGTGAGTCAGATCACAGTTAATGCAGGACCTGTCTTTGTCACCTCAAGTCACCTAACCCTTGGGTATCTATATGTACACAGATTCATTTGTTTAGTAGACGTAGATTACGTTTTAGTGGACCATATTTCATTATTTCTATTTAAGATGTAAGTTTTATGTTCAATAGGTGTAAACTGATTATTTGTAAGTGAGAATGATTAGAATTACTCGGACCTATCTGAACAATTTTTTGGCTTTTCTTTTGATTTTATGTATGTTTTATTTGGTTCCTCTATGAAATTTTCTAATTTGCCTTTCATAGAAATAATCTGGCTAATTTTTTTGTTTTCTTTGTTTAATATTTTTTATTATTTGGATTTTTTTTGTTAGTTTGATTGAAATCCAATGGTCATGGGAATCAAGTGTTGGTCGGATTGGAAACACTCGATTCGCTTTCTCTGTTCCAATCGAGTGTTCGGCTGCCCTATAGCACTCGGGTGTCAACCGGCTCTCAAACACCCGAGCACCCACTAGACACTCCTTTTTGTTTAGGTGTAAGTTATGGGTTTAACTGGTGTAAATTAATTATTCGTAAATGGGAATGATCAGAATTATTCGAAAAATTATCTGATTTGTTTTACTCTTTTTATTTTCTGTATGTTTTATTTGATTTGCCTTTGAAATTTTCTAATTTGGCTTTCTTAAAAATAATCTGGCTAATTTTTTTGTTTGTTTAATATTTTTGCATTATTTGGATAATTTTTTTGGTTCATTTAATTTGGATCTAACGGTCATCAGAATGGAGTGTTACCTGGGTTCAAAATACTCGATTTTGGGGCTGTCAATAGAGTGTTCCTGCCCTATCCATCACTCGGGTGTCCATGCACCTAGAAACACGCGAGTGCTGATTAGACAGACCCAATAGAAAAGGGTCAGAAAACATGTAAACCGTTCCGTTGCATTTTCGAATTTGGTATTTAGTATTTCGTACTAAATTCGAAGTTATCTGAAAATACAAATTCGAACGAGTTAAATGTAAAAAACGATGCGGGCCGATAAGAGATATATTTCGACCGTTTTTATCCCTATTGGCAGGGCATACGTACACTAGTGACGTGTGACACTTGAAATGAGCGCGTGTTTAGTTCCCTGAATTTGGGAATTTGGGTTACTGTAGCATGTTCGTTTTTATTTGACAAATAATGTTCAATCATGGACTAATTAGGCTTAAAATATTCGTCTCGTAATTTTCAACCAAACTGTGCAATTAATTTTTTTCATCTACATTTAATGCTCTATATACGTATCGCAAGATTCGATGTGATGGATACTGTAGCACTTTTTTGAATTTTGGGGTAGCAACTAAACACGCGCTGACAGGAAGGGACTAACATCCTGTTCGCTTGCTCGTAAATGATCGTAAATTTCCAGCTGAGAATAGTGTTTTTCTCTCATACCAAACCAGCCAGCAGTAAATAATCCACGATACGATACGGCCTCCCGAACAGGCTGAAAACTGATGGACACAGTGTCGCACTACACTACAATCGTCCTGTTCACTTGAACTATTTATCAACATAGTATAATGTTTTTCTCTCACAACCAAACAGTATCAGTTGGCTTATCAGCCGTAAAAACCATCGGCCGAGAAGGGCGAGTATCTTCGGTAAAGCTTCGGTGGGTCATGCATGGCAAGTTGCATGAACAAGATACAAGAGTCATCCAGAACAGCTTTCGAAGAGGGTGATAAGCCGGGGGTGGCATCTCATCCAATCCAAAAAGGAAATTTGAAATTCTGCATGTCTTCTGCCCATCCCAATCCCAAGCAGCTACCAATTCATTTCTGCATCGACATGGACCACCCGTAGTTAAACCAGGGCCCTGGCTTGTGCGATCGACGCTGCAACGCGGCGCAGAGAGGCCCCGCAGCAACCCGCGCGCGCCAGGCCGCCACGCAGCAAGGTCTGGCCACGCGGCCGCGGCCCGCGGTCGCGCGAGCTTCTTATCCTCCACACGCCAACAACGCCGACGCGCGCGGTCCAGAACAACCACGAGGCCCGCGCGCGCGACGCTGACCCTGGACCCGCGCCACCATGTGTCCGGTGCTGCGCGGCCAGGAGTCGCCGTCAGGAGCGGGTCCGGCGCCGCGCGCGCCCCGTCGTCCACCTCCTCCTCCTGCTCCTGGTCCCGGCCCCCACCAATCAGCCCGCGCTACGCTTCCCCTGCATTAACCCACCACACAACTCGCCCTTGCCGGTCGTCGCCCGTGATTAAGGCCCCGTTTAGATTTAAAAATTTTTCGCATGTCAAATCTTGCGCCCGTGTATGGAAAGATTAAATGTAGACGAAAAACTAATTACACAATTGGGTGAGAAATCGTCGCCCTTTTGAACGTCGCCCGTGATTAAATCGAAAATACTACGGTGGTCAAAAAAAATTGAATCTGCCTAAATCGCGGTGGTCACCCGGGGGAAAGCCACCCCAGCTGACGTGCCCGCGCCGAGCAGCGTGGCACTGCAGCGTGCGCGCGGCATCGCACGCTCGCGCAACGGGGACGGGTCTCCTCTCCTCCCCGGCACGAAATCTTGTGGGCGCGCGCGCCGCGGGCTTGCGAGTTGCGTGAGCGGGAAGGATCACCACGTCCTGTTCCTCACTAGCTAGTAGCTACGTAGTAGTCCTGCTGCTAATCATTCATCGCCGCGGTTTTCTGGTCTTCCTTCGCGAGGGTTGCCGAGTTCGCTTTGTACCGTTGCTCGAGCTGATCGCTTTGCGGCTCGAGGAAGAAACCACCACCAAGGCCTTTTAACCACGTAGCCGTTGCGTAGGCAGCTGAGCATCCCAGAGTTCCACGCGAAAACAGGTTGTTAATCGTATCGGATTACGACTTTATAACTTACCTGATCTGCTAGAACACGCATGGGAAGTTGGGAGCGACCTGAATCCATTTTCTTCCGGGAGTGAAAGTTTCGCGCATAGATGGATACATCGAGATAAGCCTGCTCCCCGCATGCGGTAGCTAGCCAGCAGGCTAGATGAGCGTACTTATCATCTATCCTATCTAATCTTCTTTAGTTATCCTATCGTTTTTACGGCCGGTACACACCGCGCGCCTACCACTGCCGGTAAACGCAACACGACACGAGCGAACATGAACATGCTTTGGCACACACCGCGCGCCTACCACTGCCGGTAAACGCAACACGACACGGGCGAACATGAACACCGCGCTTTGGCACACACCGCGCGCGCGCGTAAGACGGCAGACTGGCCACCCGACTGGAGCCGAGTCGCGGCCCCCGGCCCCGGCAACGGGACAAGCACGGCGCGCCACCTCGACGACCCTTTCGGAGGAAGCCCCTGCACACCTGGCGCCGGGTGACGGCGACCGCGTGCGGCACGGCACGCCCTTCCACCGGACCACCTGGCACACCACACCACCTCGCCCGCCCGCGCACACCTTTCCGCCGCCCACTGGCCCGCTCGCCCGTCCTCCCGTACCGTATGTGCACGCGCGGTTCCATCCAGTTCTTTCGCTCGTTCGTTCCCCTGCCTGACCCCCTCGTCCTCCCGTACCTGATCGCACGCGCCACGTGTCGGGTGCGGATCGCGAGGCGGCCGGATAACCATTGGACGACGGGCCACACGGGCCGGATTCCGGACACTTGGTTGGACGGGAACGGGAACAAAAGCGGCTTTGCTTGCCTGGTCTGTACTGTGGTCTCACGGCGCGCGGGCCCTACCGGTTTCTCTATCCGCAATCGCATGCTCACATCGCCGGACGTGGACACTTAAGGCCGCGCGCCCGGTATAAAACGGGACCGAACGGGACGGGAGCCCGGAGTTGAGAAGGAAGGGAGAGCTAGGAAGAGCACACAGCTACTACTAGCTAGGATCCAACGATCGGTCGATCGATCGACCAACATGGACAGGCCAGACCACCACCAGCACCAGTTCTTCATGCCGGCGCCGGCGCCCATGCAGGTGCTGCAGCAGCTCTGCGTGCCGATGATGGACGAGCCGCCGTCGTCGTTCTTGGCGGGGATGGGCGGAGGCGGAGGTGGGCCGTCGTCGGCGGCAAGGGGGGAGAGGAAGCGGCGGTTCACGGGGAGCAGATCCGGTCGCTGGAGTCCATGTTCCACGCGCACCACGCCAAGCTGGAGCCCCGGGAGAAGGCGGAGATGGCGCGGGAGCTGGGCCTGCAGCCGCGCCAGGTGGCCATCTGGTTCCAGAACAAGCGCGCCCGCTGGCGCTCCAAGCAGCTCGAGCACGATTACGCCCTGCTCCGCGCCAAGTTCGACGACCTCCACGCCCGCGTCGAGTCCCTCAAGCAGGACAAGCTCGCCCTCACCACACAGGTAGTAGTTGTGAACCTCCGCGCGCGATATCTGATTCTCTGAACATATAGATTGATCCATGACTGATCAAGTTTGCCAACTTTTTTGCTTGGTGCGTGCGTGCATGGCCAGTTGAACGAGCTAAGCGAGAGGCTGAGGGAGCGGGAGGACCGGGCCGCGGGCGGCGGCGCGACGACGGCAAGCAGCAGCAGCTGCAACGGCTGCGGTGGTGAGGCCGAGGCGGAGGACGACAAGAGGAACGTCGTGCTCGGGTGCGTCAACAACATGGAGCCGCTCGAGCCCGAGAGCTGTGTGCTCGTCGTGTCGTGCGCGACGCCGGCGGACGTTTCGGTGGAGTCCGAGTGCGACGACCACCACCTTGACTACGGCGACGGGTTCCCGGAGTCCTACTGCACCATGCCGGAGCTGTGGGAGCCCTGGCCGCTTGTGGAGTGGAATGCGGTGGCCGGAAATGGAGAAGCTAGTACATAGGCTCAAGACTTGTGTGTGTAACGTACGTGCATGGCGCCATGGTTTGCCATGGTGCTCTCAACGGAACAGGAGAGAATGGGCCGCTTTGTGCCAATGGCGGATGGGTCCGGGCAGTGGGTCGGGGGGGTTCCGAGCGCGATCGAATGAAGCGAGGCAACTTTGGAGGCTGTTTACACCAAAATTTTGAAACGAGAGCGTGGAAACTCGAACCTTCCGAGATCATGTCATTAAGAAATTAGTTGCGTAAAGATCGATGTTAGCTGATTTAGATGTGGTAATGGAATCGACTCTTTTTGATAACGTCAGCAGATGACGTCAATAGACTACGAAAAAAGATGTCCGACTATATAAAAGAAAAAAATAGGGTTCAAATTATTTTAAGTCAGGAATATTTTCTTTTATTCTAAGAATTGTAATGAGTCGTATTTGAGTAGAATTCATGTTTAGGTTCCAAGTATAAATATTGGATCCCGGTTATTATACAAGGACACGAACAATCAATTAACATAATCTTTTCGGCTTTCGCCATCGCATTAGAAGTAGGAGTACTGTAGATCTCGACGAGTTCTCCAGCAAACAGTGCTACATCGACTGATCGACCTATAACTTGCTTGTGAGTACCGTCACGACTTGTATTGTGCTTGTAAAGCTATATCAGCTGATTAATCTTTTATGAACCATAATATAAGTTAGTTATTGATCTATATCGTAGTTTATACGGCTGAATCAGCTGATTGAACTCTTACGAACCATAATATAGATCAAAGTTATCGATCTTATGTTAAATAACTTATTGTTAATACAATATCATTAGTTATTTAATCTGTTAAGATTAGTAAGATTTTCTTTGCTATTTTTGTTGATTCACCAACTATCGATCTTATTATAATTAATGTTTTATTAATTATAACAAATCACTTGATTAAGGTAGAGACAGATCGGCATCATATCATCTTAATTGGTCGTCCTTTGATCTGATCATGCTTTAAATCTCATAATTGATGACTTAATTTCACTAAATCGGCTGTTTTATTTCTATTCCAATCAAACATAGTATGCATTTAAAGACATGTTTCAATCTTGAATAAACTCACTAGTTAATAAGATCTAATCTAATGACATTACCATAGCTGTATCGATCCGGTCGAACCTCACTGGTAAGGCTTTAAATTAGAGATTATCGATTGGTGGTCTGGTTCATGATCGAGATATGTACTTTGTTTATTTGCTATGCATGCATCGGCTATTTTAGCCGATTCGCCTGTGCTTTCACATATATAGCATGTTTTTCATGAACCTGTCGATATATAGATGGTTTTATAGATTCTTTGGCTTTAGTTTGTTATTATTATCATAGCTGTATCGATTCGATTGAACCTCCCTGTTGATGGTAACAGATTAGATTTAGAGCATTTGTAGATTCATTTGTATTAAACAGTCGATTTGTTCGCATGTTATATCCTTTCTCATTAACTTATCGGCTCAATGCTTTACACTGGTTATATCCATCTAGCTGATGATGTTTCTTTATATTAGTTATATTTGGGTGTATTGTACTTGTTCTGCCTAGATTAATCAATCATAATAAAATTGCTATGACCCATGAGTATCGGTTATATTGAATTCGTACCATCATCATTGATATTAGCCGATAATCTTCAATTCAGCGATCCTCGCTTTATTGATATGTTGGATATTGACTATTTAGTCGATAGCCCTATCGAATCGGCTGTTTAGCCACATATTTGGAACTGTCTGGAGCAACACCGACATCTTCAACCTTAAACTACTGATTATTCTTTCCTTGTCAATTACAGGGTCAAATTGACTGGTACAACTTTGGTCCCGAAATCAATCGTTCTTGTGTTGAAGCCAAGCAGATCTCCAATCTCATTCGGTTCAGTTTGTCCGGCTTGCTGTGTGTTGATTGCATCGTCATATTTTTATGTCAACACACTTTTTAGCACGCCTAGTGGGACGCAATCGTCATGGCAGCTCACAACAATAGGAACATTCTTATATTGTCTTATGAAGACTTACCTGATGAGGATAAAGATGTCATTGGTAAAGTTATAGAAGGGTTTCAGAATAAGTGTTTGTTGTCCTACACCAAGACACATTATAATAAAGTTGTTCAAAAATATCAACTATCAAGAGTTTTGATACATGGGCAGTCAGATACAGATGAAGCTGATGATAGGCATTTCTTTATAGATGCTGTCAATAAATCTGTTCATGATGTCATGTTGAATCATAATATAGCTTTCTTGAACACATTCCACAATTCTATGAAGGAGGTGTTTCATGGATATCCAATTGATCAGACTAGAATGGCTCATTACAATATTTTACATCCATCGACTCAAGGGACTAAATAAGCCGATACTAGACATCAAGAAGCAGCACCAGCTGACAATGATGATGCCAGACAGTTCAGAGCTCATCTGAGCAAGTTTAGGGTACTACTACTAATCAACACAGTATAATTCTAGATTATCAGTGCAGAATGTGCAACAGCCAATGGGGCAAATTCAGAATCAAATGGTTAATTTTGGCACATTAGACCAAATACCGCCGTCATCTCAAAAAATAGAACCATCAGTTTAAAGGATTCGTAGAAATACAGATCCCAACATTTACAATCAGAGACTTCAAGCAGCAAATCAGCAAAGGACTCATCAAATAGAGATTCCACAAGGATATCATTATGACACAGATTATAATAACTTTCATATGATTCTAAATCCATGGTATCAAGGTACCCAAAATTTTAATCCGTAGATGAGTCAGCAATTGCAAAGAAATCTAAATTCAAATGCTGATGAGTTGTTACTCAGAGTAACTAAAATGATAAAGAATCAGTTCGATTTAAAATCAAAAGGACAGACATTTTTGTACAAATGTCCATATCCAAAGTGGTATGATTTAGTTGCTCTTCCTACAAATTATAGGCTTCCGAAATTTGCTACATTCACTGGTCAAGATAGTATAAGTACAATAGAACATGTCAGTCGGTATCTTACTCAGTTGGGTGAAGCATCCATTGAAGAAGCTCATCGAGTTCGTTTCTTCTCTTTGTCCCTGTCAGGACCAGCGTTCACCTGGTTTTCATTATTACCAATTAATTCTATTGCCAATTGGACTGACCTAGAGAAGAAATTTTATACATATTTTTATACTAGGTCAGGAGAAAGGAAAATCATAGATTTGATGACCATAAGGCAAAGAGCTAATGATTCATGTGCTGAGTTTCTTTAGAGGTTCTGAGAAACAAGAACTTTGTGCTTTTCATTGAATCTGACTGATGATCAGCTAGTTGCTTTGGCTGTTCAAGGAATGTTGCCAACATTGAGGGAAAAACTGTTTGAGCAAGAGTTTGACAATTTAGGTTAGTTGGCTCAACGGGTGGCAGCATTTAATAGCCTATTTCAGAATATGCGTAGAGATACTCGATTCTAAAAGAATGTCGTAATTGCTGAAGCTTATAATCTATATTTAGTCGATGATGATGGTGAGGATGATGGAGAAGAGGAGATTGCTGCAGCTGAATGGTATTAGGGTAAGAAGATAGTGATGGTTCCAAATCCTTGGAGAAAAAGAGTTGAAGAAAGTTATGATTTTGACGTCACAAAATCAGACAAGCTCTTTAATTTCTTGCTTGAGAAAGGACATATCAAATTGCCCGCCAATCATGTTATATTACCTCCTGATCAGTTGAAGAATAAAAAGTTCTACAAATTTCATAACACTACTTCTCATTTTACTAATGAGTGCAGAATTTTTCGGCAACATATACAAAGGGCTATTCAACAAGGGAAGCTTAAATTTGATACACCTCGGAAGATGAAAGTTGATGATAATCCTATCCCAAAAGTTCAGAATATGGTTGATGCTAAGTTGCTCAAAGGGAGGACTAAAGTTCTAACATCAACTGGGCAAAATAAACTAGAACAGTTGATCCAGAGATGCAAATATTAGCTGATGAATATAGAGAAATTAAAAGGCATCATGACCAACAAAAGAGCCAATATGAGCAGGGAGAGACATCAAGAAATGGGACGATGAGGCCGCGTGTTACATCTCAAATTTTGTTGAATAAATGACAGCGGCAGAAAGAAAAGGATTATCAGCGTCAACAAGAAAAGGAGAGGTATGAAAGAGAACAAGCTGAATCACATTAGAATTGTCATTTTTCAGACATTGTTGGAATGAAGGTTTGAAATTGCCTACTAGAAATAATGGCTCAGAGTATAGTGAATAATATTGGGAGTTTAAGCAATCTCAAGCCAACCTCCGGTCTATCCATGCTCGAATTGAGTATCATCATAATATGGATCGGCGCTTAAAAAATAGAAGTATTCATGATCGGTTTGGAAAGCGAGTTGTTGATCAAAATTGGGCTGATTATAAAGAAGAAGGTGATGAGGAGGAGTATGTTTGAAAGGATGGGCAATGGTGTCCTAGAGTTTTAACAAGAAGTTAGAAAAGAAGTGTACAATGCCTAAGGAATAAAGAGCTAGAATAGGCTCCAAAATCTGGTAAACCTCAAGTTTGGCGTGCTAAACAAACAGTCAATAAAGGTCAACCATTGGCTAATATTCAAATGGTTTTTCTTTTGCTGTTAGAATTTAGAGCTCTAGCATATCAAGAAGTCTATTCAAATTTTGATGAATCGGAATATGAGGAGCTGGTCACCAAATTGATAGTGATACAGCAAGATATATTTGATAAGCTAGTCAAGCATCGACACTTGAAGGCTTTATATGTGAAAGATTTTGTTAATGGGAAGCCGATGGGCAAAATATTGATGGATGGAGGTGCTTCTGTTAATCTTATGCCTTATACTACTTTTCGTAAGCTTGATAAGGGACCAGGAGATTTGATTGAGACTGACATGATGCTTAAGGATTTTGGGGGTAATGCATCCAAGACCGGGGGGCAATAAACGTTGAATTGACAATTGGAAGTAAGACTTTGCTCACTATATTATTTGTCATTGATGGAAAGGGTTCATACAGTTTATTCCTTGGTCGTGATTGGATTCATGTAAATTGTTGTGTACCATCGACTATGCATCAATGCTTGATTCAGTGGCATGTAGATGATGTTAAGCTGGTTCATACTGATGATTCTGTGAGTATAGCAACAGCCGCTGACCCAATGTATTGGGAACAAGAAGATTTCAAGTGTTTTTCTGGCAAGCGATGGGAAGGAGGCTTCATTAAGATCAATGATGAAAGCCAACAACCGATTCAAGTAGTCGGCTCTGAGAGTTTGTTTTAATGGATAATCCAATAGATGGTACAGATGGTAAACTTAGACATGGCTTTACGTTGGCCGATGAATTAGAGGAGATAGATATTGATCCTATAGATAGGCCTAGGCCGACGTATGTAAGTGCTAAGTTGCATTCTAAGTATAAGCGAGAGTTGATAGATTTATTAAAGGAATTTAAAGATTTTTTTTGCTTGAGAATATTATGAGATGTCTGGTCTAGATCGATCAATTGTTGAGCATCGGTTGCCAATCAAACCTGAATATTGGCCATTTAAACAAGCTTCGAGGAGATTTAACCCGAATATTCTTGATGATATCAAAAAGGAGTCTGAAAGATTATTAGAAGCAAAATTTATCCAACCGTGCCGTTATGTAGAGTGGATATCGAGTGTTGTTCCTGTGTATAAGAAAAATAGGAAGTTAAGAGTTTGCATCGGTTTCAGAGGTCTGAACAAGGCTACACCCATGGATGGTTATCCGATGCCAATAACCGATATGTTGGTAGATGCAGCAGCCGGGCATAAGGTTATTAGTTTTATGGATGGCAATGTAGGATATAATCAAAATTTTATGGCTGAGGAATACAAAGCAAAAATAGCTTTTAGGTGCCCTGGCACAATCGACTTATTTGAATGGGTTGTGATGACCTTTGGTTTGAAGAATGCTGGTGCAACTTATCAGATGACAATGAATTATATTTTTCATAAGTTGATTAGCAGGATTGTTGAAATCTACATTGATGATGTGGTGGTGAAATCCAAAGGGCACAAAGAACATCTAGCTGATTTGTGGAAGACTTTGGAGTGCACAAGAAAACATAGTTTAAAGATGAATCCTAATAAGTGTTCCTTTAGAGTATCAGCTGGACAATTTTTGGTTTTATGGTCCACAAGAGAGGAATTGAAATTGGTCAAAAAAGTATGAAAGCGGTTGATGAGGCAGTACCCCCGACTACTAAAACAGAGTTACAATCTTTTCTTGGTAAGATTAATTTTATCAGAAGGTTTATTTCAAATTTATTAGAAAGGGTTCTGCCATTTTCTCCTTTGTTAAAGTTGAAAAATGATCAAGAATTTAAATGGGTTGACGTACAACAAAAGGCATTTGAGGAGATAAAAGAATATATGAAGTGTCTACCTGTGCTGGTCCCTCCTCAGCAAGGTAAGCCTTTTAAGTTGTACGTGTCGGCCGATAGCCAAACAATTGGATTGGTCTTAATGCAAGAGTTTGAAAGAAAAGAATGAGTTGTTTTCTATTTAAGTAGAAGGCTTTTGGATTGTAGCACCCTCGGTGTTACACTATATAGTCTTTTGCTAAAACACTGCATGAGCATCATACTTATATGTAAATGCGTGTAATATAGGTTGTAAAGCAATATACGTAACTTGAAACGTTCGTCAGAAATACGAAACGAATGTTATATTTCATGTCGGGTTGTATCACTTAGGGTTCTAAACGAATTTTTATTGAACAAAAATGCTATAGAATGCCTATACGGAACTTTAGTAAAGTTTGTAGTATGAACTTCGTAGGTGATGGTGAAATACTTGCGGTCGAGAATGGGAGTCACTAGCTAGTGTGGTTGGTAGCCTCGAAATCGAAGTTGACGCGAATCCAAACAAAAGCTTAGTCATTTTCTTAAGTCAGAAAATGGGTCGACGAGACTAAGTTTGGGAATTTTTATAGGAGAATTGGGTTAAGTAGTGGCATGGTCTTAGGGTTTGTTTTTAGTAGTTTAATATACCATCTTGAGCGTAAAATAGTTGGTTTAGCAATTGAAGCATTGAGGTGGGTTTTGGGGACGCTTTAAAAAGCATGCAAGGCACATTCCGAGCGGGTGCAGTGTCTGGCCACAGTCACCAGGCTGTAGTTTGGCTTGGCACGTGGCACTGGCCTGCCCCTAGCACGCACGCGTGCACCGCCATGCAGGCCCGCACCACCACTACCGCGCTCGTGCAAGCACACGCAGACGCATGCGCACGCCGCGACCAGCGACCTGGCTGCTCGGCCAGCACCGCCGTCGTCGTAGGCCCGTTGCCCAAGCTTGGCCACTGATGCCGCTTCACCGTGTCGCTGACCCCGCGCGTCATGCCACTGCGCTGCTGCTGGCCGTGGCAGCTTGTGCGAAGTCGCCCGCGTGCGCTCTGCCACCGCCGTCGTGTCCGCCTGCCGCCCTGCCACTTCGCGCTCACCTGTGTGGTGCCTTGAGCGCGTGGCCACACTTGGCCCTGCCCGCATGTCGCCTTGCCCGCCTGCCTTGCCATTGCATCCGCCCTGGTCATGGCTCTACGCTGCTGCCTCCCCTAACTGGCGCCATGCCACTGCGGCGCGCAGAGCCGAGCCGCCATCGTCGGTTTGTGATTTATGGCCGTGCGGCCCACCTTCCTGAGCGCGTTGGCCGTTTCCCCATCGCCCTGTACCCATACGTGATCGTGCACTGAATCGACAGCCACGTCACGCCACAGCAGCGACGAGCCAAGCCATGCCTGTTTCCCCTGTTCCTCTGTCGCCGTGGTCGTCGGACCCGCTCCCCTCAATTCACCGTAGTGGAGACACCTTAGTTCAATTAACCCGATCCGCAACTCTGTCGTGTAGTCAGCCAACCGCCCGACCCCACCTTGCAACGAGCCTCGCCGTGCCATGCTCTAATTTAGAGTTTTTTCTCTCGCCGGGTCGTTAAGACCGCCGTGGCACGCGTCGAAGGCAAAGCCCCCAGTCCAGTGCTGCTCGCTTCAATTCATTGCACCGCCAGCTTCGCCTCCACCTGTTAATCACCCTGCGCACCTTTGCCTAATCGCTACCACCGCCTAGCCTTCCCTGACATGGCCTTGCCACCGCCGTGCGCCACCGCACCGTCTGTGCTCACGCGGGTAACTCAGCTCGGGCCACCTCCAGTCGAACCGCCACCGCTTCTGTGTTAGTGGTGAGTGCCTGGAGCTCACTCACTGTCCTATTTGCCTCCGCGTTGTTATAGCTCACCGGAACATCGCTGTTCTTAGTGTAGGAGCTCTGCCACCATGGTCTGGCCTTGCTACGGTGTCCCAGCTCACGCTTCCTTCGCCTAGTGCTTCGCGTTCACGCCTAGATAGGTATCGGCTCCGTAGATAGGGTGGGGAGGGACTGGTGTGGCCAGCGTAACCGCCCGGTGCCAGCGCCGCCGTGCCGGTGCACGCATGGGAGGCTGAGGGTATGGCCGTGGTAAAGATGGAAAATGGGAGGCGCGTAGTTGTAAGATAGCAGACTAGCAGAATAGTGCTGTTAGTGCTCGCGTGATTATCTTGTAGGCCGGGGGTGTTTTTGCAAGATGACCGACGCGTGTGGGTCCTCCCCATCGCGGGCCATCATTGCGCGCACTGGGCCGCGCCCCCACGTGGGCTGCACCGTGCGACGCGCGCACGCGTTGCTCCGAATTGGGCCAGGCCACTCGCGTTTTGGGCCGTGCGGTGGAAATCAATTTTTCATTTTCCAGTGAATTAGTAAATGCTTATTCAATTTAGTTTTGAGCTGAACTTTGATAAATTGTAGTAAATCTTATAGATGTCCATATATAGTGAAAGAAAATTTGTTAGGTTCGCAAAAATTCCATCTATTTGTTGGTGTAGTTAGTTTATAGTTAGCTGTGATAGTGATAGAGTCATAAATTCAATTTAGAAAGCTTAGTATTATGTAGCTCAATATGTGTAGGAATTTTTGTAGCAAATCGGTGATAGCTTTAGCCATGAAATTTTTATAGTAGGTTCATTAGATTATTGTGTACTCACTGTAATTTTTGTAGCTCTAAAGTATGTTGATAAATAGAGTAGTTAGTACTCCCTGTTTAATCATATATAGAGTAAATCGGTATTAAGAGTAAGAATACTTATAGTTGCTAAGATAATATATGTCATGCTTCATACTTGTTAGTGGTAACAGGAGATGGCTCAACACCTTAGTCGATAGAACTCGCTTAGTAGCTTGATAAATGTATTTTATTTTAAGAGTTGTTGTTGCCGTATTACTAAGTGTTGTGTCATCATTTCATGCATGTAGATCATGAGTTGGTAGAGTTCATGCCCATGGACAAACATGACTACGAGGAGGTCATTGAGGAGTACAAGGAGGAGATCCTCGTGAAGGAGGGAGCCTCGGAGCCTTTTGGTGCTAACTTTGTTGACCCACCGCCTGCACAAGGCAAGCCCCGGTGCATAACCCCTATTTTTAATGATCACTAAATATATATATGATGTGCATTTACGTTACAGGCATTTTATGGAAATGACATGCATAAATATATAGTCGAGTCCTACTAGTACAGGTCGAGTAGCTGCTATGCTCAGGATTTCGGTAGCGTGAGTAACCTGCCGTTACTCATAATAGGTGATAATTATGATCACTCATGATAAAATGGTGGAAAGGAAAATGGTGATCGGGCGAGGATATGGTTTGGGTACTAGTGGGTGTAAGAGGTTGTGTCCTGCAGCCAACAGGGCATAGCTTGGTTACACTTTTTCCCTATCTGTGTCGGTTAAGGACCGGCCGTTGCAATGGACGCTTGGCAAGTCGTAGATCTATTATCCCGAGCACATACTTGGGTATGGGTGCAGGGAAGGCTTGTTGCTCTCTTGTCGTGGATTCCGGCTCTTTTCGGCCCGACTGATTGGAGGCGGGGATAGTGGAGGTCCTTGCACCGCACTAAGTACAGGACTTAGAAGCGGGGCTTGGAGTCCCAAGTTTAGACGGGGACCTGGACCCCTTGACAGGAGGGTGATGGGTTGGTCCTGCTTGTGCCTAGGGTAGAAGCGGGGCATGTGTTTTTGGGGTATCTAGCTGGGGACATTGATTCGCAAATCACGGCCGAGTCGGTATGACTTGTCTTAACTCTAGCATCGTAGTAAGAACTAAAAGCTGAAAGGTGATGAAGTGGCACTGATTGCTCAACTCTTGCTTGAAAGTAGAATATGTGCTTACAAAGAATGGCTTGATAATAAATTAGTACGGCTATTACTAATAATATCAATAAGGACTCACTATTAGTATTGCTTTCTACAAAAAGGAAACCAGCAAACCATAAAGCTTTGCATGTCCCTTGGAGTCGAGAAGCTATTCCCACTAGTCAGATAAGTCTTGCGAGTACATTGTGTACTCAGCGTTTATTTACCCCTGTTGCAGGTAATGCTTAAGGAGTACCATTGTGTGAAGGATTCTTCTGGTGGGCACAGACGGATCCTTGTTCTTTATCGATAGATGTTTATTTATATTCCGCTGTTTAATATTCCGCACTCTGACTTTGAAAATGTAATAATGTAATTTTAAGAACTCTGGATGTATGTAATGGATTAAGTATTGTAACTCGTTCTCATTATTGGATCCTTGGGAAAAATATGGATCTTTTGGGTTCTCCCTTGGGGTGAGGCTGACGGATATCGCCCGCTGTAGCTTGCTTTCGGGGTGCTTAGTGTCTGGTGGAAGACGAACGCCTCCGTAAGTGGGTTATTTCGAGCGGTTCTGCCACAGTTGGTACCAGAGCCAATTATGGGTTACGAGTTTCATCACTCATTTCAAAAACTTAAAAATTTGACCAATAAAAGTTTTGCAAAAGATAGGATGCGCTAAAGTTATGTAAATAAGTATAAGCCCTAGCAATATGGTCTATCTAGGATAGCGGCACTGGTTTTATCTAATCAGTTTTCTGTAGGTACACTAACTTACGTTGCGTAAGGAATCGCTTAGCAAACGGAAACTGAGTGTGCGATGTGCCAAAATTTTGCGAATGCCGCTATATTCTGGCCTGAGTGAGCGTACAGGTCGATACATGCATCATGATAGTAGCATCTTGCTTAAACTAAAGTCCCCCTACACATATAATTAGATTAGTAAATTGATAGGACAACTAAAAGATTGCTTTAATAAATGTCGCGTCATTCCTCTAATCCCTTGTTCTGATCTAGAAGGTTGTCCTAAGTGGTTAGTTCTTATCTCTTATAGATGAATCTGAGGTCCAGACACAGGAGCAATAGTGCCAGAGCGGGCCATGGTCTTGGCGAGGGCCAAGGTGAAAGTGGCCGAGCCAATGAGCATGGTAACGGGGAGAGCCATGAGGCTCCACTGTTGGCTCCTCCTCCTCCGCCGCCATCGCCGCTGACTCACGCAGAGATGATGGTGGAAATGATGGTAGCTCACCGCGAGTCAGCCCGTGCCATGGAGCTACTGGCACAGGCAGTCGCTGGCTTCGCCCATGAAGGCCACGGGGGCAATGGTGGGAACGGGGGTGGTGCTCATGGTCCTGAGGGACCGTGCTGTTACCAGGATTTCCTCAAGACGCACCCTCCCATGTTCACACCATCAGCTGAGCCCCTATATGCGGAGCATTGTCTTTGCATTATGGAGCAGAAGTTCCTGTTGCTCAACGTGACTGAAGAGCAGAAGGTGCGCTTTGCAGCGCAATAGTTGTTGGGGTCCGCGAGTGCATGGTGGGATACCTTCAATGCCATGCAGCAGCTAGATCACCGGGTGATCTGGCAAGAGTTCACCATAGCATTCAGGGAATTTTATATTCCTGTTGGTGTTCTCAACAGAAAGCTAACTGAGTTCCTAGACCTACGGCAAGGTAGTTTATCAATGATGGACTACGTTAATAAGTTCAATCACTTATCCCAGTATGTTGGAACCCATGTGGATACAGACGAGAGGAAGAGGGACCGCTTCTATCGTGGCCTCTCTTGCAGCCTTCAGGAGAAATTGTATACTAGGAACTATCAGACTTTTGGGGCAATGATGAATGCTGCCATCGCCATGGAGGGCTTGCAGCAGGATTCCCAGGCAGAATGGAAGCGAAAGTGGGTGGCTACGGGGTCTTCTAGCCACCCCCATACTCAGAAAGTATAGGTTGTCCGACGGGTGCCCTATCAATCATCAGGCGGGCATTCATTTTGACAGCCCCAGCATACTTCTTAGGCTTCTTCCATGAAGTACCATGCACCCACTCAGTAGGTGCAACCTCAGCAGCCCCAAGGACAGCAGGTCCCACCTCGTCTGGGATAGGGAAACAAGCCTGGTGCTTGCTTCAAATGTGGCAAGGATGGCCACTATGCCCGAGAGTGTCCACAAAACCAGCCAGCACAGTCTGCTCAACCATCGGCTAACTCCAGGCTAGTCAAGCGGATAGTGATCAAGAGGAAAGTGCCAGCCAGCCGATCCGGACAGGTGAATTTCACAAATGTTGAGCAAATATTGCAACAGGAACCGATGATTTCTGGTATGTTTACCATTTTTTCCCATGCAGCTTATGTGTTATTTGATTCTGATGCATCACATTCATTCATGAGCATGGGATTTGTAGAGCGGCACAATATACCTCTTATGGCTATACCGTATGCCTATAGAATTCATACTCTAGGTGCGCAGATGCGCATCAATACTTGAACGAATACAGTGAGCTTAGTATTAGCCACCCACACTTACCGCCTCCAGTTCATGGTACTGCCTAGGCAAGGCATTGATGCTATTCTTGGGATGAACTAGTTGTGGGTATATGGGGTAGTCTTGGATCTAAAGCAGAGAATTGTGGAGTTATGGCTTCCATCTTCTAATGATAGGATGTCTCTTCTTGTACCCTCAGATCCAGTCTTACCTGTTGCTGCTCATGCTGAAGTTTCCCCTGATCTTGCCTCTATTCTGGTAGTATGTGAGTTCCTGGATGTTTTTCCTAAAGATCTACCTGGGTTGCCACCGGACAAGTGAGTGCTCATCCCTTTTTATAGATGAAGGCGATGGCCTTACAAGTGAGAGGGAGAGAGTACGTATGCTACTAAGCCTTGTTGCCCACGCTGACGAGTACAAGATGATGGTAGGCGCCCACAATACTGTTGAATGTCAGATGCGCATGGGAGGTTGTGTTGTCTTCTATGGGTATGGCAGACGTCGGCGCCTGCCACACTGTTGATACCTAGAGGCATGCAAGGGGTTTTACCATTTCCGCCTGGTACGGTAAATACCGGCGCCCACAACACTATCGATGCCCAGAGGCATGTGGGGGGAGCCTTACCGTATTTGTCTAGTATGGGAGTTGATGGCGCCCACAACACTGTAGGGGAAAATGTCGGCGCCTACAACACTGCTTGGGCTCTGTCATGCTAGGGAGGTCATAGGGTACTGTCCTATAGGTGTATAGGGTACGGTCCTCGGTATTGCGGTTGATTTGGGAGCCCTATCTTACCTTCTCCGCTTGTTTCCTGGTCCTTACCGAGCAGGCGTCTCCGGTCGGTTGGTCCCAGTAGGCTCTGATTGTGTCAGCCGGAGCGGAGTTTGTAAATAGGGGTTCGGAGCATCCTGGGTCAGAGTCAAAAGTGGTGCTGTGGCTAGGCCTTCTGGTCGGAGAGGCCATCTAGAGGCGGGCTGGAGACCGAAGTGAGCGCTCCGGTCAGAGAGGTGGGCTGGAGTCAGAAACGGGCACCGTTCCTCCGTGGCCAGACCTTCCGGTCGGTAATTGGATCGCCCTTCAGCCCCATCGTTTAGGTACTTGGGTCGGCCCATGAGTTGCGCGTTTATTTGCAACATTGCCTGCTGGGCTGAGCCTTTGTTGGGAAGCCGATCCATAAGGGACCCCAGGTTTATGAACCCGACAGGAACCCCCGAGCCCCCGAGTGATTTGGGTAGAATCATCTGGGGGATATTTGTCTTGAAGGCGGTGCGCGCGAGCGCACCCGTGTGTGTAGCCTCCGAGCCCTCGGGCGATTCAGGCAGAATCGTCTGGGGGTTTTTTCATGTTGCTAGCGGGGGAAGTTTTTCGTTTTGTCAGCGGGTGCGCACCAGCGCACCCGCGAGTGTAGCCCTTGGGCGATTCAGGCAGAATTGTCCGACGGGTTTTTGTCAGTGGGTGTGTGTGCGTGTTTTTTAGTCGAGACGGAGTCATCAACCAAGGCGTCGTTGCACAGCCAAGGTGGTTAGTTTTAGGGATCGGGCAAGGTGGAGCTCGTGGACCCTGGCGTCGGTGCGCGCCATGGGATCGAGCGAGGCAGTTAGTTTTAGGATCAGACGAGACGGAGCTCGTGGGTCCTAGGGTTGGTGTGCGCCGTGGGATTGGGAGAGTTGGAGTTGTGGATCCTAGCCTTGGTGCAGCCCACGCAGCCAAGGGATGGGGCGAGTTCAGGGTCGTAGACCTAGGTGTTTGGTGTGCAGTCGAGGCGTAGCCGAGGGATGGGGCGAGTTTGGGGTCGCAGACCCAGGCGTTTGGTGTGCAATCGAGGCGTAGCCAAGGAATGGGGCGAGTTCAGGGTCGTACACCCAGGCGTTGGTGTTGTGAGCCCCCGAGCCCCGTTGGGCTTTGGTCGGGGTTGGTTTGAGTTTTGTGCGTTACCCCATCCTCGGTTTCTCACAACCGGAGGAGCTGCGTTTTGTCGCTTGCCTCAATCGCTCAGGCTTGAGTGACGCGCTCGGTGAGCTCGCTAATGGGTGTGATCGAGTGGAATCCGGGTCCGTCATTCATGACGGGGTCGGCATAGCCCTCTTATAACATTCCACTGCTCCTTTACCTGCAACCCGATAGATGCTTGGGTCATTCCGGAGACCAACCTGGGTGGCCTACTGGCCTCCCCTCTATGGAGATTCTATGGGCTTGGCGAGAGGTTTAGGATCGAACGAGAAGGCTGAGATGACCCTATCTTGTTTGGGGCAGACTGGGCAAGGGCCGCACGGGGCTCATCTGTGTTTTCTCCCATAGCTCTATTTGACTTGGGGTGGCCTTGAGCCCTTTGTGGGCTAGCCTTCGAACCCCGGTCGGTCGTTGCTCATGTTGAATGAGGCAACTGCCGCTTCGTGACGCAACACGGAGCGTTGTGATGCATTTCGCTGCACATGTGATGGCTTAGTTCCCGATCCCCAAGCGATTCAGGGCCCGATTCGTGCGGGGGGGCATGGGCGTATGGAATGAATGCGTGTATGGATGTATGAAATGATTATAAAGAAATAGCGAGGGTTGGTAGTGTTACCTTGATGACTCGAGTGATGGGGTTTGAAGAGCTCTAATCGGAAATGTCCGACCGGGACCCGTGCTCGTCGTTCGTGATGGAGTCGGCAAGGCCTACATGGGGCATCCCTTTGCTCATTACCTATCTCTCGGTGTTTTCCTGAGCCATTCGATCGACTTTAGGAAGCCCGATGGTCTCTCCTAGCGGAGATCCCATTATTTTGGTTTTTTCCATGTCCCGCCCAGGGAGGTAGAGAGCCGCCTGCGTGCGGTGGCGCTTTGGTTCTTGCGCCTGGCATGCGGTAGTGGTGGGCCATACCCTGGCCATGTCCCGTCTGACCAGGCACCGTTTGGTCGCGCAGGGCGCGTCTCATCGGTCAGGGACGCGTCCCATCATATCCCATCTACATTAAATAGGGAAGGGAGAGGGTTTTTCGCTCCGTCATTTTGACTTTCCCGATCGACACGCCTTCCCAACTGTTGCGCCCTTTTCCTTAAGTGGGAGAAGGGAGAAGGTTTTTGCCCCGTTCCTTTGCCTATTCCTCATCTGCCGCCTCCTTTCATTTTCCTTCTTGCCGTGAGCTTTTTTGAGAGCCACGGCGGTTCCTAGGAAAGAAAAGGGAGAGAGCGAGGGAGAGGAAAAAACTCACAAATCCTTTCGTGAACCCGGAGCGAAATGTCGGACTGGAGGTCATCTATTGTGAGGGAGTCGGTGCTGAAGGCCTTTGCTGTGAAGGGGTTTCTGCCGCCGAAGGAGGTGGCGCACTGGAGGGCTCCTGGGAGGGAGGAGTTCCCGCAACCTCGGCCCGGCAAGGTGGTTTCCTTTCTCGCCTTCCATGAGCGCGGGTTAGGATACCCTGCGCACTAGTTCCTGCGTGGGCTCCTCAATGAGTTGGGTCTGGAGCTACAACACCTTAATCCGACGGGGGTGTTGCATATCGTCGGCTTCGTCACCGTCTATGAGGCCTTGCTCAGGATGGAGCCGCACGTGGACTTCTTCCGGTGGCTGTTCTCTAGGCGAGCTTTGCCGGTGGGGAATCCGCCTTTGGTCGCGCCGGTGGAGGGCTTCGCCCTATAGAGAAAACTGAGCACGGGGGGATCGTATCCCATGTACATCCCCTGCGATTCCAACCGAGGGTGGCATGGGGAGTGGTTTTATATCAGGAACCCGGTGGAGGCGCTGTTCCCGGCGTTCACCGGTGAGAGGCCAGAGAAGTGGGATAGTTGGTCGTGGGGCCCTTCCCGTTGGGAGAAGAAGAAGGTGGAGATCATCGAGAAGGAGCTCTAGAAGCTCATGCGGCACGGCCTTGACGGGGTGCGGGTGTTCCACACCCTCTACCACCGCCGGGTTGCTCCGTTGGCGGAGAAGGCACGACCAATGTGGAGGTACGGCGGCCCATTGGACCCTGATCGTGCGTCGTCGGAGGAGCTACCGGACGACGAGGTCTGGAGTCACCTCGACCGGGTGCTGCAGCTGAAGCCCAAAGAGAAGGTCGATGGAAAGCCCGGACCTCTCAATGCCTCGGCGGTGTCCAAAATGGTATGCTCCTTTCTCTTTACTCTGTGTTCTTTTCCCCTTTGCTTTCTTGTTTTTTTTTATTTTGAGTCGCCTGTTTTGTAGGGACTTGATGCTTACAAGTCCTGACCGCACCTTTCGAAGGGGTCAGAGGGCGAGGCTTGGTAGGCCACCCTAGGTAGGCGGCGGATGCCAGGAAGAAGAAGAAAGCTGAGGTGGCTCGGCGGAAGTGTGAGAGGGAGAAGGAGATCGCCCGGTGCATGAAGGCCAGGGAAAATATGAGCGATGTCGAGTCAGAGCTCGAGTCAGAGGATTCCACAGAGGTGGATGACATGATTTTCTCCAAGGAGGAGCGTCGCAACCTTGTGGCGACGTCTGCTGGCAATGAGTAGGAGGCAGAGAGGCATGCCGTGGTACCCATGCCGA
Organism: Miscanthus lutarioriparius; assembly: GCA_904845875.1. NCBI lineage: Eukaryota > Viridiplantae > Streptophyta > Magnoliopsida > Poales > Poaceae > Miscanthus > Miscanthus lutarioriparius. The sequence goes on along the minus strand of CAJGYO010000011.1, from coordinate 22,609,108 downwards.
GGAAGCGTGCGATGAGCACGATGCCACCGAAGAACGGGAGGCAAAGCGGACGTGGTCACCGCGCCCCTCGGTGGCGTCGCCGGTTTCGTCCCCGCTTGCTGTGGGTGCCTCCGAGCAAGCTAGGCAGTCAGTGGAGCGGGCTTGCACCCGCGCGTCGTCGGGACCGGTGCTAGCGCGTGACTCATAGCAGGATGATGCCCTGCCTGTTGCTCTGGTCGGGGTGTCCCGAGTCAAAGGTCATGGTGACCCACAGGCTGGGCAGGAGTCGGTTGGGACGACTCTGCCTTTGGATGAAGTGAGGGGGCATGGGTCATAGGCCGGGAGCGGTCCTCGCCCTACGGGCTCGTCGACGTCAGGTCTTGGTTTCAGAGTCATGCCGCTTACCTCCCGGTATGTTTTTTCTTTGTTTCTTTTCGATCTTGCTGTCGACTCTTTTTTGGAGTATGGCTGACCCGTGCTTTTTGACAGCGGCCGGACGCTGACGGGGTTGAGCATCGCCCCAACTCCTGTGTAGGAGGTTTGGAGGCCCACCTTACAGCGCACCATGGCGAGCGGTGGGGAGAGCAGGGTGGTGGCGGTGGATCCTTCCCTCCCGGGGGCGGCGCCCCTCGGATCGGTCGCTAGTACGGCGGTAGCGGCGGCGACGGTGTTGGTGGTGATCCCGGTGGCGATGGCGGAGGTCGCATTGGAGGTAACCCTTGCGACCCCTACTCCACTGGCTACGGTGGAAGAGGAGAGGGAGACCGGGTTCCCTGCCTTGTCGGGCGAAGGGCTGCAAGGCTCACCTTCCCGGTCAGCGCCGGAGGCGCCGGGAGTTGCGGCCGGGTCAGAACTGGAACATCTGTCGGTGGCCCATGAAGACGAGGTGGGGGAGATCCCCTCCGACGATGAGGCAGATGAAGTGGTGGAGCTACCGGCACCAGCGCGGGAGCTGGCGGTGGTCTGGTCGGAGGCTAGACCCTCCAGCGGGCTGGAGGAGACTGACCTGGTGTGGCCCTGTCCTGTGGAACCGACGAAGGTCTGGTTCATTCTTTGGGATTCACAGGAGTGCCAGCTCTGGGACATCCTCGGGGGGAGAGGACTAGCCATGGAGTCCAATCTTGCCAAGCTATTGGTGAAGCTTGAGGATGCCCAGGAGCAGGTTAAGTCAGTCCAGTAGTTGGTCAAGGTCGACCTGAACCTCGCCGCGGAGGTGTGTTTCCCAGGCTTGTCTTTGGTCTCTTGTTGGTTGCCTTAGCTTGCTTGCTTCTTGTTTTTTGCAGGGTTTGCAGGAGATGTCATGCCGCAAGTCCCGCTTCCTCTGGATGGAGCACGCCCGGATGGCCGTGCTTGAGCGTTAGCTGGAGTCCGCCCGCCATGAGTCCCAGGACCAGGCGGCAGAGGCGGCCAAGGCGCGGACGACAGAGCAGCTCGCGGTGGGGCGGGCGACCACCGCCGAGCGGGGGCTTGAGGCGGCGAAGGCCTGCCAGGTGGAGACCGAGGTGGAGCTGTGGAAGTCCATGGTGGACACCGAGGCGGCACTCAAAAAATCGCTGGAGACCCTTGAGTCAAAGCGGAACACCTTGGTGTCGGAGCGAAACGCCCTGGAGTCGGCGTGAAAGGCCATGGAGTCAGAGCGAAAGGCCTGGTTGGAGGCAGACCTAGAAGTGCTCACGCTTCGAGGCTGGGTGATGGGGACGGAGGAGGCGAACGCCCGGCTGCACGAGCAGGTGGCCCAGCAAGCGGAGGGACTCTCTGCCCTCAAGAACTTCCACCTCAGTACATACCTTTTCTGTTTTTCATCGTGTTGGTTTCTTCCTTCAGCTTGTTTCTGAGCTTGTCGCCCTTCTTCTAGAGCTGGGCGGAAAGGTGGAGTCGTTGGAGGGGGACCTGGAGACGGCTAAGGCGATGTTTGGCCGGAATGCGGAGGCGCTGGCCAAGTCCCTTGAGGAGCGACATGCTCTTGTGGGGGAACTTGACTAGATCCGCAATGTTGCCCAGCTCATCGTCTCGGAGGTCTTTGGGTCGGCGCCAAGTACTAGCGCGCCCGCCATCCAGCGGGCGGAGGTTCCAGATGAGGTCCGAGCCCTCATCACACACGGGTTGTTCTACGGAGCATCACGGGTGTTGACTTCGGTGGCGACGTACCACCCGATCCTGGACTTCGCCACTATCTGCAGCGGGTATGCCGACGGCTTGCGCATGATGGACATCCAATCGCTCGGGGAGAGCTTGCTGTCGCACGCAAGGTTGGTGGTAGAGCAAGTCTCTGTGCAGTGGGTGATGGATGCCCACCGTGAGGACATGGCCGGAAGCGTGCGTCGGGGGACATCGCCTAGCCTGCGGATGGCGCAGAGCCTGGGTCAGAAGTGGACATCGCCCCTGCTTTAATTGAGCCGAATGTCGTCCAGCCGGGGAGTGAGCAGCCCGTGCCTTCGCCGGTCGCACCGACAGCAGATGCCGCCGGGCGACCCCAATAGCTTGTAAAGTATAAGTAGTTTAGCGGATGTAAAAAAGTTAAGTTCATGGGGGAGCCCCCATGTGAACGTTCTTGTGTACTCAATGACTACAATCGGTTTCATTTTTTTGTGATGGAGTCACTCCATTCGGGGAAGCTTGTCCCATTCGTTCCTTAGTTTTACCTTAGCATAATTTTGTTTTTTATTCTTTTTTTCGTACTTGCCCGTTCATCCCGTAGGCTACAACCTTAGGATCCCAGGGCGTGGCCTGCGAGGCTCAGCTGCTCATAACCGTAGGTAGAGGCTGGGTGCGATCGGTTGGAATATTTAAAAGCAAAGCTACATAAGGTAATTTAAAGGGACGAACTACCCTTTTGTTTGGGTAGGAAGGAGTTTTATCATATGATAGTAAACGAAAAAGAGAGGTAGTAGTGCACCCCCATGGAGTCCCCGAGCGACCCGGGCCGAAAGTGTTCGGGTCGGGGCGCTTTTATATGGGCAAACGTTAAGTAAACAATGGTAAGACTGAATTTTAGGGGAAGAAATGACATAGCTGTTCTAAGCATTGATGAGAATGTCATCATTGTCATCCTTCAGTCGGTAGGTGTCCGGTCGGATCACCTCGACCTTCAGTCGTCCGGATCCTTGCCCGCTACGCCCCCTTTCTTGGCCGCTGCTTCTTCGCCTTTTTCTTCCTTCGGCCCATCGGCCTGTCGTAGAAGGCGCTTGAGGAGCTCGCAGTCCTTGTAGAGGTGTTTGATGGGGTAGGCATGGTTGGTACATAGGCTCTCCATAAGCTCGTTGAAATGGTCCAGAAGGTCCTGCTAGGGCTGCTTGCCCACGTGATCAGCCGTGGTGACCAACACGGAGTTGGCCGGTCGGCGGCGATCTTTTCTGCTCTTTTTCCCCCTCTACGTGGAGGGGCCCTCGTCCTGATCCTGGCGCTTGGCCTTGCCTTTGCCTCGGCCTCCATTGGAGCGCTGTGGGAGCGATGCTCTCTGGATGCGTTGGACAAAGGCCCATGGTCCCGGGCCATCTGGGCTGGAACTTCGGTTGCTGCAGCGAGCGTCTCGGTTCGGCCTGAGCCGCTCATGTATAGGTGGTCGGTGCGGAGCGGTCGCCAAGTCAAGATGAGGCGCAAATGCGGCCTCCTGTGCCACGCTCGGCAGCTGTAGCGATGAGCGGGTGGAGTGATTCGTCTGGTGCGTCCCCGCTCCCCTAGTGGGGAGAGAGGCCACAAGTCGGTGTCGCGATGCAGAGCTCTCCGCCTATTGAACAGTGGCGGTCTCCACTAGTTCCTGGAGGTTCTGGTGGATCGCCTGTTCCAAGGGGTCGTTTGGCTCAGGAAAGCCGCGCAGAAGCATTGCTGCGACGACAATGTTCTGATTGCCCTGAGCGAACCGTGGGGGATCGTTCCCCCTATCCATGGTGTTGCGCTGGACCCGACGGGCTTGACCTCAGGTGCCGCTCACCAGTTTATGCGCACGAGGCGTAGTGTGGTGCGCCGAGCACGCTAGCACAGTCGGCGGATGGTTTAGCCGCTATTGTCGTAGCTCCTCGCTGTGCTGCCGTGTGACCGCGAGGGTCTCAGCACGAGGGTCCAAACATGTGTGAGTCTGCAAGGACTCCGTTACCACCGGTGGCTGTCCCGGAGCGTCTGCCATAGCGCACTCCTAGGACGGACGGTGGCTAGGCGCCACGTCGCCGATGCTGGAGCCGTCACTCTCAACATCGTCATCCATGAGGTCGAGGAAACAGGTGGGAGCATAGATCGCCATCCCCATGAATTCGGACGTGAGCGTGGGTGGCGTCGGCATCCTTCGGAGCCCCTAGGCGTACGCATCCATGGGGGACGCGAGGCTGTAGGGGAACCGGTCGCATGGTGGTCATGGCGGGGACAATGGGGTGCCTCCGGATAATCGGTGGAAGGTAGAGAATAGCAAGTAAATAACAGCATGTACATTACTCACAGTGGGGTTTGAGCAGAGAGTTTGCTCGAAATGAAGCGCAGGCGCCTCGTTGTTGAAGTCGTCGTGCGTCCTAGAGCCGATGGAGGGTGCCCCTCCGACGGGCGTCGAAACGAGTGCCTCCTCGCGGATGTGTAGTACGCCGAGACGATCGGCGATGAAGTCCAGGCTTCCAAAGAGGAAGGCCTAGGATGGCTCGGAGACGAGCGGAACCCACATCCCAATAGGTGGGAGTGCAGGAGACTCCAGTGAGCTGAAGCGAGTCGTATCGCGTGAGACCGCCATGACGAAGGTGGTGGAAAAGTGGGTCATCCGATGACCAAAAAGTGTTGAACATACAACGTCTTCCCCACGGACGGCGCCAACTGTCGGTGCAGAAAGTGACCAACACGTAAATATTTGTAGTTTTGCCGTACGTTGTGATCGAAGGTGGACTAGCACTCAATACACAGGGTTTATACTGGTTCAGGCAACGCGCCCTACGTCTAGTTTGAGTCGATCGATAACTTTATTCTCGAGCCCAGGTGCTCGAAGTTTGCAGTGGGGTTACAAACAAGAAGGAGAAACATGGGGGGTACAAGAGGTCCGATTGGACTCTGATCAGAGGGACCGAGGGCGACGGGAGCTCTGCTATGTGCTAAGTTTTCGAGCGTGTGCTCGTGGTTTGAACATGGTGGTTTTGCTGTTGTGTACTAGTGAACTTGATCGATCTGAATGAACTTGAACTTCTTTGTTGGGAGAGTGCGCATCCCCTTTTATAGATGAAGGGGATGGCCTTACAAGTGAGAGGGAGAGAGTACGTATGCTACTGAGCCTTGTTGCCCATGCTGGAGGGTACAGGATGATGGTAGGCGCCCACAATACTGCTGAATGTCAGATGCATGTGGGAGGTTGTGTTGTATTCTTTGGTTATGGCAGACGTCGGCCCCTGCCACACTATTGATACCTAGAGGCATGCAAGGGGTTTTACCATGTCCACCTGGTACAGTAAATGCCGGTGCCCACAACACTGTCGATGCCTAGAGGCATGTGGGGGAGCCTTACCATATTTGTCTAGTATAGGAGTTGATGGCGCCCACAACACTGTAGGGGAAAATATCGGCGCCTACAACACTGCTTGGGCTCTGTCATGCTAGGGGGTCGCAGGTACTGTCCTGTAGGTGTACTGGATACGGTCCTCAGTATTATGGTTGACTTGGGTGCCCTATCTTACCTTCTCCGCTTGTTTCCTGGTCCTTACCGAGCGGCGTCTCCGGTCGGTTGGTCCTAGTCGGCTCTGATTGTGTCAGCCGAAGCGGGGTTTGTAAGCAGGGGTTCGGTGCATCCTGGGTCGGAGAAGCGGGTCGGAGTCAGAAGTGGTGCTTTGGCCAGGCCTTCCGGTCGGAGAGGCCGTCCAGAGGCAGGCTGGAGACCGAAGCGAGCGCTCTGGTCGAAGAGGTGGGCCAGAGTCGGAAATAGGTGCCATTCCTCCTCGGCCAGACCTTCCGGTCGGTGATTGGATCACCCTTCTGGTCTGTCGTTTAGGTACTTGGGCCGGCCCATGAGTTGCATGTTTGTTTGCAACATTGCCTGTTGGGTTGAGCCTTTGTTGGGAAGCCTGTCCATGAGGGACCCCGGGTTTATGAACCCAATACCAACGCTCCTGCATTTTTCATGTACCTGATGAATTCAGTCTTTCTGCCGAAGCTAGACAAGTTTATTGTGGTGTTCATTGATGATATCCTGATATATTCGAAGAACAATGAAGAGCATGCCCAACACCTTCGGATAGTACTGGCTCGATTGAGGAAACACAAGCTGTATGCTAAATTCAGCAAGTGTGAATTCTGGGTAGATCGAGTGTAATTTTTGGGGCATGTGTTGACACCTGACGGCATTTCTGTAGATCCCAACAATGTGCAAGATATGCTGAATTGGAAGTCTCCCAAGTCTGTGCACCAAATTTGTCAGTTCCTTGGTCTCGCTGAGTACTATCGGCGTTTCATTCCAGATTTGTCCAAGATAGCACAGCTGATGACCAAGCTGCTCCAAAAAGAAACCAAGTTTGATTGGAACCCAGCCTGTGAAGAAGCCTTCCAAGCCTTGAAGACATTTCTGACCATTGCTCCTATGTTGGCCCAACCAGATATTGACATACCTTTTGATGTATATTGTGATGCCTTGAAGATGGGGTTGGGATGCGTGCTGATGCAGGAAGGGCATGTAATAGCTTATGCTTCGCGCCAACTAAAAAAGCATCAAGTAAATTACCCCACCCATGATTTAGAGCTGGCTGCTATTGTCCACGCTCTAAAGATTTGGAGGCACTATTTGTTGGGCAACAAAGTGCATATTTTTACAGATCATAAGAGCCTCAAGTATATTTTTACTCAGTCTAAGTTGAATATGAGGCAAAGCAGATGGTTGGAATTGATAAAGGATTATAACTTGGAGGTACATTACCACCCAGGAAAGGCTAATGTAGTAGTTGATGCTTTGAGCCAAAAGTCGTATCCGGTTGAAGAAACACCCTTGTCTCTCAACCATGTAGAGGTCTTGGCTCACATTGCCTTGACCTTAGAATTACTAGAGCAGATTATTCTAGAGCAGAGGCAAGACCCTGAAGAAATTCCTCACAGCAAGAAATTGATCGCCGAAGGGTGTGGCCCTCACTTTAGTATTAATGAGCATGATGTAGTGAGATACAAGGATAGATTGGCGGTTCCATCCAATGAGGAGCTAAGAAGGAATATTTTGGATGAAGCCCATCATTCAAAGCTATCTATTCATCCTGGTAGCAACAAGATGTACCATGATTTGCGCCAGTTGTACTGGTGGTCCAACATGAAGCAGGACATCACCCAGTACGTCGCAGAGTGCGACACTTATGGAGAGTTAAAGCGGATCATATGCGTACTCCAAGATATTTGCAGCCCTTGCCCATTCCTGTGTGGAAATGGGAAGATATTTCTATGGATTTCATTATGGGTTTACCCCGCACATCCAAAGGCTATAATTCTATTTGGGTCATTGTGGATTGCCTTACCAAGTCACCTCATTTCCTCCCAGTGAATTCTAAATATTCTACCAAACAGTATGCTGAGTTGTACTTGGACCGGATTGTGACCCTACACGAAGTTCCCCTTACTATCATATCTGATAGGGGATCAGTTTTTGTCTCTCGCTTCTGTGAGCAACTCTAGGAGTGTCTTGGAACTAGTTTCCTCCGTAGTTCAGCCTATCATCCTTAGACTGATGGCCAAACCAAAAGGGTGAACCAGGTGCTCGAGGATATGTTGAGACCTTGTGCCATTTATTTTCCTGAGAAGTGGGATGGATGCCTGAAGTTAGCTGAATTTTCTTACAACAATAGCTACCAAGAGAGCATTCGTATGGCACCATTTGAAGCTCTATATGGGAAGAAATGTAGGACACCACTGAACTGGGTTGAAGTGAGAGACCGTGGATAATTTGGACCGGACTTCATCAAAGAGGCTCGAGAGCAAGTCATCATTATTCAGAGTCAGATGAAGGTAGCTCAAAGCAGACAGAAAGCCTATATGGACAAGCAAACAAGGCCCTCGTAGTTTGCAGTTGGGGATTATGTGTACCTCAAGGTGTCTCCTATGAGAGGAGTGCATCGGTTTGGTATCCATGGCAAGCTAGCTCCTCGATACGTGGGTCCTTACAAAATTTTGAAGCAGTGTGGCCCAATTGTTTATCGTCTCTAGCTTTCCGATATTTTATCTACGGTACACAATGTGTTTCATGTATCACAATTGAAGAAATGTTTGCGGGTTCCTGATGAAGCTGTAGAAATTGAAGGACTTCCACTCCAGCCTGATTTGACTTATATTGAGCACCCTGTCAAAATCCTAGACAAAAAGGAAAGAGTGACAAGGAATAATGTGGCGAAGTTCTACAAGGTGCAGTGACAAGAGAGCTATATATTAAAGCATTACCCCCAACTTCTCTCTGGTTTTGATGAGTAGTTGTTACGTTGAAATGTAATTCCTTTCTCCTTTCCCACACTAGGCACATGAAATCTCGGGTCGAGATTTTGTTTTAGGGGGGTAGATTTGTAACACCCTCGGTGTTACACTGTACGGTCTTTTGCTAAAACACTACATGAGCATCATACTTATGTGTAAATGTGTGTAATATAGGATGTAAAGCAATATACGTAACTTGAAACGTTCATCGGAAACACGAAACGAATGTTATAATTCATGTCGTGTTGTATCACTTAAGGTTCTAAACGAATTTTTATTGAACGAAAATGCTATAGAATGCCTATACGAAACTTTAGTAAAGTTTGTAGTATGAACTTCATAGGTGATGGTGAAATACTTGCGGTCGAGAATGGGAGTCACTAGCTAGCATGGTTGGTAGCCTAGAAATCGAAGTTGACGCGAATCCAAACAAAAGCTTAGTCATTTTCTTAAGTTGGAAAATGGGTCGACGAGGTTAAGTTTGGGAATTTTTATAGGAGAATTGGGTTAAGTAGTGGCATGGTCTTAGGGTTTGTTTTAGTAGTATGATATACCATATCGAGCATAAAATAGTTGGTTTAGCAATTGAAGCATTGAGGTGGGTTTTGGGGACGCTTAAAAAAGCGTGCAAGGCACATTCTGAGCGGGTGCAGTGTCTGGCCACGGTCACCAGGCTGCGGTTCAGCTTGGCGCGCAGCACTGGCCTACCCCTGGCGCGCACGCGCGCACCACCACATGGGCCTGCACCACAACTGCTGTGCTCGTGCAAGCACACGCACACGCACACGCACGCGCACGTCGTGACCAGCGACCTGGCCGCTCGGCCAGCACCGCCGTCATCGTGGGCCCGTTGCCTTGGCTCGGCCACAGGCACCGCTTCACCATGTCGCTGACCCCGTGCGTCGCGCCACTACGCTGCTGCTGGCCGCGTCCGCTTGTGCGAAGTCGCCCGCGTGCGCTCTGCCACCGCCGTCGTGTCCGCCTGCCACCCTGCCGCCTCGCGCTCGCCTGTGCGGTGGCGTGAGCATGTGGCCACACTTGGCCCTGCCCGCACGTCGCCTTGCCCGCCTGCCTTGCCATTGCATCCGCGCTCGTCATGACGCTGCGCTGTTGCCACCCCTAACCGACGCCATGCCACTGCAGCGCGTAGAGCCGAGGTGCCATCGTCGGTTTGTGATTTATGTCCGTGCGGCCCACCGTCCTAAGCGCGTTGGCTGTTTCCCCATCGCCCTGTACCCATATGCGATTGTGCACTGAATTGACAGCCATGTCACGCCATGGCAGCGACGAGCCAAGCCATGCCTGTTTCCCCTGTTCCTCTGTCGCCGTGGTCGCCGGACCTGCTCCCCTCAATTCGCTGTAGTGGAGCCACCTTAGTTCAATTAACCCCGTCTGCAACTCCATCGTGTAGTCAGCCAACTGCCCGACCCCACCTTGCAGCAAGCCTCGCCATGCCATGCTCCAATTTGAAGTTTTTCTCTAGCCAGGTTGTTAAGACTGGCGTGGCACGCGTCGAAGGCAAAGCCCCCAGTCTAGTGCTGCTCGCTTCAATTCATTGCACCGCTAGCTTCGCCTCCACCTGCTAATCACCCTACGCACCTTTGCCTAATCGCTACCACTGCCTAGCCTTCCCTAACGCGGCCTTGCCACCGCACCATCCATGCGCATGCGTCTAGCTCAGCTCGGGCCACCTATGATCGAACCACCACCACTTCTGGATCAGTGGTGAGTGCCTAGAGCTCACTCGCTGTCCTATTTGCCTCGATGTTGTTATAGCTCACCGAAACGTCGCCGTTCTTAGTGCAGGAGCTCTGCCACCATGGTCCAGCCTTGCTACGGCATCCCAGCTCGTGCTTCCTTCGCCCAGTGCTTCGCGTTCACGCCTAGATAGGTATCGGCTCCGTAGATAAAGCGGGGAGGGACTGGTGTGGCCGGTGTAACCGCCCGGTGCCAGCGCCGCCGCGCCGGTGCACGCACAAGAGGCCGAGGGTATGGCCGTGGTAAAGATGGAAAATGGGAGGGGCGTAGTTGTAAGATAGCAGACTAGTGGAATAGTGCTCTTAGTGCTCGTGTGATTATCGGGTAGGCCGGGGGCATTTTTGCAAGATGACCGACGCACGCGGGTCCTCCCCATCGTGGGCCGTCGTCGCGCGCACTGGGCCACGCCCCCACGTGGGCCACGTCATGCGTTGCGTGCGCGCGTTGCTCCGAACTAGGCCAGGCCGCTAGCGTTTTGGGCCGCGCAGTGGAAATCGATTTTTCATTTTCCAGTGAATTAGTAAAGGCTTATTCAATTTAGTTTTGAGCTGAACTTTGATAAATTATAGTAAATCTTATAAATGTCCAAAAATAGTAAAACAAAATTTATTAGGTTCACAAAAATACCATCTATCTGTTGGTGTAGTTAGTTTACAGTTAGCTATGATAGTGATAGAGTCATAAATTCAATTTAGAAAGCTTAGTATTATGTAGCTCAATATTTGTAGGAATTTTTGTAGCAAATCGGTGATAGCTTTAGCCATGAATTTTTATAGTAGGTTCATTAGATTATTGTGTACTCACTGTAATTTTTGTAGCTCTAAAGTAGGTTGATAAATAGAGTAGCTAGTACTCCCTGTTTAATCATATATAGAGTAAATCGGTATTAAGAGTAAGAATACTTATAGTTGCTAAGATAATATATGTCATGCTTCATACTTGTTAGTGGTAACAGGAGGTAGCTCAGCACCTTAGTTGATAGAACTCGCTTAGTAGCTTGATAGATGTATTTTATTTTAAGAGTTGCTGTTGCCGTATTACTAAGTATCGCATCATCATTTCATGCATGTAGATCATGAGTTGGTAGAGTTCGTACCCGTGGACGAATAGGACTATGAGTAGGTCATTAAGGAGTACGAGGAGGAGATCCTCGTGCAGGAGGGAGCACCGGAGCCTTTTGGTGATGACTTTGTTGACCCACCGCCTGCTCAAGGCAAGCCCCGGTGCATAACCTCTATTTTGAATGATCACTAAATATATATATATATGATGTGCATTTACGTTACTTGTATTTTATGGAAACTACATGCATAAATATATCAACCTACGAGTCCTAGTACAGGTCGAGTAGCCGCTATGCTCAGGATTTAAGTAGTGTGAGTAACCTGCCGTTACTCACAACAGGTGATAATTATGATCACTCGTGATAAAATGGTGGAAAGGAAAATGGTGACCCAGCAGAGATATGGTTTGGGTACTGGTGGGTGTAAGAGGTTGTGTCCTGCGGCCAACAGGGCATAGCTTGGTTACACTTTTTCCCTGTCTGTGTTGGTTAAGGACCGACCGTTGCAATGGATGCTAGGCAAGTCACAGATCTAATATCCTGAGCACATACTTGGGTATTGGCACATGGAAGGCTTGTTGATCTCTTGTTGTGGTTTCTAGCTCTTTTCAGACCAACTGATTGGAGGCGGGGATGGTGAAGGTCCTTGCACCGCACTAAGTCTGAGACTTAGAAGCGGGGGCTAGGAGTCGAAGTTTGGACGGGGACCTGGACCCCTTGATAGGAGGGTGATGGGTTGGTCCTGCTTGTGCCTGGGGTGCAAGCGGGACGTGTGTTTTCGAGGTACCCAGCTGGGGACATTGATTCGTGAATCGTCGTTGAGTCGGTACGACTTGTCTTAACTCTAGCATCGTAGTAAGAACTGAAAGCTGAAAGGTGATGAAGTGGCACTGATTGCTCAACTTTTGCTTGAAAGTAGAACAAGTGCTTACATAGAATGGCTAGATAATAAATTAATACGGCTATTTATAATAACATTAATAAGGACTCACTATTAGTATTGCTTTCTACAAAAAGGAAACCAGCAAACCATAAAGCTTTGCATATCCCTTGGAGTCAGGAAGCTATTCCCACTAGTCGGATAAGTCTTGCGAGTACATTATGTACTCAGCGTTTATTTACCCCTGTTGCAGGTAATGCTTGAGGAGTACCATTGTGTGAAGGATTCTTCTGGTGGGCACAGACGAATCCTTGTTCTTTATCGATAGATGTTTATTTACATTCCACTGTTTAATATTCCGCACTTTGACTTTGAAAATATAATAATGTAATTTTTAAGAACTCAAGATGTATGTAATGGATTAAGTATTGTAACTTGTTCTCATTATTGGATCCTTGGGGGGAATTGTGGATCTTTCAGGTTCTCCCTTGGGGTGTGCCCGACGGATACCGCCCGCTGTAGCTTGCTTTCAGGGTGTTTAGTGTCTGGTGGAAGACAAGCGCCTCCATAAGTGGGTTATTTTGGGTGGTTCTGCCACATGGATCTAGAAACAAGATATTCTCCTTTTGAAAAGTTATGCTTATGCTTATATTTCTCTTGCACTAAGCTACAATATTACTTGTTATCAGTTGAGTGTACAGTTGTGTCTAAGGCTGATGTGATCAAGCACATGTTGTCAATGCCAATATTAAATGGAAGAATGGGAAAGCGGATTCTTGCATTATCAGAATTTGACTTGAGGTACGAATCGGCTAAAGCAGTCAAGGGTCAAGTAATAGCCGATTTTATTACTCAGCATCATAAACCAAGTATTGGCTATATAGAACTGATACCTTGGACATTGTTCTTTGATGGATTATCGTGCAAGCAAGGTGGTGGCATTGGTATTGTTGTTGTTTCACTTTGGGGAGCAAGTTTTGAGTTTGCTTTTCCAATTAAACCAGTGACTACCAACAATCAAGCAGAATATGAAGCTATTCTTAAGGGACTTCAACATCTTCATGAAGTAAAAGGCTGAGTCAATTGAGGTATTTGTAGATTCATAGCTAGTTATTAATCAGTTGATTGGCCTATATGAATGTAAAGATGATATTCTGAGGGGATACTATGATGAATGCTAGAGGTTACTCAAGGAGTTTTCCTATATTTCTCTTCAGCATATTCTAAGAGCAAAGAATCAAGAGGCTAATCGGTTAGCTCAGAGTGCGTCAGGTTATCGAGTGTTTCAAAAGATCTTAAGTAGTAAAACCTTGACTGATGACTAGAGAGTTGAAATAGCTGATTACCTTAAAAATCTATCACGGATGGTTACCAGCAAACTAAGGTATAAATCGACTAAGTATGTTTTGTTAGATGATCAGTTATATTACAAGACAGTTGATGTGTTGTTGCTTAAATGCTTTAATCAAGAAGACGCTAAAGTGTTGATGGGTGAAGTACATGAAGGGATATGTGGAGCTCATCAATCGACTTATAAGATGAAATAGATTATTCGTAGGTCTAGATATTTCTGGCCAACAATACTAGAAGATTGTTTTGAATATTACAAGGGGTGTCAGGATTATCAACGTTTTGGTAATATTCAGAAATTGCCTGCATTGGCTATGAATCCAATAATTAAACCATGGCCATTTCGAGGTTAGGGTATTGATTTAATTGGCCAGATTTTTCCACCTTCAAGTAAAGGACATAAGTTTATATTGGTAGCAACATATTACTTTACCAAGTGGGTTGAGACAATTCCTTTGAAGACGGTAACTTTAAATAATATAGTTGATTTTGTCAAGGAACATATTGTGTATCATTTTGGAATTTCTCAAACTATTACTATTGATTAGGGGACAATATTCACATCATAAGAGTTTAAAGATTTTGCTGCCAATATGAGAATTAAGTTATTAAATTCTTCTCCTTACTATGCTCAGGCTAATGGCCAGGCAAAGGCGTCCAATCAAATTATGATTAAATTGATTAAGAAGAAAATTGAGGAGCAACCAAGGAAGTGGTACTTAACACTCAATGAGGCATTGTGGGCATATAGGATGGCTTGCCATGGATCGATTAAATCATCACCTTATGAGTTAGTATATGGGCATAATGCAATTCTTCTTTGGGAAATCCAGACTAGATCAAGACGTGTTACATTACAGAATGATTTGACAGCCAAAGTCTACAAGAATCTAATGATGGATGATTTAGAGGACTTAAGTTGTCATCGGCTGCGTGCACTTGAGAATATTGAAGCCAATAAGTTAAGGGTTGCAAGGCATTATAACAAAAAGGTCAAGAACAAGCACTTTGGTGAAGGAGAATTAGTCTAGAAAGAAAAATTGCTGATTGTGTCTAAGAGCAGCAAGTTTGGCAAATGGTCACCTAATTGGAAAGGTCTTTATCGGATTAGTCATTGTGCGCCTGGCAATGCTTACAATTTGGAAACGCTAGAAGAAAGAGAATAATTTGATAGAGCGATCAATGGAAAATATCTAAAGAAGTATTATCCTAACGTCTGGGTTAATGCTTGATAGCCGATTTGTTAGTCGTCGGCTCTAATAGCTGATACCGAAGGGTATCGCCTCTAGTGCAAAAATAGAAGCAGTTGCGAGATGTGTGTGTTTGAGGACAGGGCTCTCAGGTGGTATTTATAGCTACAAAACAAAGTGGCGGCTATCTCAAGACATGCAAAAGGTAACAGCAATTAATAGAATGTGAAGCGCCGCCCCACTAATGCCGAAGAGAATGCGGCATTGATAACTAAGAATAGAAATTGAAGAGTTTTCTTAGTGGCGGCCGTGTTTTCAGACTTAATTGGATTGAAGTCAAAAGTCTAGGATCAACTATTTTCAAATCGGCTCTTTTAGCCGAATCAGGGGATAAACAGATCGATAGGCTGGTTCTCATTAGTTTCACACAGGATATATGTTACAAATAGTGACATTTAGATATATAAGTTCAAAACATCCTGGACTGCCTTCAAAGCTTTTAGCCGGATGGTGTCCACTTCTACAATTTGTTGCCTGTCTTTTTTGGCTGATCCAAGGATGTTCTCGAGGTTGCTGCAGATGCCTTTACCCTCTTTGACTTTGGTCAACATCTCCTATCTCTTTTGTTTGATGGCATCAGGTATTTGAGCCAGGTTGGACTCATGATGATTGATGGCAGCCTTCACACTCTCTAGTTCTTTCTCGAGTTCAGTGTGCCTAGCTCTGAGTTGGTTCAGCTCTGGTTCAATCTTGAAAGGGGAGTTTTTTAAATCATCAATTAGCTATGCTAGCTCTTTTGCCTCTTATTTGTTGGAGTTCTTCTTGGCCAATAAAGCTTCGTGATCAGCTAGGTTTCTCTGAGCCCTTTTCACTCTTGGAGCTCGATCCTCAATGTTGGACAAAGGTGTCAAAACTTCAGCAAGATTCAAAGGCAAGTTACACTTAATGGCTACAAAAGTTCTTCTCATCGGATCTGCATCCTGAACCAAATTGGCTATATCCTTTTTGAGCATTGGCTGTCTTTTAGCTGATTTTTGGTCTCCTCTGATAAAGCTTCTCTGGAGGAGATGGCTGATGAGCTGATTTCATCTTCATCTATATACTCTTCAAAATTGAAAGAGTAGCTCAGAGCTGGTTCTATTTGAGGAGAAGGAACAACTGATGATGCACCAATGATATCTAGTTGAATCGGCTCTAGACTTTCAACATTGGTATCTGCAAACATTAAGAAAAAAATTTCAATTATTGTTTGTTGCAGAAGGATAAAATAGATGTATGATTTTCTTACCATTGATTGTTTGCTGAACTAGGGAATTGACAGTCTGGGTATCAATGTCAATAGGGTCTCCTTCGACTGTTGGACTGTCAATTTTCTATTCTTGCGTGGATATTTCCTTAGGTAGCGTCTAATAAGGTGAGATGGTCAGGGAGAGATGAAAATTGAATGAAAATCAAGAATTTTGAGGAGATATCTTGACAGCATCAGGAGCTAATGAAGGTATGGTTGGTGCTGATTCAAACGCATGGGACAACAGTTTAGCACCTAGAGCCGATTGAGATGCAATGGTGGACAACTGTAAGAAAATGAATTGGATTAGAAATCGACCATCATTTTGGAAAGAAGATAGATTGTTTAAACCTGAGCAGCTAATGGTCTTGTTCTGCAAAATCTTTTCCCAGTGGTGGTTCTCTGGATTACCCCTAGAGGTGCTTTGCATTTTGAGGGTTGATATGTTACAATTGTAGGAGCAGCCTGGGTTTTCATTAGCTTCTTTAGTGTAGGTGTAGTTGATCCTAGTCTTGAGATTGGACATGGCGGATAATACTCTATGGCATGCCCTATTTGGGGGATTGAATTCAGCATCATGCAAGGGGGTTTCTGTTAGATGTGTTGGTAGAGAGACTTTAGCAAATGATCTTTATGGAAGAAAAGAGTTAACTAGTTACCTCACTGTCAGAAGCGAAATTTTCATCAGAGCTATGCAGCTAGGATGGGCTGGCCTATAGAAGAGATGGGAGTGCCATTCTTACCACCAAGAATCATATAAATTTAAAGTGAAGGTGGCTCTGGTCCATTCATGCAGATAGAGGGAATGAAGATTTGATCCTAACTGAAAAACACTAGAAGCTTCCATTGCCTCACTGATGTCTTCTCTCGGTTTCAGTATATCTCCAGGGGGGGTAGTTGACCAAGACCAAATTGGTGAGCTATGAAAGATGGGTTGTAAAACTCATAGGTTGGAAGGTTGCCTAGAAGAAAAGGACCTATGGACATTTTATCGTGGCCATGACAAAATTTAGCTGGTAGAACACAAGGTTTGATGAAAGAATTGAAGATTGCAGCTGCTGTTTTGTCTGAGCAGCCTGATTCAAATCAAAATTTGAATGGGAAGACCAACTTGTTGTCCTCATCTTCATCATAGGGTAGCTAGGTTAGATTATCTGCATCAAACCCTCTATAAAACTTCTTGAAGAGGTGGCTCACAACGACCGCAATTATTATGGCCAATGCAGCTTCACCATAGTTCATACACTGACGAGTTTTTCTTTCTTTGTCTTTGTATTCCTCATCAAAGTTGGAGAAGGGAAAACTAAAATTCTAGAGTTTTGGCTTCACAATTCTGTGCATATACAGATTTAACCACATTTGTATTAACCACCAAGGGCCGTTGATGGTGTGCACTGCTTCATTCTTCAGCAGTTGGGCAGCCACCTAGTGCATCAAGTGGTAAGCTGATCCTAACAAATATTTTCCAAGAGGAATCTCAGTGTCTACTGCTAGATGCTCTGCCAAGAGTTTATGGTTGTAAGTTGGACCACAAGATGACCCGTAGAAGATGAATCTTTCTAACCATATGTTCAGAAAAGCCACATGTTCTTTTTCACTAACAGTCGATTCATTCCCAATGTGGTTCTGGATATAGCTTGCCCATCCTATGTAGTCTGATATTTTGGCTAGCTTCTTCAACCCAGCGTCTAAGAGTTCGTATGGCTGCATTGGTCCTGTTATTCTAAGGCCAGTCAATATATGAATATCGGCCAAGGTAATAGTCAATGGACTGTGACCAAAGATAAAGGCATTTAAGGTGTTGGACCATTAGTAAGAAGCGGCAATTAGGAGTGAATCATTTCTTTCAATCTCGGACAGTGAAAGTGTCTGGCATTGGCTTAAATTGTAAACTTCTCAATCTCCGCCCTTTTTGTCTTACACTCGTCGGAACCAGTCTCTCCATGCCTTAGGCATTTTTGGCCAATTTCTAAAGGGATTTTTGGTGTTCCAAGAAGATAAATCTACCAAGGACTGTCTGAAGAGAATTTGATTGGTTTCTAGATTGATAAAATTCGAAGGATTAGTATCTCCCATGGGTCCAAGGTGAGATGAAGTCAGATGAGATGAAGTTAACAGACGAAGGAATCAAAAATTCATTTTTCATTCCCTAGAAAGTCAGATGAGATGAAGTTAAGGAAAAGGAAATACAGAGCAGCAGCTGATAGTTGAGAAGTGGAAATTTTGAGACATACCTCAGGGATGTAGTCGCTGGTCACCATTGTAGTTGGAATAGATCTGAATCTGAGAAAGGGTTGCAGATGATTGACTTGAAAAGCAGCCCGAGCAAAAGGAAGAAACTGCTAGAGTTGGAGAAATCCGGTGGTGGCGGCTTTGGTTGATAGGGCTCATTCGAAGAAGGGGGAAGTAAATCGGCCGAGTGGATTGAAGATTATACTGTTGGAATGTTATATAGAGTTCGGCCCGAAAAGTCAGGAGTCATGTGTTTGTTTCGGAATAGGTGGTTGCAATGTGGTGAGCAGATGAATGGAATTTTGGAATAAAATCATTTTTATCCCAAAATTAGGGGCATGCGTTTACACCAAAATTTTGAAAGGAGAGCGCGGGAACTCGAAGCTTCTCGAATTGTGTCATCAAGGAATCAGTGGCGTAAAGATCGATGTTAGCTGATTCAGATGCGGTACTGAAATTGGCTCTTTTTGGATAACATCAGCAGACGACGTTAATGGACTACGAGGAAAGATATGTTGGACTCTATAGAAAGAAAAAGATTAGGGTCCATGTTATTTTAAGTTAGGAATGTTTTCTTTTATTTTAAAAATTGTAATGAGTCGTATTTGAGTAGAATTCATATTTAGGTTCCGGGTATAAATATTAGACCCCGGTTATTGTACAAGACACGAACAATCAATCAACATAATCTTTCTGCCTTTCGCCATCATATTAGGAGTAGAAGTACTGTAGATCTCGACGAGTTCTTTAGCAAACAGGGCTGCATCAACTGATCGACCTCCAGCTTGCTTATGAGTACCGTTGTGACTTGTATTGTGCTTGTAAAGCTGCATCAGCTGATTGATCTTTTATGAGCCATAATATAAGTTAGTTATCGATCTATATCATAGTTTATAAGGCTGAATCAGCTGATTGATCTCTTACGAACCTTAATATAGATCAAAGTTATCGTTCTTACGTTAAATAACTTATTGTTAATACAATATCATTAGTTATTGAATCTGTTAAGATTAGTAAGATTTTCTTTACTGTTTTTGTTGATTCACCAACTATCGATCTTATTATAATTAATGTTTTATTAATTATAACAAATCACTTGATTAAGGTAGAGACAGATCGGCATCATATCATCTTAATTGGTCGTTCTTTGATCTGGTCATGCTTTAAATCTCATAATTGATGACTTAATTTCGCTAAATCGGCTGTTTTATTTCTATTCCAATTAAACATAGTATGCATTTAAAGACATGTTTTAATCTTGAATAAACTCACTAGTTAATAAGATCTAATCTAATGACACTACCATAGCTGTATCGATCCGGTCGAACCTCACTGGTAAGGCTTTAAATTAGAGATTATCGATTGGTGGTCTGGTTCATGATCGAGATATGTACTTTGTTTATTTGCTATGCATGCATCGGCTATTTTAGCCGATTCGCCTGTGCTTTCACATATATAGCATGTTTTTCATGAACCTGTCGATATATAGATGGTTTTATAGATTCTTTGGCTTTAGTTTGTTATTATTATCATATCTGTATCGATCCGATCGAACCTCACTATTGATGGTAACAGATTAGGGGCGCGTTCGGCTGGCTGGTCGGCTTCGGCTGGGCTGGCCAGCGCACTCACGGAAACACTGTTCACATGAACAGTGTTTTCAGACAGAATAGTATTTTTCCCTCATAATAATCAGTCAGAACAGTATTTTGGCTTATTTTTCAGTCACGCCGAATAGGCCCCAGATTTAGAGCGTTTGTAGATTCATTTGTACTAGACAGTCGATTTGTTCGCATGTTATATCCTTTCTTATTAAACTTATCGGCTCAATACTTTACACTGGTTATATCCATCTAGCTGGTGATGTTTCTTTATATTACTTATATTTGAGTGCATTGTACTTGTTCTGCCTGGATTAATCAATCATAATAAAATCGCTATGACCTATGAGTATCGGTTATATTAAATTCGTTCCATCATCATTGATATTAGCCGATAATCTTTAATTTAGCGATCCTTGCTTTACTGATATGTTGGATATCGACTATTTAGTTGATAGCTCTATCGAATCGGCTGTTTAGCCACATATTTGGAACTGTCTGGAGCAACACCGATATGTTCCACCTTAAATTAATGATTATTCTCTCCTTATCAATTGCAGGGTCAAATTGACTAGCACACCTTTGGTCCTAAAACCAACCGTTCTTGTGTTGAAGCCAAGCATATCTCTAATCTTATTCTGTTCAGATCATCCGGCTTACTGTGTGTTGATTGCATCGCCATATTTTTGCGTCAACAGAAGCAAATCACCCAATAACATTACTATTTTCGATGCTGCAAAAATCAGTGGTATTTGTTCAGAGGTGCCCGCGGTGGTAGTGAGTTGCACGGCTTGTTGCAGCTTTTTTTATGCGTTTGTATGCTTGCTTGCCAAGAGTATTATGTAGGATTCTCCAAGTGCATCGATTATGGTTACTGTACACTAGTCCATCAACCTATGCTCTCACACGGGCTAGAATTTTAGGTCATATAAGTATTATGTATTGTTTAATAATCTTTTCATTTTAAATTATGAGGTTTTAACTTATTTAGATATATTGTTTTTACTATATGTATATAGACAGTACATCTAAGTGTATAGAAAAAATTATGTATTTAGAAAACTACGTCTTATAATTTGAAATGGAGAGAGTACATCTAACTAATAAAAATTTAACTATACTAAATTATAAGTTTTCCTTGTTTATTTTCTAACATAATAGATATAATAGGTACTTTGTAGTCTACATCTAGTTATCATAAACTCATTAATTACTAATTTTTCAAGGAAGTTTCATAATTTTTTCTTTGCATGACACCTCTATATATTTTAATATGAAATTACTTTGAAACCTTACCATTAATCATGGTGCCTCTTGTTGCATCATGTATATTCTGAAGTCATGAATTTAAATTTTGATTTTTCAAATTTTATTCTTATTGATTGCTATGGATTTTTTTCTCTCTCCTCAAGTTAAGTTGAAACTCTTGTGCTTATTGTATCTTTCAATAACTCTCCTTTTTGCACTTCTTTAAAATAAGTATTTTAGGTCGTAGAGTATATTCTTAAGTACTTCAATAGCATAAGCCACTATTTGAAACATGCACCATATTGCTTAAGTTAAGTCATAGAGCTTGAAGTGAGATTTAGTACTAACCTCAAGAGAATTTTAATACTTAAACCTTATAATGCTTGACTTTTTACTCTAAAGTATTTTTAAAGGCCCAAAAAATATAACCTCCAGTGGTCTCCCACATTGCTCAAGATGGTTGAATTTTCCTATCAAAGATTTATATTTGCGGTTATGGTTGTACTATCAATACAAACATATCAAACATTTTAGTTAAAATACATAAATATATCTAAAGTAACAATCTACATAAACTATATGTTATGGTTACTAATATGGTTCTAAATAATTTGTTAGTATCATTAGTATATGAGTTGTTAATTAAGAAAATAGTTTTTAAGTGATGAAACATAGCATATGTATTTTATTGCTCATACATGCATGACGTGTATGCTTACTTTAATTAAATATTACTATAATAATATTGATAGAGGTTGGGTAATGTATAAACATATATATGCTATGGTTATCTAAAGAAATTTGTAGTAATAGGAAATGTTGATAATTTAGATGTAGATTTGAGGGGGTATTTAATTTTTCTAATAATGAGATGAAAAGTGAGTTATGTAATCAATCATAATAAGAGGACGCCATGTAAATTCAAATTTAGGTATACTTTAGATCATGTTTCTTAACGACATATGCGGCTAATATAAATTAGAGTCATAATTACGTTAGTTTATATTGTTTTACATAATAGCAGAAGTGGATAATTATTTAGGAAATAGAATAGATCCCGTAGCTATTGTTATGGTGATTAGGTTATACTTAATTGATGGTAAAATGTTTCTAATTTTTATGAAAATTTCTAGGATCTATCTTTTGTTTTCCTATTAAATCTTGAGAGGATTAACATGCAGGCTCCAATAGAGACCTCTAGTTAGAATTTCTAGTAGTTATATTTTTTGTAGTGTGATAGAGTATGTATTTAGTTAAAATATAGTCTTAACATATATAAACTCTTATCCTTTTTGATTTAATATATCTAAAGTTTATCTTTTAACTTTAATTAAGTTGTTGCAATTTTTTCACATGTTAATTAGAAATTCTAGTATTCTTTATCTTTTATTCAAAAAAATTATTAAAAAGGGCCTAGGTCCTAGTAGTATTGTTTTCCACATAAATAATTGTCTTTATCTTTTATTTAAAAAAATTATTAAAAAGAGTCTAGGTCCTAGTAGTATTGTTTTCCACATAAATTGAAACTTGGCTTGCATCCCGACACTAAACGTGTTGAATTAGTTATATCGTAGGAATATGTGTAGTATTATTTATATTTTATAGAGTGCATAAAATTTAATTGATAATATTGATACGACATACTATTTTAGTAAAGACATGTACACTATTTAAAATAATAACTTATAAATTTATTATCATGGAGTATTAATATAAAGTGTTATTGCTACATGGTTTGTTAAGTGAACATTTTTTCTTGTTTCATAAGTTGTTAAAATAAATACTTATTCTAATATATACATGTTTAATTGATATACATACATGGTGGAACATAGCATTATGATTATTTTATTTCACAATTATAGATGTATTTAGAAATATATATATATATATATATATATATATATATATATATATATGTATGTATGTATGTATGTATGTATGTATGTATGTATGTATGTATGTATTATACTTTATGAATATTGATTTATTTTTTGTAATAATATATTACTATTTACGTATAGGTTTTAGATGTTTTTATTTATTTTTTATAGTGGCTATGGTACATACAAATATAAAGGTAATACCTTATATCATCTTTCACAACATGTATGAATATGTTAAATGCAAACTTAGAATATTATTTTGCATTATCTTTCATAATAATAAAGGTGGATAATTAATAAATTCATTAGGAGATATTTTAAATTATATTTCATAATGGTAGACATGGGTAACTTTTTTGAGCCTAGACATGGCTAATTTAGATACAAAGTTAGAGGATTATTTTAAATTTTCATTCATAATGACCAAGTTGGTTAATTTGGAAGCAATGCTAGGGGGTTATTTTAGATTTTATTTTATAATGGCTAATGTGGGTAATTTAGATGCAAATTTAGGGGGATATTTTGAATTATTTTTTTGACATATGTGGGTAATTTATATACAAATATAGGGGGTTATTTTAAATTATATTTTATAATGTCAAAGGTGGGTGATTTACATGCAAAATTAGGGGTTACTTTATGTATTTTTCATAATGGCAGTGGTGGTAATTTTCTTAATAAATTACAATAGATCCAATAGCTATTATCGGTGATGACGATGCAGTCTAGGAAATCAAAGGCCAGATGTTTCTGATTATTGTGAGAATTTCTAGAATTTATCTCTTTTTTGTGCATCTAGTGAGAATTAACGTGGTGCCTCCGTTGGGGCCTCTAATTAGTAATAGTAAGATTTTAATGTAGCCCTGATAGTCTTTTTGCCAAATCATCATCTCACTCTCTAGTATTTTGTTTGGTTCATGGAATAAAATGAGTAGATCCATCATCACATCATTCCTTACAAGCTAATAATTAATACTAGTATGTAGTATGAGATCATTCTACTAAATTTGAGGAATGAACTAACGATGTAACACTCATCTGGAATGAGTTGATTCCTCAAACCAAAAATGGTAATTTTCGTTTAACTTTCCGTTGGACTTCCGAAACTAAATAATTAGAATGTAAAAACTATGTAAATGCATACTTTTGGTTGCCTTTCGAAATTATACAACCCGAAATTGCACGAATAACAAGAGAATCACTATACCTACGAGGCCAAAACGAAGAAGTTCTTGGGGCTCAATAGCTAATGGAGTCAGAACCAAGAACCAAAATTGCACGACTCGCAAGAGAATCACAATACCTACGAGGCCAAAACGAAGAAGTTCTTGGTGCTCGATAACTAATGGAGTCGGAACCACGACCCCAAATTGCATGACTAGGAAGAGAATCACAATACCTACGTAGCCAAAACGAAGTTCTTGGGTCTCAATAGCTAATGGAGTGTTTAGCTTGAGGAATCAACCCATTCTAGATGGGATAATGCATTATGAGTCAATTACTCAAATTCAGTGGAATGACCTCATTCCTCTTACTAGTAATAATTATTAGCTGGTGAGGAATGAGATGGCTATGGATCAACTCATTCTATTATACAAACCAAACAAAAATTACATAGAGAGATGACGATGGATCACTTCATTCCACAAACCAAACACCCCCTAAGTAACTTTCACAAAGTTCGTCTAACTTCATTAGCTCTGTCAAATGTTTATGTTTCCATATAGTTCTACTTTCCATAATTCCATGTCATCATTTAACTTTTTATCATGTCTTGGAGATCCCAAAATTTTCTTTTCTTGATGAAAGTTCACAATGTTTGAACTTCTTGAATCATAAATACGCCTATAGTTTGAAATGGGTGTGGTATTAATAACCTAGCTGACACGAAGCTATCTTTTTACGGCAAGAAGCCATTCTATAAAACTCATGTGACTTAGCTGAAATGTAGTCCCACTGACTGGTGATTTCATTTTTTTAACAAGTACTCAAATATATTAGCATTAAAACTAGAGTGGCGAGCACCCGAGCACGCTCGCATTATCAGCCTATTCGCTAGTTGATTTCTGAGCTGATAAACCCAGCTGGTGCTGGCTTGTTGTGAGAGAAAAATACTGTTGGCTGGCTGATAAGCCCTGGCTGAAACCAACAAGCGAATAAGCTGTATGCTTCGTGGCGAAACAAACATGTTCTTGGACGAGAAAACGTCCCTATTGCACACACCGCAAGTATTCCATCCGTCGACGTCGGCTCATCGCCGCTCTACTCACAGTAGACGACGAGTACGTGCGAACACCTTTGGTTTTGAGGGCTAGCAAAGTAGCAAGCGCAAAACGGCCTCGTTCGGCTGGTGGAGTTTGCGGCTGCACCGGCTAGAGCTGGTTGGACCCCATGAGCCAGGCGAGGACCAGCCGTTCGGCTGGTCGACAATATTCAGCTGCCGCCATCCCATCTCTCTCCCGTCTCATTCGATTGCGCGCTAGGTTTCCACCACTCCCAGCTGCCGCCATCCTCACTTACTCTCCCTTCTCGCCTTCGCCCGCGCCGCTGGTCCCTCATCGCCGTCGGATGCCGTCCGTCGTAAACCCCTCCCATCCCTTTTCCCAGAGAACAAAGGCGACATCCACACAGGCTGTCTCGCTGGTTCTGGTTCGGCGGCGCCTTCTCTGAGTCGTAGCCGTCTCGTGAACCAGATCCAGCCGATTCGTCGCCGCCGGTGGGAGATCCGCCTTCCATGGCACCGGATCCGTCACCTCCTCCTGCTTCCACCGTCCCTACAATATTCAGCTACCGCCATCCCACTGTCTCTCCCGTCACATTTGGTCGCGCGCTTAGGATTCCATCGCTCGCAGCTGCCGCCATCCTCACTCACTCTCCCTTCTCGCCTTCCCCCGCGCCGCTGGTCCCGCATCGTCGTCGGACGCCGTCCGTCATAAACCCCTCCCATCCCTTTTCCCAGAGAACGAAGGCGACATCCACATGGGCCGTGTCGCTGGTTCTGGTTCGCGGTGCCTTCTCTGAGCCGTGGCCGTCTTGCGAACTAGATCCAGCCGATTCGTCGTCGTCGGTGGGAGATCCGCCTTCCATGGCACCGGATCCGTCACCTCCTCCAGCTTCGGCCGTCCCTACAACGGTATTTTCGGTATGCTTCCCTCCATTGCTATCCCATTTTTTGCATGCTGCTATCAGATCCACTGGGTTAGGGTTGCAAGTTTTCTGCTCCGAGGTGTGCATGCCTAAGTTGAGACGGATTATTAGGGTCACATTGGCCTTGCACATCCGTTGCATTGAGGGTTAGAATAAACTCTATTTTTTAATGTTTTCATTTACAATTGGCTCCCCTGGTTTGTCATGTAGTCCAATGATGGATGAGTTGTACATCCGTGTCCTCATACTCCTACTTATGCAGTCAGTCAATAAGCAATATGTGGATGTGCCTTTGATTCAGTTTCACTCGGAAAACAATGCAATGTTTGAGCCTATAGTTTACCAATACATGTAGGCTTGATGATTCAAATGCACAGAGTTGTATACATCCAAGCAACCGTTGCATTCAGTAGGTTTCACCAGTGGAAATGGTAGCCTGTATGCGTCTTTTGACGTATTCAGCAGCTGTTCAGTACTACTGATGTGCTAACTTATTTTGTTATAATAACGCTACTTAGGTTACTTCTTTTGTTACTTGTATAATCTGTTGTTCGTATAGAATACATACAGTTCCTATTCGGAAATTATACATTTGCATGGGAGTACTTTGGTAGGCATTTAGCTCTGATATGGGAACATGTTTATCATGTAGGTGTGTTCTTCCGAAGTATATATACTGGCACCGTCGTCAACAACTTCCTGCTCCCCACCGAAATCCCCCCGGTACAACTTGCGTTCCAAGCGCATGAAGCGAGAAATCAAGGCAAGTACACAATTTTGACCATTGCATCGTATTTTAGTTATTTCGTTCAATCCTTTAGTTTTTTCGGTAGCATTAGTATGTCCCGCCACAAACGACAATAGCCCTTCCATGTTCCAACAGATGCCTCAAAAGCGTGCAACTTGGACCGAGGATGAAACCAAGCTGTTGTTGGACCTTTGTCTTCAAGAGGAGGAAATGTAACTTCACTCAGCAGGGTCTCACCAGTGGTGGCTGGCACAACATTTACACTTATTTCCCCTAGTTTGATAAGAGACAATGCAACAATAAGCTAGGATACCTAAAAAAAGCCTACCAGATATGGAAAGATGGGTTGGCAGCCACTGGGCTTGGGAGGAACCCATGTACGGGCGCCATTGATGCTGGCACTAAGTACTGGGAAACTCAAGAGGGTCCCCAGCCCATGAACTCAGTACATGATCTTGATAACAGTTCCGATTACATAGGTTACATTGTTTAACATTATGCGCTCCTCTTGTTTTTTTAGGATGGTAGTCAGCCTGAGGTCCTCTGTGGTAGGCAACCTCCCTTCCTAGACCAATTGGAGGCACTATTACAGGTGGAGGTAGACGAAGCTATGCAACTTTTACGAGATGACGGTGTGCCGGCCACTTCAGATATGTTCTTCTTGGCAATGGATTTGTTCAATTACTCAGTACCACGGCGGGTGTTCAAGAATCTGCTGACAACCGAAGAACGTATGGCGTGGCTGACATATCAAATGAACAAGAACAAGTAGTTCAACAGCTGGGATGTTGATCTTGGTGTGAAGCAACGATGGCATTTGAGTGTCGTCTTGTATCCTTTACATTCATTGTTATCCTAGATGTGTTGAGGTTTCATGTCTTGTAACAGGGCCTTTGCCCAAAAACCATGTGTCGTATTTTTTCCGAGTTATTATCAGTTGTGTGATGCGATGTATTTGTTTCAGCTGCCAGTCATGACTTGGTTGTTCAAACTATAAATTATTTCATTGTTAACAGATGCTTTAAAGTGATCTATGTTTTAACACATCAGCATGGGGAACTTTTGTTGCAGGTACATCAGGGACTGGTTGCAGAGGTCATCAGTAATCGACAAGCTTGAATAAGAGTAGGTGAAGTCCAGTGCTCATATGCAGTTATAGTTTGATAACATCTCATATGCAGCTATAGTTTGATAACAACTCATATGCAGTTATAGTTTGATAACATCTCATATGCAGTTATAGTTCTATGAATAAGAGTAGGTGAAGTCCAGTGCTATCTTCTAGTTTAGGTGTTCTGATATGTTAGTACTGTGGTTGCAATGGTATCTGCAGGCATTCTAACCCGGCGGCCGCTGGTGCTGCAGCTCCACAGAATTGATGGTGAAAGGGAATATGCTAAGTTTATGCACCTTCCGAGAAAGAGATTTACAGATTTTGGTAATTCATCTGCTCCTTTTTCCTTTGGTGCTGCATGATTCATGACTGATCGGGTATGATTACATCAAATTATATTGTCAGTTATGGTCTTCAATGCTAAACTAGAGTTTTTTTAAAACTGTAAATTCAGTTTATCGAAATGGTACTTGGTAGATAATTATAATTGTATTCGTGCAGCTGCTGTGAGGAAGGAGATAGGTGATGAAACTGATAGAGAAATAGGCCGTTCAAAGCAAATATCGTATGTCCCAATCCATTTAAGCATATTTTCTCCACATGGTAAGATGCAAACGCTAGCAGGGTATATTGTTGTTGTTGCATTATCACATATCAAATGTTCACTTCCTAGAGATTGTTGTTTGTTGCAAAGGATTTATGGTTTTCCTTTAGCTTGTCGACTCTGTCATAAGTTGGACAGCCATAACGTAATTTTTGGTTTTGTCTGACAATTTTACATTCTTGCAGTTGTGAATCTAACTCTTACTTGATCTTCCTGGGCTTACTAAAGTAGCAGTTGGTAAGTGATTATCAATTATTTGTTTTGTTACTCTTCTTTATTTAGATGTTCTTGTCTTAATTTGCTATTGTCATAAGAAACTTAGAGTTCAATTTTTGGCAGCATTTAAGGGCATGGACAACAGCGACGAGGAAAGTCAGAATTCAAGTGAGATGAGCTTCAACAAGGTGGTTACTGCAGCTATGGCTGCAGGCATTGCAATTTGGGACATGCCGCAGGTACCAACACAAGGTAACCCTTATGTCCCAGTGCCTGAGCCTATCGGAAGACAGTGGGTACAGATTCTGTTGTTAGATGCTGGTAGGTGCTATGAAAACTGCCGAATGCGGCCTAAAAATTTGGTTAGGTTGCATAGCATACTACGTGATAGCTATGGCCTAAAAGCAGTAGGGAGCTTAAATCAATTGAAGCTTTAGCCATGTTTCTATGGGCATGTGGTACAAATCAATGCCAGAGACAAATGCATGAGAGATTTAGGAGGGGGTTGGGGACATGTAGCAAGGTATTTGCCCATGTTCTAGCTGCCATGATTGGATTTGCAAATGACATAATTAGGCCTAGGGACACTAGTTATTCAGTAGTGCCCGCTGAATTGGTGGAGTACTCGCCGTTTTTTGATGGATGCATAGGCGCCATGGATGGCACTCATATAGATGTCATAGTTGATCGAGGAGTCCGTGATAACCACATTAATAGGAAAGGAAGGCCAACCCAAAATGTGATTGCGGTCTGTGACTTCGACATGAGGTTCACATATATTGGGGCAAGGACAAAGGGTTCTGCACATGATATGTGGGTCAAAAGAAAGGCAGAAGCCGATGCCTCTTTCCCACATCCACCGCCAGGTTAGTTGAACTTAGATAATTTTGGTTGTGTAAGGCTGTAGCTAATTGTATGCTAACTGTTCAGTTGCTGTGAATTTATGCAGGACGCTATTACTTGGTGGACTCCGGTTACGCACTTCGCCCTGGGTATCTGACGCCGTATCCAAATAAGAGGTATTGGGTGAAAGAGTTCCAGACAAGGGGGGCAACAGATGCGCAGGAGCTGTTCAACCGGCATCATTTCAAGCCACGAAATGTCATAGAGAGGACATTTGGGACAGCGAAAGCAAAGTGGCACATGTTGAAAGGCATACCTCACTATCGGGGACCAAGCAAACCCAAATAATTCTTGCGCTTTGTGGACTGCACAACTACGTGCATGAGCTGGAGGGTCAGAATCAACAAGTTCGGATC
The DNA here is from genome assembly GCA_904845875.1 of Miscanthus lutarioriparius. Lineage (NCBI taxonomy): Eukaryota > Viridiplantae > Streptophyta > Magnoliopsida > Poales > Poaceae > Miscanthus > Miscanthus lutarioriparius. The sequence goes on along the minus strand of CAJGYO010000011.1, from coordinate 22,579,148 downwards.
AGGCAGCCGCTAGACCTTGGCCCTTTGGGTCAAGTGGCAGCTATGGCGTTGGGAGATCCTAATGACATGGAACATGTCCGCGAGTGGATAACATATGGACTGCCACTCATCGGGAAGACAACGTAAGTGAAACAATTTCGTTTTGTGGCTGTTATAACATAAGTCATGCAATATTCATCCTGCCTGCCTAATTTGGGTCTAACGAGGATATGTTCACATGCGGGTGAAGTACCTGCCAACATGGTGGAACCGGGCCACTTTTTTTTTTTGCTTGAGGTATTACTAAGGAAATCATTGTCCAATATCTATGCTTGCTTAGTCTTGTTTGTAATATGACAACTGGATGGATAAATCATGATGCACACTAGACACACCTAAACCATGTGCAGTTTTTGTAGCATTACCAACACTTTCATGTCTGCTCTGTTGCCGACACGTTCTTCTTGGTCAATATATGTACTAGTTGGGCATACCCAGACATGAGATTTGGTTGGAGATTGGTTGTTATTGTCTAAATCAAACTATGGAATTTACATGCACTGTACCATTCTTACATGTACTAGTTGAGGCACTGAAGGCTTCGTTTTTATTTCTTCACATTTCAAACAAACTGGTTCATGTGGCAAAAGATTCAAATGTGTTAATTGATGAGTGGTAACTTGCCCGCAGGATGACTACACTGACTGCCTTCTTTTGTTTCTTTATGAAGTACTGCAGAGCAGAATTTTGTTGGTTTGAGTTCGCTTTAAAATTTACAAAAGCCTAACAATTGCAAACTTGAACTGTACCTGCTAGCAGTGTACTGATCTAATCTTATGTTGCTCATTTCCTTCGCTTCTTGTTTTTGTCCAGATGAAAGCTGGTGGGTGCATTCCTTGCTGATGCGATTCAACAAGTTTCATCACCCATCGCTTGCACTGTGCCGACTTTCAGCTAGGGTTTCAGCCAGAATCTTCACCAGCCGAACGGAGCCAACATTCGGCTCGTCCGCTCGTGGAAGCAAAAGCAACACCCATCGACTTTTTTCGTCTCGTTCTTTGCGGCTTTGCGAATCATTACCTTTCACTGTGCAGGGCGCAGGGGAGGCAAGTATGCAGCCATGAGAAAGTTCTGGACTCGTAGCCCCGGTCCCGCCTGAATGGGTGGCCAAAAGGAGTCCCCTCAGACAGTGTCAAGACAGCAACATCAAAAATTATTTTACCAGCTAAGGCCCCGTTTAGATTTCAAAAATTTACAGGCAGTCCCCACATGATAGAAAGAGTAAATATAGTCTAATTGCACAGCAGACAAACTTTTCAACCTAATTAATTCATAATTAGACACTAATTGCCAAATACAAACGAAAATGCTACGGTAGCCAAAACCCAAAAAAATTTGGATCTAAACACGCCCTTAAGCAAGAGGGCGAGACAGATTCTTGAGGATTCTCAGAGTTTTAGCAGATTATTCCGTGGACGTGTGAGATGGCCGTATTTTTGGAAGCGTTTCGTCTGGGGAAACGGTGTTTTGTGAAATATAGGGATCTCTGGCTTTCTTCATTGGCTTAATTTTATTTGAGACGAGTGAAGAATACATGAGTATAACATAACAAGCATTCTGGAATACACTACGATATATCCAGAAACTGATCATCTAAATTGTACTCACGTTTTATATAGCTCCAAATCTCAAATCCAAACATATATCACGATTCGTATGGATGACCGCACAAACAAACACTCGGCAAAAGGCCTGAGAACAGATGTCCAACGAACGACAACCAACATACCTGCAGGCGAAGTTGAGAAACTTCTTCTTTCTTATGTCTTCCTTCTTTCTGCCACCGAAGAATAAGGAAAAACGATTTGAAACTTATTCTCCGTAGTCTTTTATTGTGGTCAGGTCTAACCACAACAAAATGAGAGAGAGCGGAGAAAATTATTCCATGACGGCAACATCATCTCCGCCTTGATGTCGTCGTTAGTCTCCATGTCGTCATGCCGAGAAAGTTGCTGACGCCGTTGTCGTCCTTATCTTCAACAGAGCCGTCATGGAGAAAATGAATCCACCATGCCCCTTGCCGTCACCGGAAAGGAGAGGGGGAGATAAATCCCCAATACCAAAAAAACTTGGCATTGAGAGACCCTAAGACTCGACTTACTAGAAAACTTATTAAAACGATGGATCCCCACTCCCTTCGGCCTCCAGATGCCGGAGGGAGAAGGAAGGAGGACCAGCTATGGAGGCAAGGGCGGTGGCGGCAGCTCTCGCCGAGTCGCGAGTCTGGGCGTAGCGAGAAAAACGATTGACCAAGGTAGTGTGCCTAAAAGAGACGGCCTTATAAAAAAAACAGGATGGTCTTATGGTCGATCTCGTACACAAGATCAGGTCATAAGATGTACCACCCCATTTTCTAAATTATAGTTTATTTTAGCTTTTCTAGATACGTAATTTTTGTTACGCAGGACCGGATCCTTAGCGCTGCCAGCATCATAGGGCCCTACTGTCGTATGCACTGCAACTTCCTGCTGAGCGTGACATTTTTTTTTGCCACAAACCCACACTGCGCACCGGAATGCTGGCTCTGGCCTTTTATCACACCAAGCAGTAGTCGCGTCTTCCACAAGCGATTCTAACAGCCTGCTAAGCTAAAACTTGATTTGACATGGATGTTGCTTGCAAACGTAGAGGTCGGGGCTCAGTAGCCGAAAACATGGAACATGACCACTTTCCTTGTTCCAAGAGTTTTGTTCTCACAATATTAATGTTCTGAATTCGAAAATATTTATGTTCTCATGTTATAAAACAACATTTTAAGTTCCTATTCCTGTACCGTACTTTTGTTTCCTTTTCGAAACATCCTTTTCGAAACATTGGGGGCGGTGACGTGGTGACGTTGCCCACGTGCTTAAACCTTCATGCATGATCGACGTCGTATAGCGCACCTAAGCTAAGGCATAGTGGAGACAAGATCCGCCATGTTCGAGAAATTATAACAGGAGATCACGGTGAAACCGGGCTCGCAGCCGGATCGGGACAAATCATAGTAATTATTTTGGGGAATTAATTTTGGATGGGGACTAGTCAGGGCTGTTTTTTCGTTGGAATGCATCTCTTGTCCGGTGGCTGGATTGCTCTCTTCAAATCGATATGACAAATCATGGTCAGAGATTCTTTAATAGGATTCGTTCTTATGTGTGATCCGGATCAGTAGTCCTTATTGACATAACCTGTTTGGCAGGGCTCCTGCGGGCGGGTTCCGGCTTCTGCTTTTCGCCCCTGTCGGCCACCCATGGGTCTACAGGAACCGGAGCCGTTTTTCTCCCTCCTCCTTTATTACTCTCTCAAAGACGCAGGCGGAGCCGGCGGAGCTCGTTTTTCGGGCTCCGCGGCTCCGGCTGCGCCCGGCACCTATCGGCCCGTGGGAGGCCGACAGGGGCCCGTGGGCGGCCGACAGGGGCGGCCGGAACCGCCGGAGCCCTGCCAATAAGGCAACAATCTCATCATACTATTGCCGTTTGCATTGTAGTTGGGGACTGGCTGAGAGCTTTTTTAGGCATGTGACGACGTGACCAGCTTCTGGGGTGAACAGATCAGGTGGTTCAACTTAAACTTTGGCAAAATACGTTCGTAAGTACTATCTCTGGCAATAGGTTAGGTTGTCGTAATCCCTAAGTACTCCTGTATCTTTTTAGTGCACCGGGTCATGTGCTCTGCTTGGAGTGGCAGTATTCGTTCTTGAGGAAAGCAGTGGCTAATAAGTTCGTCATCTACTTGCTAGTAGTATTTTGACATATTTAGTTTGACTACTTCAGAATTATTAGTATTAGTACAAGTAGCACGGCAACGGCACCACAAATCATCCTGTCGCTAGTTCATAGCCTGTGTAGCCATAGCCAATGCGAAAATGACAGATCAGGCACGCAGCGGTTTGATGCTATTGGGGGGCAAGCTTTATACCCTCATCTCCGCTGGATCAGTGATCTCCGATTCACCAAATCAAAGTCACTTTCGCGCTTGACAGCGACGACGAGCTCAAGGACGACAAAGGAGTCCAAGACGGCTAAAGTTGTGACATGAGAGAACACGGAGACCTCAACCTCATACTCTAGCTACTATAGAGTGGTGGTAGAGTGCGTGCCTCGGCTCGTGCAACCTTCTAGAAACGCCCGAAAAAGGCGTAACGGAAAGCTTGCTGGGGCCTCCTGTGCGGCTAACCGCCCTGACGCCACTCCAGGGTGACGTGGGTGGTGGCCAAACCAAGGGTCTGGCTATCGCAACTGCTTTACGGTCTGTGGCAGCAGCATCCGGTCACCGTGCGTGCACACGGACCGTTGCTTGCTTCTCCTGTTCCTTATGTGCTCTGTCCTAAGCGATGCTATCCTGTGATAATTGTTATAAAACATGTTCCTGTGGTTAAGATCTTTATCTCTTCGTCTCTCATGATTAACATAGTAGATAAAAGTATAACATATAGATATAAGAGATAGGAAGACTATTCTTTATTTCTCTGAATATATTGGTGATTACAACATAGAGCTCTCACATATATGCAGTTCTACCAAGATCTAAGAGTTTGGTAAGAGCCCACATGCAAATGGACTGAGATTATGATTCTTCCTTCTCCTTTCCTTTTAGGATAGAGTCCGTATGTTTTACAACACTCCCCCTTAGACGATTACCACGATATGCACATGCCTCATTAAAAACTCCATTCGAAAATCCAGTGAGAAAAACGGTTCTTAGATAAAAGAGTACATCGCATTTGTTAATTGCATTGCACATATTGTTTCATTAAAAACCTTGTGTGAGAAACCTTCAAGTAAAAAACTCGCATAGAAAAAAAAGAGTACAACATTTAACCTTCTTGTCATGTATTCTTCAGGATATTCTATTCTTTATGAATAGATATTTATCTTCATGATATATGCATAAACTTCAATGTTTTAGCGAATATGATCAACTTGATCTTTGTAATTCTAGTGGTTTTAATTACCTTCAAGGTAGATTCACTCAAATTGCACCCTCTCATAAAGTCATCATTTAAACTTCATTGTTCAGACCGCACCTTTCATGAATGTGTGTTTAATAATGGTATGGAGTACCATAATATTATATCTTTTAAAATATTGGCTTATTATTCTTCAATGAATTATAATATGAGTAAACAAGAGCAATATGCTTCATGCATAGATAACCACTTATTAGTTGTGCAAAACAAATAAAATTTATCCTTCAAGATAATAAATCCTTTCAGAGGATTCTAGAGGTAAATAAGTTATATTCAATATCTTCTAGATTGTGTATCAAACTTATACAAGAGTTTGAATACTTATAATTCTTTCTTAGTGGATTTTTCAATTATATGTTCTACAAATCTTCAGAAATTTGATTGTGCTACTAAATAATAAATTCAGTCTTGCATTTGGTATTTAAGGGATAATTCAATTGTCAAAGTCACCATTATTCTTATACCTTCTATGGTATTTTAGAGGATATCAACAATTTGTTGCTAGCTTTACAATATACACTTTCTGAGTGTTTGTATGACACCTTCATAGTATTTAACATTTCTTAATTTCTTTCTCTCGGGTCTACATCCACTTCAGAGATTAATGGTGTTTTTTCAATAATTGAGTGGTAAATTCTTCATGGATTAAATCCTTCAAGGATGTTCTCATTCTTAGTGAATAATATTTCTCTTCTATGAGATATATTCTCTACTACATGAGAGATTATTATGTGATATACATAATGTGATAGTGCTATTCACTTACAAAGTCACTCGATGACTATTCCTTCTAGGACATGCTCTTCTTGAGACTTTAATATTTATTCAGGAATATATTATACCTTAGACTTCGTAATACTTGGTATTAGATTTAATTTTCATATGTTGCGATTTATATTCTTCAGAAACTACATGGATCTTCGTAATCCACTTATTAACTGCATATTTCATATTTATTCATTTTATTTACCAGAGATATAGCAAAACATTTATTTCTTCTTAGTAGGAGATTTAACCTCAATTGCTTTCTTCATTGATCCGATATAATCGCTACAGGCGACTTTGCCATATACTTCGTTTTTCGGATCCGGGTTCTCATAAGAGAAACATTTGCAATTGTAGAGGTAGCGTTGTCGACAACTATTATTTTCTCCAAACACTCTCACAAAATGAGATTATTCCATCTCTTTGTCATTTCCCAAATAAGAGATAATTTATTGTTCTGCATACCCAACACTATGATGCGCGCGCTTAGTGTGTTGGATTTCATCTTTACAATTATCCTCTTCATAAGGTGCTTAACCTTATTCATGAGGTGTTCTCTTCATGAGAATAGATGATTTTTATTTTATTTCTATTCAATAAGTATACACTAAACTAGAATCCACAGGCGTCCCCGCAGATTTTAACTTGATAGTATACAACATTTAGTTTATTACTAGTAAACACAACTTTTGGTTTATAACTTGAAGTTACTCTTCTCATTTTCAAAAATATCCAGCATATGCTTCGCTTCATGCTTCACAAGAGCATTAGTCAAACTATTGTTTGATTTAGTGCGTGGTACTATAAATGTTTAAAGCTTTAAGGAATTTTTTTCTCTTAAGACCATTTTCCTTCTATGAAAATAATATTTGGCATTCAACATATGCTTTCTCTCTCCTAATGCCAATATTAGATCTTTAATAGCATACTTCAAATGATATCCCCTATCATGGGCTTAAGATAATTCAAATTCATGTATCTCCAATTACAAGTGGAGGTCCATTCATATATGCTATGATGTAGTTTTATGGGAAATATTCATGCACATATTTTAACACAGGGGTTATTATTCATTAAATGCAGCGAGCTAAAATATATATAGTGCACTTAAGAGTGTTCAGCATTCCTACAAACTCAGGGATATTCTCCTCCTGATTTGCACATATTATGGTTTAGAAAACTATTTCATTCTCTAGCTTCTTTATTGTTTAGACAAAAAATCGATCCAATTACTCATACATAAAAAATAGACCATATACTTCAAATGTATAAAATACGCAACATTCAAAATCACATAAAATTTCTTCTAGAAATTTCTACTACCATTAATGCAGAATTCCTGAAATGTCTTTTCTTTAAAAATCCCAAATCATCTAAGTGTGTTATCCACCATCTTAATTCCACAATTATTCATCCCATCAATTTGGTCACTTCTCCATTTACGTAATTTCAGATTAACCGACTCCCCCTGACCTTAGGCTACTTGACCATAGACCAATGTATTACTTATATATGCAACGCATTGAAATTAAAATATTTCTTAGTTCAACGAGAACTAGCGTGCTAGCTAGCCAATTTAAAATTATGATGAAAAAAGGTAGTAGCTACAAGCTACAAATATAGCTTCTATGCTAATATTCATGCTGAAGTGAAGATAGTTGAAGCTCAACGAGAGCACAACATAGTGATACATATTCATGTGTAATGTGGAATATTGATATTCAATCCAATGTAATAGATAACAATAAAATGCAAAGTTACAAGCTTACTTGCAATTAGTGCAATGTAGAGAAAGTTAACTCAGCTGAAAGGGATACGGCTAGGACTTCAAGTCCCCATACATGCACTTAAAGATAGATTTAGAAAGGCTATGCCTATTAAATATATATTACCCACATTTTCTTATGCCTTTACCCAAAATTCCTTCCCCTTTTCATGCCATAATTACTTCAAGTAGTAATAAGCTTCATGCATCTATGAATAATCATTTCAAATATTCCATAGAATTCAATCATACTTCTAGTATTTAATAGTTCTGGCCTGAATTTTACATATCCAGTATACTATTTAGTGTACAACAACAGATTCAGGGTAGAACATAAACTTCTAGTTTCTGGGCTGAAGTATTAAATACTTAGTTTATAGATTATACTATTTCTTGGCTAAATTGATCCTTCTAAGATCAGTTTATATGCCAGTATAGTCCAATTGTTCATGTGCTTCTCGAAAATTCAATTTCCCTTCTACCTACATGGTAGTAGTGCACAAAGAACTATAACCTTCATGGTTAATTGAGGCTTCTTTGTGGATAAATCATTGCAAACTTATTAAGATAGTCAAAATAGATAATAATTTATATGTGAAACATATAAAACTTATTTATTCCATGCAAGATTGACACATGTTACTACAAGTAAGAATTGCAACTAAGAATATATAAACGCTTCATATTAGTCTTCAAGCTAATAAAGTAACCATTAACTCTTCTATGAGTTTACATAATCCACTTAATTCAACGGGAACTAAAACTTAAAGCACCATCACCACTACTACTAATACTTCAGGATAGTAAGTTTAAAGACATACAAGTCTATAAGCACATAGCTAAGCTCTTCTTCAAGAGAACCTTTAAATATTCTAATTCTTATCCATTCTTACATGTGTTAGCTTCTATGCTTGACATTTAGCAGCTTCATGCATGCTCTACTTCATAGTTGTGATATGTAATCATGATCCTTCTAAAAGTACAACATATGCAAGTTATATATCCTGATTCACAATGCTGTCCAAAAATTCTAACTCAATTTCTACTTTATATTGAGTAATTATAGATGATAAATTTAAATACTTCTAGTACTTCAATGCTCTCGGTCTTTCTATTTCAAAAAATATTTCTTCTAAAAAAGACAAAGTCTTATTTACCATCTCGTCTTCTATGACTTTTAATCACAAAGCTTCAAGCTTATTGTATTTGTTTATAGAGCAGTATTATATCCCATATGGTCATATAGCTTAAAAATTCAATTTTTAATATTTATGGCATTATGCAATGATATCTTCTAGAATTTCTCATTCAGTGAGTCCTATAAGACCTTCGGGATTTAGCTTGGTCACATACTCATTCTTTAAGAGTAATATAAGGAACTATAATGCTTAAGGTACACTATTGTTGACACCATTTTTTGCACGTGTCAAAATGATCGGAGTGGACTGATCGGCAAGGGGAAAGTTACTGTATACTCTGATAACCGATGAAAGCCAGCTTGTAAAGATGGTGGCCGATAGCTGGTGGTGGTCGATGGAAAGGTTGATTTAGACTCGGGCGTTGCCGATGAGGTTGGAGGTGTTATTGTCGATGCCGATGAAGGGAGGCTTGAGGCTTGAAGACTACTGCCGATGAAACAGGGAGTATGCCGATGAAGGAAGACTTGAAGACTACTGCCGATGAAATAGGGAATATGCCGATGAAGGAAGACTTGAAGACTACTGCCGATGAAACAGGGAGTATGTCGATGGGAAGGAGGACGGTGAGATTTCCATCGTAATTGAGGCGGACAGAGAAATAGATAGGAGTTGATTTCCTTTTCTATATTTGTTAGAGTATGACTCATGTAAGAGTCACGTGTTTCCTTAGATATGGGCTTGGTGTCCTAGTTGTGTTTGGTTGTGTCTCTTTAGATCAGGGTATAAATATGGAGCGAGGGGCAATGTAATAGGGAGGAATCAATATCAAAACCAAGTTTTACTCCTATTTACATCTACTTATTTTTCGGCGACTTCGTCAATTTGCATATTTTTCTTTTTTACGAGTTCTCATTGATTCGGCGAGTTGCATTGTCTCAGTGCGACCTTCGGCGATTCTTGAGTTCAGCGTGAGTACCCTTGGCCGTGACTTTCGGGCGTATCGCTGTTGTCGACCAAAGTGCTCGTATCTTCATCCTTGTCGATTAACAGTCAAATCGATCGGCCGCACGCCTGGATATCGATTCGGTATTAGCCCTTTGTGTTTGCAGATCCACTTTTGCATCAACACATCTTTTTTGCACGCCTTGGGGACCAATCAATCCGATCAATATGTTCAATTCCGAGATCGATCGCGGGAACATTATCGCGGTATCGTAAGAAGATCTTAAGGAAGAGCAGAGGCGTGCTATGGAAAAGGCAGAGAAGAATACAGAGCACTTTGTCTAAAATCGTTTAGCCTCGAACAAGAGTGGACAAGTCATCCGTAGCAAGATTTGCCGTTGCCTCGGCGGTTTACTTTGACTCAATCTCGTAAACTTCAAGAGATGGTTAATTCGCAATAAATCATGCTTTGATTAATCATTCCAATGTGTCATCCAATCATCGCTCATAATGCCAGGTTCGAACTCTCAAAGAAGGACAAGCGTCACCGCATTATGTTGGGCCTACCTATCACCAACCGTAACCGGCATCTGTCAATACTCCATCGGCTCCCTCGGCCGCTGTGGTATGTGGTTACTTCTTCTCCATGATCGGCGGTTTTACCTAATATTCAATCTACACCGATACGATCGATCCGGTACTACCAGAGGACGAATTCAGCTTAATACGAGATCTATCGGCATCGGCTATGTCAGTCCTGTGTCTCAAAATAGCCGATTCCTGCTAATTGGTGGGGATATGGTATGCCTCCTGAGTCATCTCGCTTTCAATCTGGATTACCTCAAGTGTTTGATGCATGAGGAAAAGCTCCTATACCATCGGCTATTTCACCGATGGCCCAAAGTGCCTCAATATGCCACAAAGAACTCATCTGTGCAACCAACTCCGGGGGTTTCAGATGCCTTTGGTTCAAACGCCCAGTTCAAATCTATCGGCAAGCTTATCGCCGATACTGTTACAGAAGCCCCTCATTATGAGTCAAACTGGGGTTCAGCTTTATGCCTCAAGCTCGGTTATAATTATCCAACAATGTCAAGAAATTATCAGCCATCGATAAGTTTTGTACCGATGAGTTCTAATAATGGTTGGTCGTGATGCTTACTGCTCAAAGATACGATTCAAAGAAAATCGGCAGTTCTGAGGTGGATTCAACAAGGTCATATGCAAGTTGGTTTTCGAGAATCAAGCATCGGCAAAAAATTAGATGAATCCTTTCCAACAGTTAATGGACCACAAGTAACGGCAAATATGCCGATTGTTTGAGATCGTGAGCCACAAAGATATGTGGAAGGATATCGTGAGTACCTCTGTAGAAATTCAGCCAGCTTAAATCGCCAGGAGGTCGATGCTTTTTTAATGAAGATAGCGTAAATTATGAAGGATCGGTTTGGGATAAAGCCCAAGGTCAATACTTATTCTTATCGGACTCCATACCCTCCTCGCATATGATTTAATTCCTCTCCCAAATCGGTACAAGGTACCAGATTTCACTAAATTCTCTGGGCAAGATGATACATCAACAATGGAACACGCTCAATCGCTTCATTATTCAATGTGGAGAGGTAGCTAGCGAGAGATGAATTAAGGGTTCGATTATTTTCATCATCTTTATCCGGATCGGCATTTACATGGTTCATTTCATTACCAATCAAATTCTATTATTACTTGGGCTGATCTAGAAAAACAATTTCATAAGTATTTCTTTCTTTGGAATCCATGAAAAGAAGCTTACCGATTTGGTAAAATTGAGACAACAGTAATGATGAATCAAGAGAAAGCTTTGTGCAAAGGCTAAGAGATGTAAAGAATAAGTGCTACTGATGCAGGTCGGATGATCGGCAGCTTGCCGATCCGGCTTTCAAAGGGTTATTGCCACATCTTAAAGACAGATATGCTTCTCGGGAGTTTGAAAGTCTCACCATCTTGTGCAAAGGATTTCGATCAAGACACTAGGGTTTTTGAACCTAAAAAGAATTGGAATAAAAAAGTATCATTTGTTGAAGAAGTAGGAGATTCTCGATTACGATGAAGAACCGATTATCGGCTTGGTGAGTGTGGGTTAAGAATAAAAGGCCGATATCTTGTCCCTTTGGTCGAAAGAGCCGTAAAAGTTTACCTTTGATATCACCAAGGCCGACAAGATATTTGATCTTCGCTTCAAGAGGGCCAAATTAAGTCATCACCTAATCATGTGATCCCATCGGCGAAAGAATTGAAGAAGATCTTGTACTGCAAATGGCATAATGCAACTTCACACAAGACAAATGAGTGCAAGGTGTTCAGCAATGATTATAATCGGCTATTGAATCTGGGAGAATTAAGTTTGGTACTTCCAATGCCCAGAGGCCGATGAAAATTGATCAACACCCTTTTCCAAAGAAATGCGTTGGAGGCCAAAGGAAGACCAAGGTATTGACGTCGAGGTCACTGCGAGAAAAAGCGCGTCGCTGGATCCCCAACATCGGATAACTACCGATGATGCAAAAGTAAGGGTTTGGCCGGGAAAAGCGGTAGTTCCAAACAACCTCCTCGACACGGCATTGTGATTACTCATCGAAGGCAAAGCAGGGTTGGCGTCGGCAGAATGATCGATATCGACAACAAAGCAGGAAGAAAGACGTCGGGAAGAATGGCATCGGCATAAAGATCATTGGAGGTGCCCGTTTTTTATCCATTGCTGGGAAGAAGGTATTAAATTGCCAACTGTTGAAAATTGCCCTGAGTGCAATGATTATTATGGGGTCAATCGGTCAGAAAGGAGGTTTCAACATGGCAATCAGGGTTTATTTATCAATGAGCCGATCGAGGCGAGAGCTTGATGCATGATCGGTCAAAGCGACTTAGTGTACATGAAAGGCTTGGTAAACGCACTGGATATTTTCCAAGGAATCAAGAGGAGCTTGAGGAAATGGCAAATGCAAGAGTTCCCGATGAGGAAATATTCTACAGGGACCCTAATATACGCCGTGTAGAGTCAACTAGGACCTGTTATCAGCCGGTTTGGAAAACCAAGTTTCCTCGATGGTGCCCGGAGGGTCTGACAAAGACGCAGAGAAGGAGGATGCAACGTGAGCGTCAGGAGGATTTATACCAAGAGGAAAATTCCTCCAATGAGAGGTCCGGTCATCAGCAGTGGCAAGTAAAACACAAAAATAAGGGTCCATCGGCAGATGTTAATATGGTATTCATATTGCCGATGGAGTTTTTGGCACTATCCGATAATGAGGAAGAAGTTGTTCTCTCTGATCAAGTAGCTCAGTTGACACTAGATCCAATGATGGCTGTTTTTGAGAAACCTACCGATGACGAGAGACAGCATCTTAAGGCTTTGTTTGTGAAGGGCAGAGTTGATGGGCAGCCTGTGTCTAAGGTACTTATTGATGGAGGGGCTGCGATTAATATTATGCCTTATGTGATGTATCGGAAACTTGGTAAGGGAGATCGTGACTTGACCAAAACCGATATGATGTCGAAAGATTTTGAAGGCAATGTGTCACCGGCTAAAAGGGGCGATATCGTTGAATTGACCATCGGCAAAGAAAACCTTGCCCGACGACGTTCTTTGTTATTAACGGCAAGGGTGCATATAATCTGCTTCTAGGGAGGGATTGATTCATGCTAATTGTTGTGTTCCTTCTACAATGCATCAATGCCTCGTCATATGGATTGGGGGTAAGATTGAGGTTGTCCTGGTGATTCTTCTTATATCATCGCATCGGCGTAATCGAGATACTTATGAGCGAACTAAATGCATATCGGGAGAAGCTTGGGAAAAGAGTTCCTTAGAGTTGCTGATTATGAAAATCCACCGATCCAAGCAATGGTTCAAGAAGAGTTTTAATGGATAGGTTTGCCGATGATGGAAAATTAGGTCAAGGGTTCACATCGGCGATGATTTAGTAGAAGTAGATATCGGTGATGGCGATAGGCCAAGACCTACTTTTATTAGTGCTAAGTTAGATTCCAAGTGTAAGCAACAAATAATTGATGTGTTAAAAGAGTATAAAGATTGTTTTGCTTGGGATTATACCGAGATGCTCGGATTAGACCGATCGGTAGTTGAACATCGGTTACCTATCAAATCTGATTTCGCCACATCAAGCTGACCCGGTACCGATGCAACCCTAATATACTTCCCGATATTAAGGCCGAAATAACTAAATTAATTGAGGCAAAGTTTATTCGGCAAAGGTCGATATGCGAGTGGATCTCTAATGTGGTTCCTGTTTATAAGAAAATGGAAAACTTCGTGTTTGTATTGATTTCAGAATCTCAACAAAGCCACACCGATGGATGGCTATCCAATGCCGATTGTTGATTTATTGATTGATGCTCAGTATGGGCATCAAATTATCGCCTTCATGGATGGTAATGCAAAGCTACAATCAAATATTCATGGTCAAGAAGATATTCCCAAGACCGCTTTCGGATGTCCGGGTCATGTGGGGTTGTTTGAGTGGATAGTTATGACGTTTGGTTTGAAAAATGTCATGCGCTACTTATCGTAGAGCTATGAACTTTATTTTTCATGAATACATCGGCACATTAGTGGAGATTTACATTGATGATGTGGTGATTAAGTCCGGAGATATCACAAAACATTTAGCCGATCTACGAAAAGATACCGAGTGCACAAGGAAGCATGGATTGAAGATGAATCCTAATAAATGTGCATTTGGTGTATCGGCAGGACAATTCTTGGGTTTTATGGTGCATCAACGGGCATCGAAATCAGTAGGAAGTCTATTGATGCGATTAACAAGGTGGTTGCTCTGTCAATAAGACCGAATTGCAATCTTTGATCGGTAAGATTAATTTCATTAGAAGGTTCATATCTAATCTGTCCGGGTAAGATCAAGGCTTTGATCCACTACTTAAATTGAAAGCCGATCGAGAATTTGTATGGGGAGGTGAAGCAAAGAAGCTAGCCCTCGATGAAATTAAAAATATTTAACAAATCCTCCATGCTAGTTCCACCTCAACACGGGAAGCCTTTTCAGTTATATTTGTCAACCGATGATACAATTATCGGTTCAGCTCTTATTCAAGAATTTGAAGGAAAGAACGTGTTATTTATTATTTGAGCGAGAAGATTAGTGGATCTTTGAGACGAGGTATTCGCCATCGAAAAATTATGTCTGTGTTTATACTTTTCTTGTGTCAAATTAAGGCATTATTTGTTATCCGCCGAATGTACGGTCATATGCAAAGACGACGTAGTCAAGTACATCTTGTCAATGCCGATATTAAGTGGTAGAATCGGCAAGTGGATTTTAGCATTATCGAATTTGAACTACGTTCTGAATTGACCAAGGCGCTTAAGGGGCAAGTTATGACCGATTTTGTCACTCAAGATTGTAATACTGATGGACTCTCTCGAGATTGCCCTTGGACACTTTTCTTCGATGGGTCCACATGTGGTGAAGGAGCGAGTATCGGCATTGTGTTGATTTCACCTCAAGGAAGGAAGTATGAGTTTTCATTACCAATTGTTGCTACATCGACAAACAATCGAAATGTCAATACCAAGCCTTGATAAAAGGTTAGAATTATCAAGGAGATACGTCTGCGATGTTTGTTGAAATCTTTGGTGATTCTATGCTAGTTATAAATCAATTGGCTGGAATTTATGAATGCCGAAGTGAAGCTTTGATTTCAGTATTATGAAAGATGTTTGCAATTGTTGAAAGGATTTAGAGATTTTCGTCTTGAACATATCTCTCGATTGCATAATGAGGAAGCTAATCGACTAGCTCAAAGATGCTTCGGTGGTATCACCTATTCAGAAGTGCTAACATCGGCGCTTGATACCGATGATCGGAGGAAGGAGATTGTCGATTATTTAAAGGATCCATATAGAAAGGTTGAGAGACGATAAGGTTCCAAGCTACCAAATATGTGCTCCTCGATGATGAATAATATTATCGAACTATAGATGGAGTTTTACTTAGATGTGTTAGCGATAATGAATCGAAAAGCCCGATGGGTGAAATTCATGAAGGAGTGTGTGGGCGCATCAATCGGCTTTCAAGATGAAGTGGATGATCGTAAGGAATGGGTACTATTGGCCGACTATTCTTGAAGATTGTTTTAAATATTTTAAAGGATGTCGGGGTGTCAAAAGTTTGGTAATATTCAAAGAGCGCTGCATCGGTTATGAACCCTATAATCAAACCGTATTGTTCCCGGATGGGCTATTGATCTCATTGGTCGATTTATCCGCCATCGAGTAAAGGACATAAATTTATTCTGGTTGCTACCGATTATTTCACAAAATGGGTTGAGGCAATTCCTTTAAAAAGGTGACATCGGTTAATATGATTGATTTTGTGAAAGAGCATATTGTTTACCGATTTGGTATTCCTCGACTATCACTACCGATCGTGGTACTATGTTTACATCGGAGAATTTGATGAGTTTGTGTAGGTATGGGAATTAAAGTTTTAAATTCTTCTCCATATTATGCTCAAGCTAATGGTCAAGTGAGGCTTCTAACAAAGGGATCATCAAACTCATTAAGCGCAAAATTGAAGAATATCCTAGGAGGTGGCATACAATGATTAAATGAGGCCTTGTGGTCATATCGGATGTCATGTCATGGTGCAACCAAAAGTAACGCCTTTATCGGTTAGTATATGGACACGATGCAAGATTGCCTTGGGAAATTAAAGTTGGCTCTAAGCGAATACGTTCTCAAAATCAAATGACGGTAGATGATTATAATACTCTTATGAAGGATGAGTTGGAAGATGTGGCGGGTCATCGGTTAAGGGCTTTAGTTAGCATCGAAAAGAATAAGAAAAGAGTAGCCGATGGTATGACAAGAAGGTGAAGGTAAAGGAGTTTGCTGATGGAGATCTGGTCCGAAATTGATTTTACCGATTGGGACTAAAAGTTCAAAGTTTGGAAAGTTGTCTCCTAATTGGGAAGGTCCATATCGGATAAATCACCGCATTCTCAGTAACGATATATTCTAGAAACCCTCGAAGGGGTTGTGTTTCCCAGAGCATTAAATGGAAAATATTTAAAGAAATATTACCCTAGTATCCGGATGAATGCATAAAAGTATAAATTCGATAACAAATTATCGGCTAAAATTATGCAAGGATGTCAATGTCTCATAAAGTGCCGATACAATAAACAAGATTACAAGTTCAACAAGGATTGATAGCTAATATCGCACGCAGGCGAATCTGGTCGGCTTCCTCCATTTCTTTGGTATCGTCATCGGCAGCACCCTCCACAGGCTTGAGTTTTTTCTTCATGGCCAAAGCTTTGCGGGCCTGGATATCTCTTTCTTGCTGAAGGGCTTTGATGGCATTGGGTAGCTGGCTTTCTTCTTGTTGGGCATGAGTTAAGGCTTCATCGACTTCTTTCAATTCAGCCAATAGAGCCATCTTCCTTGCCGATAAATCCAAGATTTTCTTAAGTTCAAGACCGAAGTCTGCAAGTTGCCGATGCCCTTGTGCTTCTCATCGGCAATTTGTTTCAGTTGTAGCATCTCTTCTTTGAGTTGAGCCTGAGCTGCTCTATCGACAATACGTTGAGCAGCCCGTTGATATTGTAGTTGGCGGCTTTCTAAATGGGCTGCTGGGAAGAGTACTTCAACATCGGCAGGGACTTGGCCACGGATTGTTTTGAAAATTGCCTTTGCGGGGTCCGAGTCATCTACCAGTTGGGCGGTATCCTGCTGTAGCAAGTTCAGGAGAGCTTCCAACTTGGTCTTAGTTTCATTTATATTGTTCCCAGTGCAAGGGAAGAACTTGTTTCCTCTCCATCATCGTCGAGACGCCAATAGCAAAGGAGAATAGGTTGTTTGGGGAGTCTTGTTCCTGAGGAAAAGAAAAGGAGGTCAGTTAAGGATAAGTATGAGTATTGTAAATCAGCTAGGTTAATCGGTTTACCTGTTTCAAGGCAATTTCCTATGCTTGACTAGAGGAAGCAACCTGGAGTATGCTTTGTGTGGGGATCGGTGAGCTTGCCGATGGGATATCCTCTCAGAACTTCACCGGTGGTTGGCTCTTGAGGTATGATGACCGATGACATTGGGGCGTATGTAGGATCGGCATGGACCTTTGTCGCTTTTGGCTGTGCCTCAAAGATCTGTTAAAGCTTTGCGCTTTGCTTGGGCATCGGCAACGATTGGTCAGGGGCATCGGCACTTGTCGGTTGTGAAGCTTGGATATCCGGTACGCTTGCCGATGTACCCAATTGTTGCCGCAAAACAAGTGTAAGGTATAATATTTAATGAGATAAAATGAAAAGTCAAGAGGATACCTCTGAAGGTTTGTCAAAAGAAGTGGTGCTTGATATCGGAGGAATTGCCGATGACGATCCAAAGAAGCAGCTCTTACCCCGATGGTTAATGTTAATACGCTTTTGTGATCGGCATAAGTAGAAATAAACAAGGTTGTTACCTTGAATGCCTTGACCAAGGTTGTAGCAAGAGAATGATGGAGTGGCCCTAGTCAGCCAATTTTGACTTAGAGGTGATGGTCTTGGTACGGATCTTCCGGTGAGTCAAAGCGATTAAGGTGGGGGCGTTGTAGCCGATTGATGATATCGGAGAAACAAAGTTGAAGATCGAAGGGTTTCCCACTTTTGCTCACAGATGGTGCTGGGTTGTTAACCTGTCATAAGAGAGTCAGTTACTGATATATGAAGGGAAAAGCAGAAGGGAGTTAAAAGAAACTTACTGCGTCGTCAGGGATGGCATATTCAGGGTCGATCATGTGCCGATATGTGTGAGCAGAAGTTGCAAACAGTTGTTCCTTCCACTCTCGCCACCATTGCTTATATGACTCGGTGATGAAGGATACTGGCGTCCAGGTGGATATATCAACATCTGTAGTATCGGCATCGGGGGAGAGTTGTACTACCTTGTTCCAATCTGTTCCACAGGTGATTGTTTCCCTGGGTTTGATCACATCGGCAAAGCAAAGTTTGATTGGCAGTTGCCCAAAAGCCAATTGACGGGATACTGCCGATGGATTGTAAAATTCATACGTAATGTTGGTGTTTTTCCCGCTACCAAATGTATTTACTGGAATTGCCCTAGGAGTAATGATGGCCATCATGAGTTCCTTATCCTGATTCAGGGTGTCATCAGCAAAGTTGAAAAGAAGGGGGAATCTATTTTCCTCGTCAATATAAGGTACCCAGGCCCTATGATCACGAGAAAGACCATTGTAGAAGCTTTGGAAGAATCTGCCGATCTGGTCTTCATTGGCCTCTGTTCCAGGAAGGACAATTATGGCTTCACCAAAATTGAGGGGTGAGCGTGTTGCCGATTCATCGTCCCCGAGCACATGGTCTTCAGCAATTTCTCGTGGGAATTGTTGGGCAAAAAAGTCCCATTGCAAACGTTTGTGCATATGTGCATTCAACCACATGTTGATAAACCACCACGGGCCTCCTAGGTTGCCGATGGGTTCGCCAAGCAGAAGTTTCTGAGACACTTGATGAAGAAGATGATAAGTGGAGCTCAGAAGGTATCGGCCAAGAGGAAACCTTACACCATTAGCCAAAAGTTCAGCTGCGGGGAGGAAGGCGTTGGTTGGTCCTACTGATCGACCACAAAAAATAAATTTTTCTAACCACATATTCAAGAATGTGGCATGTTCCCTCTGGTTAAGTGTCCCGGTCTTCTGGTATTCTTGAATGTACCCGTCCAACCCGCCGATGTTGCGGGTATTCACCCTATATTCAGATTTTCTACCATAGATGGAGCCTTCATCGGCAGCTTGAAATATCCAAGCCAAAGAGCATGTGGACATCGGCAAGTGTGGGAGTAGATGGGCCATGTCCAAACATAAAAGTGTTTGTTGTGTCTGACCAGAAGTAAGCAGCTGCAATCATCATTGATTCATTCTTCTGCATATCGGCAATAGATAGCCTAATGCATTGGTCTAACTTCCGCTTACGCCCAAAGATACTTGCATCGATCTATTAACCCTCAAGTACCAATCTTTCCACCCTTTGGTGGTCTTGGGCCAAGATCGGAATGTGTCTTTCCATAAATTCGAGAGAGAAATTTTGGGCTCTAAAAGGGATTCTGTTAACCTCTGCATTAATCAGATCAGTTGGATCTGGGTTGCCCATTGGTCCTAGGCATTGGACATGCGGTTGATCGGTTGGAATAACTAATTTGTTGCGCAGTTCCTAAGTTTAAAGGATCCGGAGAACAAAAGAAAGGAAAAATCACTAACTGTATGGATTTGCGAAAACTAGGGGATCAAAGTAAAAGGTAATGGAAGTGGAGCGAACCACAGGGGGCGTTGAAGTTGATTGCCATTATCTTGAGGAAGATGGGGGCACGAGCCGGAGACTTGAGGTTAACGCTGGAGAAGAGTTCTTGTTGGTTGAGGTCGCGCAGTTGTTCGTCGGAGTCGCCGCCGGAAAGAGAAAATGTCAAAGATTGGGGTCTAAGGGTAGAAGACGAGTGTTCCGGAGGAATCTATTTATAAGCCGCTTGGGGTAGGGGTATTTTGGACTTATCTCTATACCGCGGCGCATGTAGGTCGAGGTGGTTCGGATGGATATGGTAACTGCTCGCACGATAATCGAGGGATTGTACAGATGAGTTGATGGCAAGTAATCATGATTTGGAAGAAGTATCGGTACAGGATATTTTAATTCTGAAAACGACAGCATTATCATGTTAAGATCTTGCCGATGGGTTATTGTTTTGGTATCTTGATCATAATCAAGGCAAGAGTGGTTGGCGATTGTGCGATGTTTCTTGAAGTCGCGTGAATCGAGGATTAGATTTGATTGGATTTGATAACGAGATCAAGTTTTGGCTTGGAGAACGAGTTACGGTAATCGGGCGAAAGGCAAATGTTATCTGGAGTAAATTTCGAGCATTAATGGTTTTATACTCCGAAATTGGGGGCATGTTGACACCGTTTTTGCACGTGTCAAAATGATCGGAGTGGACTGATCGGCAAGGGAAAGTTCTCAGATACTCGATAACCGGCGAAAGCCAACTTTGTAAAGATGGTGGCCGATATAGCCGGTGGTGGTCGATGGAAAGGTTGATTTAGACTCGGCGCGCTGCCGATGAGGTTGGAGGTGTTATTGTCGATGCCGATGAAGGGAGGCTTGAGGCTTGAAGACTACTGCCGATGAAACAGGGAGTATGCCGATGAAGGAAGACTTGAAGACTACTGCCGATGAAACAGGGAATATGCCGATGAAGGAAGACTTGAAGACTACTGCCGATGAAACAGGGAGTATGCCGATGGGAAGGAGGACGGTGAGATTTCCATCGTAATTGAGGCGGACAGGGAAATAGATAGGAGTTGATTTTCTTTTCTATATTTGTTAGAGTATGACTCATGTAAGAGTCACGTGTTTCCTTAGATATGGGTTTGGTGTCCTAGTTGTGTTTGGTTGTGTCTCTTTAGATCAGGGTATAAATATGGAGCGAGGGGCAATGTAATAGGGAGGAATCAATATCAAAACCAAGTTTTACTCCTATTTACATCTACTTATTTTTCGGCGACTTCGTCAATTTGCATATTTTTCTTTTTTACGAGTTCTCATTGATTCGGCGAGTTGCATTGTCTCAGTGCGACCTTCGGCGATTCTCGAGTTCCGCGTGAGTACCCCTTGGCCGTGACTTTCGGGCGTATCGCTGTTGTCAGGACCAAAGTGCTCGTATCTTCATCCTTGTCGATTAACAGGTCAAATCGACTAGCACGCTCTAGATATCGATTCGGGTATTAGCCCTTTGTGTTTGCAGATCCACTTTTGCATCAACAACTATACTTCAGTGGCAGTAGAATATCCTACTAGAATTTAATAAATGACCATGCTATATAATTCTGTCATTGAGGACAAATCCAGGATATTCCTTCTTCATAAAGGTATGCATATATTATTATTACCGAAATAATCATATGTGTATGAGTTTACTGCATGTAAATAAGTGGCAAGGTGAAAAAAAGATAACGGATGGTTATATAAAATACTCTTAGAAGCATCCTACCATTTTTTAGGATTATGGTATATGCAAATTTTCAGAATTAATACTAACCATTCATTCATCCCAAAAATTTATTATGCTACCAAAAACAAATATGAGCCTCTAAAAAATGATAAGTCTAAGGTCTGCAGGATTTACAGAAAGCTCATGTACCTTATACCATGTTTGTAGTGTAATCATTCAAGATTTTATTCTTATAATTACATGATATATAATTTATAATGTGTGATAGATAAATGCATTCAAAAGAACATAATGAAATATCAACACATGGTACGTATATATAAACATAAATTAAATATTATAAATGCATACAAACAGAAGGATTTTACTGTTCAAAGCCTACACACAATTTCTTCCGGAAATTTAAGTAACTTATGGTTCATGTAGCTGCAAGCTTCATGCTTAACCACGGTGATGAGCTGCATGCTAGCATCAAATTAATAATCCGTCATGCATGTTCAAACTGCAGGTTCAAAATTTCCAAGGCCAGGCAAAAACAAGACCATATATTAGATTAGCATGTAGGAACTACGGGTTTCTAAATCAATCTACTAACGGCTTATCTAACAGATGTATAATCAACATGATCAATCTACTAGATGATTGTACTAGATAGTACTAATACACAACTTCATGTCGTATGTAATGCAACGCCCTTTAGGGCTTTGTTATGCATATTATTGCTGACCAATGCGAGGGGATTAGCAAGCCACGTATGGGTGGACGATGAGTAGACGACGTGCAGGCCGCATTGTTTGATGGCATGTAAGCCGTGGATGACTCGGCGACATACAACCCGTGGAGAATACAACAACATCGTTCGTATCGCAAGCCCGCGACTGGGGCTTGTGGCATACGATGGAGGCGGCATGTAGGCTGCGATGCTTTGTGAGATCGTTCAGCGACTTGCCAACTTGCAGTCCGTGTTGCTCGAGGAGATGACAACAGCGTGCAAGCCGCAATGGAGGAACAGGACGTTAGTCACGAGCGGTCTTGCGGCGTGCAGGCCACGTGCAGTAGGAGTGGCAGCAATGCCAATGGCTTCGAGCCGGGGATCATGAGCCGTGCGGACCACTGCGGGATGTCCGGTGAGTAAGCGGCAGCATGCGGGCTGCTTTTTACACAATGACGCGTAGGCTGTACAGCAAGACGGTTTGGATTTAAAGCCACGCGTGACTTGGATGCAATCTGAATTTGAGTAGGACGTCAATGACAATTGTTGACGGCTTCTTACCGACATATGTTTGATGGATTCCATACCAATTCATGGCTGTTATTTTGTATCTTCGAGTCCAATTAATATTGCTGCAAGCGACTTTAATGACGATGAGGATGGATCTTCCTGGATCAGCCTCTAATCCTAATTTGCATGGCACCATGATGGCTACTAGGCCCATCATACAAGCATATGTATTGTTCATGTATGCATGTATGTTCGTACTTCATATACTCGTCTATACTATATATATGGATGTTACGTAAAAGGCCAACAAAATCTAGCTCAATGGCTAGGACAAACACACAATCTGCAAGACGTGTTTTTTCATACCTTCTTTTGATCGGATGTCAGTTGATCTACTTCGCGTGCCGCGTAGGGCAGTGGTTAGTAGATACATACCGCGTAGGGCATTTGGTATTGTCGTAGATCTATCTATTTGACGACGGAGGTGCAGTGGATGCAGTGCAGATTAGTTGCAGGTAGAGGTAGCAGATCCATTTCGCTAACAACGTCGGGGATGTCGACGTCGTCGAAGTAGTCGTGTCAGGAACATGTCGGCGTCGATGATCAGCGATGGCTTCAATGGCGATGTCGACGTAGAGCTTGCCGTGCTGATAACGTGTTATAAAACATGTTGCCAGCGGTTAAGACATTTTCCTCTCCGTCTCTCATGATCAACATATTAGATAAAAGTAGAACACATAGACACAAGAGATAGGGAGACTATTATTTATTTCTCTAAATATTGATGATTACAACATAGAGCTCAAGACCTAAGAGTTTGGTAAGAGCCCACATACAAACAGACTAGGATTATGATTTCTTCTTCTCCTTTACTTCTAGGATAGAGTCCATATGTTTTACACCAATATGCTTGTCAAGTTTCGACATGCGCGCGTGATTGCCGCGTGGGTGGTTGCGGCCGTTTGCTTCGCCAGAGAGGCACGGCCGCCGCGACCACGAGCCAGTGTCAGTGTGTGCTCTGGCCATCGGAGATTTTTTTAAACGAATCAGACAGGAGAGCTGCCGATTATATTAAAAAGAAGATAAGCCCAAAATGGGCACAACGATACAACAAAGACCAACGACCACGTCGCAAAACAAACTCAACAAAAGGAAGAGAAAAATAACTCTAGCCGGTCGGATTGGGACATCGACACGAACCACACTCAACAACTGCTAGTTGGATTGAGACATCAACTTGGGCACACCAACTCCACTCAACTTCAAAAAGATCCCCACGCCGCACCCCCACAAACCAAGAGTAGAGCCGACAAGTAGCCCTCACCGCAAACGCCATCGTTACTGACGATGTCCCACGCCAACCAATCGTTGCCATGCAGAACTAGTCGACGCAGTCCGCTGCAAGCCGTGTAGCTACCACAACTCCCCCACCATGCCGTCGTCGTCTTTAGGTCACGCACACACGATCGTCGATCTCCAAACCACGGCCATGCGTTGGCAGAAGTTAGAAGAGAAGCCCACCGCACCACACTGAAGAGGCTGCCGCCATGCAGGACCCCTCGCCGAAGTACCACTGCTGCACCTTACATACCAAACGATCGAAACACCACACCGGATCCTAAATCACCAAGGCAACTCAAACTTGTGGGGGCCTCGCCACATCCACCGCCGCACACCACTCCTAGGACACACCACCTTAAAGTGCATGGGGGCCTCGCCACTCCTGCCACTGGACTCTTCAAGGATCCGGGCTTCCTTCGCCGTCGGGGTGACTTGGTACCACCAAGCCGCTCCATTAACTTCACCTTTGTCTCGTCGCCACCGGAATCTCAGATGCACCACGTGCACGGACACAAAGCTTCCAGAGACACAGCTCACCACCTTGGCCTTCTCCTCACCCGGTCGGATTGGGACATCAACACAAGCCTCAACGGAAAACCTCCGCTCGGTCGGATTGGGTCGTTGACACGAGCCTCCACTTCGCTGCCATCGCCGCGCCGCGCTGCCCACTCGCCGCCACCGTACGAACACCTCCGCAACCCCCTTGCTGCCTTCCTCGCGCCGCGCCGAGCCACAACCTCTTGCCCTTCAAGAAGCAGCCAGGTTCCTCCAGCCACGCCACCATGGCGCCACTGGTGCCCCTGCTTGGCTACTGCCAGCCACACCACCACGGCGTCACCGGCACTCATCCAAGCAAGCCGCTGTTGGCCACGCCACCACGGCAAAGCCGACGCACCTCTGCAGTCGACCGGAGTGGGAAACACCACGACAACGCCTCCAAGGAGGAAGACGACGCCCGAAGGCGTCGTCGTCGTCTTGCCGGCAGATCCAACATGGCTTTCGTCGGTGCTCGCCCACATCCAGCACAATCGAAACAGAGGGACTTCAATTTGACCAGAGACCGCCGGAGCCGGTGAAGAAGAAGCCAGAGCAGCACGCTCCACTCCTCCTGCTCCACAGGAAGAGTGCACGCGCGGCTCCGATGAAGAGCAGCAGCCCGGAGAGACAGACCGCCCGCCATGGGCGCCCTCAATGCCACCAGCTCCTCCACTCCACCAGCGACCCAGCCCTAGCCCGGAGGCGACAGATCCGGAAGGCTGGGCACCGGATCCGGCCATACCGAGGCCGGAGAAGCGCCGCCAACCGCCGCCCCATGCACTCCTCGCCGCCGACCAAGTGCTCCACCGAGAGAGAGAGAGAGAGAGAGAGAAGGGGGGGGGGAGGAATCCCAGCCGCCGCCTTCCTTGTTCCACGCCGGACCCTCGGTGCCGAACTCCGGCGGCGGCCAGGCTAAGGAGGTGTGGGGGAGGGGACCGGCGGCGGCGGTGTTTGGTGCCGCCCGGGTCGCCCCCAGAGGAGGAGAGCGATGTGGGGCCGGTCTCGGTTCCCCTTCCTGAATTCGGCTATCGGAGATCTTCAGGAATCTCTCAGGCTCAGCTGCATCGATCGGCATTGGCAGCGCCCCACGCGCGCACTGATCAGCAGCAAGCGGCGGATGAGGTGGCTCGGCACCACTGGGACAGACGAAAGCACGCAAGTTTCCCGCGCCGTGACGAGACGGGATAGGACGGGACTGGGTGTTGAGTTGCGTCAAATTTGATTTGAAGCGCACAAAGAGGCACATCAGACGGACGAGGACGACCGCCTCCGCCTGACGGCGAAGGAGCGTGAAGGGGCGCACGCGCAGGAGCAGCGGCTTACCTCGGACGCGTCGAACCGTCGACCGTTGTTTGTTCGAGATCGCGCCACGTCCAAAGACCAGAGTTGTCACCTCGATCGTGACCAGGCGAGGACAAGGCGTCCCGTCCCGATCGCGGGCGCATCGTGGGTGGCAGACTGGCAGGCCACCTAGCCGCCGGCTAGCCCGATCTCTTTTTGAACTGGGGAGGACGCCGGACGGCCCGGCCGTGGTAGTGCCAGCTTTAGCGAAGGGCAGTGCGCGCGCGGAAAAGACGAGCACGGTTTGGTAACTGTCAATTCTACATACTGTATGTAAGCGCGACGGGCGACGGCGGCGAGGACAGATGTGCCGGCCGCGGCTTTGCTTTCTTTGCTACTCCGATCAACAAAAAAAAAAAAATCGAGGTGCCGTGGAGGTCCGTCCGAGCGGACACGGGAAGTCGTTGTCTTGTCGAGCTAGCTTGTCCGGCGATTGACTGATTGACCAGATCATTAGCATACTCGACAGAGCTTGTGCACCACACAAGTACTCTAATGATGATCTGTAAGGGTCACACTCACACCAAGTTTGTGCGTGAAGAGTTAGTGGCAAACAAAGGTGTACAAAGATGGTATTAGTACGATATAAACAAGACAGTCCCCAACTGAGGCTGATCAGATTTGACTCCTAATAATCGAAAAAGATGCTGCAAGCTGGAGTAAAGTGCGAACAGCAGAAGTAACAACCTGATGTTTATTTGGGCCTTCCCTTTACGTTCAGTGGATTCCGTGCTAGAGCCAACCTAGGCAATTCAGCCCATCTGTTAAGAGATTTTCATAGGCCCAGTCAGTGCCACCGCCGCCGACCTCCCTGTATTTGGCCTACAAAGCCGTGGTTGCTAGTACTTGGAAGGGGAAGCCCAACTCCGTGGAGCTACCGGGCCCTCCCACCTCGCACCACTTTTCCCCTAGTTTCTTGCACTGGTCAAGGATTCATTTTTTTTTGCGACTAGTCAAGGATTCATTCTCGCACCACTTTTCCCTAGTTCAGAGAAAAGAAAAATCAAGAGATGCCCAGTTCGCCATCGCCGTTCACCCGCTGACGCCGCCTCGCGCCACGCGAGAGGTCGTCGTGTGCAGTGTGCTCCATCTGTAGCAGAATATGGCGGGACCAAAACAATGCTCCCTCGTCGTCGTCGGCGTCCAAGAAATTGCCAATCCATCGAAGGCTCCTGTGACGCCGTCGTCTGCATCACCCATACGGCCATACCCCTGCGGCCATGCCACGCCAACGCCGCAAACACAAGTGCCAAAAGGAGAATTTTTAAACTAAAAAAAATAAACACGGTACTCCAGCACAGTACTCCTATAGTACGGTTTGACCCAGAGTACGGCGAGCACTTGAATGGAGCAGGGCAGACTGCAGAGCGCCAGAGGGCCAGAGGGACATCGGGCGGAGCCACAGCTTCGACGAATGGGCTAGCGCTTTCTGTGTGTCACTATTCATTCAGAGCAGATTGCCGTAGTCTGCGGCCCGACGCCCTGTTCGATCGAATTTATCAGCCCCTTCTGTGAAAATAATAGTATTTTTTCTCTCATAATAAATTAATATCAACATCAACATCAACTATTTTTACAGCTAGCTGAACAGTCTTTTACTAAGTAACCGAGCCTAACACAACTTTTGTGTTCAGTATTCACCAGCAGAGAAAGATATAGTACAATTATGAGAAGATTCAGTGAATGTCTTCAAGATCAGATCAAGCAGCAGCCTTTGCCTTCTTAGGAGGTGGATTCCCTCCAGCAAGAACAACATAGGAGTAGAAGCAGATCATTGCAGCACTGGTAAAATAAGAGATCGTCAGAAGGGCAGCGCAGGATGATATGAGAAATGGCATATTGACATAACATAATTTAGACAAAGATGACAGTAGTGGATTTCCAAAAAAAAGAAAAAATAAAGGAGTACCTCAGTGCGACATAGAAGCCCCACGGAAGCAGCTTCCTCGTCTGTAATGGAAGAGTAAGATTGACCAGAAAGCTAGTCCAAGTGGGGTCCATGATAAACAAATTACAGTCTGACTTACAGTGGTGTATGCCTGGCAGTGCTTTCATGCTACCGCAGCGGCAATGCCTGCAAATAATGTGCTTAGCATATTAATGCATAGCATATTAATTATCATATGAATATTGATACTTTTTCATAGACAGAGCAAGTACTATCGCGTTTTGATGGACTTATACTGCTAACTAATCCACCGAAAAAGGCAGCTCGAAGCCTTGAACCACTGCCATCAGTTTCTTTGGCCAGTCTTAATAGGGAGTTTCGTTACTGTCGGGTATCGATATTAGGGATATCCAAAGCAAGAAAGTTAGCGTCCACGCTGACTTCCTCGGATAGGGCAAGACGTATTAAAAAGTCTCACCCGACCCTAAGGTCGCGGGCTCCGTCTCGCCCGACCTCGAGGCAGCGGGCTCCGTCTCGCCCGACCCCTAGGCCGTGGCCTGGAGGCCGCGAGCTCCGTCTCGCCCGACCTCTTGGGTTCGAGTTCCGTCTCGTCTGACCCCTTGGGTGCGGACTCCGTCTCATCCGACCCCTCGGGTGTGGGCTCTGTCTTGCCCGACCTCAAGGACGCGGGTTTCGTCTCGTCCGACGGGGACCCATACCGCCGCCAACCACTCCAGGTCCAAGTATAAGGGCCTGGGTCAGAACTCTGACACCAGGAAAAAGACTGGCACGCCTCGATGTAATCTGTGGCTATGACGGGCCATACCTGAGGATTCACATCAAGAAGAGCATCGGGCGTGCCGATGCTGTTCTGCCTAACCCTCGTACGAACGCTGACAGGCGCGTCAGTTCACCACAACGTTCGCTGGGACGGAATCGAACGCCATGACCGGCAGACGACGCCTGCGCATGGCACTAGTGACGAACAGGGCCGCGACGTTGAGCCATCTCTGTTGACATCTATAGGATTGGTGGGACCCGCATGAAGGAGAAGAAGGACAAGGCGATCCTAGAAGCCTTCTTCTCTCTCGTTCTTCTCCTTTTCCTCCGTTGTAACCCGCGCTTTCCCTTCGCCTATAAAAGGGGAAGCAGGGCGCCCATGTAAGGGGATCCAGATCCGTACGAGGCCGAACCATGAGATAAAAACACAAGAGCATGATACGAGCACACGGCTGAACAGCGATCGAGCTCTCAGCACCCGTTCACTCCTTTCACCAGAGACTTGGGATCCTCTCCCACTCTCGCCTGTTTGTAACCCCTACTGCAAATCAAGTGCCGGTAACACGAGCAACAACAAACTAGACGTAGGGACGTTCCGCCCAAACTAGTATAAAACCCTTGTATCCTCCGAGCACACCATCCGAACCAGACGCGTAAATACAAATTTACTCGTCGGTGGTCCGAAAACACCGACAGTTGGCGTGCTAGGTAGGGGCTTTTTGCGCATCTCAACGTCCACATCAGGCCTCGAATGGCTAGTCATGGCGTCAGCTAGGTCCTGGGCACGCACATGCATTTTGGGAACCTAGACTTTATCGTCACGACGGAGGGAGAGTTGGTGCAGGCTCCCGTCGCCGTCCAACCTCTCCACTCCGCCAGGCCTCTACGCGATTGCCGAGGCGCGTGAGGAGCTATGGCTACACGCACCGGAGGCCCGCGCCCCTAGGAGTGACCAGCTCCTCGGCTTTGATTATGGGAGGCTAGAGCGCCAGCTCGGCGCCTTCCTAGGACCCCGACTGTCCCAGGAGGACCTAGGCCACCTCACCTTCTCGTTCGCCAACATCATGATGCGGCTTGCCGGAGGAGAGCCGCTCTCCCCGGAATACCTCATCCGGAGCGCCCCGACAGCGCTCCCGTTCGGTCTACGCAACGTCGCCAAGACCGTTGGCCATCTTGTGGCACAACACGCCCCCACCCCCTACGAATGATGAGTTCATGGGGATGACCGAATATATCACAGAATCTTTCCATGACCTCGCGGGAGAATCGGAGTCGCCCTCCGACTCTGACTCCAGCAGGGGGAGCCATCACCCCTCGTGTGAATGTTTCATGGCAGGTACCCTCGAGGGATACGTCGAAAGCATCCATGAGGGAGGGCTACACCAACAAATGACCTCAACGACAAAGTCAAGGGGGATGCAGGGGCCCCACCTCGCCTACGGGTAGTGCAGCTGAAGGCCCAACACCAAGAGCTTGAGGAAGCACGACTCTAGCTCAAGCAGGAACGCGCGGAGCTCGAATAAGAGATCGAGCGCCATGGAGACGGTGGGCGTGCGCATGCCGTGGGCCGCAACATGAACTGAAGGATCATCGAGGACGATGAAGCCCTCCCACACTTCACCCGGGCAAGCCAGAACGTCGCGGCTGCGGCGACCATGCTTTAGGGGCTTTCGGGGCCTGCGACGGCCGAGGATCATCGGGGCCATCGTGAGATTCACACGCTAGTTGAGCGTACGGTGGCATAGCAGGCCGAGAGCTCAATGTCCCGACAACACAAGCTTGGCGCTAGCCAGCACGCGCCCTCAGAGTGACCCAACAGGGATGTGTTAGTCCACCAGGTGTAGCAAGGCGACAGGCCACGCGCCGCGGTCTCGGTGCATGAATGTCTTGGCCTCCACCGTGATGGGCGCAACACCCTTGATGCTCGTAGGCGTACCCACAGCGATGCGAGGGAGGAGGCTAGCCGTGGCTACCACCCTTGTCGTGGCGGATGCTACGACAGCGGCGAGGACCGAAGCCCGAGCCCCGACTTGCTGAGACCTCATGCCTTTGGCCGACACATCCTCAACGCAATCTTCCCACCGCGGTACCGACCGCCGACCAACATCCTAAAATACTCTAGGGAAATGAACCCTGTACTATGGCTCGAGGATTATCGGCTTGCTTGCCAAGCCGATGGAGTGGATAGTGATGATTTCATTATCTGCAATCTTCCATTGTTCCTGGCCGATTCGGCACGAACATGGTTGGAACACCTTCTGCCCAACCGA
Source organism: Miscanthus lutarioriparius (assembly GCA_904845875.1). Classification (NCBI taxonomy): domain Eukaryota; kingdom Viridiplantae; phylum Streptophyta; class Magnoliopsida; order Poales; family Poaceae; genus Miscanthus; species Miscanthus lutarioriparius. The sequence continues at coordinate 22,548,155 of CAJGYO010000011.1, read as the reverse complement.
ATCCAAAGTTGGGTGGACCTAAAAGAGATCTTTGTGGGAAACTTCCAGGGCACATACGCACGTCCTGAGAACCCATGGGATCTCAAAAACTACCGATAGAATGTGGCAGAACCGCCTAATCTAATGCCTCCTAGGAGTACTTGTCTTCCATTAGATACTAAATTCCCAAGAGATGACACTAAACTATGCATTTTCGTTGAGCACACCCCAAGGGAGAACTCAAAAATCCATATTTTTTCATCAGGATCACAAATAAGAGAATAAAGCTTACAACATTCTTGAGTCATTTCTTACATTACCTTATTATAGTACCAAAATATTATCTCAATTTATTATAACAGCGGATTATAACAATGTTATCAGAGTTACAGAGGAAGCATGATTAACTTAAGGACATGGTGGAGCATTAACATAATGGACATTTATATACAAGAGATGCTAACAGATTTTACATCTTTTCTTATAAAAACCTTTAGTAAAGGTTATAAATAAACACTACAGTTGTAGCGGAAAAGGAATCGTCTCTGAGCCCACTAGGAGGTGTCCACACACAAAAGTCCGCTTTTAAGCATCCTCCGATCATCTGCAACAGGGGTAAAATAAAACCCTGAGTACTCGATTGTACTCAGCAAGACTTACCCGACAGGAGGAAAATAAAAGACTCTAAGGATATGCAAGGCTATCTGGCTTGTGGGTTATTGCATCTGCGGAAGCATTACTAAATGTGCATCCTTATATTCGATTTCATTAGCAGTCATCATTAGTTCATTAACTAACCATTCTATGTACGCACCTGTGCTACTTTCAAGCAGGTGGTAATCAATCATAACCATTTTACCATCTTTTATATTTCAGTTTTACTACGGTGCTAGATCATAGCCAAGTCGTACCGTATCACACGGCGATTCATGAACCAATGTATCCCAGCTGGGTACCCCAAAACACATGCCCCGCTTGTACCCCAGGCACAAGCAAGACCAACCCACCACTCTTCTGTCAAGGGGTCTAGGTCCCCGTCCAAACTTGGACTTCAAGCCCCTACTCCTGAGTCCCGGACTCAGTGTGGTGCTTAGACCTCCACCATCCCCGCCTCCAATCAGTTGGTCTGGAAAGAGCCAGAACCCACGACAAGAGAGCAACGAGCCTTCCTGGTCCCATAAGCATGTATGTGCTCAGGATAATAAGTCTGTGACCTGACTATGTTCCATAGCAACGGACGGTCCTCAATTGACATAGGCGGAACAAGTGCAATCCGAGCCTCGCTTGAATGTCTAACCAAGTCCAGATCCAAATTACCATTCCACCCGATCTCCAATTATCATTCATATATATTCCATATGACAGTAACAATAACATCTTTTATATCTCTCGCGAGTGATAGGTAATCACTCGACTTCTACCGGATCCTATAGCATAGCAATCTACACGATCCTGACATACTAGTAGGACTCATAGGATAAGGATATATATATATATATATGCAAGTGGCTTTCATCCAACTCCTTAAAACTTAATGCACAAGCATAAAATAAAGTGCAGAATAATAGGGGTTATGCACCGGGGCTTGCCTGGGTAAGATATAACCAAAAGTTAGCATTCCATCATGGTGACACAATCATCAAGGCACCATCTTCTCCGCTACGTCAGTCGACTCCATGATCCATCATTGTTCCTATTATGATATACGTGGATGCAACGTAGAGACGGAATTAATCAACGGTAACTGCAAGTCTAAAATACGATTACGCTCCGCAAGCTAATGAGCCAGATTTAATGAGTAACGTATCGATCTATGTATCCATGTCGTCAAGTAAGGCTTTGTCTCCTGAAAAATATTCTAGTTTAAAAATCCCAAGGTGCTTTGGCATTTTATTGATTAAACATATATTTTTGAACTAGGGCTCATTTAGCTACCTAGCAAACTAATTATTATGGAGCTACAAAAATTACAGGGAGCACCTAATAATGTTAGGGATTTATTGTAAAAGTTTCAGAGCCAACACTATCACTAATTCATCACAAAAATTCCTATAAGTTTATATCTTACAATATTAAGCATCTTAAATTAATTAAATAACTCCTAGAAATATTACAAAACTATGTGAACCAAATATACTAGTAGATAGTTCACAATTTTAGGAACCTAAAAAATTTGTTTCACAATTTTTTGGTTAACTACACAATTTTATATTGAATTTAAAAATTTACCTTAGAAGCTAAATTAGAAAATGCTTAGAAAAGGAAAAGGGCGGTAGCGACCATTTCGGCCTGGCAACCTAGCGCGGCGCGGTGGCCCAACAACGGCCCAAGGCCAGGGGCGCCCGTGCGCGCTCGTGTTTTATCAAAGAGGGCTCGAGTTTTTGAATAATCACGTGGAGCAACGGAACACTATTACTACAGACTCACGCTTTCCATTAAAGACCTTGGAAGGTGTTGCCTTTGCAACGGTGCAGTTCTCGGCGTACCCGTGCATGGCGGCGTGGCACACCGGTGCCAACGGCAGTTACACCAGGCCAACTAGGCTCGCTACGACGGAAGTAAGGGGCCATCCACCATCTACATCTAAACACGCCAGGATGGGCGACGGTTAGGAACTTAGAGATGCGCTGGAGCAAGCTGCAGTGGCGAGCGGCTATCTGCGGTGGTGGCGTGACTATTCTGGTGAGCCTATACCCTCACGGCAAGGTAGAGATGGCGGAGACGCATCCATAGCTCACCGTGGTGTACGCTACTACTAACGGTTGAAGCTGGGAAACACCATGGCGGTCTGGGCGAGTGTAGGGTTACGAGCAATTGAACTGCTACCACTCCTACATGCCTTACCTCCCAACCTACTGATTCCTGGCGCCCATGGCCGGCGGTGAGCAAAGCGCCAAATTGTCGGTCGGTAGTGACTGGATGGGCTTGAGAAGAACAGGGCGTTAGCTGACTACCCATGCCACCCACTGGTGCAGGGAATTGCGCTGCGAACCCAAGCTGGTGAATTTGAAAGGAAGGAATGGTGTGCTGCCACTACTACGTTGTGGACAGCGGTCTCGACTTAACATGGACCGGCCAAGACACGACAAGGCATGGCAGCATGAGGACACAACCTCACGAGCGAGGGCAGGGGTTGCGTGGTTAATGCTCAGGTGGAGCCTTTAGGAGTGCCTGCACGGTCATGTGTACATGGCAGCGCAGCGCCATGATGTGGTAGGGGGCGGTACAAGCTGGAGCAGGGCAGGTGAGGTGAGCGGCTGTGAACGCGCGCTACAGGGCGAGGCAAGGTGATAGAGAAGGCAGAGTGCAGTCCTGTGCGCGACTTGGTAGTACGTGCACATGGCGCGGAGCAGTGGTGGCCAAACCTGGCCTAGCGCACAGTCGGCAGCCACGGGCTCGCTATCGACGTGACCCACGTGGTGCAGTGCCATAGATGGTAAGACGACGGCGACACGACCTCATGCGTGTGGCGTCAAAGCGGGCAAATAACGCAGCGCGGTGTAGCGGCAGGTACGCAGCATGGCGATGCGATGGTAGCGGCAGTGGCATCGACACGGCGTGGGCACAGGGGCAGTAGCAGCACCAGCGGCATGGCACAACGGCAGTGGCATAGAGCGTTGTAGTGTGACAGCAGCGGCGGCGGTTAGCCAGGCCGAGGCCGGCCAACGCCATGGCGTGGGCGACTAGGCCAGCCAAGCGTAGCAGTGCGCGTGCGCACACTGAGCGCAGCAATGCCACGACGACGTGCCCCCATGGCCTGGTGACCGCGCCCAGCCTAGAGGCTGTAGCGTGGCAGCAGCAGCGGTGGTCAACTAGGCTGAGGCCGGCCAACGCCATGGTACGGGTGACTAGGCCGGCCAAGCGTGGTAGTGCGCGTGCGCACGCAGAGCGCAGCAATGCCGCGACGACGTGCCCCCACGGCATGGTGACCGCACCTAGCCCAGAGGGCTAGCCCGAGAACGTGCTGTGCATGGATTTTAAAGCAGCGACTACCACTAAACCATTGTCTCTAAACCAAAACAGACTTCACCATGATCAAACTAATACATGAGGCTACTCACCCGAGCTAAAACACCGCATCACCCTTTAACCCAGTCTCTCTAAATAAATTGCTAAACTTGACAATGTCCAGTTGTACACAAGCTTAAAATTTTCTAAGTTTTTTTAGTTGAATTATATTTCAAATTGCATTTCTAAGCTATTGAAAATATTACTAAGCAATATTATTTTTCAACAGCAAGTATTTTATTGTCATCTATAAAGTTTGCACTCCCAACTTTATTTAAGTATCACACACATGTTTCATAGGATTTTTGCTTAATAAAAATTGGTTTTAAACCCTACTTGATATACATGAGCTATTGCATCAACATTGATTTAATATTTTTATTGATTATTTTGGCTACAAGAAATTTATCAACACCTTCTATCACTTGCATTATTACACAAACACGATGCTTGTGACACGATTTAGTGTACACCACCAAATAAATTCTTTCAATATATTTCTTAATTTATCTGAATAATAAGTAGAATTAAAGAACATATAACAAAAGTACACAATAAAATCTACAAAATTTACAGTAGCTTCCACATACTATCAATAGACTACTGTACAAATTTTAGGTCATTTGAACACATATAGCAACCTCTATGGAAAAATACCAAATGCTAATGCAAGAAATCATATCAGAGCAAGATAAACCAATAACTCACTAATACAACAACCAATGACCCTGAAATTTTTATCACATATCAAACATCATATGAGTAGCATGCCATAAAATTTTGACTTCATTTGGAGCCCTACATCTGTAGTTATGAAAAAGGACAAATACAACTAGCATTAAAACCCTAACTGCACAAATCCATTTTTACAGCTAAAACTTTAAACTAAAACATGACATGTTATAGATCTATTGCATAGGAAATTTCACAAGGATTCCAAAAAGTCCTCATTTGTTATTTTACGATTTTTCTATGGTTTTGTACGAATTATCAAAGTTCAGCAAATTTCAAAGCAAACAGGTCCAAAAGGCACTATTCACATGAGTCTGCGGTTCACAGAAAGGCCCCTCCCTATTCCCGAATTCGAAGCCAAGGTCCCTGATTGCGATTTTGAAGAACAGAGGACGCCGGAGAGACTCAATTTCTGGCCGGCTGACGCTCGTAGGCGGCGAGGGAGAGGTGATGGAGCAAGCAAGGGCCTGTGCACACCCGTGTGTGGACAAATTGTTGCCAGAGATGGCCGGTGAAGGGCTGCCCACGTGCACCGGTGACTGTAGTGGCGGACATGGTGGCAGGCTGCGCTCCGACGTGTCTTGAGGATAATACGATCAACCGGTTTGCTAGTGAGCATCCCGGCACAGAGGTAAGCGCAAAACAAGAGAGAGAAAGGAGCGAGAGCAGCCGGAGTAGGCCGGCCACGGTGAAGCGAGGCTCGGTGGAGCTGCGGCCGACAGTGAAGGAGAGGACGGCGTCCGTGAAGGGCTATACGGAGCTAGCTGCGCACGCAATTGGATGGGGATGGAACACGGACGTCGAATTTCGTCGGTGCGGGAGGTGGCGATGTTTGAGCAGAGAAAGAAGAAAGGAGAAGACAACGGTCGGCTCTGTGTCTCAAGAAGCGAGGAAGGGCATACCAACTTGACCAGCGACGTTTTGAGCTGGCCACACTGTTGATTGCACGTCAAGGCTCGAGAAATGCCCAGAGGGCCACGCCGACGCCGGTGAACGGAGGGAGAGAAGAAGAAGACGGCACCGACACTATTCATACTGACAGACTCTACTCTTCCCTTTATTTCTCACACATCCGATCAGCAACTCAATTAGCTCCTTTAACCAAAGTTATTCACCTTGATGAGATGTCCAACATTGCTGTAAGGACCAAACTCTAATTCTTATTGGTTTAAGAGATTTTTAATTTAGAAGAGAGGTACTTGAAACTGTAAAACTGAATTCAGTTTTAGAATTTCAAAAACAGTTTGATTAACTATTTTTGGTAATTAATTAATGATTAAACATAGATCAAACACTTCAACCAATATCACAGTTTCAAAGTACAAATCTCATACCAATCAATGAAACAAAAGTTGTCCAACTTTTATCTGTGAAAATTGATTTAATAATTCCCCAAAAATTGAACTCTATATCAAATTTTTAGGGACTTAGGCAAAACGACTAAGTATGAGAGGTAGTTATTAAATTCATTATTTGAGCTTAAATTTGAACATGATTGATTCAAAAACACAACATCTCTTTGATTCTAATGTAAAGTATCAACTTAGCACTTCAAACTTTATTAAGAAAAGATTTTAATTGTTTAGGAGATTTTCACACCAAAAATTCACAAAGTTTCTTAATCACTATTGTTGACATTATTTCATGTAACATATAAAACACTTCATAACAACATTTACATGCTATAAATTAAACATGAAATGCATTAATGACTTGATGCTTGATAATTATGCATAATGATGATCATGATAAAAAAATTTAATTACTTTTTAACATATGGGATGTTACACTACATCGAACACTAAACCATATAGGGATTCAGAGATACCCGGTTACAAGCTACCTAGTACAACCAAGGCTTAATCCAGAAGCCGAGATAGGCGAGGACAATAGAGAAACAACAAGAAAATTATTATCCAAAACACGGCTTATGAAATAGATCTAGAAATAGGAGACTGAGAACTCAAACATCGTGAACCCTAAGACCAACTAACCAACGGTAGACTTGAACTTCTTCAAAAACCAGATCCTTTCATCTTATCAGATTATGCAATCACCTCAGCCGATAATCCTAGTTCCACGAACGATGATTGTATCTCGTAGCTCTACTTCGGATTTGAGGGGATGGGGATGAAGAAAGAGAGCAAAGGCCAAGGGCATCTTATAGTGGCGAATGGAGGTGGGGCTATAGTGCACCAGAAGTGGAGACGGCATGGATGGGAGACACTGGTGGTCATGAGGTGGGAAGAGCATCAGCCATGGTGCGCTCCCTGCGTGAGCTTGAGTGGAGGGAGGAAAAAGGAGAGGAGAGGGGTTCGCTCAACGAGGGGCATGCGGGTGGCTGTGTCCCCAAAAGAGGAAAATAGGAGGGGGGGTCCGGTACAGGAATGAGGGTGAGGATCAAGAGCCGACCAGATGCCAGGAAAAGGAGAAGCGCACAGTGCACGAGTACGGTGGATGCAGCATAATGCCATGGTTACGTGAGGATAGGTTGCTAGTGGACCCTACCACTGACGGCATCCATAGGGCACGTTTCAATAGTGACTTGGCATGCGTAGTGCAGGTGAGCTGGACACAATGCTTGGCACATGACATCCACTCAGATCACTCACTACTACCCGAGGGCTAACTTTTCCTTATTGTTTTTCTTTTCCTTCCCTTCCTTGTTCACCATATGCACCAACCATTTGTACGAACTAAGATCGTGACATACATGCTTCCTCCAAAACCACATTCTATTGTTACTTTGGGGGAACACTATTTCATCAACCCGTTGTGGATTTCCCATTCGAGCACCCGAATATTTCCAAGAAGAATATTTTATATCAAAAGCAGTACAACAGTGTAGCTTAGTAAAGGTGCTTGGTCAACAACCTTGATACCAACGCGTGCCAAGTAGCGTCACCATGTGGTAGCTGTTCCAAAGGGGCCTTCGGTTTCATTGTGGCACCATAAGCTATTAACCAGACAACTATTACCAACTTACATGCAATAAAGGTGGTGGGGTCATAGACCATAGAATCATAGGAGTATTGCAAGGAAAGATTTAGACAATATGGGTTCCTTTCGCAACAAGGAACAAGGAATTCAAATCCCACAATAGATTTGATTTAAGAGATTCAAGTGTTCAGCTGGGACATCCATAATTAGTCGATACAGTGTCCTATGTTATCCAATCATGGCTGGTCTGCTGGCATCTGAATGGTGGCTCTCTTGTAACCCACTTAACGTCATCCTTAAAAACCCTAAACACGTCTAACGAGACTTAAGGGTAGATGGACGCAATAAACACAACAAAATAAATAAAATACACTTTCCAAACGTCCTTATGCTGGTACAACTTACATGCACTCACTCTCCCATTCTTGACACATCGTTCACCTTCCCTACGATCGGACGGCCTCAACAACTACGGACGAGATACAACAGAAAGATTACAATACTGGAGGACAGCGAGGAAAGACACTACTAACTACGGGTACATCTTCCCAAGGCAACTAATCTACTTTGTCGGACCACACATCTTCATTCCCGGCTCGGTGGATTCTTTTACCACCCTAGCTATGGATCTGCCTCCTCTCTGGGCAGTGGCTGAGTGAGGGGAAACAAGGGCTCTACTTCTAACACTTTCAAAGGTGGGGGTGCTAGCAGTAGTACAACACCGGTTCTCCTTTCCGGTGGGTGGATAGGGATTGCCTCCAAGATCAAGGGATCTTACCTTTCGACGGTCAGCGTCCTACGCTTGGCCTTGGTGATAAGGTTGGCCTCTCCCAACTGATGGGCATGCCGATCTTCAGCCTCCTTTAGGGCTTCCATCATGGTAGTTTCCCGACTCTCTGTGGCTTCCACACTAGCATGCGCTTCAGCGAGCTGCACCTAGAGCATCTTGGAGAAGATCTCGGCTTCCTCGGCTCACCGAAGGCACTTCCTCAGCTCCAAGGCTTGCCGGTCATATTGTTCATCTAGAGCAAGCAGGTACGTGGTCAAGTGCACCACAGTTGGACTGACTTCTTACGCATCTCGCCCCTACCAAGCCTCCATACAAGCCCTCCATACCCGTCGATTCTTTTCCACAGGTGGAAAGAACCTCATGGGGGTATGAGCAATGGGCTCTTCATAGATCTAGCAAAGGTACCGCAAGGATTTACGGGCCACAACTTGGAAGGCATCGACGAAGCAAAACCCAGTTGTGGTCATATTCCATGCTTCAGTGATGTTGGGAAACTACTCACTCTTCCCAATATAGATGGTAACTTCACACCGCTCAGTGCCATGCTTTTCATACTCACGACCCTCATACTCGGGACTATCTTTGACTCCGAGTTTTTGCAGGGTGGTATACAGGATTTTAGGAAAACCCTCAGTGTTCAGGCAGTAACAGCTAACCTAGGCTCCTGCCATCCCTAGCGGCGGTTGCAAGGAAGGGTTGAGCGAAAAGCTTGCTCAAAAGGAAAAGCTAGGCGAGCTGGAGTGCACGAGGTGGAGGTACCAATGGCTAGGCCAGGCTCTGCTTATAATGGTAGAGCGGTCAGCGGTCCTGGCACAGTCCACTAAGGTTCCTACGCGGGATTACTACAATGAATCGACCGAATTTTTCGTGCACTCGAGACAAACGATGTTCGAGGCCATTAATGACTAGTACGGCTGCAGTGCAAGGGTCCGACAAGAGAGCAGAAAAGAGTACGGGAGACATGGGTCATGGTAGGCGTGAACCATAGGCAAACACGGAGCACAAAGTCACAGTGCAGTAATAACTCCAGAACAAGGATGGGTCAGTCGTGCACAATATGACACGCGTGACATCTATGAAGGGTGCTTCTACCAGCAATACGGTTACAACGACTAAGGCATTACTGACTTAAAGATCGTATACTACACGAGAGTCAGTCCACCATAGAGAACCTAGTCAAACCTATTCTGGATGCCTAAATATAGCAATAGGGCTACTTTTATACTTCATAGTTAAACGCTGTCAAATTTTAGTTTAGAAACGGATTTTGAAGCTTTATTTCCTCATTTACGCTCTGATGCCACCTGTGGTAGAACCGCATAATCGAATGTCTCTTAGGAGTACTTGTCTTCCATTAGACACTAAGTACCCAAGAGAGGACACTAAACTATACAGTTCCGTCGAGCATACTCCAAGGGAGAACTCAAAAATCCACATTTTTTCATCAGGATCACAAATGAGAGAATAAAGCTTACAACAATCTTAAGTCATTTCTTACATCACCTTATTAAAGTACTAAAATATTACCTCAATTTATTATAATAGCGGATTATAGCAATGCTATCAGAGTTACAGAGGAAGCAGGATTAACTTAAGGACATGGTGGAGCATTAACATAATGGACATTTATATACAAGAGTTGCTAATAGATTTTACATCTTTTCTTATAAAAATCTTTAGTAAGGGTTATAAATAAACACTACGGTCATAGCAAAAAAGGAATTGTCTCTGAGCCCACCAGGAGGTTTCCACTCCTGAGTCTCGGACGTAGTGTGGTGCTTAGACCTCCACCATTCCCGCCTCCAATCAGTCAGTCTGGAAAGAGCTAAAACCCACGACAACAGAGCAATGAGCCTTCCTGCTCCCATATGCAAGTATATGCTTAGGATAATAAGTATGTGCTCATGATAATAAGTTTATGAACCAAATATACTAGTAGATAGTTCACACTTTTAGGAACCTAACAAAATTTATTTCACAATTTTTGGTTAACTACACAATTTTATATTGAATTTACAAATTTATCTTAGAAGCTAAATTAGAAAATGCTTAGAAAAGGAAAACGGCCGGTAGCGACCATTTTGGCCCGGTAACCCAGCGCGGTGTAGTTGCGTGCACGTCGCGGCGGCCCAGCAATGGGCCATGGGTGGGGGCGCCCGCGCGCGCTCATGTTTTGCAAAAGAGGGCTCGGGTTTTTGAATAATCACGTGGAGCAACAGAACACTATTACTACACACTCACACTTTGCATTAAAGACCCTGGAAGGGGTTGCCTTTGCAACGGGGCAGTCCTCACCGTACCCGCACGCGACGGCATGGCACACCGGCGGAAACGGCGGTTACTCCGGGCCAACTAGGCTCGCTATGACGGAAGTAATGGGCCGACCACCACCTACATCTAAACGCGCAAGGATGGGCGACGGTTAGGAACTCAGAGACGCGCTGGCGCGAGCTACAGCGGCGAGCGGCTATCCGCGGCGGCGGTGCGACTGTTCCGGCAAGCCTATGCCCTCATGGCAAGGTAGAGATGGCGGAGAAGCATCCATAGCTCACCGTGGTGTATGCACTACTAATGGTTGAAGCTAGGAAACGCCATGGTAGTCTGGCCATGCATGACCGAGCGGGGCGGCGGCGCTCTGCGATGGACACCGGCGCGTTACCACGTCGTCGACGAGTTTCCGAACCAAAATAGTGGGAGCACCGGAAAGAGGGAGTTAGGGAGAGTGTAGGGTTAAGAGCAATCGAACTGCTACCACTCCTACATGGCTTACCTCCCAACCAACTGATTTGGTGGCGCCCACGGCCGGCGGCAAGCAAAATGCCAAATTGCCGATCGGTAGTGATCGGTCGGGCTTGAGGAGAACATGGCGCATAGCTGGCTACCCATGCCACCCACTGGTGCGGGGAATTGCGCTACGAAGCCCAAGCTGGTGAATTTGAAAGGAAGGAATGGTGTGTTGCCGCCGCTACATTGCGGACAACAGCCTTGACTTAACATGTACCGACCAAGACACAACAAGGCATGGTAGCATGAGGACACAACCTCACAAGCAAGGGCAGGGGTTACGTGGTTAATGCACGGGTGGAGCCTTTAGAAGTGCCTGCGCGGTCATCTGTACGCGGCAGTGCAGCATCACGATGTGGCAGGGGGCGGTTTGAGCCAGAGCGGGGTAGGTGAGCTGAGTGTCTGTGAACGCGCGCTACAGGGCAAGGCAAGGTGATAGAGAAGGCAGAGTCTAGTCCTGTGCATGACTTGGCAGTACACGCACACGACGCGGAGCAGTGGCGGCCAAACCTGGCCTAGCGCACAGCCGATCGCCACGCACTCGCTGTCGACGCGACCCACGTGCCGCAGTGCCATAAATGGCAAGGCGACGGCGACACGGCCTCGTGCGCGCGGCATCAAAGCGGGCCAATGGCGTAGCATGGTGTAGCGGCAGGCGTGCTGCGTGGCGATGCGATGTAACACCCTAAAAATTGCCTCTTTTGAAATAGAGCTAAAATGATTAATTTATGAATTTTTGTGCACATGAAATATAGGAAAATAAGAAATTTTCATTAATTTAAAATTCATCATAAGGTTTAGCAACTGGTTGTGCAAACATGCAATTGCATTTGATTTTATTGGTTGAGTGATTTTAATTGAAAAGTCAAAATGGTTAAAATAATTTTGAAATGAAATTTGAAAATGGCTTTGAAATAAAAGAAAATTAGAAAATTTTAAAGTTGTAAAGTTTATCTTGGAAAGCCTAACAAAATTGTCCATTTTTATTTGAATAGGAAAGTATATTTGAAACTATACTTGAATTTGATTTGAATTTAGCTTAGAATTGAAAACTAGAAATAGAAAAGATGTTGATTTGGAAAAAATTCCTTCCGCTTTTTTCATTGACCCAGAAATCGGCCCACCGCCCCTCCTTCCCCTGGCCTGGCCCGATTCGTTACATGGCCTCTCAGTCTGACTCCTTTCGGCTTCTCTTTCGCTCTCGGCTTTGCTGTGGGCCCACACACCTTGTGCACGCTGTTGCTCCTTCTCCCTCTCGCTGCCCAGCTGGTCCCACGCGTCGACACCACCCGCACGCTACTGCCTCCCTCCCTCTCACTTGTCTTCATGGCCCCGCCTGTCACCGCCACCTCCCTTTCCTTCCCAGCAGCTTTTTCCTTTCTTGCTCCGGTAATGGCGCGCTTGCAGTCACGGCAAGTCACTGGTCGCCGCGCCTACATGGAAAGCTTCTAATCTTGCTCGCGCCCCGCTCCCCTTCCTTCTGCACCACGCCTCTCCACGCCTATAAAACCTGAGCCGAGCCCTCCCCTCTGCCCCTTCCTCAGTTTGCCGCTCTAGTCGCCACCGCCGCGGTAATACGCCGACTAGCGCCTCGAACCTCGTCACCGACGTGCCAGTGAGATTCACCGTGACCCGAAGCAGTCATAGGTACCTTCAATTTCATGTTTCCGCCATGATTTGCTTCCATTTCACCTCACCCACGCATTCTTCCTCTCTCCAGCCACCGCCGTCGATGAACCACCGCTTCGGAGCCTCCCCGACGCCGCGCTCTGTTCCAATCGATTCGCGGTGAGCTTCTCCACCTCCCCGTGCCCCTGTTTCAGTAGTTGACGCCCTAGAATGCCGTACTGGCGAGTTCCAGGCAGGCCAGCCATGGCGCCACCACGAAATCGCCACTTTGGCTCATTCCCCACCCTCGACTTGCACCCCGTTGAGTTCGTGAGGGCCTGTAGATTGTTTCTGTGCATTTGGTTTCGATCGGGACGGTTTGGAACACCATACCGGTGTTCGCCGTCGTGCTTGCCTCACCGCCGGCCATGGCGGGCTTACCGGAGTTGCTATGCATCCGGTGGAGGTCGTCCCGTGCATCTCGCGTCGTCGGATTCACGTGAACGGCCAAGATTAGATCAACCGGTTGGTTAAGTAATCGGTCCACCACGGACTCGTGGGCGTGGTCCACGGCGCTAGCACACCGCGTCCACCGCACGCGTGGCACACCGCGCTAATAGCATGCTGCCACGTGGCTACCCAGTCAGCAGGCACAGTCAACCCAGCAGTCAATAAGGATGTCAATGGGGCGGTTTCGGGTCGGATATCCGTGGGTTTCGGGTCTTGCGGGTTCGGGTTCGGGGATGCTTTCTTACCCACGGTTTTTGGGTTTGGGGCCCCGAAACCAATCGGGTTCGGTTTCGGGTTTGGTTTTCCACCCGTGGATATACAATGGATATCCAAAATAAATTATTTGGAATTAAAAATCATGTTTTATAATATGCTAATAATAACTTATTTACTTGTATTATTAAATTTATTCTAGGTATCCGCGGGTTCGGTTTTGGGGACGGATTATCACCCGAGTCGATGTTCGGTGCGGTTTCGGGTTTTGGTTTCAGGTTTCGGGTTCGGGTGCACAAAGACTCCACCCAATCCGAATCCGCCCCGTTGCTATCCTTAGCAGTCAAGCCACGCACGTTTTGCAGATTAGCCCCCGGATTTCTAAGTAATCAACCCACAGTCTATAACAGTTTAAAATAAATACATTTCAGTCCTATTTTTATTCACTTTAGACCCTGTGTTTTCCAGAATTAGTACCCACAGTCCAGCAGCCGTGTAATTTCATATTTTAATTGTTTTAATTCAAAAATGAGTTCAAATATTTACAGAAATGCCACTGAATCCTATTTCATGCGTAACTTTTACGTTTTAAGTTCGATTTGACCCGTTCGAATTGCGTTAGGATCGTATTTACGTTTTCTACATGTTTATACAACTGTTAGGCATGTTTTTAATATCTAAAATTCATGGGTAGATTTAATCTATTATTTAATTAAATGAAAATTTGTTTAAATCATAATTTATTTATTTTAATTCCAAAATAGTCCGTTCAAGTTGCGTTGGATTTATAATGACAAGATCTACGCGTTAGTAATAGTGTTTACTATATTGTTATTTCTGAAATAACATGGTTTAAATCATATATTGATTAATGATTATGCAACTGGGTTTTATACATAAAATATGATTAGTTTTACTTTTTTTATAATTTAAATCTAAAGTTGACTTAATTTCATCTATATTATTTATAAAATATCTTCTATATATGAATTCATATGGTTAACATAAACAAAGCCTATAGTTTTCTTTTCCACGTATAAGGCAAATCTCTCTGTAGCGATAACGTTTCAACCGTAGCTCCGATTAGAGTGCTTCTCGTGACTGTGTGTTCATAGCGATGCGTAGAATCGTATTTCAATCTCTTTTACTTATTTTTCTATGATTGGTGTACTGTTCTGATATAGATGCAATTATATGCTATGCATGTATGTGTATGGATGTTTGTGTGGTGTTCTACGATTATGTCCAGTCGGTAAGATACACGTGGTGATCCAGAAGAAGAAGGACGTGAAGATTAAAGCTTACCGAAGGATCGGTGTGTAAGGCAAGTATAGCATGGGACCATCCATGTTACCTATTCATATTTAATCACTTAATTCATATTACATGTGTCTACCTTGATGCCATTAAGGATATCCTAGATATTTGATGTCTTGTACCTTGATACCTTTGAGTTATTGCATTGGGTAGTTTTTGCTAGTGCTTCATCAGAACCATGATCTTGTAACTTGACTAATGGTATATGCAATAAATATTAAAACATGACTTTTTAGCAACATGGAAACAGGGGGCTTGAGTATTTAGCTACTTTCTAAATGCTTCATATTCCTCTTCCTAAGGACTTATCTGTAAGCGATCATCCGGGACTTACAGTACAGCTGTGAGGGCTATATGGCTCTGGCTTTAGCTCAGTATGAGGACCTTTTCTAGCTTGTTAGTGGTTACCTTTATGGCGCACGAGGGTATATTTCCTTTCCTGCTAGGATGTGTGTACCGTGTTGCGTGCCCACGCGTGCCACTCCTAGAGAAGGGCCACATACGCCTAGAGAAGGACCCTTATGGAATAGTGATGATCACTAATGGATAATGATACTAATGATTAATTGTTTATGTTATACATTATCATGTTTACCTGATCATGAGTTTATGGGAATGATAAATTCTTTGCCACTCAATTGCTTAAAATGACCTATTAAAGCTAATCGCAGTAAACCAGTGTCAGCCTTTTGAGCCCCATGAACCCCATGATATAATTGTTAAGTACGACATGTACTTACGCTTGCTTTACTTTTATATACAGTGGATAAAAATCCCGGATGGGTACAAGAGTGCTGGTTTGGAGGAGTTAGGCTTGTGGTCAACCAGTCAGTCGTCCCTGTGGATTTGGAGTCTTCGCCTGAAGATTGGAGTCGACTTTCTGCTATCTATACTCTGAGGTTATTTTCCTTTTACTAATATGTTATGTAATAAGTATTGTCTCTTGATATTACCCATATTTGTGGCTATATGTCAGATTTGACTTCCTGGGCTCACATATAGTGTGTATCTGGTTGTCTTTGAAACCAGGTGCTACATGCGATAGAAGTGGTAGCGGCGTCGACGCGACGTGAGAACGAAGGCAAGCAGAAGAAGACGCTGGCAATGACAATGATGTAGCCTGAAGCAGTGCAGCAAGGCAAAGGCAGGCGGCGGCGGCGGTCAGCCGGGCCTAGGCCAGCCCATGCCAAGGCGCGGGCGACCAGTCAACCTAAGCATGGCAAATACAGATAAGCATGCAGAGCAGAGCGACACTGACGCAGCCGACAAGCGCCGCCACGACGACTGTGACCGCACCCAGCCCAGAGGGCTAGCCCGAGAATGTGTTGTGCATGGATTTTAAAGCAGCGACTACCACTAAACCATTGCCTCTATACCAAAACCGACCTCACCATGATCAAAACTGATACATGAGGCTGCTCAGTCAAGCTAAAACACCGCATCACCCTCTAACCCAATCTCTCTAAATAAATTGCTAAACTTGGCAACGTCCTGCTATACACAAGCTTGAAATTTTCTAAGTTTTTTTTGAGTTGAATTCTATTTCAAATTGCATTTTGAAGCTATTGAAAATGTTACTAAGCAATATTATTTTTTAATAGCAAGAATTTCATTGTCATCTACAAAGTTTGCACTCCCAACTTTATTTAAGTATCACACACATGTTCTATAGTATTTTTGCTTAAAAAATTAGTTTTAAACCCTACTTGATATACATGAGCTATTGCATCAACATTGATTTAACATTTTTATTAATTATTTTGGCTACAAGAAATTTATCAACACCTTCTGTCACATGCATTATTACACAAACACGATGCTCGTGACATGATTTAGTAGTTGGTTTAGGGCATAACACCGAGGGTGTTACACAGAAGTCTGAGGAAACTCTCCATGGGTACATCCGGCGCTTCTCCCGACAGTGCAACGAGTTGCCCAACATCATCGACATCGACGTCATAGAAGCTTTCCTATTTGGGACCACCTACGAGTCCCTGGTTCACAAGCTGGGACATGAGGGCCCACAAACCACCAAGGAGCTCCACGACATCGCCACCAGCCATGCCTCAGGCGAGGAGGCGGTCGGGGTGATTTTTTACCTCCTCAAAGGCAAGGCAAAGCAGGATAAGGACACCGGTGATGGCGCCTCCAATTGTCCCAATAAAAAGAAGAACAAGCAGTAGTGTGAGGGCTCACTCGTGGCCACCGCCGATAGCAAGGGGGGTTGGAAGCCCACCGAGAGTACCCCAGACCACTTCGAGAAGCTGCTCAAAGGGCCATGCCTAAACCATGCCTTCCCCATCAAGCACCTATACAAGGACTGCGTTCAGAGGCTCCAATAAGGGGGGGCATAGGAAGGAGCCCAAGCCAACCACAGACGACGCCGATGGGAAGGACGGTGGCTTTCCAACACTGGATGGCTACCTCATGATCTTCGGAGGGTTGGCGGCCTACGACTCCAAGTGCTGCTAGAAGCTTGCACGCCATGAGGTCTATAATGCCGAGCCAGCTGTGCCTACCTTCCTCTAATGGTTAGAGTCCATCATAACCTTTGATCAGACCGACCACTAGGAAAGCGTCCCATAGCCGAGAAGATATCCGCTCATGGTCGACCCGATCATCGACATGAAGCGGATCACCAAGGTGCTGATGGATGGAGGTAGCTACCTCAATATCATGTACGCTAAAATGCTCGATGTTGTGGGCATCGACCGAGCACGCATCCGGATGATCAGGGCGCTTTTCCACGGTGTTGTGGTAGGAAAGCAGGCCATGCCACTTAGGAAGATCGATCTACCAATCA